>JAJJWX010003108.1:0-1200000 GCA_023529315.1 Papaver bracteatum
ATCATACGAACCTTCGCAAATTTACTTCACGAACTTCCTTTACTCGTAAAACGTTCTTCGTGATTTCTTTATCTTCGCAAAATATTCTATACTCGCAAAATGTATTTTATCTCCATCATTTCGTAAGTTATCATTTGTTGTGATATTCCGCTCCTACATCTTGCCTCTTTTTTCTTGAATATTGCTTGAAGAGCGATCTTTAAGAAAAAATCCGTTGTTGTAGTAATCTTTGATCTTTGTTGATGAAGGAACGAGCAAAAGAATACTAGTCTTGAAAAGTATATACTTGCCTTTATTCTTTTGCGAAGTTATGAAGCTTTTAAGAAGTAATTAGAAGTATCATCTTGCGAAGTATGAAGTATGTGAAGTATCTTGAAGAAGTATGAAGTATAAGAAATATAAAATATCCTTGAAGAAGTATAAGAAGTACTCAATCCTCGAAATATATAAGAAGTATTCATCCTTGAATAAGAGTGATAAATATTGCCTCTGTTCATGTGAAATTATTATTCCATTTGATGAGGATTCTTGCTGAGAAGATAAAGAATCATAAAATATTTTCTTGGGTATCCATAGTTGCCTCTGTTCTTTATCTATGAAGGAGAATCCTTAAGAAATTGTTGAATAACTAAATTGCGTCTCTATTCTTATCTTGCCTCTGCCTCAAGTGGTAACCCTGCTAACTTCTGAATTTTTCTGCAAATTTCTTAATTTTTCTGCGAATTTCTGAACTTCTGAATAGTGCTGTGAATAGTGTTGCGAGTATACTGTTGCGAACATAGTGTTGTGAAAATAGTGTTGTCAATAGTGTTGCGAACATAGTGTTGTGAATATACTGTTGCGAATTATGAATAGTCCTGCGAAGTTTCGTGGTATTTTCCTGTAGAATTTTGTACAATACTTGTGCGAATATAATATTCATGTAATGATTATGTTATGAAATGTGTATGCGATTCTTATGCCATGAAATGTTTATGCAATGCATTTATGATGCAAATATGATGCTTGAATGATGCGAGTATGATGCTTGTATGATGCAAATATGATGCTTGTATGATGTGAATACTTATCTATTATAATGCATAGCTAATGTTTGTGTTACTTAGCTCATTTTGCTGCAGTAAAATTGATATATCTTTGAATTGCCTCTATTCATATAATCATCTTCACAAGTTTACTTGTGTATTTTCGCGAATGAAATCGCCTCTTCTGGTATGACTTCGTGATATATATTCTTGTAAAAATTGTTCAATGATATTGATGGAATTGTCTTCTTTGATATATATTGTCTTCAAAATTATTCAATGATCTTGATGGAATTGTCTTCTTTGATATATATATTCTCTTCAAAGTTCTTCAATGATCTTGATGGAATTGTCTTCTTTGATATATATATTCTCTTCAAAGTTCTTCAATGATCTTGATGGAATAAATTTCATGAATTGATGTGGTCTTATCATGCCTTCCTAAGTAAAGGTCTTATTTTGCCACCTCTTTTGTGATAATATTTTGTATTTGCGATAATATGACAAGTCTGAACATTCTTGCGAATATACAACCTCGTGACATTATCGTCTTGCGATGAAATCGCAGGACGTCTTTACACTTTCATGCAAAAACCCATTGATCTCATCTTATCTTCATTGTTATGTTCTGCGAGTTCTTTTTTTTTATAGAAGGCTCGCAGAAGTTTAATTGTTGCACAAATATGACAAGCCTTCATGTTTTCGCAAACAAGAATCCTCGTGACATTTGCATCTTATAGCACGTATAAGCTCCCTAATGGAGGGTGCTGCCCTTTATCTTCCCCCTAGTTTCCCCTTCAAGGAAGCGTACATCGACCATACAAGGTTAGCTCTTCCCATCCGGGTTACGCAACAACTAATGACTTTTGATCGCAACCTCTTATCCTTTTTGCCTATAGGGCTTATAGTTACGAGGTTGCACCCTATGGGGTATCTTTGGGCCAAGTGCATCATTTTCCAAGACTTGTCAAAAATGGCAGATGTGGTTCAACCTCACCCGGCACTCTTGACTCAACCGTGTACCTCGGCGCCTTGATCGTTTTCTGCACTTCTTGGGAAAGACAGTATGCCTTAGTCGCCCAACCTAAATCCTCTTACACCGCATTTTATATTGCGTAATGTCGCTAGATTAGGTGAGAATCCAAGGTGTCTAACCACGATAGGTACCCCATTATTGGGTTGTACCCCTAAATTTTTACCATGTACTAAGGGCCCTTGGTGGTGTTCCGGTTACCCTTAGCCACGTTTATAGGTACCCCCTTAAATGACGTACTTTAGGACTTTGCCTCTTACGAAATATAGCTTCGCGAACTAGGGTGTATGCCACAAAGGTTTGCTTGTATAAAATTTTCTGCGGCTCTCTTTCTTTTTTGGAGGCTGATCACAGATTGCGGTCTTTTATTCGCAAGTTAATCGTAAATGGCGGTATTTTTTCGCCTTTTAAAAATTCATCGTAAATTTTTCATGTACATAAAATGTTGAATGTTTTCATGAAATGTTTAGTATAAGAAATATGAGAAGTATGGAATATCACATCTTTAAATCAAAATTATTCTATAAAAATATAGGAATTTAATTTTCTCTGCTGTTTTTTTTTTTTGTTGTAATTTTGAAGTCTTTGAAAAAAATTTTTGAGATCTTTAAATTTTGCGATGAAGTCATTTTTGAATCTTGCGATTGTATCTCTTTTAACCAATCTAAAAAATCTTTGAAATGTTTTGAAATCTTAGAAATTGTAGAAATTTTACGAGTATATCCGTTTTAGTAAATAAATTCAAAAATCTTTTGTCTTCCGTAAATAAAGTATTAAAGGAAATGGTACTTACCTTTTTATGGCTTGTTGTTGTCTCTTGCGAAATATATGATTTGATTCTTGGATATTTAATCATCCATTGGTATTGTTGCGAATTGATATTGCGAACTGATATTGTCAAGTTTTTGCGAACTAATATTGTTTTTGCGAATTGATGTTGTCAATGGGTTGAATAAATGCTTTGAAATGCATGAATTTGTACGAAATATTTGTTTGTGTTGCGTGTGTTCGTAAGGTAAGCATCTGCGAAGAAAGAAAGAAAATTTATTTATTTTTTGTAAAACTGGGAGCTCAAAAATTTATAGAAAGAATGAAAATTAAAAGTAGAAATTCGCAGAAAAAGATGAAATAGGATTCGAATTTGCGTCTTCATATAACGCCTCCATCTTTTTCCCTGTACGTCTGCGTCTTTCTGTTTTAGTTATTTTTTCGAGTATTTCACTGGATATTTCTTCTTCGTGTCCTGGTTTCTTCTTTGTATTGATATGAAGTGGTATTTTTTCTTCTCTTTTGCTCGCTGGTTCATTACTTTCCCTACTGATTTTCCCTTCCTCTGCTAATCATTTCTTCTTCGCGAACATTCGTAAGAAATATTCTTTGCTAATCATTTCTGCTCAAGTTGCTGGAAGTCAAATATTCAAAAAGGAATTGATCGCAAGCTCCTACTTATGAATTTGAGATTTCCCAAGTCGATTGAGTTGATTTGAAGCACCTCACGTTCAAAGTCTTTGAATACCACTCTTTAGCTGAGTATATTGAATTGTTGCGAACTGGGTCGAGTGATTTGAACTGATCTATTGTTACGAAGTGGATTGATTGGTGCGAACTTCGTACGCTGGTTAAATATTCCAACTTCTTGGATGTTCTTCTAAGGAGAATCCATGCTTAATGCAGTGAAATGAAACTGCAATTTTTTCGTGTATGAACATTCATTGATGACATTCCTTGTTTGGACGTTGCTTTTCTTTTCCTCCTTTCTTCCTTTCAGCTAAATACGTCCTGCCCACACTGGTTATGTTCGCAAATTATTTAATGTGCCCTTAACTTGTTGTTGCGATATGAAACTATTTTCTTTGCATACTCTTCTGCCTTTCATCCTTATGATGATGTGATGAGATTTTATTCTCATTGTTTTCTTGTTTACGATTCCTATAAACCTATTTAATTATTGTATTGTGATAACTGATAACTGGACTTTGGTTGACGATAACTGGCTTGATTCATGAGAGAAATAACTAACTGATGATACACATTGCGAATATCATCTAAGTATTCTGATGCTGTTGGCAATTGACATCTATAGATGAGTCTTGCTGAAGTTTGGTTGTTCGAAATGTTAACGATAATTCCATCGTTTGCTACTCTCAGCCTTACTCTATCTCTTACTATGTGGCTATAATTATGGGAATACATTCTTATTATGCTCCACCTGAAGCTTCGATATCTCATTGGATTAAATTTTTGCGAATAGTGAACCAGGACTTGGCTTTGTAAAGTGAATTGGTGCGAACTGATGTAACTTCTTGCGAACTGATATCTCATTGTAACTTCTTGCGAACTGATGTCTTCTACTTAATAAATATGACGTCTTTGGATTTTCTCCTAAATTCCTCTTGCTCATGATTTTCCATTATTGATGTTGTTAAGAACCTGTGGCCTGCGTTAAATGTGGTTTTCTTCGATGTTACTTTACCATTTTTGATCATACTCCCTTGCAGGTTTACTTCGTGAGATGGTTATCTCGTTGTGTTGACACATTGGTTGATCCTGGTATGGTTATAAAATACGTGTGGTTATATTTTCTTCTGGTACAGTTGAGTTAAGTTGACTAGATGGTGGACGTGTTATTCGTTGAAACAAGTCTGCAGCTTATTCTACTTCTCCTTTCCTTGATCTTCGCAGGTTGATTTTACTTCGAATGAACTATTATTCTTTTGTGGTTGACGAGGTGATCATCCTTAATATTTCTTTTATTCGCAAGGTTGTTCCTTATTATTTGAAATATTCTCCTACGAAGTAATCACTTCCTTAATCATCCTTAGCCATGCTTCGCAAGATTGTTCCTTCATGAACTTTTTGGCTGCGAAGTGAAGTTGCCTCACTCTTTTTCAATGTAGCTGTATTTTGTCTCACCTAAGTAACTCAGATAGTTGATGAACTCTTTTAGATGACAACTGATCCCATTGTTTTCGCTAATTGTATTCTCCATGAGTGATAACCTCCTGCTGATGAAATGAGCTACTCCGGTGAATTTATTTTCGTTCGTCAATAGCTATCTTCTTTCATAAGCTATCTTTGTTTTACTGATTAGTCTCGAGCTTCATTTTTTCCAAAGTTGGTTGTTTTACGAAGAAAGTTTTGGTTCTGAATTTATGTCTTTGTTCACTGTCCTTCTAGTTGAGCAAACATTGCTTGTATCCGTACGAATTAGCTTGCTTCGCAAAATCTTCTTTCTTCCCAGGTTAATATTTCACCATTCTGTGTTGATTGCTTTGCCCTCAGTAACGGTATACATCTACTAATAGTTCCTTTACTGATTGCTTCCACAGGATCTAATCGGTATTTTAGCAATTCAACTCCTCTCTGGTATTATGGTACTGTCGCCGGTATTCACATAGGAGTTCTCAGCAGTCCACACATTCGCAAAAAATAAAAAATATTCGCGTAGAATGGGATTCGAACTTGTGATGTCAAAATCATTATCTTCACCTATAAACCATCTCTACTTGCTTCCATTTCTGAAGGTGTTGAACTGCACTTTTGATTTACCTTATCTTTGTTCTTTGTATACCAAAAATATATGAAAGAATTATGTTCGCAAGCGGACTCAAATTTGCGACTTCTTTGTTATTCATTTAGTCTTGAACTATCTTCGCGAATTTATGTTTGTGACAAAAATTGCAGCGTTTTCCTCTTATCTCTCCTTCGTCCTTCCTTCAATTTCCTTTCTTCTTCTTTCTCCTAAACATCAAAACTTTTCCTGAAATTTCCATTTTTCCCTTGAATTTCTCCACAACAACTAATTTTTTCTCTTATTCTTTTTATATCCTTGAATTGTTGATGATGTTTACTCCCTGAAAGTGTATCTTCTTCCATAGAATTTCCATTTTGAACCTAAAATTTGTAGATCTAAATAAAAATTATGGAAATTAACTAATCTTCATAGAAATTCTTGATCCAACAAGTTACAGGAAGGATAAATCCATTACTCTCTCCCTGTTTCTAGCGCCAATTATGTAGTTGCGGATTATCTCACAACTACACCCTCATTAGAATCCATTAAAATGATTCCTAAACCTAATTAATTTGATATGAAACTAAGAATTAAGGTACTAAAATTATAAAGAGACACAAAGATTTTTACGTGGTTCGATCAATGTGATCTACATCCACGGTACTTCACTAGTGATTGTATGTGATTACATAATTTTACAATTGAGACTCCATTAATGAATATTTGGAGCTCTAGAATTTTGGGGAAGAAGATGATAAAGAAAATAAATCCCTCTCTAAAATTTTCTCTCTCCTCCTAAAATTATCCCCTCTCTCAAAATGTGTCTCTCCCTTTCCTCTCATGCCTAAATGGATATTTATATGATTTTACACATTGGATAACAACTAACCTTTCCCTTAATTTCGGATCAAAGAATCATCATACGAACCTTCGCAAATTTACTTCACGAACTTCCTTTACTCGTAAAACGTTCTTCGTGATTTCTTTATCTTCGCAAAATATTCTATACTCGCAAAATGTATTTTCTCTCCATAATTTCGTAAGTTATCATTTGCTGTGATATTCCGCTCCTACACTCGCGATATTATCGCAGTAGTTATGATGTCCATTCTCGCAAGCGTCGCGACCATCGCAGGATAATCACGCTCTTCCGTGTTTCTTCATTCGTCAGCTATTACGTAATTCTTCAAATCATTATGTGACACTCGTGAAGTGTTTTTGAAAAACTCGCGATGATGTTCTCAGAAGTGTTGTTAATCTCGCAAGAGTAATATCATGGCGATATTCTAGTCCTACATGTTCCATACCTTTTTAGGATGTTATCCCTTGTCGAACTCTTGTCTGGGAGATCCTTCTTAATAACACTCGTTGCCTTATTGATCTTCTTTGGTTCCCATTTTTGAGAAACTTTTGGAGCAGCGTATTTCTTTTTCTCCCCAATATAATTATGAAACTTCTTGGGGGGAATACTGGAAGAACTGATATTCCGAGACTCGGTTTTTCTCCATTTTGGAACATCAGATCTTGTCATCTTAACAGAATTAGATATGGTTTTATCTCCTTTAAGAAATCTGCAATTCCTTTGCAAGTGACCTGGTTTTCCACAATAAAAGCAATATTTAGTAGAATGGAAAAAGTTATGTTTAGTGTTAGCTGAATGTATATGTGCTTGCTCAGGATTTCCTTTTTTCCTCATCGTCAGTTGGAAGAGATACTTCACTTTTGTCAACCGTGGAAGGTTTTAGTTGAGAGGGAACTTTAGCTCTAATAAATTTTACTTGTTTACAAATACCAGGAGCATCTATTCCTACATAGCCCAGTCCTCGTGTATCACGATGAATTCTACATGCTCCCAATATTGAGGTTAATTTATCTAAGCAGCTATTTCTAGACAAACTCTCTTTTAAGCTCGAGTTTTCTTCTTCCAACCTTTTGAACTTTTCAAGTGCAATAACTAGATCATTCTTGGATGATTCATATTGAATTTTGAGATCTTCTCATTCCAAATCAAATAACAAGTTCATCTCAATGTTTTCCAAGTTATCTAGCTTCTCTTGAAGAGTAATTTCTCGATCTCGACTTTCAGCAATTTCTTCTTTAAGATTTCGTATTTAGTGGAGATAATCTCTAGCACAAATAGAATCAAGTTGGTCTTACAAGTCTATATTCCGACTATGAAGTCTGTCATATTTAACTTTCTCACTAAAAATGGTGCTTTCAGCTTCCGAGAGTTTCTGATGACATTCCTCAAGAATATTATTAACAACTGGATCTACATGGAACACTTCTTTGTCAGAATCAAAATAAGTATCCGAAAGAATTTTTTCAGAAGCTAATGCAACCTCGCTTGCATACTCTTGGAGATCATAATATTCAGGTCCATCATCAAGAGTAGGCAAAGCTGCTGCATATGCCGATTGTCTACGGGTCCAGCTAGGACATGCTGAAGAAAAGTGCACGAAACCACGACATTTAAAGCATTGTACATCATCATTTGGAGATATTGCACCTATAGAAAAACTCATTTTCCTATCTCTCAAGATTTTTCTAAATTTTCATGGAGTAATATCCATAGAATTTGGAGAACCAGATTTATTCCTGGAGGATTCATAATTGTTTGCAGCTTTAAATGAAATCACCTCTTTTCTAGACCGGTGTTCATTATCAAAGATCTTTAACTTTCCAACAAGAGTATTCCTAGAGAGTGTAGAAAAATCGTTTTCTTCTTCAATAGAATGTTTCTTAGAATCCTATATAGATGGTAGATGTAGTTGCAAGAAATCTTACAAATACACCCTCAGTATAATTCTATTAATTTGATTTGATGATCTAATTTATTTGATATGAAAATGAAGATTAAAGTACTAAAATTGTAAAGGAGACACAAGAATTTTTACATGGTTCGATCATTGTGATCTACATCCATGGTTCTTCACTAGTGATTGTATGTAATTACATAATTTTACAATTGAGACTCCATTAATGAATATTTGGAGTTTTAGTTTTTTGGGGAAGAAGATGATAAACAAAAATAAATCCCTTCCTAAAAATCTCTCTCCTAAAACTTTTTTCTAACACTCCTTCTAGAATCCCCCCCAATTTTAACATTTGAACTACTATTTATAGTGAAATTTGTGCAACTGTAATAAACTTGCAAAGTATCGCGACGTCTATTCGTAAACTTATTCTATATTCGCAAAGTCTTCACGCCCTTCTCATGTTTTGTCTGCTGTCCTTTGTTGCGTCATTAATAATTCGCAAGTGAAGGTTGCTGCGATATTCTGCTGCTACATCTTGCCTCTTTTTCCTTGAATATTGCTTGAAAAGCGATCTTTAAGAAAAAAATCCGTTGTTGTAATAGTCTTTGATTTTTGTTGTTGTAGGAACGAGCGAAAGAATACTGGTCTTGAAAAGTATATACTTGCCTCTATTCTTTTGCGAAGTTCTGAAGCTTTAAGAAGTAATTAGAAGTATCCTCTTGCGAAGTATGAAGTATGCGAAGTA
Source organism: Papaver bracteatum (assembly GCA_023529315.1). NCBI lineage: Eukaryota > Viridiplantae > Streptophyta > Magnoliopsida > Ranunculales > Papaveraceae > Papaver > Papaver bracteatum. The sequence continues at coordinate 9,077 of JAJJWX010003108.1, forward strand.
TTCTTGAAGAAGTATGAAGTATCTCAGAAGAAGCAGAAGAAGTACTCAATCCTTGAAATATATAAGAAGTATGAAGTATCCTTAAGAAGTATAAGAAGTACTTAAACCTCAAAATATATAAGAAGTATTCGTCCTTGAATGAGAGTGATAAATATTTCCTCTGTTCATGTGAAATTATTACTCCATTTTTGGTTAGGATTCTCGTTGAGAAGATAAAGAACATAAAATGTTTTATTAGTACCCATAGTTGCCTCTGTTCTTTATCTGTGAGAGTAGAATCCTTGAGAAAATGTTGAATGAACGAATTGTTTTTTTATCCTTATCTTGCCCCTGTCTTATAATAGTGTTGTGAATAGTGCTATGAATAGTGCTGCGAATAGTGTTGCAAATAGTGTTGCGAATTATGATTATGTTATGAAATGTGTATGCGATGCTTATGCCATGAAATGCTTATGCAATGCTTTTATGATGCGAGTATGATGCATGTATGATGAGAATGCTTATCTATTGCAATGTATTAGCTAATGTTTGTGTTACTTAGCTCATTTCGCCGCGGTAAAATTGATGTAGCTTTAAATTGCTTCCATTCCTGCACTATTAGTCTCGCATGATATAATATAATTAAAATATTAAAGATGTATAATCTCAATTTCATTTCAGTATATATGTTCGTAAGCTTGTTTTCTTACATATAATCATCTTCTCAATTTTATTTGCGTATTCTCTTGTGGTCTTATTTTGCCTTCCTAGTTAAAGGTCTTATTTTGCCACGTTTCTTTCTTTTTGCGACAAAATCGCAGGACGTCCTTACATTCGCATGTAGAGACCCATTGATCTTGCCTTAATTTTTTTGTATAGTATTTTAGCCTCTTCAGGAAGTGTTGCGACAATATGACAGGCCTAAATATTCTTGCGAACATAAATCCCCATGACATTGCCGTCTTACGATGAAATCGCAGGACGTCTTTACATTTTCATGCAAAAACCAATTGATCTCATCTTAACCTCTTTGTTATGTTCTGCGAGTTCTTTTTTTTTTTTTTTTTTAGAAGGCTCGCAGAAGTTCAGTTGTTGCACAAATATGACAAGCCTTTATGTTCTTGCGAACAAATAGCCTCATGACATTTGCGTCTTATAGCACGTATCAGCTCCCTAATGGAGGGTGCTACCCTTTATCTTCCCCTTGGTTGCCCCTTCAAGGAAGCGTACATCGACCATACAAGGTTAGATCTTCCCATCCGGTTTTGCCAACAACCAGCTTTTGATCGCAACCTCTTATCCTTTTTGCCTATAGGGCTTATAGTTACGAGGTTGCACCCTATGGGGTATCTTTGGGCCAAGTGCATCATTTGCCAAGACTTGTCAAAAATGGCAGATGTGCTTCAAACCCATCCGACACTCTTGACTCAACCGTGTACCTCGGCGCCTTGATCGTTTTCTGCACTTCTTGGGAAAGACAGTATGCCTTAGTCGCCCAACCTAAATCATGTTACATCGCAAGATTAGGTTGAGAATCCAAGGTGTCTAACCCGGATAGGTACCCCGCTTTTGGGTTATGTACCCCGTAATGTCCATGTACTCAGGTTCCTTGGTGGTGTTCCGGTTTCCCTGAGCCATGCTTATAGGTACCCCCTTAAATGACGTACTTTAGGAATTTGCCTCTTGCAAAATGTTGCTTCGCGAACTAGGGTGTGCGCCACAAAGGTTTGCCTGTGTAAAATTTCTGCAGCTTTCTTTCTTTTTTGAAAGCTGATCACAGTATGCGTCTTTATTTTATGAAAGTTGATCGCAAATAAATTTTTGCGTCTTTCTTTAATGAAAGCTGATCGCAATTTATTTTTGGCGGTATTTTTTCGCCTTTTATAAATCGAATCAAAATTCTTTTTATTCGTAAAAACTCATCATAAATTTTTCATGTTGCGAACAAATATACTGATTACCTTTTTGTTTCAATCCTTGATGAAATATAAGAAGTATTCATATCGCGTATTTAAATCAAAATTGTTCTATAGAAATATATAAATTTAGTTTTCTCTGTTTTTGTAACTTTAAAGTTTTTGAAAAATTTTGAGATCTTTAAATTTTTGCGATGAAGTCATTTTTGAATCTTGCGATTGTATCGCTTTTCACCAATCTAAAAAATCTTTGAAATGTTTTGAAATTGTAGAAATCTTGCGAGTATATCGCTTTTGGTAAATAAAATAAAAAATCTTTTGTCTTCTGTAAATTAAATATTCAAGGAAATGGTACTTACCTGTTGCGGCTTGTTGTTGTCTCTTGCGAAGTATATGATTTGCTTGAAAATTGAGAAGAAATAAGAAATGAAGTCTTGCGAAATTAACTCTTGATCTGCCTCTTGTATAATGTTGCGCCATACCAAATGTTCTAACCATTTTTTGCAAAATATGTCTGCGAAATTAACATCTGCGAAGTGTTCATTCTGCGAACATTCGTAAGGTAAACATTTGCGAACATTCATTTTGCTTTGGCTTTTGCATTTTCATCTTTACTTCGCATGATGGAACATTAAATATCCTGCGAACATAAAATAATTAAATAACCTGAAGCTATCGTAATTAAGAACTTCCCTGCAGGTTATTTTGCTTTGGTTTTTGCGAACTTCTTTTGCATTTGCGAACATTCATTTTGATATTCTTTACTTCGCATGATGTCTTCTCATTACTCTCCATGAACAATGTTATACCTATGCGTTGTCTTTGCATGATGAACTGGGCTTGTTTGAAAATATCGCGCAGTAAAGAGGTAAGGTTATATGTAATTTATTTCTTTAATCCTTCCAACCATCTGTACATCTTTTATCATACGAAATGAACGCACACTTTTATCTTCGCCTGTAGCAATCTAGTAGAGTTGGTCTTTCATCTTCGCAGAAGTTTTCCACCTCCCTTTCTTATCCATTTTCTGAGTCCACTTCATGAGTTTGTAGTCTTCTTGGATATCACCACCCTTTGTTCCTCTCATCAGAATTATAGAAGTTTCTTGAAGTATCCTCCCTACATTTTCTCTCCTATATTATTCAGAAGTTTCTTGGAGGTTCTTTTGGATACAATGCTATTCGTTTTGACTAGGCTGGCAACTCTCTGAAGTGGATGTCAAAAGAAAAGTATTGTACTATTGATTAAGCTCTTGTTTTCCCTTTCTAAAAACCATCTGCGCTAGTTTCTTTTATGCGAAAACATAGTGAACAAACTTTGTCTTCTTCTCTTCTGACAAAGAAACTTTATGTTGTTCTTTGGCTTTTACGTGTGTTTTTGCGGTAAATGTCGCAAAGTCTGTTCTCTTTTCATTTACTGTTAATAATTTTCTCCAGAGAAGATTGCTGCAAACAACAGACCAAGTCAGTGAACAATCTGTAAATCCTTAAGATAATTAATATGGTACAAAGAATTTAAATTTATCATCGTAAGTTCGGTTGAGATATTTTTGCTCTGCGTCTTTGGAGTTCTCCCTTCTGTCTTCTATTGTTCACTGGTACTTCATTCTTCACTGGAATATTTATGTGGCTGAATTCATTTCTGGTTGGTTTCTTTTTTCTTGCTACACGAACTGGCATCATCTTGGTAATATGTAGCCTCCTCTAATTCTGGTAAGTGAATACAATTGCTTAAACTTGCTACTCCTGCTATTCGCAGCTGTTTGTTTTACTGAGCTTTCCTTCCTTATGCTATAAATTCGCTTTGTCTATTAGTTTTGGCTTGTATTGTATTTTTGCCGGTACAACCTTTTTGTGTTCTTCTTCGCTGGAGATGATTCCCATTCATTCCCTAACTGAGCTTGGCTGCTTTAAAAATTTTGACAATTTGTGCTTCGCAGAATTTCTCCCTCGTCACGTTTCTTCTTCATCTTCGCAGAAACTTACCCTTTTTAGATATAAGGATTGGAAAATTTCTTCTGCTAACTTGATGAACCACGATTAATACCAACACCCTTTTTGGATATAAGGATTGGACAATTTCTTCTGCTAACTTGATGAACCAAGATTAATACCAGCACCTAGACACATGGATCCTGCTCGTCACCATGCTAAGTATAATAATTTCCATAGTACGTTCTCCATAAATTGGGAACACCAGCAAAGACCCTCAACCTAGAGTACAAAGTTTCTGTTACTTCATTACAGAGCATCTTAGATGGATGTTCCCTAACATAATTTTCACGTATGAACTGGAACTCCTTAAGGTGAACAATAACGTGTTTCCTGGTGAATTCATCAGGTGAATTCATGCATGCAAAAATCTTAGCTGCATCGGCTTTTCAGGTTCCTATTTGGTAACAGCCATAACAAACTTTTCATGAAGTTTTGACGCGTCCCATGAAAACTTAGGTTGGTCATTCAAGAAGAAGGAAGTATATTCTTCTTTTACTTTAACATCCATCCATATAATCTTCTCTTTGCTTTTTGAGTTGGATGTGTTCTACACAGCGTCTTTTCTTCTCTTCGCAAAACTTGTGCCATTTGCTGCAGCTTCATTTATCGCAGTGATAGTAGCATGTGCTATATATCACTGATGAGAATGAATTCTTGTTGTGCTTCTCTCCATATGAAGTATTTGTTTGCGCTGCGAGTGTTCGCAAGGTACACATCTGAAGCTGCGTCAAGAGTTGCATTAATTGTTGCGTCTAGTGTAATAGTTGCGTCAAGAATGTTCGTAAGATGTAGCTATTCTTTCTTTGCGAGAGTTACTTCGGTGAATTTGTTTTGGACTTTGTCAGCTTCTGGTGAGATTGCCGCAAGGCTGAACTTATTAATCTTGCTTCTTGGTTCGCAGGATTTCCCTGTTGTTTACCTCAATGACCTATTCATTAGGCTTCTTTGCCGGTTTGTTGCTCGCAAGTATGAAATTGCGAAGAAATATCTCTCTGCGTTCTTCTTAAACTTCTGCTGCTAAGTCGATCTTCATCAGTGCTTCCTTATTCCATCCTTCGCACTTAACAACTGGGTGTTCGCAAGTCCTTTTATTTTGTGAAGTTTTAGCCCACAATTCGCAGGGGAATTTTCAATCATGCGTTGCTGCAAGAAAAAGATCAACTCAGTGAATATTTTAGAATAGTTTATGCTAAATTATTGTTACGAAAAATGAAAAAACTCAATTTGGTTTCTCCCATGGGAAAATTCCCAGATGATGAAAATTTTGGTGTTTCATAATATGCAATTCATTGTATGGGTTATGTGAAAAATCCTTTTAGCGTTCGAAAATTTTAAGATTCGTTTCAAATACATTTGCAAAATAAAGCTTGGTTGATGTAAATCTGTAAGAAAAATTTGTTTTGACTTAAGATCGCAATTGAGAATCAAATTTGAACAAAATTCATTGGTGATGAAAATTTTCCTAAAGAGCTTGGTTTTGAAATTTCCAGATCTGTATAATTAGATATAAAAATAAAAAGATTAGGATAGATTTATCCTTTGGATTAATTGTTGATGGAGATTTCGCTCGATTTCACTCCAGTAGTAATGCTACTATTTTTCAACCTCTCTTTTCCTTCATCTCTTGCGAATGATACTTTGTTGTCTAGAAACTTAAAATTCTTTCTGAAACTTCAATTTTTTCCCCTGAATCCTTATAGATCTAAATCTTCAGTCATTTATTTCTTTGAATCTTCTTCGATCTAGCAAATATCATCCCTGTTTCTAGCGCCAATTATGTAGTTGAAATAATCTTACAACTACACCCTCAGTAGAATTCTATTAATTTGATTTGATGATCTAATTTATTTGATATGAAAATGAAGATTAAAGTACTAAAATTGTAAAGGAGACACAAGAATTTTTACATGGTTCGATCATTGTGATCTACATCCATGGTTCTTCACTAGTGATCGTATATAATTACATAATTTTACAATTGAGACTCCATTAATGAATATTTGGAGTTTTAGTTTTTTGGGGAAGAAGATGATAAAGAAAAATAAATCCCTTCCTAAAAATCTCTCTCCTAAAACTTTTTTCTAACACTCCTTCTAGAATCCCCCCCAATTTTAACATTTGAACTACTATTTATAGTGAAATTTGTGCAACTGTAATAAACTTGCGAAGTATCACGACGTCTATTCGTAAACTTATTCTATATTCGCAAAGTCTTCACGCCCTTCTCATGTTTTGTCTGCTGTCCTTTGTTGAATCATTAATAATTCGCAAGTGAAGGTTGCTGCGATATTCTGCTCCTACAGTAGAGACCTGAAATTTTTTCACACAATAACTTTCTCCGAATAGTTTTTCCTAATGAATATGAGAAGTTAACTATTTGATTAAGTCTTTGGTTAAATTCATCAAAGTTTTCATCATCAGACATGCGAAGGTTTTCCCATACAGAAGCTAGATTTTGAATCCTCGCTTCTTTCTCTGTGGTATTTCCTTCGAATACGATTTCTAAGATATCCCAAGCATATTTAGACTTATTATACGTAGTAACGTGGTGCTGAAGATCTGGAGTAATGGCATGGATGATAACATTTAATCCTTCATAATTTTGCTTTGCAGCAAGAATCTCAAGATTATTAAAATCACCAATATCCTTTGCAACAGTTACACCGTCTACTATAACTGTTGGAGGATCGTAGGTATTAACAATATTGTTATAGAATTGCTCGGTCGAACTCGCATGTGTTTCTATCTCAAGCATGTTTGTCAATGTTAGTGATCAAAACTATAAGTCTTGATTTCTAGTCTACTATAGCTAAGGTCTTTGACTAGGATAGAAAGTGTAGTTGAGCTCAAGAACTCCATGACAATCATCATACAAGACGAAGGACTACTCAAGGAACCGGTGGATCTTCATCGATTAAAAGGTATGTGGAGACTTAAACTTATCTATCACTCAAAAGTCTATTTATCTCATATCTTGAGACAAAAGTCGTTTTGCTATATAGACTAAGATTATACACATTTGGTATTTCGACCCGAGTATACCTTGCCTATCTATTTCTCGAAATATGTGTTGGTAAAGCTTTCGATTTATCCAAGTTCATATTTACCTAGTGACAAAAGTCATGTTAAGTTTCAATCACTTTGAAAATTGCTCTGACGAAAAATGGTTTGTGAATAACAACTATATAAAGTCCTCTGAGAATGTTTCAATGATTAAAATGAGAGTTTAGACAATATAACCATTGGAGGATATAAGCATTGTTGTGGAAACACATATATGTATAAGTCATTATTCCTTGAACCAAAGTTTACGAACTTTGTTGATCAAGTGAACCGGAGAAGTGCGTGAGCTTCAGTCCGCGAATTGGAAGAAGTTCTGCTGGGGTTTGTGAACTCCATCCGGGAACTTAATTCCGTGAACCCAGTCTGCGAACTTGAGTAGGTTATGTCTAAAAACGATGTTTGTGAACTTATCTTTATAAACTAAGGAATGTTATTGCAAACCGTGGATTTATAGTTCATGAACCGATTCGAGTGAATCAAATTGTTTTTGCTTCAATTTTGTCTTATATAGTACATGAGATTTCCTTGCAATTGAACATCTTTCTAACTAGTTCATTTGAGTCAGTTGAACTAGTTATGGTGAAGAAGAATATGGTTGATATGAAAGTTATCATATGGCTAACCATTTGGTTAACTATTGTTGAACCAACTAATGTACAAGTTTGGGTACGGTTACACAAACCTACAAACGTGCATTTCATGTGTGTATAACAAGCTATTTTTTTGATCTAACAGTTGATAAATATTATCTTAAATCTAATCAGGTTTTCATCTAACGGTGAATATTGAATGTTTTGTTACTAAGCTAACATTGATTGCAAACCATGATTTGAAAGACTATATAAGGGAGAACTCTAGCAACTAGGAAACCTAATCCCCACACATTCCGTGTGATGCTAGTTATGCTAATCTAGAGTCGATTCTCCTTTAACCTTTGGTTTCTTCTTCTAAACCAAGTTAACGACTTAAAGACTTCATTGGGATTGTGAAGCCAGAAAGAAATTACTTTTATTGTAGTTGTGTGATCTGATCTTGCTGTTTCTATCATACGAGTACAATTATAATAATTGGCTTAAGATTTCTATCTCCGATAGGCAAGATAAAAAGTAATCACAAACATCTTCGTCTCATCATTTGTGATTCCACAATATCTTTTTTCGCTGCGTCGATTAAGACTATTGTGAGGTGATTGATAATACTGAGCTGTTCTTCGGGAATATAAGTCTAGTTTATCAATTGGTTCCTGTTCACCTTGATTTATCAAAAGACGGAACAAAACTCGTAGGTATATTCGTGGGAGGTGGATTTATCTATTACCATAGACTTTTCTGTGTGATACAGATTTGTTTATTAAAGTCTTTGACTTTTGGTCGTAGTAAATCTTAGTTGTGGGTGAGATAAACTAAAGGGATCAAGTACGTAGTATCCTGCTGGGATCAGAGGCATAGAAGCATAACTGTACCTTGGATCAGTATGATATTGATTGTGGTTCAACTACAGTCCAGATTGAAGTTGGCTTGGAGTAGGCTAGTGTCTGTAGCGGCTTAATACAGTGTATGTTTAATCTGGACTAGGTCCCGGGGTTTTTCTGCATTGGCCGTTTCCTCGTTAACAAAATTTTGGTGTTTGTGTTATTTCTTTTCCGCATTATATTTGTTATATAATAGAAATAATACAGGTTGTGCGTTGTCCAATCAATTAGAATATCCGACCTTTTGGTTTTTGATTTAAATTGATTGACACTTGGATATTGGTCTTTGGTACCATCCAAATTTATGTCTCTTGTATTTAAATTAAGACTCGCAATTTGCTTGAGTAAGATTTAAATCGAGAGATAGAGATATAAACTCTTTGATATACTTTTATCTAGATTGATTCTGACTGTCTAGTTGATTCTCTAGAAAGTATATTGGAGTTTGTCCATACAGATTGCTAATCGAAATATTGGGTGTGGTTATTAGACCCCCGCTTTTTCAATTGGTATCAGAGCAGGCAAACAAGTTAAAGACCTTATGAGTCTGTGTTTGTAGCGATCTGATTATGGATGAGTCTATCTCTAATAACATATCATCTCAGAAATTACCAGATGATTCTAAAAGATTGGATCCACCTGAGTGAACTGTCACATCTAAATCAATATCTAAACATTCTCTTGATATAAAAGCTGTTGATTGGGAAACTCTCCTAGAAGAACAGTTGGATGAAATTTTTGATGAACTTGATTCAGATATTGATAAAGATGTTGATGAGGAAGTCTCAGAGTATGTTAAGTTTTTGGATTCGTGGAATATGAAGAAGATTACAACTTCTCATGTCTCACCTATTTTGACTCCTTTCTGTCGAGAAAACAAGAAATTGAGAAGATGTTACGCATGTGTTTATTTTTTCGAATCGTTCTAATGAATCGATCCTCAAGGATTCTGAGGAAAACCTACGTATGAAGTCACTTGAATGTGATAATCTTTATCAAAAGTATTTTTTGTTGGAAGAGAAACTTGCAGAATCTGAAGCAATTAGATCTGGCAAACAAGCCAAAACCCACGGGTTTGCCCGGCCCGACCCGTGGTAAACCCGCACCCGGCTCAGCTGGTGTCTAAACAAGCCGGTTTAGGGTTGGAGAAATGCCGGCTTGTGGGAAAACGGGTTAACCTGTCCCGACTTGTAAACCCGCGGGTTAAACCTGTAAACCCGTTAACCCCCCACCCACACGTGTCCCCCACATACCCCCACTTGTCTCTTCGTCTTTTATTTTCTTTCTTTGCAGACTTGCACTACCAATTAATCTACACCCTTCTCGGAGTTCCATTCCCCAACCGAGAATCAAAACCCATTTTTACTTTTCTAATACAAGAAATGAGTTAAAATGTTTAGGAATGAATGATTCGCCCTTTTATGTTTTGAGATTTCTCAAACTGTTTCTTTCTATCTCTTTAAAAGCCTCCCCTTTCTCTCATTTTCCTCTTTCTGGGTTTGAATTTGGGGTTGTAGGTCTTAAGATCAGACTTAGGGTTCTTAAGATCTGCAGTGTGCAGTGATTTGATTGGGGTTTATTCATCGATTTTGGGGTTGTTACGATTCGATTATTACTGTGCACATCTTAAAACGGTAGGGTATACCTTTTTTTTTTTTTTTGAATTTGGATTGGGAAATTTGAGTAATTTGTTGGTGGGTTTTAGTTTAGATTTGTGGGTTTTGAAAATTTTAGGGTGAATTTGGTGATTTGAAGTTGAAAATTTTGAAAATCTGATGGGGAAATGTGGTTTCTAGGGCGTAATTTGATGATGTTGTTAGATGGGTATGGATTTGATTCAGTTTCTTAGGTTGAGTTTAGTGGATTTGGTTGATCGGTTTTGACTTGATTAGTCAACTAATTTTGCAGGTTTTTAGGTTTTGAGGCAATTTTTATTGATGGATCGACTTGATTTTGGGAATTGATTTTCACCTGATGCCACTGTTGATCTGAATTTAGATAAGTGAATTGGATCTATATATACTCAAAACAAGCAAGTAAAATTGAATCCACGCCTTGTAATTAGATAATGAACACAGTAATTACATCATGAATGAATGAAATTGATGCCTCTGTACGAACTCAGGTGTTGGTGGTTTGCACTTTGCAGTGATGGTTGTGTTGTTGGTGTTTGAACTCGGATGATGAATCCAGGGTTTGATGTAGAGCTGGAAAACGGGCGGGCTAACCCGTGAACCCGCAAGTTTAACCCATTACGGGTTGAAGAAATGACCACCCGTGAAGAATTTTGACCCGCGGGTTTTGACCCGTGTTAACCAGAACCCGTGTAACCCGCAATGGGCCAGCCCCGCCCCGCCCGTTTTCCAGCTCTAGAAGCAATGTTTAAGTCTCAACAAATTAGTTTTGATGACAGAGAAAGTGCTTGTCTCATTCGAGAAAAATGCCTTGAGGATGATTTAACTGCTGCTCTTGATAAAATCAAGATATTGGAAGATGACTTGAAAAAGTTCAATACTAGTTCAAGAAAATTAACCACTATGCTAGGAGCAAGTAAAAATCATCGTGATACACGAGGATTAGGCTATAAGGGAATAGATGCTCCAAATATTAGCAAAGAGGTAAAATTTGTCAAGGCTAGTGATTCTTCTCGAGAAAAGGCTTCCACTAATAGCAAAAGTGAAATACCTTCACCGGGAGTTAAGTTTCAAAAGAGAAAAGTATATCAACCTCCAAAACCAGCACACATGAATCCGAGTAAGAACGTTCCTTATATTTGTCATTATTGTGGAAACAAAGGTCACCTGGAAAGGATATGTCATTTTCGTATAAGGAATGAAAAATTTCATGATATTCTTGTTTGGATGTCAAAAGAAGTGATTAAACCGGGATCATATGTTAAGGCTAACACTCTCGATATTACGGGTTGTAAATGTCCAACCTTTAGGCAAAGGAATTAGTGTTGTGATAATCCTAGATTTTCCTATAAAATACGAAGTCTTTTCACAATCGTAATGGTTATCAAAAGTATAACTTCGTAAAGACTAAGACAAGATCTGATGCTCCCAATTAGAGAAAGAATAACTTGTAAAAGAATAGTCAATCCATTTCTCTTCCGAAAAATCTTAAAAAGAGTAATGGGAAGAAGGTTTCGGTTGTTCCTAAATGCACTCATAAGTGGGTACCAAAAAAATCCATTGATGCTTTAAGTGTGAAAAGGAATGATCTTCCAGAAAATTCCATGACTATGGAGAAGGCAGCATCCATGATGTTGGAACTTAACAAGTTTTTTGGGAAAATGGAATTGGATGTGAAAGGTTCTAAAAGCGATCTCTTTCATGATAATCCAAAGGTCACTTGTGGTGAGCAAGACATTGTTCATCCCAACAAAACTTAGTTGTGTTGTAAGTGCATCCTCACCAAGGAATGCCCTGCTATGTATACGGTGAGGGAAGCACAAGAATTGGGGCACACAGATTATATTCGGTAAGGTTGTAAAATTCAATTGGACTTTTCTAAAAAGGTATGTCTATAAACTTGAGCAAGTTTTATATTTTTATTACTTGTTTGAGTACTTATAATGATCCATGTACCTTGATTTTCGTTCATTTCTACCTAACTTTATATGTGTTTAAGGTTCTTAAATGTTTAGGTTTGAAAAAATTAGTTCGGGATGTTTGGACTTCATGGTACACATACCAAGTATGCATAACATCATTTAAAACCAAAATCCAGGGGCTTAAGTTCGCAAACCCCGTCTGCATAGTACTCCAGGATACGAAAACTGGTTTGCAAAACCGTATGTATACTTGACGTCGATACTCGGTAAACTTGTTTTGGCCGTAACTTCTTCGTCCTAACTATGATTGACCTCATTCTTTTTGCACTCTCTTAATATTTGAATTATCTTCAAAATAGATGAGAAATCTTGAATTTGGATGAGTTAGGATTGGTATTTGTCCTTTCTCTTGTTTTTGTGTATTTTGCTCCGTTTCGTTGCACTTGTTCCACTTCTCTTGAACTTGGGCACTTGGATTCTTGAAGTACCACTCTTCTAAGATAATTTGTAGATTTTACAAGAATGTTGTTGGAAAATATTTTTATATGCCTTTGGTAGCTATTATTGGTGTAAACCCTTGCGAAAAAGATTGATTCTACCATGTAAGGACAAATCATCTTGTATGTGCATTACGAGTTTGTCTTGATGCCTAGGAAAATTCTTATGAGAATTTATTCTTGTTGTTTAGAAGAATAACTAGAGGTTGGAATAACCATTATTGTGATTACACATAGCTATGTCCAACGTTTTCATCTTCATGTTTTTAGGTTTATTTGTTTAAATTCTAAAACTGTTTGGAAGATGATTATTGCAGTATTAATATTTATGATTTTATATATTGCAATATTGTTATGGGATATGTGTGTTTGCATCCGTGAACTTGATTGTCCCATACCTTGTTAATAATAAAGTCGTTCATTGAGTTGATGTGCTTATATTGATAAAAGAATGAATTGACTTTTGACAAATACAAAAGTTAAGCCTATTATGTCAATTTTTGATGGAAGATAGGTTAAAATCTTTTGTTTTTCAAGGATTATGTCTATTACATGTCATTGTGCAAATGGTGATGGAAAATATAATGAATCCTTGTGTATTCTGCAGTAATTGATCTTCCCTGATCCATATTTTGTGTATTATTGTGAGACTCCATAATGTGTCTTATGTTGAACACTAAACAACCAAAGTTGATTATTTTTATGATTATCTTAGTTGTTGTTCCATAAGATACTTTATGTCGAGTATATTAAACTAAATTAATCATCTTGTTTGGTTATTTAGTTATGGCTCCATAGATTTTCTTATGTCGAGCATGGACAATTAAATTGATTACTTTTATGATTAGTTTAGTAGTGTATTCCGGTTAGATTAATTATGGGTTCTCTTGTGATTAATCTAATTGAGTTTTTTTTTAAGTCTCCATAAGTTTACTTGTGTTTAGCATATTTGGTTAAATGAATCATGGGTTCTCTTATGATTAATTTAATTAAATATTGTTGGATTCAAATTCATACTTGTATATGATTTGTTGTCCAAAGAAATCCTTCTTTTCTTTTGAAATTAAGGTCTCTTTTGTTGTTCTTTCGGGAATGACATATTTTGGGGGAGAGTTCTTAATTGCCAAATCTTTGTGGGGAGTGTGGTTGTGGAATATTATAGGGGTTATCTTGTATCTTTATAGACTCCTTGATGAATGCATTTAGCTTCGGCTTTATGATTGCATCTAAATAAGATGATATATACTTACTTTTGGTCATGAGACGTCTCTTACGGAAATTTTATTAGGATCCCGTACTTGTACCTTTGCCAATTTTATTGACAAAAATGGGGATAATTAATATGTAGTTCACACTACAAATAAATATGGTTTTCGGATCATTATGTAAGGGGGAGTAGTTTCCATTTGAGATGGAGTATTGACTAAGGGGGAGTGACATATCACCATAGTATTGTTGTTAAAGTTGTGATGCAATTAGACTTTGACACTGTATAACAATAATTGAGAACTCTTGTTTTCTCGTTGTTATAGCTTTGCATTTTCAACAACGACGATGCTAAACTTACAACCTTTGGGATCATTGGAGTACTTGGAAGTGACGAAGATTTCGAGTAATGTTGAAGATTAGACATGTGGAATAAGAGCTTCAAAGTTTATTTATATATTTTTTGTATTCCATATGTATTGATAGTTTTGTCACTAAAATTGACAAAGGGGGAGATTGTTAGAGCATTGCTCGGTCGAACTCGCATGCGTTGCTATCTCAAGCATGTTTGTCAATGTTAGTGATCAAGACTATAAGTCTTGATTTCTAGTCTACTATAGATAAGGTCTCTGACTAGGATAGAAAGTGTAGTTGAGATCAAGAATTCCATGGAAATCATCATACAAGACGAAGGATTACTCAAGGAACTGGTGGATCTTCATCGACTAAAAGGTATGTGGAGACTTGAACTTATCTATCACTCAAAATTCTATTTATCTCATATCTTGAGACGAAAGTTGTTTTGCTATATAGACTAAGATTATACACATTTGGTATTTCGAGCCGAGTTTACCTCTCCTATCATATGTGTTGGTAAAGATTTCGCTTTAGCCAAGTTCATCTTTACCTAGTGACAAAAGTCATTTTAAGTTTCAATCACTTTGAAAATTGCTTTGACGAAAAATGGTTTGTGAATAACAACTATATAACGTCCTCTGAGAATGTCAATGATTGAAATGAGAGTTTAGACAATATAACCATTGGAGGATATAAGAATTTTTGTGGAAACACATATATGTATAAGTCCTTATTCCTTGAACCAAAGTTTGCGAACTTGGTTGATCAAGAGAACCGGAGAAGTGCGTGAGCTTCAGTCCGCGAACTGGAGGAAGTTCTCGACCCCAGAATTTCTGCTGGAGTTTGTGAAATCCATCCGGGAACTTAAGTCCGCAAACCCAGTTTGCGAACTTGAGTAGGTTATGTCTAAAAACTATGTTTGTGAACTTATCTTTATAAACTAAGGAATGCTATTGCAAACCGTGGCTTTATAGTTCATGAACAGATTCGAGTGAATCGAATCATTTTTCTTCAATTGTGTCTTGTCACTGCAACATATTCCTGGATTAGTAACAGGACAGGCCGTTACTAAACGGGTTGTAACGGCTCATGGATGTTACAACATGGGGCGTTACATTTGTTTTTGTAACAGCCCTTAGTAACAGATGAGGGCCATTATGAATCGCCACGTGGTAACAGCTCAGGTCCGTTACGAATATTTTTGTAAGAAGGACGTCGTAACATGTTAGAGACGTTACTACGTGGAAAATTGAAACGGTTTCTAGCCGTTACTAATTGTTTTCGTAACAGTAAAAATTACTGCTAGTCAACCTTGACCTGACCAGGTCAAGCATGACTGGAAGTTCATTTTCTGCCGGAAATTAGCCGGAATTCTAAATTCAATACCTGCATACATTCATCATCCACATTCAACAACAATTTCTTCATTCTATTCATATCACATTCATTCAACTCATATTATATTCAACAATCAATTCATATCACATTCAATAATGAATTTACATTACATTCAACTAATTCATGTCAAAAAAGAACACACATTCTTCTAAGTACAATTTTTTTTTTGTTAAGTACGAAAATTCTTCTAAGTACAATATTTTTGTTAAGTATCAAATTCTAAGGGAATAGATAGAAACTAAGTTCCAAATTTATAATGCAATACATAGAAACTTACGAACTTCCTACATAGAAGCTGATTGGTCCAGCTGCTCATCCCCAGTGCCCATCTCGACAATATTAAGCACAATCTTGCTCCTTTGCAAGGATAAAAAGAAAGACATTACGGAAACCTCTTTAATTCTCTCAGCCTATCAAAAAACATCATAATCAATTCAATGCAACAAGAGTTGGTAAACACCAATTTAGATGGAACTGAGTAAACAATGAAATACCTTATCTTCTTTCTTCCTTTTCTTCCTCCCAAGTTCTTAAGTTGTTTCCACCTAAAACCACCAATCAAATTTCAGTATATGCAACTATTATGATATTATGAAGCTTATAAAATAAACCTTATTCACCCAAGGAACCACCTGGGTTAAACTAAAAATACTACCATGGCTGAGAACACAATGAGCCTACTAAGTAGGTTGATTTGCATAACTTGTCATCTACCTACCAAACTAGCAACTTAAATACCTGGTACAAATCCCTTCTGCGAATACGCAAGACCAATTCCCTTGCTTTCTGCAGTTCTTGAGTTGATGTTGTCTCAATAGTTTTCAGTATTGTGTCATCTAGCTGCAGTTGCCAAGAAGAAAAGAAAATTATATTATATGACAAGGATCTAAATGTAGATACTAGAAGAAGCATTTTGATGAATTAAAAACCTTCTAGTATTCAGCTGGGTCGTCTAATCGATTCAGAATGTTACAGAATAAGAGCTCTCAGAAATAAGAGGGTGATCAACTGAATAAAAGGTCTCAAAAATAACTAACAATCCTTAGCACGGAAGCATATTTCATCACTGATAACCCGCATCGTCTTCATTAACCTAAATAAGAAGAACAACAATAGCACCAATAGTTGTCACTGAGATATACAACCAGATACAAGCACCATTACAACCAAGGCACCAAGAAAATAAAGCATCCGTCTCCCTACCTGGATGTCCAAATTCATTTCTCATGAAATTCAGATATCCTTCTCCACCCAATCCCATGGTGATTAGCCAGATCATCTTGTGTAATGCGATCCCACGATCCACAACTGGAGTGGCAGCTCTATCTAAAGCCATGAAATCATACATATCCTGAAAATAGTTAAGTAAGGAGCTATTAGCTAAGGCATCAAAAGTAAAATAAAATGAATAAAAAGCAATAAAGATAAGAAATGAGATATTAATAGTGTATTAACTACGCACATGAGAAGGTGAATGCACACACACACATGTATATGAAATATTTCTTTTCATATTTCACAGACATACGCAAATTCTGTTAGACCTAAGTGACATTCTTATATGATTTACAAGCTTAATAATCTATAACTACCTTGTCCATTAACCAGAATGCAATAGTTTTGTCACCGACGAGAGCTTGGTCATGACTTTCAGCATCTCAAACACATTTCTCTGACCATCTTCTATTTGTAAGTGTGTAAATAATATAACCCATTTTCCAATCCTCGTCTCTTTTCCTGTAACAAATTGTAAACCATGCAGAGTAAATGTGTGTCCATATCACCGAGGAAAAAAGAGTTTCCACCTTAGAGATCACATCTACTCAACACAACTGTATAATGATTGGTTATGATAATGTAACCCTAGAAGCATATAAAAAATTATGAAGGTGTAAGCCCAGAGCTTTCAGTAAGGCACTTTAACAGAATTTCAATCCATTTATCAGCAACAGCCATATGCAGATGATAATCAAACCCTACACCACCATCTTTAACAGGTATACAAAAAGTTGGCATTCCACTCACTTAAAACCAAAGAATATTGAACAAGATCATGAAAATGGTCAAGAAACATATGCATTCCACTCACTTAAAACCAGAGAATATTGAAAAATATCATGAAAATGGTCAAGAAACATATATTAAAGATGCAAACCCTCTTTTTCGGCTTTTCCCGTATCATGGATGAGATTTTGTCCTTCATAACCTATACCATCATGATAACACTCCATTACAGACACTCAATTAACTGATGACCTTGAGGAAGAAGTACCAAGATCTCTAAGTTTTACAGACTATGCGAGATCCTTGACAGGACTTTATAAGACTTGAAAAATGTTCTTATGTTTAGGTTGCATGTTCTAACAGTGATATCCTCAGGAAAAAGCCCATGAACTAGATCATTTACTAGCATAAAATAAACCACAACATCCACGTCAGTTGCTAACCCAAAATACTCATTATCATTTCCAGTGAACCCCACCTGAAAGCAAACATATTGTGCTAGCGCATAAATAAGATAAACAAGCATTACCACATTCAGATAATTAAACAAGAAAGTAATATTTGCAAGTTGCCAAAGGTAGTTTAACACTAGTAATGTTATTGTTTGACCTCCGAGTTTGGGAAATGGTTAGGGGATACAGTTATGATAACACCCCAAACAACATGTGAGATGTTATATAGTGCTGATCCTGCTGGAAGTTAATTAAGCACAACACCCACTGGCGAACAATAGAAAACTTCAGTTGTTTAAGCAAGTACTTTCTTTCCTTTAAATTTATTAATGAGTGTTGTCTTCATTGATCAGAAATCAACCTACCAAATCAGCTACACTTACGAAATTCCCCCAGTTTTCCTGGATATGTTCCCTGCTATGGTTTGTCACATGCCCCTCAACAATTAATCCACAGCTTGTTGAACTATAGCAGCAAATAGGAACTCTACCAAAAAAAAAAAAAAAAAAAAAAAACTGCAACCCATGGTGATTGTACATCATCAAAGTCACCCCATCAAACTTGTATTCATCCAACCACCATCTTGCGTTAGAAAGGAGATATCTCAGTACCTAAAAAAAGAACACATGAGGAAGATCATTTACATTGAAATACAAACATGAATTGAGAAACCCTAAACACAAACACATCCATACTTCAATCACGAGCAAACCCCTCGGAGATTATTCAATTTATAAATCAATTGAGGAACCCTAAATCAACTTATCATTTCTGAGTTAATTTGAGAAACCCTAAATCAACTTACCGTTTATGATGAGTTGAATCAACACTTGATTTATCAACACTACCATGAATCACCGGAGTTCTCAACATATCCATCATCTTTTCATGATTTCTTCACCTCAAGAATAAAACCTAACCCTAACTCTCTCCCTGATTCATACACAGAACCTAAACTCCTGCTTGTTCTCCTCCGTACATCAACAATTACAGCATCATTCTCATCATCTATACAGATTTATTCTCTGTTTTCCTATAATAATTTTTCACTTCTCAGAATCGCCGGAGAGAAGAAGTAGGAGTTTTGGTGAGGGTTTTCACAAAAAGAGAGAATAAGATAAATGATTGAATGGTCGAGGGAGGAGAGGAATACGAAAGGATAGGGAGGGGAAGGAAACATCCTCTAGTTCATTTTTGTTATGGGTGTAAAAATCTATCACGCATGTGAATGGCACACGCGGAAATAATAGGTGTGACCAAGCGTGTGAATGGCACGACTAAAACAAAATACGTAACGGCTTATTTTTGTTACGAATTTTTGAAACATTAGTAACGGCTCCAGCCTGTTATGAATATTTTGTAACGGCCATTTATAACGGGAATTTTATAACGGCCACAAAGCCGTTATGAATTCCTGTTACGAATCCGGGAATTTGGTGTAGTGTATGTAGTACATGAGATTTCCTTGCAATTGAACAAATCTCTAACTAGTTCATTTGAGTCATTTGAACTAGTTATGGTGAAGAAGAATATGGTTGATATGAAAGTTATCATATGGCTAACCATTTGGTTAACTATTATTTAACCAACTAATGTACAAGTTTGGATACGGTTACACAAACCTACAAACGTGCATTTTATGTGTCTATAACAAGCTATGTTTTCGATCTAACGGTTGATAAATATTTGCTTGAATATAATCATGTTTTCATCTAATGGTGAATATTGAATGCTTTGTTACTAAGCTAACATTGATTGCAAACCCTGATTTGAAAGACTATATAAGGGAGAACTCTAGCAACTGGGAAACCTAATCCCCACACATTCCGTGTGATACTAGTTGTGCTAAGCTAGAGTCGATTCTCCTTTAACCTTTGGTTTCTTCTTCTAAACCAGGTGTTGATGGTGGATTTTAGATAAGGGATAAAATCGTAAAACCCCATGACCTAATGTTACCCGCAACACATTAACTGAAAGCATTTAATTCAGGTGTAAATAATTAATAGGGGTATTTTTTCAAAATACCGGATTAGGGTTTTCGACACATAACCCTAATTCCAAACCAAGTCGCATACTGCGCACCATGGCAACGACGCCAAAACCAAGCCGCATATTGCGCACCATGGAAATTGCACCAAACCAAAGCTGCATACTGCGCACCATGGCAACGATGCCAAAACCAAGACGCATAATGCGCACCATGGCAAATGCGCCAAACCAAAGCCGCATACTGCTATTGATGGTGGATTTCTATTTAAAGGCTAAAATTGTAAAAAGACAATTTTTGTAAGATGACGTCCTGCAAAGGATAAAGCCTTCAGGTGATGAATATTTCTCACCATGATAATTCATTGGAGCATATGCAACCATCCCTGAGAATTATAACCTACCCAGAGCGGAGCATGTAGCAACCATCCCGATTTTCTGTAGGTTGGCAACATTACAATTAATGCCCTGATTAAAGCCTTGTGTTCGACATGCAAACACCCGTAGGCTACCTGACGGCGGGTTATATTAGCCTCGTTGAAGGCATGCAAGACTACCCATGTTAGTCTCACCTGCTGAAAACAAACTCAAAAATAGATCTCATCTGTCCAACTTCGCAGGCATGGTTGGACGGCCTAGATCACGCGCGGGACCGAGTAGCGCGCACGCACATGCTCACCGTCGTCCCAACATTCCACTCGCACCATCGACCTCACCAAAAGAGGTCGGAAAATGCCGGATTCGGTCGGATGTAGGTAACCGGTCGGAAACCCTAAATTATGGTTTGCATCAAGTGGTCGCAGGCAACCACTTTGAGACAAATGAACGGAAGCCAAAGGAAGGAGGGATTAGCTGGCCGACCATACCAGCATGTCCACTGTGGTCCCATCTACACGGCCAACCAATCGGCCACGAACGGTTGCAACTAGACGTCTCGATTTGCGCGCCCAAAGGTAGCATGCACGGCCCCCTTCTAATCTCGGCTGTCCATCATCGCAGGCTGAAACGAGCGACTTAGATTGCTCTGGTTGACTTCCAACAAGCATGGGCATGTAGAGTGGCGTCCCGCCTACCTGCTGGACCGATCATCCACTCCATGCACGCCTCCCAAGGCTGAAAACCATTAGGGTGAAAAGGGAGGCTTGCAAGCCTTCCAAACCCTAATCCAACGGTTATTTCTCCATCAATCTCGTCCGTCCAAGTTCGCATGCTTGGATGAATAGCCTAGGAAGGGAGTTAGGTGGCAAACAAGGTATCACCGTGATCACCATCTTCCACACTTCCCCATGGAATAACCGGCCAAGGTGGGTCCCGCTCATGCGACCTCCGAACAACACCT
Organism: Papaver bracteatum; assembly: GCA_023529315.1. NCBI lineage: Eukaryota > Viridiplantae > Streptophyta > Magnoliopsida > Ranunculales > Papaveraceae > Papaver > Papaver bracteatum. Next base: position 30,295 of record JAJJWX010003108.1, read on the forward strand.
GAACATAGCTAGTTGAGTCACTTTAACTTGCAATCTTTTCATCAAGGTTGTGTAGGCTTCAAGCATGTTAAGCATATTTAATGCACCGCATGTATACAATATGCGCCTAAAAGCAACTTGATTATTTTACCTAGCACCGTTTGCTACCTTATGTGGGTCCCACGACTCACTCGAGACGTTAATCACGTCACAACTGGGGGGATACAAACTGGGGTATTGGTCTGGCGGTTTACAGCATGCAGCGTGCAACACGCCATCACAAGATCGTGTCAGGGAAACATGGGTGGTTAGCGATGATAGGAGAAGTGGGAAAACAACCGTGTGACACTAACACACAAATCCACTTCCTCCACTTTCCCACGAGAGACGTGATGAAGGCTTATTGACTTGTATAAATAGGTTCTCCTCCCTATTTCCAACAACACAGAAAAAACCAAGTGTTAATACCATCGTATTCAACACCCATAGCCTGCCTGCAACATTTGCTAGCCTGCTCAACCTTGTGTTAACAAGTCATCAAATAGACTTCACCTTCATAATCTCAACACCTTCTTCGCTTCCCTCCCTAAGATCAACCTCACATCCTTCACCTGTGACCGAAACAAATCTGGAACGGACGTGTCTTCGGTTTAGGCCAGATTTGTACAGATTATCTCTCGAATCAAAAGTGCTCATCGTGCATCACATTTGTTGAAGGTTTAAATTCACTTCTCATCCACACACACCCAAAATTACCTAAACCTGCGAAAGTAGTTTTGTCCCACAAACAATTGGCGACCACAGTGGGAGGTTAATCTCTCGGTTGCAAAACTCGAATCTTTAAAGTCTGACAGTTTTTATTCGACTTTGGAGGGGTAGATCTTAAATTTGATTCGATTTTCAGTTCACTCTTCACCAAATCCCAGAAGTTCATCCCGAGATGTACTCCCGTTCGTTAAATCCTTCAGAAGACATGGATAATCCAAGTGTCATCGAAAATGTGACCAGGATGCTGGAAGATGTCCTGGCAAATCAAGTAGGTATTGCTAGAAGGCAGAGTGAAACCTTCCGTCTCTTGAATGACATATCGGCTCAGTTACAGGATGGCTCTGTAAGCAGCTACCCAGGAAGTATCACTAATAACGCAAGAAATTCTGAAGGTCAGGTTTTCAGGAGAACTGGCGGAACACATGGCCCCAGAGAGCCCAAAGACGAACAATACCTTTCACCTGGCAATGGGAGCTCGAGACGGATCGACCAGCATGAAGAATTACGACGCGTGCCGGATAAAAACAGAGAATCAACTGCATACGAAGCCTTGTTAGAAGATTTATACCTCAAGGCTCTTTCCAAAGCTCAGAACAATGCCCAAACCGTGCTAACTCTTCATCCAGGGGAAGAAACACTGGAGGAAGGCGAAATCAATTAGAGAGCATATGAACGTAGGAGCTTGCAGCTTTCAAATCACCAGCACAACAACAATACCATCGCCAGCGCAACGTCCTCCATGTTTCAGCAGAATCACCCGACCAAGAGGACCGCGGATGCGGTGACACGTGACAACGCCTCAATTTCGTCTCCAAAGCGTGCTTCACACCGAGACCCAAGGGAAGAGTCACGACACGCGCCGACGTAGGAAAGTTTAGACTCAAGAGGTCCAAGATTCCCATTTCCCATAAGGAAGATTGTGGAGTTGTTGGAGACATGGGTACATGATGGAGAAGTACAACTGCCGCCTGTGTGGCGCCCGCCCACCGATCAAGAGACAGCCAACCCAAGGTATTGTCATTACCACCGATTTCTCCATCACCCCACCAGCAAGTGCCACGCATTGAAACGCATTGTCCACGATAAGATAAATTCAGTGAAACAACCTTTCCCCTCAAAAAATTAGCATGCCCTCTTTGGTGAGAAAGTATTCGGGAGTGCTCATTCTCATACACGGATTTCGAAAGACAAGTAAGTTCCAGCAAACGTTATTGTAAGATAGTTATATATCCTACTGGGGACTTGGCGTCCTACATATATGAACAGGATAATCAATGAGCAAGCACCATGCATGCTCCCCCCCTCCTCACCTTTCCCTTTCACATTGCGTTTTCAATTTCACATGACATGTATGATCACTCATAATATAAGATTCAGATTCTATTTTAGAATAATCTTTTCCAAGAGTCAAACATTCATAAAAGCATGTCATAAATAAACTAGTCCAAGGTTCAATCACCTATCAATTCAAAACCTAAAACCAAACTGTGTGAAAGGAAATCCTCACAATCACTCGAAAAGCATCTAAATAGAAAACACAAGTAGACGGCATGAATATTTCAGGGAAAGTCCTTCAGCAACACCTCATTCTTCTGAGCAAGAGAGGCTTCCATCTTCCGGAGAATGGCTTGCTGCAATTTCAACTCCTCGGCCAACCTACCAACCTTTTGTTTCTGACGAACGACGCATTCAGTGGAAGGCACCATACCTTGCTTCTTCTGAATCTCCTGAATTGCATAAAACCCTTTGAAGAACCAAGGAGCATTGAAGTCATACTGCGCAAACACATCCAAGTGGCACTTCCAGTCTTCCATCACATCTTCAGAAACATCACGACCAATTGCAACGCTCATCTCCTGAATAGCGGGTAAGGCCTCCTGAACGCGATTGACCAAAGAAAGACGACTCATCAGCTTCGTGGTGGTGGCAATATGATCATATTTCTTCCATATTTTGGTATACAACTCCTCAAACTGAGCTGGCATGCTGAACCCTCCAACCAACACATGATCAGGACGTGGATTATCAAAGGGAAGGTCGAACATAGCACCAGGAACGACTGTTGGCGACAACATCTCTTTAGAAGGAACCATCGCAGATGATGTCCCTTCCAGACTCCTCGGAGTGCTGGTTTGGATTGCTGACATGGCCTCATCTACAAGCTCACTAAAATTACTGCTCTGGAAGGCATTCTCTTCAATCGAGCTTACACCATCTTCATCGTTGTCTATGATAGGATCAGTGTTACCAGACTTATCTACATGAATATCGGTGTTGCCAGACTTCTCCGCATGAGGATCAGTGTTTCCAGACTGCTCTACATGAAGGTCATTATTATCAGGCTTCTCAGCATGAAGATTTCCAGACTTCCAGTTTCCTCCACGCACCTCATTGTAAACTCGAGCCAGTACAGCAAAGGCATTTTCTTCAGGAATCCTCTGATCACCAACAAGGATTAATAAAAGTTGTTCATGGAAGTCGAAACTAAAAATTAAGCATAAAGAATTCATAATACCTGCATGTTGGAAGAGTTGAGAATTACTGGACTACATGCTCGCTTCTTTTTATCGGACTTGAGATTGCAGTCGGTGGTGTTAACCCTGCCTCGTTTTCCTAGAAGGGGTTTCAATCGCCTATGACCAGCCAAGACATCATCAAGAGGTTCACCACGAAGGTCAGTTGCCATTTCACTAGCAAACGATTTAAAGAGCAACAGTTGCCCCCTCCAAAAATCTTTGTAACCAGAAGTGGCTACCGGATTTCTCCCCGGGGAAGGAAAAAGAAGTTTCATCTCCGGTGAGAAAACATCAACGTCAAGGAATGATGACTTAAGTTCTTCTGAAGGCGTTGCGGGACGATGAAATGGAACACCTTGATCAAAACCCATTTGACGAGCGGCTCTATCAATATTATATGGAATTATGCTTAGCCTGTCATCACAAAAAGAAGGAACATATCCTGGTATACAGATCCGCAGGAAAAAAACTTCTTCAGGGCTCATATCTCTCCCATCAGGCGGAATCTCAATGACAGGGACGATGGCGGAAGGATGAACCGGCCCCCAAGGACGAAAGTCTATGGCACTCACACTATCGAGCAAATCTACGAGCCTCACCCCAACTTTTGGACGTCTATTCTGCCAACGGAGTATTCTTGAACCACCATACAAGCTGGGGACTGAGGTTGTAGGAATGGAGCATAATCCTTAAAGTGTTCCCACAAAAGCGCTTGAAGAAATGCGACGTGCACATATGTATCCACCTTCATGTACCCGTTGGAAATATACATCTCCTCCACTAAAGAATTTAGGTGACCATACAACGAGCCAAGGAATAACGAAGCCAAGGGGAGAGTTATACCTTTGCCTAGCTTAATGGCGAACATGATGATCTTCCTTCTAATAGTTTTCGTTCCTGAGCCGTCATCAAGAATATCTCTGGACAACCACAAGGACAAGAATGCAGCTGCGCTAAGATCATCATTACCTTGCATGGAGGACCATTCACCTACCCACCATGTGTAGAAACATTTCGGCTTCTTGTCCAGCTGGTCGTATTCGTTCACCTTATGAATTATAGCCTGATAGATGACGTCTTCATCTTCATACAGTTTGCAATTAAGACTGCCAGCGACAGGAAGGCTCATTAATGCAGACACGCTCTCAAGAGTGATAGTCATTTCACCCCACGTGCATAAAGCTGTGTTCGTAGAAGGATGCCATCGAGCAGCAAAAGCGACCAAACCTGGGATATCCTTCTTGACGTGAAGAATTGCAGACGCCTTGATAGCATCAAGAATTCGCGCCCTGGTTAAGTTGTCTCTAATCCCTTCATTACCCAACATGCGCCACATCCATCCTTCGTATGAGTTAAGTGGAGTCTGGAAAATTCTGAAGTCAATAGGGGAAGGTGGATATTATTTCTTATGGAGACAAAACCTCATCACGCCTGCTAAAGACGATGGTAGACCCTCATCACTTTCTGAACCGGTAATAAGGATTATATTATGGCTGGGGTGCTTCATGACGTTTGGAAAAGACTTAGTAAGCATTTCATCATCTATGTTTGGCATATCTCTGAGAGGGTCAGCACCTCCCTTTGTAGCGTTATCCTCTGTGTTCATCATTGAGCAACTGCGATGAAAAGAGAATGTCAGCATGCTTTCTGGGATAATACAAGACAGTTATCTAAGCTGAGAAGAACACAAGCATAAAGTCAAGTCGCTAAGCATGGATGCAGATATGTTGAGGTATGAAGGTGATCAATGCTTGCAGGTAAACTCATCACGCGGGAATGAACACCGGCCGACATGTATATGTGGATTGGCCCAAGCCGAACAAACACATTCATGGAAGAAAAACCGTACGTATGGTACCAAGTCGGCCACCTGACACCACCATAGATGCGCCACCGTGGAGACACGCGAGCTGGCATGAAGGCAAGTCACGCATGCCGGACGCTAAGGCCTACATGCACGTCCCTAAAACTAAGCATGCATGTCAACATATTTTTCTACAGTTGAGGATCGTGTCTACAAGTTCAAAGCATCAGTTCTATCAAGTTACAACTCGGGTTTTGACATGCAAGGATAAAGGGAACAAACGACATGTTTATGGTTTCTTTTACTATGCAACCCTAACAGGCGGTAAAGGAATTAATTATGGTATATGAGAGTCGCACCTACAATCCTCTCAAAATACAGAAAATTTTTACCTAAGCGATTAGGGTTTTTTTTTTTTTTTTTTTTTTTTTAAATCGCACTTACCTGACGAACGGCGCCGGCGGCAACGGTGAACTCCGGCGGCTGGAGCAACGACGGCAGCAGGCGGAAGCACGAGCAGAGAGCTGGACGTCCACTCAGGAAAAAAAAATCGTGAAGGAAAAACGAAAAAGGGTTCTCCCTTTTATAGGCAAAAATTTGAAGAATTCTAATTAGAGAAGGATTCCTTTTTGCTTCCAAAAACCAAGAAGGGAAACCGGCCCACCCAAGGTTTCATGCCTGCGACGGTGCGTTCACATGGACAATCACTAGCGGTTGCCTTCCAAGGTTAGTTACCTTTATTTCTTTTACGTATATTTGTCACCATCTCATGCCTACCCTACAATAGTGTAACCATTGCATGCTAGGCAGGGGACTTAATGTTGATGGTGGATTTCTATTTAAAGGCTAAAATTGTAAAAAGCCAATTTTTGTAAGCTGACGTCCTGCAAAGGATAAAGCCTTCAGGTGATGAATATTTCTCACCATGATAATTCATTGGAGCATGTGCAACCATCCCTGAGAATTATAACCTACCCAGAGCGGAGCATGTAGCAACCATCCCGATTTTCTGTAGGTTTGCAGCATTACAATTAATGCCCTGCTTAAAGCCTTGTGTTCGACATGCAAACACACGTAGGCTACCTGACGGCGGGTTATATTAGCCCCGTTGAACGCATGTAAGACTACCCATGTTAGTCTCACCTGCTGAAAACAAACTCAAAAATAGATCTCATCCGTCCAACTTCGCAGGCATGGTTGGACGGCCTAGATCACGCGCGGGACCGAGTAGCGCGCACGCACATGCTCACCGTCGTCCCAACATTCCCCTCGCACCATCGACCTCACCAAAAGAGGTCGGAAAATGCCGGATTCGGTCGGATGTAGGTAACCGGTCGGAAACCCTAAATTAGGGTTTGCATCAAGTGGTCGCAGGCAGCCACTTTGAGACAAACGAACGGAAGCCAAAGGAAGGCGGGATTAGCTGGCCGACCATACCATCATGTCCACTATGGGCCAAGCTACACGGCCAACCAATCGGCCGCGAACGGTTGCAGCTAGTCGTCTCGATTTGCGCGCCCAAAGGTAGCATGCAAGGCCCCCTTCTAATCTCGGATGTCCATCATCGCAGGCTGAAACGAGCGACTTAGATTGCTCTGGTTGACTTCCAACAAGCATGGGCATGTAGAGTGGCGTCCCGCCTACCTGCTGGACCGATCGGCCACTCCATGCATGCCTCCCAAGGCTGAAAACCGTTAGGGTGAAAAGGGAGGCTTGCAAGCCTTCCAAACCCTAATCCAACGGTTATTTCTCCATCAATCTCGTCCGTCCAAGTTCGCATGCTTGGATGAATAGCCTAGGAAGGGAGTTAGGTGGCAAACATGGTATCACTGTGATCACCATCTTCCACACTTCCCCATGGAATAACCGTCCAAGGTGGGTCCCGCTCATGCGACCTCCGAACAACACCTGAACATAGCTAGTTGAGTCACTTCAACTTGCAATCTTTTCATCAAGGTTGCGTAGGCTTCAAGCATGTTAAGCATATTTAATGCACCGCATGCATACAATATACGCCTACAAGAAACTTGATTATTTTACCTAGCACCGTTTGCTACCTTATGTGGGTCCCACGACTCACTCGAGACGTTAATCACGTCACAACTGGGGGATACAAACTGGGGTATTGGTCTGGCGGTTTACAACGTGCAACACGCCATCACAAGATCGTGTCAGGGAAACATGGGCGGTTAGCGATGATAGGAGAAGTGGGCAAGCAACCGTGTGACACTAACACACAACTCCACTTCCTCCATTACTCCACTTCCTCCACTTTCCTGCGAGAGACGTGATGAAGGCTTATCGACTTGTATAAATAGGTTCTCCTCCCTATTTTCAACAACACAGAAAAAACCAAGTGTTAATACCATCGTATTCAACACCCAGAGCCTGCCTGCAACATTTGCTAGCCTGCTCAACCTTCTGTTAACAAGTAATCAAATAGCCTTCACCTTCATACTCTCAACACCTTCTTCGCTTCCCTCCCTAAGATCAACCTCACATCCTTCACCTGTGACCGAAACAAATCTGGAACGGCCGTGTCTTGGTTTAGGCCAGAATTGTACAGATTATCTCTCGAATCAAAAGTGCTCATCGTGCAGCACATTTGTTGAAGGTTTAAATTCACTTCTCATCCACACACACCCAAAATTACCTAAACCTGAGGAAGTAGTTTTCTCCCACAAACAACTGCGCACCATGGAAACGACGCCAAAACCAAGCCGCATATTGCGCACCATGGTAACGACGCCAAAACCAAGCCACATACTATGCACCATGGAAACGACGCCAAAACCAAGCAACATACTGCGCACCATGGCAACGACGCCAAAACCAAGCCGCATACTGCGCACCATGGCAAAGAAGCCAAAACCAAGCCGCATACTGCGCACCATGGCAACGACGCCAAAACCAAGCCGCATTACTGCGCACCATGGCATCGACGCCAAAACCAAGCCGCATACTGCGCACCATGGCAACGACGCCAAAACCAAACCACATACTGCACCCACAGGCAACCATGCCAAACTAAGCCGCTATGCACTTTGGCACATGCCAAAAATAGCGCCCTAGGCTTGCAAACCGTGCGACCAGGTCAACTTGGCCATGCGTGCCATTGGCACATGCCAACACGCACCACTATCCAATTTCCAAGTCGCTATGCCGTTTGGCACAGTCCAAAAATAGCGCCCCAAGCTTGCAAACCGTGAAACTAGGTCAACTTGGCCGTACGTGCCATTGGCACATGCCAACACGCACCACTAGCCAATTTCTACGTCGCTATGCCGTTTGGCACATGCCAAAAATAGCGCCCTAGGCTTGCAAACCGTGCAACTAGGTCAACTTGACCGTGCGTGCCATTATCACATGCCAACACGCACCACTAGCCAATTTCCAAGTCGCTATGCCATTTGGCACATGCCAAAAATATCAACCTAGGCTTGCAAACAGTGCAACTAGGTAAACTTGGCCGTGCGTTCCATTGGCACATGCCAACACGCACCACTAGCAAATTTCTAAGCCGATATGTCGTTTGGCATATGCCAAAAATAGCGCCCTAGGCTTGCAAACCGTGCAACTAGGTCAACTTGTCCGTGCGTGCCATTGGCACATGCCAACACGCACCACTAGCCAATTTCCCAAGTCGCTATGCCGTTTGGCACATGCCACAAATAGTGCCCTAGTATTGCAAACCGTGCAACTAGGTCAACATTGCCGTGCATGCCATTGGTACATGCCAAAGACGTACCACTAGCCATTTTCCAAACCGCTACCAAGCCCAAAACTCAAGGCCCAAGTGGCCGTGTGTGCCATTAGCACATGCCAACACACAAACCACTAGTTACTTTCTATTCCAAGTCGCTATGCCATTGGAACATGCCAAAGTAGCGCCCGCAACTTGGCCAAAGTGGTCGTGTGTGCCATTGGCACATGCCAACACACAAACCACTAGCCATTTTCTATTCCAAGTCGCTATGCCATTGGCGCATGCCAAAGTAGCGCCCGTAACTTGGCCAAAGTGGTCGTGCGTGGCATTGGCACATGCCAACACGCAACCACTAGCCAATCCCCATTCCAAGCCGCTATGCCATTGGCACATGCCAAAGTAGCGCCCGCAACTTGGCCAAAGTGGCCATACGTGCCATTGGCACATGCCAAACACGTTACCACTAGCCACTTTCTATTCCAAGGCATTCCGCGCATGCCATTGGCACATGCCACATGCTCCACTAAGCGACTTTAGCATTTCCATCCGCACTCAAAGTGCAACTTGCGGCCAAGGCATTCCGCACATGCCATTGGCACATGCCAAATGCTCCACTAAGCGACTTTGGCATTTCCATCCGCACTCAAAGTATAACTCGCGGCCAAGGCATATTGTACATGCCATTGGCACATGCCAAATGCTCCACTAGGCGATTTTGACATTCCCATCCGCACTCAAAGTACAACTCGCGGTCAAGACATCCCGCACATGCCATTGGCACATGCCGCAACGCTTCACTAGCAAATTTGGCATTGCCACTTGCGTCCAACTCTCGAGATATCAACACAAACTGGGGGATGATTTCTTGGGGTTTTGATTTGGCGATCACAGCGTGCAGCATACACTACGCTCGTAATAAAGCAAGGCGTGCAAGGAATGAATACGGTCAATTAAATAAGGAAATTTATGGTGAAAAATAAAGCCAACGGTTTCAACCTCCTATGTTTTAATTGACACATTTACTAAATTCCTTAATGAGTCCAGGGTACGTTCAATCTCACTTGTATAAATAGGTTTCACCTATTCTGCCAAAACACACAAGTCTTGGTCAGGAAAAATACAACACTATCAGATAGCAACTTTGCAAGCTCTCTCAAAAGCTTCCATTACTAGCAAGCTTCTACATTTTTGATACAAGTCGAGATACCACCTAGCCAGAACTCTCTGGTCTCATCACCCTTCTTCGATATCCTCTCCAAATCAACCCTTCTCCTCCACTTTGTGACCGAAGCAAATCTGGAACGACTATCTTCTAGGTTTAGGCCAGAGTTGTACAGATTGATATCTCGAATCAAAAGTGCTCACGTGCAGCACATTTGTTTAAGGGTTTAAACCATCTTTATCGAATTTACCAAATCAAAATTTTCTCCCATAAATAATTGGCGACCACAACGGGAGTTTCAATCTCTCGGTTACAAAAACTGATCTTTAGTTCAAAATCTGCTTTACCATTCGCTCAACATGGTAGAGCTAAGATCTAGGTCCGTGAAAAACTCTGAAGGCGCCAACATAGAAGCCACCCCTAGCACAAATGCTCATTCCACCAATGCCTCTGCGTTACCTGCCGATCTTGGCAGCATGGAAAGTACCCCTCCAAGTGTTACACCTCATGTTACCAGGGATACTTCCGTTCCAAATGTCTCCGCACCATCTGCCAACTCAAACGGCACTGAGGGAATCCCTTCAGGTGTCACGCCGCCAGTTACCAGGACACATGCCGCCGCTGCCACCACTAGTGTTTCAGCAGGCATGATGCCTCCAATTACCACTCGAGCCACAACATCCACTCAATTTCCGGGGCGAGATAACAGAGGAGGCAAACCTTATTTCACAATCACGGATTTGATGGAAAGTCAGGAAGCTCTAGCCAGGGATCAAACAGATATGGTTTAAACCCAGAAGGAGGTGCTTGTCTTCCTCAAAGCCTTGACGGAGCAACTTCCACGGGAGCCACGGTAGCCTGAATCAAGAGAAGATGCTCCCGACAACCTTGATTCTAATGTCACACCCCCAGGAAGGATACGCCATACATCGCCAAGGTCAAGTGATCCCAATGATCTTGGAATTGGCACCGCAACTAAGCACACCAACGCAAACGAAGAAAATCGCATTAGGAACCCAGTGGCGGGAAATCGCCCACTGGATTTCGTAACACGTGAAGACCTGGAACGACTCTTACAAAACCGAATCAAGAACGACACGGATGTGCATCAACACCAACCTCCTTATCCAATTAAAATCCAGAGAATTCCCCTGCCAAGAGGATACTCATCCCCTCAGTTTGCCTTATACGACGGAACCGGCAACGCAAGGGAACATGTATCACGATTTCTAGAGGCTCTAGGTGAGCACGAATACACCCATATTCTTCGCCTGCGAGAATTTTCAAAGTCACTCACTGTAAGAGCGTCCACGTGGTACAACTGCATCGCCCCAGACAGCATCCGCGATTGGGGTGAAATGGTTACATCCTTTTACAAGAAGTATTTCTTTGTGTCCGTGTAGTTGCAGGAAATCCCACACTACACCCTTGTTATGATCTTGCTGTATTCAACTTACAATTGAAGATTAAAAACGACACTTTATTATTTTGTCCTTAGAAATGTTTACAGAAATGGAAGAATTCAAGATTACAACTATTCTCTTGAAGTTTCTCTCTCCTCAAGACTTTTTTAACTCTCAAAAAATACATCATCATCTTCTGGACATATTGGGTCTATATTTATAGGGTAGTTACATAGTGGATGACATCTAAGTTTTCCTCTTATTTCGGATTTGTTCTACGATTGTACCGCGATAGTTACAATGTTCATTTTCGCAAGCTTTGTAACCATCGCGGTACAAACATGCTCTTCTCATGTTTTCTTCAATCGTCATTTATTACGTCACTCTTTTGACAGCTTTTGTGACACTCGCGAAGTGTATTTGAAGATCTTGCGGTGATGCTCGCTGGGAAGTGTTGTTAATCTCGCAGAGAAGTATTGTAGCAATATTCTGGTCCTACATCTTGCCTCTTCTCATACCTTCTTCACAAAGTGGAGAGGATATGAGAATCTTCAATTCTTCAAAGTGCCCGCAGCCTCTTTTCTTTCCATTTTTTCTACTCGACATTGCTCCGTTAATTTAGCTTAACCGCCTACACGTGTTGTAAATTCATCTTTTTACTGACACGTCTCTACTCAACAGGTTATCCCCTTTTGCCTATAAAAGGTAGAGTTGGACTTCAAAACTAATTTTCTTCTTTCATTTCTCTATCTTCTTCATCTGTTTATTTTATCTTTCGTCTGCAACTTTTCTTCTTCTTCATATTCTCCTGCTACTGTTCTAATGGAGTCATCAAGGTATGTTTTTTTTTTTATTATAATATTTATTTGATTCAATTTTTACTCATATTCTTCGATCTTCTCTATTTGATCCTTCATAACTCCCGTATTATGTCTTCTCTTCAGTGGAACTATCCCTAACACCCAATCCTCAGTTCAAAACCCCAATGCTTGAAAAATGCCAACTGATAAGAAGAAGATAAGTTCTGCGAATGATAAGGTGGTAAGAAACACATCATATTTATTAAATAACAATATTGTTGCCTCTGTTTCTTATCTAAGTTATTATTCGCAGAATGTCGAGAACATAGCTAATCCTCCCAAAAGACCTCGTCAATTTAAAGCTCTTGAGGCTGATTTTACCATCCCCACGTTAACATCTACGAGAGTTACTCCTACACCCTCGCGATTGGATCCTCTTTCTTTTATCTGCGAGAATACCGCTGCCAACATCTCTATTTCTTTTGATTCTTTGACAAATCAGGCTCCTGAAATTGCTGTGACTGAAATTCCTTCTAGCCCTTTATTGCCTTCAACTGCTATTTTTCCCAATACTCCTCCTTCTGATAATACAACCATCGCAAATGACTCAAATCGTCAACTTGTCCTCGTTACTACTCCACCCTATGCATCCCTTCCTCCATAAAATGAATCCTTAGCAGGAGTTGATGTTGCTTTTAAAATTTTATCTAATATTTTAGACGACGCTAGAAAATCTTCTACTGACTCTCTCCAATATGAAGTTTGCGAGACCTTACTCAAATATTTTGGCTCTGATAAAACTGCTTCACGAGCATCTTTAGAAAATTAAGTTGAACCTCTAAGAAAAAGCCTTCAAGTCAAAATTTCTGAATGTTATACTCTGAATCATATGCTTCGCAACTCTTCACTTAACTGCGAGAACCTTCGCAAAAAAAATGACGAGCTGAAAGGTACGATTTTCCTGCCTTTACCCTTTTGTCTTTCTATTTTGCTTTCATATCCTCTATACTCAAGTCTCCTTCTTAAATTCTTGCTTCATATATTAGTTTCAAATCGGACTCGTTTCATGGAAAGACTTAAATTTGAATCTATTGCTGAAGAATCTCGTGTTGAAAGAGATTCTTGGATGGACCAGTATAATAGACTAGATAATCTCTACACATATTCGATCGATCAAATAGATAATATTACTAATGATAATAATCAACTATCGCAAAGTCAAAATTTATTAAGTAATGAGGTTACTCGTCTCTCATATTTGTTAATCAAGTCTAACTTGGCGATAGAATCTTTATCAGATGAAAATAGAACTTTATACCAAGAGAAACATAGATTTTCAAGCTTGATGCCGATTTATTCGCATCAATTGAGTAATATACAAAGAATATGTGATAATCAATAGCGATCTCTTCGCTCCCTTAAAGATGAACTCAAGGAAGTAACTGAATCATCTGCCGCTGAGAAGGATAAACTTATTAAGGGTAGATTAACTCTTAGTTTAAAGGCCAACGAGCTTCAAGACCAGTACTCCCAATTAAAGAAATCTCATTCTTTATTAGCAAAGGAAAATTCGTATCTACACTTCAAAGAAGAAAACATGAAATCTCGTCTGAAGGGTATGGTTGGCGATAAATTTGATGACGCTATGAATCAATGGGAGAACTGTTTCTTTACATTAATCCCAAACTTAACCTCTCAAAAAGAAGGTAGGAAATTGACTGCCTCATTTGTTGATCTTTCTGTCAAATTTTACGTTATGTTTCTTGCGAGATCTTTGTCTGAATAATATTTAATCATTTTTGTTGCTCGCGGAATCTGAAAGAAATCTTCATTCTACCATCGCCGATCTTACTGATAAATTGGATAAAGTTCGCAAAGAAAATAAGATTCTCACTTCTGATCTTATAGAAGTTCGCAATAAGGCAGAGAGAAGACTTGATTATCTCGAGTACTTCAAAAATATAGAAATTAGAAATCGTGACAGAGGTTTCCTTCGCAAGGTTCACCTTAGTGATGAAGTTCTTGTGAACGATATTCTGATATCCCATTATCTCCCTCCTGTATATGTTTCTCCTCTAAAAGTTGATGATGATGAAATCCCTCTTCCCATGGACAAGTATTTAGAAGATGTACCCGTTGAAGAAGATAAACCATAAGAAGAAAAAAAAAGTTCTCCCAGAGAAGGAGAAACTCGTAATTAGAAAATGCTGGTGATGCTGATAATAACAGTAAAAACCTGAGTCTGGCGAGACCATCGCTGAAGCTTGAATTTCATTCTTACTTTCTTTTCCTTCTTCTTTCTTACGAGCAATGTAACTTTTGCAACTTTTAGGATTCAACCTTTAATTTTTGTTTACTTTGAATATTCTCAAGGAAGATAATGAGATCTTATTTATTCATTCCCCTACTTTCCCTTCATTAACTTTCTTGAGATGTTGAATTATTTCCTGTATCTGCTTGCGAAAGTAGGAATATATCTGCGATGTAATGAATTCTTGCGATATTCTGATAAATTCCGAAGAAAGTTGCCTTCTCATATATTCTCATGCGAGGAACAAATATTTCCTGCATTCTGAAATAGTTAATGTTTAATATTATTATGTTGGTCTTATTTTTCCTTCCTAGTTAAAGGTCTTATTTTGCCAAACTTTTCTTTCCGCGACAAAATCGCAGGACATCTTTACATTTGTATGTAAAAACCCATTGATCTTGCCTTATCCTTGTTTCTTCGAATTTTCTGCGACAATATGACAGGTCTATATCCTCTTGCGAGAACAAAGTCCTATGACATTGCCGTCTTGCGATGAAGTCGCAGGACGTCTTTACACTTTCATGTAAAAACCCATTGATCTCATCTTTTCTCTTTTGGCTTGTTGCCTTTATAACTTTCATCACGCGAAAATATGACATGCCTAAATGTTCTTGCGATCATAAAGCCTCATGACATTGCCGTCTTTAGACACTTATCAGCTCCCTAATGGAAGGTGCCTCCCTTATCTTCCCCCTAGTTGCCCCTTCAAGGAGGGCACATCGGCTATACAAGACTAGCTCCTCCCATCCAGATTTTCCAACAACCAGTTGTTTTCACAGCCTCTTGTCCTTTATGCCTATATGACTTATAGTTACAAGACTTCACCCTAAGTGGGGTTTTCTTCGGTCCGAGTGCATCATAGCCAAGACTTTCCAAGGATGGCCAGGGTAGTTTCGTACGCCACGGGCACCCTTGACTCAACCGTGTACCTCGGCTCCTTGGTCACACTCTGCACTCCTTAGAAGTGGTTCTTAGTCGTCCAACCAGGGTATATCCTTATATAGTTAGAAATCCAAGATCCCTCTCCTAGATAGGTTTTCTTTGACCCCAACATCTTCATGACTCAGGTTCCAGCAGCGGTATAACCTTATCCATGAGTCATGTAAAGAGATACCCCCTTATATGACGCACTATTAGGTCTTACATTTGCCTCTTGTGAAATTTTATTCGCGAACTAGGGTGCACGCCATAAAGGTTCATCCCATTCTATTGATCTCAGCGAAATATTTATTCGCCTTTCTTGCGATCATGCTCGCAGATCTTGCGTTGCTTTGTTATTAGAAGAACCTCTCAGTTGAAACAAATATTTTTTTTTTTTTTTTTTTTTACATACCTATATCTCTTATCTCGCAGAAGTTGTCATTGATAATACCTTTTCAGAAATAGTCTATTCTATGGTCTGTCAAGTCTTTGACCAACATCTGTCCCTTCAGGGTCGATTAGTTTGTATGCCCCAGTTCCAACTATCTCTTTAATGATGTACGGTCCATCCCATTTTCTCGCCAACTTTCCACCATTCTCTCACTGATAACTTGGTGTTTCTCACAATACTAAATCGCCAAGTTGAAACTCACGTTTCTTAACACATTTGTTGTACTCGCGAGCTAATCTTCGCTGGTAATTTTCCATATGTTGTAAAGTCTTTTATCTTTTTTCTTCTAATTCATCCAATTTATTTAAAATCATTCCAACACTTAGATTTCTTTCCCAAGCATCTCTTTTTGTTGTAGGAATAGCTACTTATGTTGGTAACACAGCTTCAACTCCATATGTCATACAGAAAGGTGACATTCCAGTAGCTTCTCGTCTAGTTGTATTGTAAGCCCATACTGCAGAATGCACCTGTTCGCACCATGCTTTGTGGTATCCTTCTAGCTTCTTTTTTAAGATGTCTGCGATTGTCTTATTAGTTGCTTCAGCTTGACCATTTTCTTGTGGGTATAGAGGAGTAGATTTTCCACACTTTATCTTAAATACATTGAGTAGCAATTCTATATTCTTCCGTTTAAATTGCTTTCCATTATCAGACACCAACTGTGCTGGAATCCCAAATCTGCAAATTATATTCTCAAATATGCATGTAAAAATATATTTATCACGGATATGTTGTACTGCCTTTACTTCTCCCCATTTTGTGAAATAATCTGTTGCGACAATTAGGTATCTTCTTTGTCCAGAACCAGGCACGAATGGTCCCACAATATCTAACCCCCATTTTCCAAAAGGCCATACACTTGTTGAAGATGATAATAGTGCTCCTGGTGCATGTATCTTCTTTCCATATTGCTGGCAATCTTCGCAACGTCTTGAATGTTGTTTTGCATCTTCATGCATATATGGACAGTAATAGCCTTGCATTTTTGTTCTATATGCCAAAGATCTTCCTTCACTATGATTACCAGCATCACCACTATGCAACATCTTCAACACTTTTTGTCCTTCCTCCCTCGTCAAACATCTTAGCGATGGTTCACTAAAAAATCTGCGATATAATACTCCATCTCTTAGCTCATAATTGGTTGCCCTACTTTTTAATTTATGTGCCTCCAATCGATTTCTTGGGATTTATCCTCTTGCTAAGTATGCATGAAGATCTGATCTCCAATCTATAATGTTGCTCTTTAATTCTTCTTCGCCAACTTCTACCATCATCACATCTTCCTCTTCTCCTTCTTTGTTTATCGCTGGTAATAAAAGTGTTTGAATTTTTATGCACCTCGCAGCTGGATTTGTCATCATACTGGATATGAAAGCAAAGGCATCTGCGAGCCTATTATCTTTCCTTGATATGTGTCTCCATTTTATTTTTGGAATTCTCGCAGATAATTCTTCGACTAATTTTTTATACTTTCTCAAAGATGGTTCGTTTGTTGTGTATTCTCCTTTTATCTGGCGAATAACCAAATGTGAATCGCTAGTGATTCTAGTATTTTCCAACTTCATTTCTACCGCAAATTTTAAAGCATGAATCACGGTCTCATATTCTGTCTCATTATTAGTGGATGCAAATTCCAATCTAAATGAAAAAGCTGTTTTTTCTCCTTCTGGTGAAATGAAAACAACTCCAATCCCATTTCCTTCTCCATTTGATGATCCATCCACCAATATCTCCCATATGTCGGGTTCTGTTAATAGCTCTTTTGGATCTCCATGTTCCGCTTTTACATCCATCATCTCTTCCACAGCTTCATCATCTTCTAAAGGAAATTCAGCTAAGAAGTCTGCGATAACTTGTGACTTTGGAGAGGATAAAACTTCATATTGGATATCAAAGTGTCCTACTTGTGCATTCCATCTCTCAACTCTGCCTGATCTTTTTGAATTTTTCATTACTGATTCAATTGGCACTTTTGTTAACAATTTGACTTTATGTGTTTGAAAGTAGATGCGAAGTTTAAAAGTTGCATGCACCAACGCTAGAATTAATTTCTCAATCTTTGAATAATTTCTCTCTACAGAATTGAACATTTTGCTGATGTAATAAATTGGTTTTTCTATCCCTGCATCTACTCGCAGCAACACATCATTTAGCGCATATGTGGTTGTTGCGAGATAAATCAATAGTTCTTCTCCTGGTTCAGCTTTCTGTAAGATAGTTATGTTCATTAAATGTTCTTTTATTCCTTGAAAAGCCTTTTCACATTCATCTGTCCACTTGAATTTTGTTCCCTTCTTGAGTATATCGAAAAAATGTTTGCACTTGTCTGAAGATCTCGAGATGAATCTTCCTAGCGAGGCTAAGAGTCCATTCAATTTTTGCACATCTTTTACCGTCGCAGGCGTTGGCATATCGCAAATTGCTTGTACTTTTCCGGATCAACTTGTATTCCTTCTTTTGATACAATATACCCCAGAAATTTTCCTGAAGTTACTCCAAAAGTACACTTATCGGGATTCACTTTAATATTAAATTGTCGAATTTGATCAAAAATCTCCTTCAAATCTTGTACATGATTCTTAGCTTCTTTTCTTTTAATCAGCATATCATCTACATACACTTTTAATGTTTTGTGGATCCACTTTGCAAACACCTTCTCCACCATTCTTTGATACGTTGCACCAGTATTTCGTAAGCCAAAGGGCATCTTTGTATAATAATATAATCCTCTTGGAGCAAAAAATGCGGTATGTTCTTGATCTTCTTCAGCGAGAGGGATTTGATTATATCCTTTATATCCATCCAACGATGATATTCTGGCATTTCCCGTTGCCGATTCAACCATCTGTGGGATATCTGGTAACGGAAAACTATCTTTAGGACAAGCTTTGTTTAAATCAGTGAAATCTATGCAAATTCTTATCCCATTGTTCTTCTTTGGGACCACCACCATATTTGCAATCTACTCTGGATATTTTGCTTGCCTTATAATTCCTGTGTCGAACATCTTCTGTAATTCTTCTTCTATTTGAGAATGGTATGTTGTTGCGATTTTGGAAAGATGCATATCCAAGTACGGGGTGGAGACAGATGCCTTTTTTGGAAAGATGTTTGGTTGAATGGTCAACCTATAAAAGAAATGTTTCCAAATCTTTTCAGGATCAGCAGGGTACAAGATGCTACAATAAAGGATATGTTGACTTTAAACAGTGGGAATGGCTGGGATTTTGCTTTTTGCAGGGGTTTGAAGGAGTCAGAAATTGAGGACATTGCACATTTGTTGGATCTACTTTCTACTTTCAATGCGGGAGTGGGTCATGATTACAGAGTTTGGCAAAATGGGACAAAAAATTTCTCAGTTAAGGATTGCTATAAATCTCTGGAGGAGGATGGTTTGCTGATTTTTCCATACAAGTGTGTGTGGAATCCAAAAATACCACAAAAGGTAATTTTCTTTGTTTGGTCTCTTTGTTATTATGCTGCACCAACAATGGACGGTTTGAGGAAGTCTTTTAATGTGAATGGATGCTTATTATGTAAGAAGAGTGCTGAAACAAATAACCAATTGTTTCTACATTGTGAAAAAACAAGAGAGGTATGGAACTATTTTTGGAAGGGTACGGCCTACAATGGGTGTTTCAAGATAATGTTAGAAATACAATCTGAATGGAGGAAAAGAAGGGAAGAAATCTTAATTTGAGAAGTAAAATTTGGGACATAATCCCATTTGCAATTTGGTGGGCTGTTTGGTTGGAGAGAAATGCTAGAGTTTTCAATGGAAAGTATAACTCTATGGGAAATTTGAAGGACAGTGTCAAGACTTGCATATACAATTGGTGTGTAGGAACAAACATTTTTGAAGGAATCACTTTGAACATGGTGTTACAAAACTGGGAAGCGATTGTTCATTAGGGGTTTTTGGCTACTACTTGTTCTGTTTTTCATAAATTTTGTTTTCGTTGGTTGACAACTGCTTATAAGTTGTGGTTTGTATTGTGTACACTATCTTCATTACTTCCTTGGTGATGGAGTAGTTTTTTTCAATAAATTTAGCCCTTTCTGAATCAAAAAAAAAATGTTGTTGCGATTTTCCTTATTCTTTGCTTTAATGGTCTTATGTTTTTGTTGATTTCTAATTTATGACATGCTATTGATGGATCTATCCCTGGCATCTCATCCATGCTCCACGCGAAGATATCTTTATATTCTCGCAAGAGATTTATAGTTCTTTCTTCCTCATCTGCCTCCATTCTAGTCCTAATGTTTAGCATTTTAGGATCTTCTTCACTCCCAATATTTATTTCCTTTGTTGGTTCTGCTGCAACATAACTGGCTTCAGGTTCTCCCATTGGTGTTGGTGTTTTCATAACTCTCGCGAGTTCATCTCCTTCTCGTGAGATTTCGCTGGGTATTCCTTTTCCTTCTTTTGATCTTATCACGTAAACTTGAAATTCTTCTTCCTTCTTTGTTTCTCTCGCCAATTTTCTGCGAGCCTTTCGCAGCTTAGGACGTTCTTCACAATTTCTTACTTCAGTTTGGTAACACAATTTCGCAAAATCTGTGTCTCCTCTAATTTCTCCAATTCCACTGGGTATAGGAAATTTAATGCATTGATGCAATGTTGATGCTACAGCCTTGATTGCGTGTATCCACGGTATTCCTAATATCATGTTATACGGTGATTCCACGTCTACCACACATAACATTACTTGTGTTTCAATCTCTCCTAGTGGAATTCGTACCACTATCTCTCCTTTAGGTTTTGTTAAAGATTTTCCAAAGCCATGAACATGATATGTTGAGTAAGACATTTCTTCATCCTTATATCCCATTTTCTTGAAAGTATGATGAAATATTATATCTACAGAACTTCCTGTATCCACCAAAGTTCTATTCATAGCCCATTCTTCTACATATTTTATTGATTCTTCCTTTCTCATTGGTATAGTGGATATTGTGATTACCAATGGAGATGTATGACTTATATTTTGTTCTGGTATTTCTGCTGCTGTAAATGTGATCTCCTGCTTTTCCCAATCTTTCAATGGTGATATTTTTTCCACCGTCATAATTTTCCTTCCTTCAAAATCCCGTTTGTGTATCTTCCCCTTAATATTTTCATGAAATCTATCAATCATTGTTCTCGTTACCATACCACACTCAAATTTTCTACAATCCTCTTTGATTCTAATCATCTTTCCTTCAAATATCTCACTAATTTGTTTTATGATTTTCTTAATCTTGAACAATTATTATCTTCTTCTTCACTTTTTTCTATGATTTCGCTAATTCAATCCCTGTTTCGGGCGCCAAAATGTAGTTGTAGGAAATCCCACACTACACCCTTGTTATGATCTTGCTGTATTCAACTCACAATTTAAGATTAAAAATGACACTTTATTATTTTGTCCTTAGAAATGTTTACAAAAATGGAAGAATTCAAGATTACAACTATTCTCTTGAAGTTTCTCTCTCCTCAAGATTTTCTTAACTCTCAAAAAATACATCATCCTCTTCTGGACATATTGGGTTTATATTTATAGGGTAGTTACATAGTGGATGACAGCTAAGTTTTCCTCTTATTTCGGATTTGTTCTGCGATTGTACCGTGATAGTTACGATGTTCATTTTCGCAAGCTTTGTAACCATCGCGGGACAAACATGCTCTTCTCATGTTTTCTTCAATCGTCAGTTATTACGTCACTCTTTTGACAGCTTTTGTGACACTCGCGAAGTGTAGTTGAAGATCTTGCGGTGATGCTCGCTGGGAAGTGTTGTTAATCTCGCAGAGAAGTATTGTAGCGATATTATGGTCCTACAGTCCGAGAAAGTCAATCTCTCGGATCTGTGAAGAATGTTCCAACATAATGACGAACATCTAAACGATTTTGTCAAGAGATTCAAAATTCAAGCATTGGACTGCCACGACCCGGGTGCGACTGAGCAGCAACTAGTAAATTCGTGCGTAATGGCATGACTCCCATCTATCGTGCTTTACTGGAAAACTTTCGATTTCAGACCTTCTCCGAACTCCACGAAGTTGCTAAACAATCAGCCACGACAGCGACAGCCATGTTGGAAAGAACTAAGCCTCCCAGAAATGAAGATACACGAGAAGTTCGAAGAAGCCAGCATTTTCTTAACAAGCCATACAACACCGGCCCCTCCTCCGTGAGCGTGGTAGACGAAAGGGAAAAGAGGAAAACACCTCCAACGGATCAACACCCTGGGCGCACGGCCCCAGCACGAAGGGAAGCCCCGCGAAAGGCCCCAACTAAGCACTCTAAATGTCGCCCTGAAGCTAGAGGAGACGACTTGGACTTCCCCTTTCCGATCGAAGAAGTAATCGAACTTCTGGAAACATGGGTCCAGGATGATGTCATCAGGCTACCGGCTCCTCGTCACCCACCTACTGAAGAGGAGATGGAAAATCCCATATTTTGTCACTACCACAGATCCGTCAGTCATCCAACCAGCGACTGCAACAGATTGAAAAGCATTTTCAAAGAAAAGATAGAGGCATGGGAGTTACGACTAAGGAATGAAGGAGTACATAGAGATCCGCTTCCCATAAGAAATTGTGAAATCTCTGGGGAATCCATACACGAAATAATGCAGTCCATGATGCAACACATATGCAAAATCCTCTATTTTCCAAGGAGCAACGTCGAGACGCTTTCGCATCCCTTAACCACATAGTATCTGGGAAGCGACTCCACTCTGCCACAAAAAACACACCTGAGGAACAGATCTCTCCAGGCATCCCTGCCGAGAAGCACAACTGGGGACTTCTCACCATGTCCCGTTTAAAGGATGTCGAGTTCGACAACACGCTCATCGACGCAGTCTCAGAGTTCAACATTGTTACGTTCAAGACCCTGAAAGCGGCAGGAGTAACAAAACAAGAGGCCACTCACTCCCCATCGGCTATCAAAGACCACGAGAGGAATCACCTGCATGCGCTTGGCTATGCTAGTCTTGGGATCAACATAGGAAATACCGCAACGCGCGGGACTTTCTACATTGTCAAGAATCTAAATTACAACATGGATTTGGGGCGCCCATGGGTACTCGAAAACAAAACGGAATTAGGAGCGTCACCCTTGCCCGTGTCAACGCCAGAGAGGGTATCCAACAAGCCGGCTAACTTGCTACCCTGTCAATAGCTTACCAGCAATACTTTACTACTGGGAAAGGATTCGCCAAAGCCACCTTCCAAACTCCAAACTCAAGTAATCCTGACTAAGACGCTCTCTTTATCACCAACCATTTCTCACCGCAACCCGCCCTGGGGACTCGACACGGTTGTCGAGCACAATACTGTCAAGAGATGTGAATGGAACGTCGAACCTTTTAAGCGTTTCACCAGGGATCTGAAAGTCACCCTAGAAGACTGTGGGAACAACCACCAGGCGATCGTACCACAACCCAATCCTTTCCAGATAGGGGATATATTAATCAGAGCCGCCTCATTTCAAGTCGGAAAGATGATTGTGAAGATGCCGATTCGGAAAAGTTCTCCCGAAGAAGAGGAAGATGAACCATACCTAGTAGCCAACATCCTCTTGGGTGGCTATTGCAAACTTATCAACACGGATAAACTGGAAGGCATAGTGATTCATTCGCGCTGGTTGGAGGCTGCCAGCATCTGAAATGTCAAGATATTAAATTTCCTGACACATGCTCCTCAATACCTCTTTAGCAATTTTCCTATTTACTACTACTATGTATTGCATCAGGATGGATGCATCACTTACATTCATCCAACAAAATTTCAATTGTCGCTCCTGTTGAGCAATCTAATATATCCTCTCCAGTGAAATAAAAGAACCATTTCTTTTCCTTGAAAATTTCTCAAGATCAACCCAAAATTCAAAACCCGTTACCAAAAATACAACAACAACACACAGAAGATAAAATGGTTATATTTTCGGCGGAATTTTCAAGCTCACAAATTATTACAAGACCAAGTCACGGAGGCTCAGCACAAGATACAATGAAAGGAAAATTGCAAGACATTAAAAGGCGACTAGGCCACAAGAGAAACAAAAGAAAGAAGATCCGCCTCGTTAAGACTTCTTCCTACACTTCCCCCCAGCAATCCTCCGGGCAGCAAAGGTTCCACAAACAAGACACGTCAACAGCAGCAACGACCTCCGTTTCCCATCCAGATGCCTTTCCAGCGGCGCCAACCAACGCTTCTTTCCCCTTCATCTCCGACGTGGATTCAACGTGCGCAATCATGATTCCTCCAGCAGCACCAACGTCATCAACAAAGTTTTCACCAAGATTCTTCTCAGCAGCTCCTACAAGAAAATCACTTGACTCGCTCATGTCAGAATCCATGGGAACCTGTGCTTTTTTGCATACCTCACCCGAAGGAACATAAGGGATATCTTGGATGATGGCTCTAATATCGCAAAGTAATGAGACGATCCTACCCAACGACTCTTTATAAGAATATCGAGCTCCATTAATCGTATGATGCTTCTCGGAGAAATCAACAATACCATCGCCATTGTCACCATGGGCTGTCATCGCAAAAGTATGAAAGCGGTGTAGTCGCCTCACCATACGACCATTAGAGAGGGAGAAGACAACGAAATCTTGCCAGCAATATTTATGTGAGAAGGAATGGCGTGCTTCATGGCTATAACGGCCTTAGGAAATCATACATCAATAAAGGATCCCCAATCAGAGCCGTGCACAAAGAAGACAATTCAACTCATAAGGAAATTTTGCATCAAGCGATTATTATTCCCTCGCTTGAACCAGACCCACCGGCTAGCATGCTCAATTTTCCAAATCGCGCCAACTTTCCAAAATTCATGTCGGTCCCACCAATCGCGCCGACCTGTAAAATGCCGCCCAAGTTGCACCAGCTATCACGTCCATCTCCCACCGGCCCCACCAGCCAGCACGCTCAGTTTCTCAACTCGCGCCAGCATCTCAATGCTTCCAAGCCGTCCATTTCCGCCAATTTGTGCCAACCTCCCGATTTGTGCAAAAACTGCCAAGGACAAGGATTCCAAATCCAGTTCGCATCTCATAAAAAAGGTCAAATAAATCTCCCGCTTCTCTCTTAGATTTTTTCTTGGCACCATCTTATGCTTACCTTGCGACAAAGCTCCTGTTCCGAGCTAAGCAGTGGACTTAATGTTGATGGTGGATTTTAGACAAGGGGTAAAATCGTAAAACCCCATGACCTAATATTACCCGCAACACATTAACTGAGAGCATTTAATTCAGGTGTAAATAATTAATAGGGGTATTTTTTCAAAATACCGGCTTAGGGTTTTCGACACAGAACCCTAATTCCAAACCAAGCCGCATACTGCGCACCATGGCAACGACGCCAAAACCAAGCCTCATACTGCGCACCATGGAAAATGCGCCAAACCAAAGCCGCATACTGCACACCATGGCAACGACACCAAAACCAAGCCGCATATTGCGCACCATGCAAACGACGCCAAAACCAAGCCGTATACTGCGCACCCTGGCAACGACGCCAAAACCAAGCCGCATACTGCGCACCATGGAAACGACGCCAAAACCAAGCCGCATACTGCGCACCATGGAAAGATGCCAAAACCAAGCCGCATACTGCGCACCATGGCAACGTTGCCAAAACCCAGCCGCATTACTGCGCACCATGGCAACGACGCCAAAACCAAGCCGCATACTGCGCACCATGGCAACGTCGCCAAAACCAAACCACATACTGCACCCACATGCAACCATGCCAAACTAAGCCGCTATGCCATTTGGCACATGCCAAAAATAGCGCCCTAGGCTTGCAAACCGTGCAACTAGGTCAACTTGGTCGTGCGTGCCATTGGCACATGCCAACACGCACCACTAGCCAATTTCCAAGTCGCTATGCCGTTTGGCATATGCCAAAAAAGTGCCCTAAGCTTGCAAACCGTGCAACTAGGTCAACTTGGCCGTGCGTGCCATTGGCACATGCCAACACGCACCACTAGCCAATTTCCAAGTCGCTATGCCGTTTGGCACATGCCAAAAATAGCGCCCCAGGCTTGCAAACCGTGCAACTAGGTCAACTTGGCCGTGCATGCCATTGGCACATGCCAACACGCACCACTAGCCAATTTCCAAGTCGCTATGCCATTTGGCACATGCCAAAAATAGCGCCCTAAGCTTGCAAACCGTGCAACTAGGTCAACTTGGCCGTGCGTGCCACTGGCACATGCCAACATGCACCACTAGCCAATTTCCAAGTCGCTATGCCGTTTGGCACATGCCAAAAATAGCGCCCTAAGATTGCAAACCGTGCAACTAGGTCAACTTGGCCGTGCGTGCCATTGGCACATGCCAACACGCACCACTAGCCAATTTCTAATCCGCTATGCCATTTGGCATATGCCAAAAATAGCACCATAGGCTTGCAAACCGTGCAACTAGGTCAACTTGGTCATGCGTGTCATTGGCACATGCCAACACGCACCACTAGCTAATTTCCCAAGTCGCTATGCTGTTTGGAACATGCCACAAATAGCGCCCTAGGCTTACAAACCGTGCAACTAGGTCAACATGGCCATGCATGTCATTGGCACATGCCAAACACGCACCACTATCCATTTTCCAAACCGCTACCAAGCCCAAAACTCAAGGCCCAAGTGGCCGTGTGTTCCATTGGCACATGCCAACACACAATTCACTAGCCACTTTCTATTCCAAGTCGCTATGCCATTGGCACATGCCAAAGTAGCGCCCGCAACTTGGCCAAAGTGGTCGTGTGTGCCATTGGCACATGCCAACACACAAACCACTAGCCACTTTCTATTCCAAGTCTCTATGCCATTGGCACATGCCAAAGTAGCGCCCGCAACTTGGCCAAAGTGTCCGTACGTGCCATTGGCACATGTCAAACACGTTACCACTAGCCACTTTCTATTCCAAGGCATTCCGCGCATGCCATTGGCACATGCCACATGCTCCACTAAGCGACTTTGGCATTTCCATCCGCACTCAAAGTGCAACTTGCGGCCAAGGCATTCCGCACATGCCATTGGCACGTGCCAAATGCTCCACTAAACGACTTTGGCATTGCCATCCGCACTCAAAGTATAACTCGCGGCCAAGGAATTCCGCACATGCCATTGGCTCATGTCAAATGCTCCACTAAGCGACTTTGGCATTGCCATCCGCACTCAAAGTACAACTCGCGGTCAAGACATCCCACACATGCCATTGACATATGCCGCAACGCTTCACTAGTAACTTTGGCATTTCCACTTGCGCCCAACTCTCGAGACATCAACACAAACTAGGGGATGCTTTCTTGGGGTTTTGGTTTGGCAGTCACAACGTACAGCGTACACTACGCTCGCAATAAAGCAAGGCGTGGAAGGAATGAATACGGTCAATTAAATAAGGAAATTTATGGTGAAAAAGTAATCACAAGCATCTTCGTCTCATCGTTTGTGATTCCATAATATCTTTTTTCGCTACGTCGATTAAGGCTATTGTGAGGTGATTGATAATACTGAGTTGTTCTTTGGGAATATAAATCTAGTTTATCAATTGGTTCATGTTCACCTTGATTTATCAAAAGATGGAACAAAACTCGTAGGTATATTCATGGGAGGCGGATTTATCTATTACCATAGACTTTTCTGTGTGATACAGATTTGTTTATTAAAGACTTCGAATTTGGGTCGTAGTAACTCTTAGTTGTGGGGGAGATCAGCTAAGGGAATCAAGTATGTAGTATCCTGCTGGAATTGGAGGCGTAAGAGCATAACTTTACCTTGGATCAGTGTAAGATTGATTGGGGTTCAACTACAATCCAGACCGAAGTTAGCTTGGAGTAGGCTAGTGTTTGTAGCGTCTTAATACAATGTATGTTTAATCTGGACTAGGTCTCGGGGTTTTTCTGCATTTGCGGTTTCCTCGTTAACAAAATTTCGGTGTCTGTGTTATTTCTTTTCCGCATTATATTTGTTATATAATAGAAATAATACAGTTTGTGCGTTGTTCAATCAATTGGAATATCTGACCTTTTGGTTGATGATTTAAATTGATTGACACTTGGATATTGGTCTTTGGTACCATCCAAATTTATCTCTCTTGTATTTAAATTAAGACTCGCAATTTGCTTGAGTAAGATTAAAATCGAGAGATAGAGATATAAACTCTTTGATATACTTTTATCTAGATTGAGTCTGACTGTCTAGTTGATTTTCTAGAAAGTATATTGGAGGTTGTCTATATATATTGCTAATCGAAATATTAGGTGTGGTTGTTAGACACCCGCTTTTTCAATTGGTATCAGAGCAGGAAAACACGTTAAAGACCTTATAAGTATGTATTTATAACGATCTGATTATGGACGAGTCTATCTCTAATAACGTACCAGCTCAGAAATTACCAGGTGATTCTAAAAGCTTGGATTCACCTGAGAGAACTGTCACATCTAAATCAACATCTCAACATTCTCTTGATGTAAAAACTGTTGATTGGGAAACTCTCCTAGAAGAACAGTTGGATGAACTTTCAGATAAACTTAATTTAGATATTGATAGAGATGTTGATGAGGAAGTCTCAGAGTATGTTAAGTTTTTGGAATCGTAGAATATGTATAAGATTACAACTTCTCATGTATCACCTCTTCTGACTCCTCTCTGTTGAGAAAACAAGAAATTGAGAAGATGTTACACAGATGTTTATTTTTCGAATCGTTCTAACGAATCGATCCTCAAGGATTCTGAGGAAAACCTACGTATGAAGTCAACTAAATGTGATAATCTTTATCAAAAGTATTTTTTATTGGAAGAGAAACTTTCAGAATATGAAGCAAGGTTTAACCCTCAACAAATTAGTTTTGATGACAGAGAAAGTGCTTGTCTCGTTCGAGAAAAATGCCTTGAGGATGATTTAACTGCTGCTCTTGATGTTGGAAGATGACTTGAAAAAGTTCAATACTAGTTCAAGCAAATTAACCACTATGCTAGGAGCAAGTAAAAATCATCTTGATACACGAGGATTGGGCTATAAGGGAATAAATGCTCCAAATATTATCAAAGAGGTAAAATTTGTCAAGGCTAGTGATTTTGCTCGACAAAAGGCTTCCATTGATAGAAAAAGTGAAATACCTTCACCGGGAGTTAAGGTTAAAAAGGGAAAAGTATATCAACCTCCAAAACCAGCACACATGAATCCGGATAAGAACGTTCCTTATATATGTCATTATTGTAGAAACAAAGGTCACCTGGAAAGGAGATGTCATTTTCGTATAAGGAATGAAAAACTTCATGATATTCTTGTTTGGGTATCAAAATAAATGATTAAACCGGGATCATATATTAAGGATAACACTCTCGACATTACGAGTTGTAAATGTCCAAAATTTAGGCAAAGGAATCAGTGTTGTGATAATCCTAGATTTTCCTACAAACGTCATACGAAGTCTTTTCACAATCGTGATGGTTATCAAAAGTATAACTTCGTAAATACTAAGACAAGATCCGATGCTCCCTATTGGAGAAAGACTAACTTGAAAAAGAATAGTCAATCCAATTATCTTATGAAAAATCTTGAAAAGAGTAATGGGAAGAAGGTTCTGGTTATTCCTAAACGCACTCAGAAGTGGGTACCAAATAAATCCATTGAGGCTTTGAGTGTGAAAAGGAATGATCTTCCAGAAAATTACATGACTATGGAGAAGGCAGTATCCATGATGTTGGAACTTAACAAGTTTTTTGAGAAAATGGAATTGGATGTGAAAGGTTCTAAAATCGATCTCTTTTATGATAATCCAAAGGTCACTTATGGTGAGCAAGACATTATTCATCCCAACACAACTTAGTTGTGTTGTAAGTGCATCCTCACCAAGGAATGCCATGCTATGTATACGGTGAGGGAAGCACAAGAATTGGGGCACACAGATTATATTCGGCAAGGCTGTAGAATTCAATTGGACTTTTCTAAAAAGGTATGTCTATAAACTTGAGCAAGTTTTATATTTTTATTACTTGTTTGAGTACTTATAATGATCCATTTACCTTGATTACCGTTCATTTCTACCTAACTTGATATGTGTTTAAGGTTCTTAAATGTTTAGGTTTGAAAACATTAGTTCGGGATGTTTTGACTTCATGGTACACATACCAAGTATGCATAACATCATTTAAAACCAAAATCCATGGGTTTAAGTTTGTAAACCCCGTCTGCATACAACTTCAGGATACGAAAACTCGTTTGGAAAACCGTATGCATACTTGACGTCGATGTTCGGTAAACTTGTTTTGGCCGTAACTTCTTCTTCCTAACTCGGATTGACCTCCTTCTTTTTGAACTCTCTTCCTATTTGAATTATATTCAAAATGAAGATGAGAAACCTTGAATTTGGATGAGTTAATAATGGTATTTGTCCTATCTCTTGTTTTTGAGTATTTTGCTCCGTTTCGTTGCACTTGTTCCACTTCTCTTGAACTTGGGCACTTGGATTCTTGGATTACTACTCTTCTAAGCTAATTTTTAGATTTTACAAGAATGTTGTTGGAAAATGTTTTTATATGCCTTTGGTAGCTATTATTGGTGTAAATCCATGCGAAAAAGATTGATTCTACCCTGTAAGGACAAATCATCTTGTATGTGCATTACGAGTTTGTATTGATGCCTAGAAAAATTCTTATGAGAATTTATTCTGGTTGTTTAGAATAATAACTAGAGGTTGGAATAGCCATTATTGTGATTACACATAGCTATGTCCAACGTTTTCATCTTCATGTTTTTAGGTTTATTTGTTTAAATTCTAAAACTATTTGGAAGATGATTATGGCAGTATTAATCTTTATGATTTTATATATTGCAATATTGTTATGGAATATGTGTGTTTGCGTCCGTGAACTTTATTGTCCCATACCTTGTCAAAAGTAAAGTCGTTCATGAGTTGATATGCTTATATTGATAAAAGAATGAATTGACTTTGACAAATAAAAAAGTTAAGCCTATTATGTCAATTTTTGATGAAAGATAGGTTAAAATCTTTTGTTTTTCAAGGATTATGTCTATTATATGTCATTGTGCAAATGGTGAGGGAAAATAGAATGAATCCTTGTGTACTCCGCCGTAATTGATCTTCCCTAATCCATATTTTGTGTATTATTGTGAGACTCCATAATGTGTCTTATGTTGAGCACTAAACAACCAAAGTTGATTATTTTTATGATTATCTTAGTTGTTGTTCCATAAGATACTTTATGTCAAGTATATTGAACTAAATTAATCATCTTGTTTGGTTATTTAGTTTTTCCTTCATAGATTTTCTTATGTCGAGCATGAACAATTAAATTGATTACTTTTGTGATTAGTTTAGTTGTGTATTCCGGTTAGATTAATTATGGGTTCTCTTGTGATTAATCTAATTGAGTTTTTTTTAGGTCTCCATAAGTTTAGCTGTGTTGAGCATATTTGGTTAAATGAATCATGGGTTCTCTTATGATTAATTTAATTAAATATTGTTAGATTCAAATCCATACTTGTATATGGTTTGTTGTCCAAATAAATCCTTCTTTTCTTTTGAAATTAAGGTCACTCTTGTTGTTCTTTCGGGAATGACAAATTTTGGGGGAGAGTTCTTAATTGAACTTGTGATTAATTTCCAAATATTTGTGGGGAGTGCGGCTGTGGAATATTATAGGGGTTATCTTGTATCTTTATAGACTCCTTGATGAATGCATTTAGCTTCGGATTTATGATTGCATCTAAATAAGATGATATATACTTACTTTTGGTCATGAAACGTCTCTTACGGAAATTTCTACAACGATGATGCTAAACTTACAACCTTTGGGATCATTGGAGTACTTGGAAGTGACGAAGATTTCGAGTAATGTTGAAGATTAGTCATGTGGAATAGGAGCTACAAAGTTTATTTATATATTTTTTTTCTTCCATATGTATTGATAGTTTTGTCACTAAAATTGAAAAAGGGGGAGATTGTTAGAGCATTGCTCGGTCGAACTCCCATGTGTTGCTATCTCAAGCATGTTTGTCAATGTTAGTGATCAAAACTATAAGTCTTGATTTCTAGTCTACTATAGCTAAGGTCTCGTACTAGGATATAAAGTGTAGTTGAGATCAAGAACTCGATGGAAATCATCATACAAGATGAAGGACTACTCAAGGAACTGGTGGATTTTCATCGACTAAAAGGTATGTGGAGACTTGAACTCATCTATCACTCAAAAGTCTATTTATCTCCTATCTTGAGACAAAAGTCGTTTTTCTATATAGACTAAGATTATACACATTTGGTATTTCGAGACGAGTTTACCTCGCCTATCTATTACTCGAAATATGTGTTGGTAAAGCTTTCGCTTTAGCCAAGTTCATCTTTACCTAGTGACAAAAGTCATGTTAAATTTCAATCACTTTGAAAATTGCTCTGACGAAAAATGGTTTGTGAATAACAACTATATAACATCCTCTGAGAATGTTTCAATGATTAAAATGAGGGTTTAGACAATATAACCATTGGAGGATATAAGCATTGTTGTGGAAACACACACATATATATATATATATAAGTCCTTATTCATTGAACCAAAGTTTGCAAACTTTGTTGATCAAGAGAACCGGAGAAGTGTGTGAGCTTCAGTCCGCGAACTGGCGGAAGTTCTCGACCCTAGAATTTCTACAGGAGTTTGTGAACTCCATTCGGTAACTTAAGTCCGCGAACCCAGTCTGCGAACTTGAGTAGGTTATGTCTAAAAACGATGTTTGTGAACTTATCTTTATAAACTAAGGAATTCTATTGCAAACCGTGGATTTATAGTTCATGAACCGATTCGAGTGAATCAACTCATTTTTGCTTCAATTGTGTCTTGTGTAGTACATGATATTTCCTTGCAATTGAAAAACTCTCTAACTAGTTCATTTGAGTCATTTGAACTAGTTATGGTAAAGAAGAATATGGTTGATATGAAAGTTATCATATGGCTAACCATTTGGTTAACTATTGTTGAACCAACTAATGTACAAGTTTGGGTACGGTTATACAAACCTACGAATGTGCACTTCATGTGTGTATAACAAGCTATGTTTTCAATCTAACGGTTGATAAATATTAGCTTAAATCTAATCAGGTTTTCATCTAACGGTGAATATTGAATGCTTTGTTACTAAGCTAACATTGATTGCAAACCCTGATTTGAAAGACTATATAAGGGAGAACTCTAGCAACTGGGAAACTTAATCCCCACACATTCTGTGTGATACTAGTTGTGCTAAGCTAGAGTCGATTCTCCTTTAACCTTTGGTTTCTTCTTCTAAACCAGGTTAACGACTTAAAGACTTCATTGGGATTGTGAATCCAAGCCGAAAATAATTTTATTGTAGTTGTGTGATCTGATCTTGCTGTTTATATCGTATGAGTACAATTGTAATAATTGGCTTGAGATTTCTATCACCGATAGGCAAGATAAAAAGTAAACACAAACATCTTCGTCTCATTGTTTGTGGTTCCACAATATCTTTTTTCGCTGCGTCAATTAAGACTATTATGAGGTGATTGATAATACTGAGATATTCTTCGAGAATATAAGTCTAGTTTATCAATTGGTTCCTGTTCACCTTGATTTATCATAAGACAGAAAAAAACTCGTAGGTATATTCATGGGAGGCAGATTTATTTGTTACCATAGACTTTTCTGTGTGATATAGATTTGTTTATTAAAGTCTTCGACTTTGGGTCATAGCAACTCTTAGTTGTGTGTGAGATCAGCTAAGGGAATCAAGTACGTAGTATCCAGCTGGGATCAGAGGCGTATGAGCATAAATGTACCTTGGATCAGTGTGAGATTGATTGGGGTTCAACTACAGTCCAGACCGAAGTTAGATTGGAGTAGGCTAGTGTCTGTAGCGGCTTAATATAGTGTATGTTTAATCTAGACTAGGTCCCGGGGTTTTTCCTGCATTTGCGGTTTCCTCGTTAACAAAATTTTGGTGTCTGTGTTATTTCTTTTCCGCATTATATTTGTTATATAATAGAAATAATACAGGTTGTGTGTTGTTCAACCAATAAGAATATCCGACCTTTTGGTTGTTGATTTAAATTGATTGACACTTGGATATTGGTCTTTGGTACCATCCAATTTTATCTCTCTTGTATTTAAATTGAGACTCGCAATTTGCTTGAGTAAGATTTAAATCGAGAGATAGAGACATAAACTCTTTGATATAATTTTATCTAGATTGAGTCTGACTGTCTAGTTGATTCTCTAAAAAGTATATTGGAGTTTGTCCATATAGATTGCTAATCGAAATATTGGGTGTAGTTGTTAGACCCCCGCTTTTTCAAATACAAACCCATGATTGAAAATCTCGCGCTTGTATAAACGCAAGCATAGCAATTTGCCACCATAAATAGTTCGTGCCATTGAAGGCTGGTGGTACGTGTATAGAGATAACACTTTTGTCCATAATAATCAGATTGCTTCAAACACAGACTTATAAGTTCTTAGCGTGTTTGCCTTCTCTGATACCAATTGAAAAAGCGTGGGTATAAAAACCACACCTAATAATTCGTTTGGAAATCTGTATGGACTAACTCCAATATACTTTCAATAGAATCAACTAGATAGTCAGACTCAATCTTAAGAAAAGTATATCAAAGAGTTATATCTCAATTTCTCGATTCAATCCTTACTCAAGCAAATAGAAATCTACAAGCTTGATTGAATACAAGAGAAATAACTTGAACGGTACCAAAGACCAATATCCAAGTGTCAATCAATTTCATCAACAACCAAAGGTTGGATTCCCAATTGATTGAACTTATGAACAACCTGTGATATTTCAATTATAAAGATAAATAATATAATACGGAAAAGAAATAACACAGACACAACGAGGAAATCGCAAATACAGAAAACCCCCGGGACGTAGTCCATATTTGAACACCATACTATATTAAGCCGCTACAGACTCTAGCCTACTACAAGTTAACTTCGGATTGGAATGTAGTTGAGCCTTAACCAATCTCACACTGATTAAGGTACAGTCTCGTTCCTTACGTCTCTGAATCCTAGTAGGACTTTACGTACTTGATTCCCTTATCTGATTTTACCCACAACTAAGAGTTGTTGTTAGAGCATTTCTCGGTCGAACTCGCATGCATTTCTATCTCAAGCATGTTTTTCAATGTTAGTGATCAAAACTATAAGTCTTGATTTGTAGCCTATTTGTAGATGTCTCAGACTAGGATATATAGTGTAGTTAAGCTTAAATCTCTCGACGTTCATCTCTTGAAGACGGAGAATTACTAAGGGGATATTGTGGAACTTCTTCGACAAAAGGTATGTGGAGACTTGAACTTGGAAAGTCTATTTCTACTATCTCCTATATTGATACATAAGCCCTGTTATGATATAGTTTTCTTTATATACATTTGAGATTTCGAGCTGAGTATATCTCGCTTACATATTTCTCGAAATATGTGTTGGTAAGCTTTTGCTTCGACCAAGTTTAACTTATATCATGATAAAATTACCGAGTAACATCTTACATGGTTTGTGTGATATAATCATTTGGTATAAGACTTGGAAGGTTTCAATAATGATTATTTCATTATCTTGAAAATTTCTTTGTGTGTAACGGCTATTGTCATTATAGAAGAATGGTTTAATGATTGAAATAAAGAGTTGGTGATGTAACCATCTTTGGATATAAGCATATATAGTGTGTTCGCACATTAGTGTATAAGTCCATAAACCGGAAGCCAAGAGTATGCATATGTGTGTATACAAAATTGGTGAAGGAGACAGGTTAAGTATGCGTACCCGTACGCATACTGATGGAAGTTTTCGAACCGAGAATTTATGCCGAGTTTGGTTATGGAAAATTTTTTAACTAGTACCTTAAGTATGTGTACCCGTACACATATTGGCAGAAGTTTTTGTGTTAGAGCATTGCTCGGTTGAACCCACCAAGCGTTGGTATGTCAAGTTTGGTTGTCATATTTTAGTGAAGCAAAACTCATTTAAGAGTCGCTTGATTTAAATGTACTAGAGTCAACTTCGTATAGGTTAGCTTGAAAGTATTAGTGTGATACATTACAAGTATTGCAAAGACTTGAAGAAGTGAAGAAGTGCGGAGCTACAATGACAACATAATCCTTTCACTTGAGGTTAGTGATATTTGACTTGAACTGTTTCATTCCCTAACATATCTTTCAAGTCGTGCATATTGAAAACATAAAACTGCGAAGCATGAACACTCTAGATGGACATAGTATTAAGGAATACAATATGAAGTTTCTTGCTTAACTATTAAACTTTGTATATAAGACATCGACATAATCGTATGAATGTTATTATGATTATGTATGGGTATGAGGTGAGGATTTCATCCTAGGGAACAATATTTACATGTGTTCTAAGGAAGTAAGTTCATGATATGTGTTGTGAACCGAAAAGGAAATCGCCAGGCGTTATTAGGGTTGTTCTTCATTGCATATCTTATGAACGGCCAATATGTGTGATTATTATAACCGCTCACGACTTGTTTGTGTTCTTGGTAAAACTATTCACATGAGGCCTGACTTATGTATTGGTATGACTTTTATTAGTGAAACCGATCTTAAGTAATCACCTGGGGTATGATCGGGTTGTGTATGTC
This sequence comes from Papaver bracteatum, assembly GCA_023529315.1. Taxonomy (NCBI): domain Eukaryota; kingdom Viridiplantae; phylum Streptophyta; class Magnoliopsida; order Ranunculales; family Papaveraceae; genus Papaver; species Papaver bracteatum. Next base: position 66,768 of record JAJJWX010003108.1, read on the forward strand.
TGAACTTATTACTAAGAAGAGGGGAAACGATCCTAGTAAGAGGTGTAGTGCATCACAAGGGGAACCGATCCTTGTCTGAGGTGCAACAAGGTTTATGGAAGAAAGGGGAACTGATCCTATGAACATGTGCAACATGTTTTTGGGAAGGGGGAACCGATCCTATGGACATGTGCAGTGCATATAAGTTAGATACCAAATATATGTGGGGAACCGATCCTAGTACCTAGTCAGCTGTATCTTTGGTAAGCTAGTGTAACTATGCACAGTACTCACATGGAGGTAGAACCGAAAATTATTTTGGTAGAACCATAAACCCATGAGTTGTGATTGAGTGGTACTTGATCAATCACAGAGTTCTTGAAAGTCAAATGAACCAATTCTAAACTTGTTTGGAAGTGTGGTAAATCGGTTTCAAGTGAGCAAGCATGGAAAAGACTTGCAAGAGTAAGATGTCGTCACTTTTTGACACATTGCATTAATGCTTATTTTATTTTGTTCAAAGATATTCCTTAACGGCTAAGAAGGAAGTAAATCCCAAGATCGAATTTAAATAAGTTAAGAATATTTTTAATTAAGGGTTTTTAATTATATATGGAAAATAAGAATTAGTAATGTGCATTTGCTAATTAAAGATTTTCCAAGGAGATTTCGATCATTATTTTTGGACATTGCATTCACAGGAATTATGAAGACCGAATTTGGTGGAGTAATGAAAAATATCTTGAGAATATTTTCGGTTTTGGAAATTCCTTTCTGTCCAAACTTCCTTGTCTATAAATACTTTGAATTTGCATTTCGAGCAAACTAATCCTGCGTAACATTATGATCGCTGTCGTAGGCGTCAAAAATAAATTACACTTTCTTACTACTCAAAATATATAATGAAGCAAGGGCAAGAAAGGATCGTTCCTACAGAGAGGACTAGGTTGTCAAGTTGTTTCGGTTTCCTATAAATAACACGGGGGATTTTCTGATTTTTGTAAAGTACAAATAAAAGCAAAGAAAGAAATAAGCAAACAAATCAATAGAAAAGATATTGGTTAAGGATTCATCTTCATTCACAAACATGTTCTTGTCATAATAATTAGAATTGATATTTTAATCTCAACTTTTATCAAAAGCCTTAGAATACCTTGATCGCAAGAATATCCCGCTAATCTCCTTTTGTCATCAACAAACACATTAAAAGATGCGAGTATGAGTTCTATCTAAGAGAACAACCTAACGTGTAAAAGTACTAATCAAGTTTAATTCCCTAGATGCAGTAAGTTCTATGAAATCAGGCCAATCAAAGCAATCGAACGTGGAAAACGCACTAATACGATTTAACAAAGGTTATGGTTCACATATGATCATAAGGATGCATCACTACAAGCTATAACCATATTCATGCTACTTGTAATCAGGAATCTATCACTTTTACGTATAACAAACCTTAATCTAGCAATAGAGATGAAAACAAACTCAACCTATTCACGACTCGATCAAACAAGCATTCAAATCATATAACAATATAAACGATGAATCATAAACGATAATATGGAGACAAAACTAATTTATCATATCAAAAAGCATATTATGTGAAATACAATTATTCCATAACCAATAATAAAAACTAGGTACTCATATTCATGGAGTTCATAACAAGAAGGAAGAGAAATTATATCATATTGCAAACTCTAGAAACAAAAGTAGAAGATGAGATATTAGGTTTAGAGAAAAGTCTTCTCTTTTATATGTTTCTCAATTTCCATAAAGGATACTCCTTCCAATATTAGGTCTTCTCAAAACCCATCTCCAAGTGGTCCACCAAGCCCATGTGTGGAAAATACCCGTGCAAAATTATGTCAAAAAACGCTCGCCGGAAAACTGGATTTTCAGCCGGAAGTCCACCGTCGGTCGCCTGAGTTCCATGTCATCGACAGAATATTCCGTTATAATTAACTGTTGACCTAACGGTCCTTAACAGTCAAGGGTCAAAGGGAGAGAGTGATTTAGCCTCCGTGTCAGCATCTTACTCGGTCTTACTAGGCTTACTCAATTGAGTTACATGACTGGATCGTTTAACGAACTCACTGAGTTAACTCGTCGGTATCCAAATCCGACAGAGTTATATTTATTTCTGGGCATTCCTCAGGCTGAGTTCAGGACAATTCCCTATAACAATCCTAGCATACATCTAAGGCAATTCAATCTACACAATTGTTGCTTTAAACAGCCTTCATTCCTGCAGCATCATCAGCATCACTAACCCATTGTACGCACAGCAATAGACTCCAATTCTAGTATTTTAGCGAAGCCACAGACCCATTTTCTCCATCACCCATTCTCCATCTGTTCTTAAGCTTCAATTTAACATTCAGGTCATAACCCATCATAGCACTTTCAGCTTATTCTTCTCTTAAATGAATTCCTCCTTCATTCACAGATAGCTCTGTGAGTTTCTTCTCCTCTCGATTCACCAGCAACTCAGCCTCATTCAGAAGAACCCATGTTTTCAAATCTCAATCGAAACCTCAAATTGCCATCAATTCTATCTTCTTTTTCATCTGTCCTAGATTCATAACTCGAGCAACAACACCCACTTCATAATAACCCATCTCTGTTCTTCAGTTGCAGATAATCGAAACCCTAATTCCATCAGACCCATCTTCTGAATTGAAACACGGATTCAGATTCAAACCAATTTCTCTCGAGCTTTTTCTCTTCTGCTTTTGATTTTGAGCAAAAACCACAGATCCCCTTTTAAACTTCTCATTTCTTGATTCGATTGAACCATAGCGAAACCCTTCTCTGTTTCATCAATTACAGTGACCTAGATCATTGTTTGCTTTGATCAACATCTTCACTGCCATAATATCTCGATCTCAATCTCTCAATTTCAGCAGTAGATGCATTGCTTCATAAATTCAGATGAAAGAAAAGAAAGTGAACGAGGAGAAGAAAATATCTTCTCAATTGACTAGGGTATAGGTGTTGGGATGGATTAAGACACCCCTCATAAGAGCCACCCAGATTGGGTGTTTTTAACATTTCTCATCTAATACAAGACTGGCTACCCCTTAACCAGAGCTAGTTGTATTTGATACTTCTCCCAAAAAGAGTTGCCCCTTAACCTTGACTGGACTCCAGATAGTGTCCGCCTATAAAATGATGATTTTGCCCTTCTTTCCCAATTTTGGATGATTTCTTCTTCTTTTTCTTCGTATGACTCCAGAGTACCTAATAACTCAAAAACACGCGTAAAATACATAATTTACAAGAAAAATAGCAAAGAAAGCATAAACTCTATAGATAGTAAATACAGTGTATTCTACACCTATCACATTAGACTTACTCTTTTGTATTTGTACCGGTGAAGCCGCCTATCGGAGAGGAGAGTAATCTAATTAGGTGAAATCTCTTACGGCCTCTCAATTTAAATTTTTCTTTGGGATTGCGAATCTCTAGCGTGACCCGTTGGTGGGAAACTAGATATTGTGGTTTATCTTTAGTTTTCATATTGATTTGATTGACTAACGATGGTTGAAATTTGATTGCACCTAGTTTGTTTATGCTTGAGAATCTTCTCTTCTGATATAAAATTCACTCAAACTAGTTCAAGGTTTCGACAGTGATATTTAGACTGTTGTTAGATATAAAGACGATCTTGTGATAATCCATTGTTAACAGACTCCGTTGTGCGTGTGATTGACCACAAGAGATTCAAGTAGTTGTGTGTAGGTGTTTATTGAAGATTTAAGAAGATTTGAAGACAAAGAAGATATTGATGATTTCTGACTTGGTTTTTACAATCTGTGGTGTGCACAATACTTGTTTGGGAAAAAGACGATCTGACTATAATTGATTTATTCTTTTGGATATTTTGATAGAATAGTTGAGAAAGATCGGCATCAACACATATCACTTGGTTGAAGAGTGTTGTTGGCTTAATCTTAACGATTACCTTTGGGTGATTGAACATAAGATAGATCTTGGAACCTAGCAAAGGAGTTTATGTTAATATAAACAAGGGAACCTTGCCACAACTCATATCACTTGGTTGAAGAGAGTTGATACCAAACAGATTTGTTGTTCCTTTACTATTTGGAATACGAACCAAAGGAATTGGTCCAAGTATGTGACTTGTTTACAGGTTGGAGGCATGGGAATACAGATGGAACTAGGTGAACTATAGGTTTAGTTGCTTGGTCTCAACTATACGAAGTTGTCTTATTTTGTATAGCGGATTAATCCTGAGAGTATTCAATTCTGGACTAGGTCCCGGGGTTTTTTTGCATTTGCGGTTTCCTCGTTAACAAAATATTGCTGTGTCATTTACTTTATATTTTCGCATTATAATTGTTTTATTATAACTAAAGTAAATTGCATAAACATTAATTCATATTTACTTGATACGTGAATCTTATTGAGTTTGGTTAAGTCTGTAGGGGCAGAATATTGTCACAACAATATTCCTGCGAAATAAATAATTGTTCTGCGATGCATCGATAATAAACGAATTACTCTGCGGCACATCAGTGATATTCTGCGACACATCCAAAGATGACTTAAACAATGACGTAATGACTGAAATCGACAGAAACACGAAGAAAGTGTGACATGTTTGCGGTATATCAATAAAACCTGCGAAAGATAAAGGTGGTGCCAGGTGCGATTTATCGCAAGAACTCAGATCCGAAATTGAAGGGAATCTTAGCTGTAAATGAGCTGTCATGAGCTGTAATCCACTATGTAAATACCTATATAAAGGAGGTGAATAGTTCCAGAGAGAGGATAAATTTTTGAGTGTTAGGAAAGTTTTTAGGAGAGAGAAAAATCTTTGTTAAGTGTTATGTGTTCTTGATTTCTGTAATTCCTTAAGGTCATATTAATGAAAAAGTGTTCTTAATCTTCAAATTATGTCATAAATATTGATAGATTCTTGAATAGGGTGTAGTGTGGGAATTCCTGCAACTATATTTTGGCACTAGAAACAGGGATTGAAGAGTTGAAAATCATAGTAAAAGCTAGGTAAAAGAAAGAAATCATTCAAGAATTGGAAGAATACTTTTGGTGGAAGAGAAGATGATTGAAATCAAAGATAATCAAAAGAAATTGGAGTGTGATGTAATAACAAAGATGATGATAGACAAATTCCATGAAGATATTAAAGGAAGGATACACAAACGAGATTTTGAAGGAAAGAAGATCATGACGGTAGATGAAGCATCACCGCTAAAAGATTGGGAAAAACAGAAGATTACATTTACAACAGCAGAAATTCCGAAAGAGAATTTAATTCATACATCTCCATTGGTGATCACAGTGTCTTTTGCACCAACAAGAAAAGAGAAATCAGTAAGATCTACAGAAGAATGGGATGTGAATAGGACTCTGGTGGACACAGGAAGTTCTGTGGATATAATGTTTTACCACACATTCAAGAAAATAGGATACAAAGATGAAGAAATGTTTAGTCCAACATATCATATTCACGGATTTGGAAAATCTTTAACAAAACCTAAAGGTGAAATTGTAGTACGAATTCCACTGGGGGAAATAGAAACGCAGGTCACCTTGAGTGTGATAGATATGAAATCGCCTTATAACATGCTGTTGGGGAGACCATGGATACATGCAATCAAGGATGTATCATCAACTCTACATCAATGTTTAAAATTCCCTATGCCTAGTGGAATTGGCGAAATTAAAGGAGATGCAGATTATGCGGCGTTATGTTTCCAAAATGAAGTAAGGAATTGTGAAAATCAAATTCAGTTGCGAAAACAACGTAGAAAAATGAGGAGAGAAGAAAAGAAAGAAGAAGAATTCAAGATTTACATGATAAAATCAAAAGAAGGAAAAGGAATATTCAGCGATGTATCGCAAGTAGATGATGAACCAGTGGAGATAATAAATACACCAACACCAATGGGAGAGAATGAAGCTAGTTATACCGCAGCAGAACCAACAAAAGAAGTTAATTTTGGAAGTGAAGAAGACCCAAAAATGCTGAAAATTGGAACTAAGATGGATGTGGAGGAAGAAGAGCAAACTGTAAATCTTCTGCGAGAATACAAAGATATTTTTGCGTGGAATATGGATGAGATGCCTGGAATAGATCCATCTGTTGCGTGCCATAGATTGGAGATCAACAAAAATATGAGACCAATCAAACAAAAAATAAGAAAGATTGCAACTACTTATCATGCTAAGATAGAGGAAGAGTTACAAAAGATGCTTGATGCAGGAATTATAAGGCAAGCGAAGTATCCAGAATGGATCGCCAATATGGTAGTAGTTCCCAAGAAAAACAAAGGGATAAGAATTTGCATCGATTTTACTGATTTAAATAAAGCTTGTCCCAAAGATAGTTTTCCCTTACCAGATATCCCGCAGATGGTGGAATCTGCCGCAGGAAATGATCGAATATCTTCATTGGATGGATACAAGGGTTATAATCAAATTCCGCTGGCAGAAGAATATCAAGAACATACTGCATTCTTTGCTCCCAGAGGATTATATTGCTACACAAAGATGCCTTTTGGGTTACGAAATGCAGGGGCAACATACCAAAGAATGGTGGAAAAAGTATTCGCAAAATGGATACATAAAACTTTAGAGGTATATGTGGATGATATGTTGGTAAAAAGTAAAGAAGCTAAAAATCATGTGCAAGATTTGAGGGAAATTTTTGACCAGATGCGGCTTTTTAATATTAAAGTAAATCCTGAGAAATGTACTTTCGAAGTATCATCTGGGAAATTCTTGGGATATATCGTATCAAAAGAAGGAATACAAGTTGACCCTGAAAATGTGCAAGCAGTTCGGGATATGCCAATTCCAGCAACAGTAAAAGATGTGCAAAAATTGAATGATATTTTAGCCTCACTAGGAAGATTCATTTCGCGGTCATCAGATAAGTGCAAGCATTTCTTCAACATATTAAAGAAGGGAACAAAATTTAAATGGACAGATGAATGTGAGAAAGCTTTTCAAGGAGTTAAGGAATATTTGGAACTGGAGCATATAAACTAATGGATCCCGAAGGAAGAGACACGGGTCAAAGACTTGGCAGACCATGGAATAGACAATATCTAAGAAAATATTATCAGTAAAGATTTGAAAGACTAGAATGAATGGATCACACGCAAGAAGTTGCGAGAGAATAAAAGAGATATTCTACAAGAACAAAGCTGGCTGAATATAAAAATTATTTTCCGCAATAATTTGCGAGATAATTAAAAAATTAAATGCAAATAAGACGGGCACTAATTGCCTAAAAACATATAAAGAACGGGACGAACTTTTATGGCGTACACCCTAGTTCGCGGATTCTATTCCGTAAGAGGCAATGTCCTTAAAGTGCGTCATAAAGGGGGTATCTCTTTAATTTCAATTATCATAAGAACGGGACGAACTTTTATGGCATACACCTAAGTTCGCGGATTCTATTCCGTAAGAGGCAATGTCCTTAAAGTGCGTTATAAAAGGGGTATCTCTTTGCATGGATATGGGAAAGGCTATACCGCTGCTGGAACCTAGTCATGGAGATTGGGATTATAGAAAATCCATCCAGGAGAGATAACTTGGATTCCCAATTATATAAGGTTATACCCTGGTTGGGCGCCCGAGAGTTTCTCCTAAGGAATGCAACGTATGATCAAGGCGCCGAGGTACACGGTTGAGCTGTGGGTGCCCGGGATGGATGAACCTACCATGGCCATCCATGGCAAGTCTTGGATTACGATGTGTTCGGCCCGAAGAAAACCCCACTTAGGGTGCAGTCTTGTAACTATAAGCCATATAAGGCATAAAGGACAAGTCTGCGAAAACAACTGGTTGTTGGCAGAACCGGATGGGAAAGTGCTAGTCTTGTATGGCCGATGTATAATCCTTGAAGGGGCAACCGGGGGGGAGAGATAAGGGCGATACCCTCCATTAGGGAGCTGTGTATCAAAAAAGATGGCAATGTCATGAGACTTTATATTCGCAAGAATGTTTAGGCCCGTCATATTGTCGCGTGATAGAGACAGCAATGTCATGGGACTTTATATTCGCAAGAATATTTAGGCCCGTCATATTGCCGCATGACTGGCCAAAAAGCCTAAAGAGAAATGTTAAGATGAGGTCAATGGGTTTTTGCGATAAGATCAAAAGATGAGATAAATGAAATCAATAATAAGAGGATATAAATCGCAAAGATGTCCTGCGATTTCATCGCAAAGACGACAATGTCATAAATCTTAAAAAGCAAAGAGAGAATTAATCTCTCATAAGATGGCTTAGATTTATCATATTGTCGCAAAAAATAAAATAATGATAAGGCAAGATCAACGGATTATTACGTATAAAGGTAAGAATGTCCTGCGATCTTGTCGCATAAAAGTGGCATAATAAGACCTTTAACTAGGAAGGCGAAATAAGACCACAAGAAAAGTTATATCTGCGAAGCATATAACAATTTTTTCGCAGAAATATTTGCGATAATACTACAAATTGGTAACAAAAGGCAAGCATGGGATTTCTTACAAGGGTAACAAATAAAATACTTCACAAGGAAGATTATGAGGGGCGAATATGGGGATTATAAAATAACATTTCATTATCTCCCTTGAGAAGAATCAAAATAATAAAAAAGAAGGAAGATAATCAAGTTTATGAAGATTGGATTCAGAATTAATAAAAATATATAAATTAGAGCAGGTGATTGAGTTACAAATAACTTCAATGTTTCGCAAAAAGTGCAGGAAGAAGAAGAATTCGTAAATTACAATGATTCGCAGAATCAGAAACATCTCGCAGGAATACATGATAATTTAAAGAATATTTTTCTCTAATTTCATCATTCTTGTTCACCACTATTATCTTCACCAGTATCATCTTTTTCAGTATGAGTTTCTCCATCACCAGTGATTGTTTCATGAGGAGGATTTTGTTCTTCATGAGGAGGATCTTGTTCTTCTGTTTCATTAAGAGGGTTTCCTTCGTTCTCGGGTGGATTTTGTTCGTCTTCAGAAAAATCTTATTCATTACTTGAATAATTCATATCTTCATCTATAGGGTGGGGAACTTCATTATCATCTATCTCTAAAGGTTTGATCTTTATAGGAGGTAGAGAATGAGAGAGTAGAACATTATTTATGAAAACCTCAGCGCCTAAATGAGCTTTGCGGAGGCAATTCTTTTCCCGATTTCTGATCTCTATATCTTTAAAGTATTCAAGATAGTCAAATCTTCTCAATGCCCTGTTATGAGAGTTGGAAAGCGCGGTGTTCTTTTTGCGAAGTTTGGCTAATCTCATAGATAGATCCGAAATTGAAGCTTGAAGATTCTTCTCAGATTCTGCGAAATAAAAATTGCATGTTAGAGAGAATTTTTGCGAAAAATAAGATGAGAAAATAAAATGAAGTAATTAATAGATGAGGCAGTCAAAATGACTACCTTCCTTTTGAGAAGATAAAGTGTGAATTATAGTAAAGAAGCAACTCTTCCATCGGTCCATGACATCATCAAAACTATCCCCAATATTACCTTTTAAACGTGATTTTATGCTTTTTTCATAATTTCGAAGATAAACATTTTCTTCCTTCAGTCGAGAATAATCATCTTTGAGATTGTTGACTTTTACACTTAGAGCTAATCTGCCTTTAATAAACTTCTCTTGTTCAGCGGCAGATGATTCAGTTTTCTTTTTAAGTTCATCTTTCAGTATGCGAAGGGACTGCTCTTGGTCCTTACACAATTTTTGAAGATTGTCTAGTTGCTGCGAATAAGCCTTTGTTGTATCTATAAAACTACGTTTCTCTTGAGATAAAACTCTATTTTCATCCGATAAAGATTCCACCCTCAAATTAATTTGATTCAGCGAATATAAAAGTTGGGAGGCTTCGTTATTTAGACGATCACGTTCATGAATTAGTTTATCGCGTTCATGAGTTAGTTGGTTGTTCTCATTCTTAAGGTTATTTATCTCGTCAAGTGAATATGTATGAAGAATATTCAAATTATCAAATTGATTCTTCCAAGATTCTTTCCCAGTGCGGGCTTCCTCAGCGATTGTTTCCCACTCAAATATCTTCATTAATTGGTTATTTTTGAAGCTAAATATACATCAACAAATAAATAAGGGAAAATTGAGTACATAAAAAGCAAGGATTTACAGAGGCAAAAGTAAAGACAAGAAAGTTATACCTTTTAGATCATCATTTCTGTTGCGAAGAATTTCACAGTCTAATTCAGAATTATGAAGCTTATGATCGAGAAATTCACACTCCAAAGTTTTGGCTTGAAGATTCTTCTTCAAAATTTCAACCTCATCTTCTAAAGCAGTTAACGAAGATGAAGAACCGCAAGACCCAAGATGCTTGCTTAGAATCATATAAATATCCTGTCTCGCAGGATCTGAAGAAGATTTCATAGCATCGTTCAAAACTTCAGATAATACTTGAAAAGCAGCTTCAACCCCTGTTGCTATTTCTTGGGAAGAAGGAAGAGAAGTAGAAGAAGAGGATTTGGCAATAGTAAGAGTGGAAGAAGGAATTTGATTGGTCTCATTTATAGTTTCATTCACCGCATCATCATCCACCGTAACCTCCTTTATTGCAGCTTTGTTTACCACAGTTTCATTATCTACGACTTCATTTGCCGCAGCCTCGTTAACTGTTGTTTCATTTACGTTGGTTACATTCACCGCAGCTTCATTTGTCACAGATTTATTTCCAATTATCATAGATTCATCTATCGCAGTTTCCAAAATGTCGGGATTATCAGAGATAGGAATGCTAGTATTGATAACTTCATTAGAGGTTGATGAAGAAATAATATGGGTATTGAGATTCACGCAAGGAGAAGAAGAAGATTTATCTTGCGATGGGACAGGTTTTGCAGGTAAAAATTCGAGAATATCCACTTCATCTGAAAGAGTTTTAACTTGACGCGAACGCTTAAGAGGTTTGGGAACATTCTCTTCGTTCTGCGAATAATAATGTAGGTAAGAAACAGAGGCAACAATATTGTTATTTCAAAAGAATAAGTGTCTCTTACTACCTTATCATTCTCAGATCTCTTCGTCTTCCCAACGCGCCTTTTCTGAGAACCCTTAGGGTTAGGGTTCTTGATAGTAATTTTGGTTTGAGAAGTGGTGTTACTGAAAAAGATGATAGAATATGGGGATTATGAAGAAAAGAGGGCAATAAAGAAAACATAACAAAAAAGATAGAAAATAAGAACATACCTTTGAGTCTCCATTAAAGCAGCAGCAGGAAGAATACCAGGAAAGAAAAAGTTGCAGACAAAAAAGATTTTAAAGAAAAAAGAGAAGGTGAAAGAAGAAAGAAATACACTCGAGTGGAATGGTATTTATAGATGAAGGATGGGTAACCGGGTAAAACGGTAAAGATCGATGCGTGTCAATAGTAAAAGCGTAAAGTAGGGAACTTTGTCGGGTAAAAGATAAGGAGTTGTGGCAAATTAAGAAGCTTAATTTCTCATGATCTTTGTCTTCTTCGCAAAAAAGATATGAGAAGAGGCAAGATGTAGGGGCAGAATATTGTCACAACAATATTCCTGCGAAATAAACAACTGTTCTGCGATGCATCGATAATAAACGAATTACTCTGCGGCACATCAGTGATATTCTGTGACACATCCAAAGATGACTTAAACAATGATGTAATGACTGAAAACGACAGAAACACGAAGAAAGTGTGACATGTTTGCGGTATATCAATAAAACCTGCGAAATATAAAGGCGGTGCCAGCTGCGATTTATCGCAAGAACTCAGATCCGAAATTGAAGGGAATCTTAGCTGTAAATGAGCTGTCATGAGATGTAATCCACTATGTAAATACCTATATAAAGGAGGTGAATAGTTCCAGAGAGGGGATGAATTTTTGAGTGTTAGGAAAGTTTTTAGGAGAGAGAAAAATCTTTGTTAAGTGTTCTGTGTTCTTGATTTCTGTAATTCCTTAAGGTCATATTAATGAAAAAGTGTTCTTAATCTTCAAATTATGTCATAAATATTGATAGATTCTTGAATAGGGTGTAGTGTGGGAATTTATGCACCTACAAAGTCCGAACCTTTGTATCAAGTAAACATACTTTGTTGTTGTATTGTCTCGATCTCGTATCCATAGACGATCACACAAAGTGTGAACCGATTTGTTGTATTGTCTCGACTCAGTCCATAGACAATCACTTTCGGGGAAAGGACTTATAGGAAGAAAAAGTTATAGCTTGAGGTATATTTGGGGTACCTTCGCCTTTTCAATTGGTATCAGAGCAGGCAAACATAAAAAAGATCTAACAATATGTGTTTGGTGCGATCCATCCTATAAGAAATGAATCTTCTGCATGATTCAATTAATGTACCGCCAACATTTGATGGGACTAATTATCCATTATGGAAATATGCTATGAAAGCCTTTCTTCAATCCCGAGATTTTAATATTTGGTTATTAATCGAAGACGGATATCAACAGCAGATGTACTATTCATAAATAGAGTTTAAACGCTTAGCGGATTACACTCAAGAAGAAAGAATTTGTGCAATGCATAATTCTGTTGGTTTGAATGCCATCATACATGCAGTTAACCATGAGCTCTTACATCATGTGCTATCTTGCAGAACTTCTAAAGAAGCATGGGATACTCTTGAGACTATATTCGAAAGAGATGATTATGAAAAAGAGGCTAGACTTCTTTCCCTTTCAACTGAATGGGAACATCTCAAGATGGATGATAATGACACCTTTGAAGAGTTTAACTCTAAACTTTCTGAGATTGTTAATACAACTTTTTTCCTTGGCAAGGTTATACCTGAAAGAGAAATAATTTGCAAAATTCTCATATCGTTATCATCCAGATACGAGTCTAAGAAACATGTCATAATAGAAGGAAATGATATTTCTACACTTTCTCGAAGCTCCCTTGTGGGAAAGTTGAAGATCTTTGAAAAAGAAATTCTGCTGAAGAATCAAACTGATAAACGTTCCCAGAAGGACAAGGTTCATGTTGAAAAAGAGCTTAACTCTACTATTGTGCTTTTAGCGTAACGAAATAAAAAAATCTTATCTATTGATAAACATGTTCCTGATATAGTTTCAGTTTGCCATAAAAAGAACAACGATGAAGTACAATGCTTCAAGTGCCGAGGATTCAGACATATGGCAAAATACTGTCCCAGCAGAAAAACTTAGAAGTGTAACAAGGCATATGTCTCCACCCTTGATGGTATTCCGGAGAAATATTCCAATGAAGAAATACCTAATTGTAATGCACTTCTTGCAAACTCTAATGAGGATGAATTCTGTGAGTCTAAACAACTCTTAGAAAAATGTGAGTTGAAATTTAAGGAGAATAAAAGGTTAAGCTTGGCTCTTGAAAACCTTTTGAAATATCTTTCGGATAAAACCAGTTTGGTGAAATCTGAACAAGAGAAATCGGATGAAAATCCAAAGGAATCAGAAACCAAGTTTTCTGACAATATGATAAGATCTTCATGTAGAAGAAATAATCTTGGTAAAAATAAATTTATCAAGGCTCTTCAAAAGGGGGTAAAAACTTTGAAGACTCATAAGTTTAAAAGAACTCAAAAATGAAATTGCAAACTCTTGGAATTACATGAGTAAGAAGGAACAAAAAGAAACACAATCTATTGTGTTCATAAGTCATCCTAAGGATGTCTTTATTCAATATGGTGGGAATAATCCTCACCCCAACACACATTTATTGTGTTGAAATATGCATCCTCACTTGTTGCCCAATATTCTTCGTATGAGGAAGCATAAATCAGGGCAAGTTTTCTGTAAAAATAATAGATACCTTTCTATTTTTGGTAAAATAGTTTTGGTTTTCTTAAAACCAAATTATTCTTTGATTCTCTGTATTTTCTTCTTGTCCGAAAAGAAGACTTTGGATTTTAATGGAGGATTCAGCTAAAGAAAAGACATCTTCCAGTGACTTAGCTTTTTGTGCATCAGTTATGACTGAAACTCATGATGTTTCTCCTCATGACAATTCTGAAGATTCTCTAAGAAAACAGATTTTATCTGTTAAAGGTTGCATTAGATACCATGAGTTGATGATAAAGGATTCAAAAGAAGTTTTGTCTGATCTTCGTTCCCAACTGTTTGAAATGAACAAATCATTTGCTGAAAAGGGAAGTGCTCAGAAGAATTTGAATCCAGTTTTGGAAAGCAATCTTCACAAGAACTGAGATAGACAAATAGACTTCAATTTTTGATCACTTTCATTGATTGTATAAGTCTATTGAATAAAACTATTATGAATAAACTATTATGAATAAAGTCTATTGAATAATTTTTCTTGTGATAGTTTTTGATTTACATAGCCGGTACTTTAATGCTTTATTTATTTTCTATGTATGTGTATGAGATGTTTGATTTCGGTTTTATTACCTTGATATTCGATCTCATAATATGTTGTGAACCCTTATGGTTTGGGTGACTTTTTGATTTAGCAGGATTAAGTTCTAGCCCAAGTTGGTAGGCTTTATCAAAGGATCATGAGGGATTCTTGTAGAAACAATATGTGAAAAAGTCACAATATGTTGAATCGGTTTTGGTTTAGTATAAAAGCATATGTGTTTCGACGGTTTTCAATTTTTGCTTGCAATTGTTAAAACCGATTTTCAACCTTTCTCTGGTAAAGGTTGGTTGTTGTTATTCTTTTGTTTTTGGCATGAGAATGACAACATTATGGTATTTCGATATCCATTCTCCCGGAAGAAGAAAGCGATGGAATCATATTTGGAGAAGTTGGATGTGAAATTGAGGTAACAATCTTGTTAGTTAATTATTTTCCTGTTTTAAGAAAAGCCTATTTTTATTTGATATATATATTGCTTTTGCTTAAAAGAAATTGTTGGTACAATTGATGTGTTCATTCAATTATGAATGTATGGATGTGTGTGTGATTCAATGGTTTCCGGTTAAGTAAAACTTTTGTTATCTTACTTTGTCGTGTGATATCATTAGTTTAGGCTTACGAAATTTGGTGCAATTGCGGTGCTTTAATGTCTATGTTAATTTAATTGCTTCCAGTTAAGTAAAACAATTGTTATTTTTGCTTTATTGTGTAGTATCAATTGTTTAAGCTTACAAAATTTCGGTGCAATAGTGAAACTTTGGTTTATATATGTTGTTTCTATTGTATCCGGTTGAGGTGAATAATAATGCAAGTTGATTTATTGGTTTGTATGAATTATTTATGGCTTAACGAATGAATATGTTGACGGGACGAGTTGTTTAGTCCAATTCAATTCCGGATAAGCTAAGCTAAGTTAATTCTGATCTTAGTTAAACTTATCAAAATGGAGGTTTCGGTTATTCAAGTCTAGCCGAAAGCCTAAACAAGGAAATGCTAGTTAACTAACCTAGTATTTGGCTTGTTTGAAATCTAAAGGTCTACGTTATATGAATAATTAGAACCTGATGAGAAAAATTGAGTTTATCTTTGTTTTGGTCTTATCGAATGAAGCGGTTGTATTTATACAATCGGTTTAGCAAAGGGACTAACTTGCTTAGTTGTTTTTTGGTTTGCTAAACTAGTTAGGAAAATTGCTTCAGGCAATTATTTCCATGATAACATATCAAAACGTAATTACTTGTAGTTTCGGCTTTGATATTGGTTATCAAAAATGGTGTGTAAAACCCTCGTGCTTGACTCAACAGGTTTCAAGTCTATTTTGAGATTTGTAAGATCCTTTTCGTGTTGTCCATTATTTTTTAGTTTCTTTGTCATTTTTGTGACAAAAAGGGGGAGAAATATATGGAGTAAACAAGTTATGCTGGTATCAATTTATGGTTGATTGGTGTCACTAGGGAATAGGACAATGGTGCTTGAACGAATGAGGAAAAACAAAGACTAAGGGGGAGTAACATATCATATATGAATGGGATAACAAAGATGTGCGGATTGAAAATCTACCTATCTCACCTTTAGATGAGTATAAGATTTGTTATTATAGTGCAGCTGCGGCATTTTTGAGGATTGAATAAATGCAGGTTATGTGTTGTGGATTCGAGAATCAAGCGTATGTGTAATGAATTCTTGTAATTTGTTTATCCATATAATTGTAAGAGTTTTGTCACTAAAATTGACAAAGGGGGAGATTGTTAGAGTATTGCTCAGTTGAACCCACCAAGCGTTGGTATGTCAAGTTTGGTTGTCATATTTTAGTGAAGCAAAACTCATTTAAAAGTTGCTTGATTTAAATATACTAGAGTCAACATCGTATAGGTTAGCTTTAAAGTATTAGGGTGAGACATTATAAGTATTTCGAAGACTTGAAGAAGTGAAGAAGTGCGACGCTACAACGACAACATAATCCTGCCACTTGAGGTGAGTGATATTTGACTTGAACTATTTCATTCCCTAACGTATCTTTCAAGTCGTGCATATTGAAAATATAAAACTGTGAAGCATGAACACTCTAGATAGAAATATTATTAAGGAATACAATATGAAGTTTCTTGCTTAACCATTAAACTTTGTATATAAGACATCGACATAATCGTATGAATGCTATTGTGATTATGTATGGGTATGAGGTGAGGATTTCATCCTAGGGAACAATGTTTACATGTGTTCTAAGGAAGTAAGTTCATGATATGTGTTGTGAACCAAAAAGGAAATCGCCAGGCGTTATTGGGGCTATTCTTCATTGCATATCTTATGAACGACCAATATGTGTGATTAGTATAACCGCTCACGACTTGTTTGTGTTCTTGGTAAAACTATTCACATGAGGCCTGACTTATGTATTGGTATGAATTTTATTAGTGAAACCGATCTTAAGTAATCACCTGGGGTATGATCGGGTTGTGTATGTCTGAACTTATTACTGGGAAGAGGGGAACCGATCCTAGTAAGAGATGCAGTGCATCACAAGGGGAACCGATCCTTGTATGAGGTGCAGCAAGGTTTATGGAAGAAAGGGGAACCGATCCTATGAACATGTGCAACACGTTTTTGGGAAGGGGGGACCGATCCTATGGACATGTGCAGTGCATACAAGTTAGATACCAAATATATGTGGGGAACCGATCCTAGTACCTAGCTAGCCGTATCTTTGGTAAGCTAGTGTAAATATGCACAGTACTCACATGGAGGTAGAACCGAAACTTGTTTTGGTAGAATCGTAAACCCATGAGTTGTGATTGAGTGGTACTTGATCAATCACATAGTCCTTGAAAGTCAGATGAACCAATTCTAAACTTGTTTGTAAGTGTGGTAAATCGGTTTCAAGTGAGCAAGCATGGAAAAGACTTGCAAGAGTAAGATGTCGTCACTCTTTGAACACGGTGCATTAATGATTATTCTATTTTGTTCAAAGATATTCCTTAATGGCTAAGAAGGAAGTAAATCCCAAGATCGAATTTAAATAAGTTAAGAATCTTTTTAATTATATATGGAAAATAAGAATTAGTAATGTGCATTTGCTAATTAAAGATTTTCCAAGGAGATTTTGATCATTATTTTTGGACAGTGCATTCAAAGGAATTATGAAAACCGAATTTGGTGGAGTAATAAAAAATATCTTGAGAATATTTTCAGTTTTGGAAATTCCTTGGTGTCCAAACTTCCTTGTCTATAAATACTTTGAGTTTGCATTTCGAGCAAACTAATCCTGCGTAACCTAGACTTACTCTTTTGTCTTTGTTACTGGTGAAGCCGCCTATCGGAGAGGAGAGTAATCTAATTAGGTGAAATCTCTTACGGCCGCTTAATCTAAAGTCTTCTTTGGGATTGAGAAGCTCTAGCGCGACCCGTTGGTGGGAAACTAGATATTGCGGTTTATCTTTAGTTTTCATATTGATTTGATTGACTAACGGTGGTTGAAATTTGATTGCACCTAGTTTGTTTATGCTTGAGAATCTTCTATTTTTATATAAGATTCACTCAAACTAGTTCAAGGTTTCGACAGGGATCTTTAGACTGTTGTTAGATCTAAAGACGATCTTGTGATAATCCATTGTTAACAAACTCTGTTCTGTGTGTGACTGATCACAAGAGATTCAAGTAGTTGTGTGCGGGTGTTTATTGAATATCTAAGAAGATATTGAAGATTTCTAACTGGGCTTTTACAATCTTTGGTGTGCACAATACTTGTTTGGGAAAAAGAGGATCCAATTAATAATCTGTTAATCCTTGTGGTAGATTGGATTGATTAATTGAGGAAGATCGGCATCAACACATATCACTTGGTTGAAGAGTGTTGTTGGATTAATCTTAACGATTACCTTTGGGTGATTGAACATAATATGGATCTTGGAACCTGGCAAAGGAGTTTATGGTAAGATAAACAAGGGAACCTTTGCACAACTCATATCACTTGGTTGAAAAGAGTTGATACCAACCCGATTTGTTGTTTGTTTACTGTTTAGAATACGAACCAAAGGAATTGGTCCAAGTACGTGAATTGTTTACAGGTTGGAGGCGTGGGAATACAGACAGAACTAGGTGAACTATAGGTTTAGTTGCTTGGTCTCAACTATACGAAGTTGTCTTATTTTGTATAGTAGCTTAATCCTGAGAGTATTCAATTATGGACTAGGTCCCGGGGTTTTTTTTTCATTTGCGGTTTCCTCGTTAACAAAATCTTGCTGTGTCATTTACTTTATATTTCCGCATTATAATTGTTTTATTATAATTAAATTACATTGCACAAATGTTAATTCCTATTTACTTGATTAGTGAATCCTATTGAGTTTGGTTAAGTCCGAACCTTTGTATCAAGTAAACAAACTTTGTTGTTGTATTGTCTCGATCTCGTATCCATAGACGATCACACAAAGTGTGAACCGATTTGTTGTATTATCTCGACTCAATCCATAGATAATCACTTTTGGGAAAGGACCTATAGGGAGGAAAAGTTATAGATTGAGGTATATTTGGGGTACCCTCGCCTTTTCATTCTGAACCGAAAAATTCGGTTGAGTTTGGAAACTTTACAAACTGAAAACCGGTTGCTTAAGTACGCATACTTAAGCTAGCTACTTTGTCAAGTCGGTCAGTTCATGGACTTAAACATTTAAATCATAAGGAATGCACTCTTTGCAAACCGTGGCTATAATGTTCATGATTGATTCAAGTGAATCAAACCGATTTGACTTCAAATGTGTTTTCTAAAAATTGAACAACTCTTAACTAGTTTCATTTGAGTCATTTGAACTAGTTATGGTTAAAATGAATAAGGTTGATATGAGAGTAATCATTTGGCTAACCTCGATTAACTATTTGTAAATCAATATGGTGTACATGTTTGGATACGGTTACATAAACCAAAATGAGGGTACATGTCATTTGTGTGTAACAAGCTAAGTTTGATCTAACGGTTGAAACATATTACCAAGGTAACTTAGGTTGCAAACCCTGATTCGAAAACTATATAAAGGAGAACTCTAGTAAATGGGAAAGTTAATCCCCACACCTCCTGTATGTTACTAGTTCCATAACTAGAGTCGATTCTCCTTTAACCTTAGGTTTCTTATCGATACCTCGTAGGTTAACGACTTGAAGACTTCATTGGGATTGTGAAGCCAGACCCAACTATTATCTTTGTAGCTGTGTGATCTGATCTAGCTGTTCCTATCGTGTTGAGTGCAATTCCGATAGGAAAGATAGAAAAGTAATCACAAACAAACTTCGTCTCATCGTTTGTGATTCCACAATAACTTATTTCTCTAGTCGATTAAGTTTATTGTGAGGTGATTGATAATACTAGGCTGTTCTTTGGGAATATAAGTTTGGTTTATCAATTGGTTCCTATTCACCTTGATTTATCAAAAGACGGAACAAAAACTCTTGGGTATTTCTGTGGGAGACAGATTTATTCAATCTATAGACTTTTCTGTGTAAGACAGATTTGTCTATCAAGTCTTCGACTTTGGGTCATAGCAACTCTTAGTTGTGGGTAAGATTAGCTAAGGGAATCAAGTGCATAGTTTCCTGCTGAGATCAGATACCTAAAGAGCGCAACTGTACCTTAAATCGATGTGAGATTGATTAGGGTTCAACTACAGTCCAGTCCGAAGTTAATTGGTAGTAGGCTAGTGTCTGTAGCGGATTAATACAGTTTGTGTTCAATTTGGACTAGGTCCCGAGGTTTTTCAGCATTTACGATTTCCTTGTTAACAAAATTCTGGTGTCTGTGTTATTTCTTTTTCACATTATATTTTGTTATATAATTGATATATCACAGGTTGTGCGTTAAGATCAATCAATTAGAATATCCAACCTTTGGTTGTTGATTTACATTGATTGACACTTGAACATTTGTCTTTGGTACCGTTCAAGTAACTCCTCTTATATTCAATCAAGCTCGCAGATTTCTATTTTTTGATTGTTGATTAAATTAAGAGTTAGAGAAATTAAACTATTTGATATACTTTAATCTAGATTGAGTCTGAATGTCTAGTTGATTCTTTAGAAAGTGTATTGGAGTAAGTCCTCTCAGATTGCCAAACTAATTTTTTGGGTATGGTTGTTAGACCCCCCGCATTTTCAGTTGCTACGACCCAAAGTCGAAGACTTGATAAACAAATTTGTATCCCACTGAAAAGTCTATTCTGATAGATAAATCTACGTCCCATAGAAACACCTACGAAGTTTTTGTTCCGTCTTTTGATAAATCAAGGTGAACATGAACCAATTGATAATCTGGTCTTATATTCCCGAACAACACCCTAGAAATATCAATCACCTCATATTAACTTAACTATATGGTAATAGAACAAGTTATTGTGGAATCACAAAGAATGAGACGAAGAGCTTTGTGATTACTTTTTATATCTTACCAATCGAAGATAAATCTCGATCAAATCTTAGAGAAGATAGTACTCAATACGATAGAAAAATTAAGATCATAACACACAACTACAGAGAAAATAGTTGGGTCTGGCTTCATAACCCCAATGATGTCTTTAAGTCGTTAACCTATAATGGTTTTAGGAAAAACCTAGGTTAAAGTAGAATCGACTCTAGTCGCAACTAGTATTACACATGAGGTGTGGGGATTAGGTTTCCTAGTTGCTCGAGTTTTCCCTTATATAGTCTTCAAATCAGGGTTTGATAACTTTATAACAAAGCAATAAATATTCGCCGTTATATGAAAAAAATGATTAAATATTCAAACTAAGTTTCCACCGTTAGATGGTCTTAGCTTGTTACACACAAATAAATATACCTTCATTCGGATATGAGAAACTGTACCTAAACGTGTATATTGAGTTGGCTCAATAACAGTTAACCGAAATTATCTGTATGAACACTTTTGTGTTAACAATGTTCATCTTAACACTTATAGATCAAATGATACTCAAATGAATATAACTGTGTTACTCATAGAGTTTTTCAATTGTTTATATTCTCACAGAAGTATACAAGACACAATTGAATCAAAATCGAAAGAATCAGTTCATGAACATTTTCTCCACGGTTTGCAAAGATTGCATTCCTTAATACACCTTCATTTAGATGAAAAACCTGATTTAAGATTCAAACTAAGTTTCCACTGTTAGATGGTCTTAGCTTGTTACACACAAATGAAATACACCTTCATTTAGATATGGGCAATCGTACCTAAACGTGTATATTGAGTTGGCTCAATAAAAGTTAATCGAAGTTATCCATATGAACACTTTTGTGTTAACCATGTTCATCTTAACACTTCTAGATCAAATGATACTCAAATGAATCTAATTGTGTTACTCATAGAGTTGTTCAATTGTTTATATTCTCGTAGAAGTATACAAGACACAATTGAAGAAAAATATGATTGATTAAAAAGAATCAGTTCATGAACATTTTAGCCACGGTTTGCAAAGATTGCATTCCTTAATATTTCAATCGGGTACGCAAACTTAGTTCCCGTATTTTGACAGTCAAAGACGTTCTCATACGGGTATGCGTACTTGGTTCCCGGACCTAAATTATTCTTACAACAGTTTGCATACGGGTATGCATACTTTGCTATATCCAGAAAATGATTAATTGTTCTAAACTCCCATTTCAATCATTGAAATATTCTTAGAAGACGACAATAGCTATCTCACAAAAACTATTAGCTTATAAGCAATTTTTAAGTGATCGAATGATCAATACGAAACATTCTGAGCCAACATCAAATGACTGTCTCACAAAAATCATATAAGATGTTACCAGGTGATTTTCACATGACCATCTTTTGGATTTCTTCAAGAATAATGATGAACGTAGTTAAAGAAAAAAGCTTTCCAACACATATTTCGAGAAAGATATAAGCGAGTTAAACTCAGCTCGAAATATCAAATGTGTATAATGTAAAGTCTATATAGCTATACGACTTTGTCTCAATCGGATATAGAATAGAATAGAGTTCCGAGTGATAGATGAGTTCAACTCTCCACATACCTTTTGTTGATGAAGTTCCTCCAAGCTCTCCTTAGTAAATATTCGTCTTCAATCGATGAACGCCATGAAGTCTAAAGCTCAACTACATATTCTATCCTAATCCGAGACATAGCTATAAGTAGACTTGAACTCAAGACTTATAGTTTTGAAAACTAAACTTGAAAAACAAGATTGAGATAGTGACACTTGCGAGCTCGACCGAGTAGTGCTCTAACAATAGTGTTGTTAGAGATTTGATCAAATGCTAATTATCTTGTAGAAATAATTTTATTGCATTTGAAGATAATCGACATGTTTAGTAGATGTATAAAGTACAAATACCATAGTCATTCATGAGTTAGGCCAGACACAATAAGTGTACATGTTTGTATACTATTAAGCACCAAGTTCCGGAGTTCACAAAACCCTTTAGGTTTACGTATCGGTATGTGTACCTTAAGGCTATAACCGGCTACGGAGTCCACATAACTATTTTGGTATTCGTACCGGTATGGATATACAAACCGAGTTCCGGAACACATAACTTTTCTGGTACGTGTACCGATATAAATACCAAACCGGTTCCATGACCACAGTTCCTTTTCAGTGTGCATACAAGTATGTGTACT
Organism: Papaver bracteatum; assembly: GCA_023529315.1. Taxonomy (NCBI): domain Eukaryota; kingdom Viridiplantae; phylum Streptophyta; class Magnoliopsida; order Ranunculales; family Papaveraceae; genus Papaver; species Papaver bracteatum. Next base: position 89,775 of record JAJJWX010003108.1, read on the forward strand.
AGTCTGCTTCACGAGTTAACAAATTTTTATAGGATGTGCATAAGGACATGCGTACCAAAAATCTGCTTGTCGACATATAGATACACCACTACGTGTACGAGTACATGTAATACGGCTTCAGACTTATAACAGTTTTCCCAGTTTGTAAGACTGGTAATACTATCTTATATCCTAATATATAATAGTTTTAATTTTCTCTCTAAATCGATTCGAAACATTCCCGAATCATCAATGACACATATCACTGTTCCAGGCTATTTTCGAATGATAAAACTTGAATCATGATTTTGATTGCGAACAATAAATTGTCCTTAACTGAAATTCATCAAGTATGAACAAATGTTCATTAAGCTTAGTCATTATATTTTGAGAACTAATTACAAGGATAAACTTGACTCGAAATTCTTGTATATGCATGATAGTCTAATTAGTTATGCGACATCATCTTATAGATAGAAAGATGAATATGACTTGAGAAATAGGTGGTTCAGTCTTCACTTACCTTTTGTTGAAGAATATCTCCAAAAGCTTCGGTTGATCTTCGCCTTCAAATGGTAGAACGCAATGATGACTGTCGTGATGTCTGTTTCTCAACTACACTTCTATCCTAATTCGTGACTTAACTAATTGTAGACTACAAATCAAGATATAATTTTGACAACAAGCTTGAGATAACAACAGTTGTGAGTTCGACCGAGCAATGCTCTAACACATAACAATGATGGTCATAAGAGCATGTAAAAATATGGTATTAACTATTAAGAGAATATCAATAAATGGTGGAAAGATGAAACAAAAAATAATAATAATTAAGAAAAAAGGGGTTGCGGGACCGAGACCAGCCGACCATGCCGCCGGCACCACAGCTAGTCCCACACCTTTTATTTTATTATAAGCTATCGTCATTGAGGGAATTTATTAGAAATAAAAAAAAATTATTATTAATATTTATTTGTTTTACAATTTTGTATTATTATTGGATAAAGAGTATTATTACAAGAAACTAGTTGGAACCTTAACAAGTTAAGCTCTAAAAGCATACTACTACATTAGTTGAACAGGTTGCCGTGCTATCCTACCAGCGAGCCTCATGAGGTACCAGTCAAGGAAGCCGCAGCGGATATGGGGATGATTATGTTGCAAGGGGGGAAGCTAACTCTACCGTCCATGTCAAATTTTGTAATATTGCGTCATCGGATACTCGAACCTGAGACCTCCTGAAACACATGAAACCTTTAAGGAACATGAATGACCAGCTGAGATAGCGGCCTATTTTTATTAATATTATTATTTTATCATGTTTCTAGGGTTTCCTCTTATTGTCAAAATTATTTTGCTCTTTCTACCAAAATCTTACTAAATCTTGCACAAAGACCATACGATGTACAAAGCAACCTGGGATGGTCCCGGTACCATCCTGACCGGTTCATATCGCATTTAGTATTATTAAAGTATTATTGTTTTGCAATTTTATAAATCTTGGTCTTCACACCAAAATCCTACTTGGTCTTTATAACAAAATTCAGGACTTAATTTAAGTTAAGATCAACTCTCCTGAAATAATCTAAATAACGTCAAGAGGACCAATAAAAAATACAAAATAATTAGAATAGTCCTGCTACCACCATGGATGGTCCGTACACCACCATGGAGATCTGTTTGCCACTTGTGGTCAATCCTCTTTGAAACATGGATACCTTTAGATAGTTTGAATCATTATTAATTAAGATAAAAAAACAAAACCCGTTCTTGTTGTCGCATTTTGAAGATAGATTGCAAGTTTCATACTTGTTAGAATTCAGATCCTCTTAATTCAGATATAACTAAATTGTTCTTGGATATTGATTTTTGAGATCGTCCAAGAATTCTACACAATCAGGTGATATTGATTTTTGAGATCGTCCAAGAACTCTTCTACACAATCATGTTCAAAAACATTTTGTCTAAATATATTAATTATGGAAGAAAAAGAGAAAAACTCTATACACAATCTTATTTAAGAGTCTTTGCTTTAAACTACTTGTGATTGTATTAGGTTTTGTCCATATAGGTTGTCGAAAGATAAAATTGGTGGTGTTCTTGCTACACTTTTCTTTTCAGATTCTATTATTTATTAAAGTAATAAGTATAAACTATTGAATATAAATCTAGAATTGAGATACCAAAACTGAAAGAAATTGAAAACCTTAATTTTAACCCTAAACTTAAAAGTTGAATTAGAGCAAGTAAAAAACACCGGATTTGCAGCAATCCCCGGATGATTATTTCATTACGGAGCTATAGACTTGTGTTTCTTTTCTACAATGAAAGTATGTTGTTAGAAATTGATATATCTAGTCTTTCATGACCATGAAACTTTAAACATATATGACTAATTTAATTAACGATGATACTGATGACCTGAGTTTGGATACTCGTCGCTATCGGGTCCTCTATTAATCCGAAAACAAGGTATGCATTATAATTTAAAGACTTAAAGGCCTAGACAAATAAATCTCCCAAGTTGAATGGTGAGGAAACCCGCGCTTCATATTGGCAGAAATAAACCTTTTTTGAGTTTTGTGAAACGAGCGTTTTGGTGAGAACACTTGGCAACGTATAATTAGTTTAAAAATAATAGGAAAAGATTAAAAAAAAATCAATTTGGAGTTCGTGAGGACACTTGGAAATGTATGATTGGTTTAAAAATTACAAACTCAAAAGAAAAACCTAACTTACCGTATTTGGAATTTTATGGAACTCCAAATTCAATTTGGAAATAGAGTACCTGCTCTTTTCAAAGTAAGTTGCAATAAAAATTGATCTCTCTATTCACACATCATTTCACAAGGGAATATGGCAACTGGAATTTTCACTTTAAAAGATCCCTCTCTGACCCGGAAGCAGATTAGCTAATTTCATTACGTGATACTCGATTCTGAGACCTCCTGAAACACATGAAACCTTTAAGGAACATGAATGACCAGCTGAGATAGCTGCCTATTTTTATTAATATTATTATATTATCATGTTTCGAGGGTTTCTTATTCTTGTCAAAATTATTTTGCTCTTTCTACCAAAATCTTACTAAATCTTGCACAAAGACCATACAATGTACAAAGCAACATGGGATGGTCCCGGTACCATCCTGACCGGTTCATATCGCATTTAGTATTATTAAAGTATTATTATTTTTCTATTTTATAAATCTTGGTCTTCACACCAAAATCCTACTTGGTATTTATAACAAAATTCAGGACTTAATTTATGTTAAGATCAACTCTCCTGAAATAATCTAAATAACGTCAAGAGGACCAACAAAAAATACAAAATAATTAGAATAGTCCCGCTACCACCATGGATGGTCCGTACACCACCATGGAGATCTGTTTGACACTTGTGGTCGGTCCTCTTTGAACCATGGATACCTTTAGATAGTTTGAGTCCTTATTAATTAAGATAAAAAAACAAAACCCACTCTTGTTGTCGCATTTTGAAGATAGATTGCAAGTTTCATACTTATTAGAATTCAGATCCTCTTAATTCAGATATGACTAAATTGTTCTTGGATATTGATTTTTGAGATCATCCAAGAATTCTACACAATCAGGTGATATTGATTTTTGAGATCGTCCAAGAACTCTTCTACACAATAATGTTCAAAAACATTTTGTCTAAATATATTGATTATGGAAGAAAAAGAGAAAAACTCTATACACAATCTTATTCAAGAGTCTTTGCTTTAAACTACTTGTGATTGTATTAGGTTTTGTCCATATAGGTTGTCGAAAGATAAAATTGGTGGTGTTCTTGCTATACTTTTCTTTTCAGATTCTATTATTTATTAAAGTAATAAGTATAAACTATTGAATATAAATCTAGAATTGAGATACCAAAACTGAAAGAAATTGAAAACCTTAATTTTAACCCTAAACTTAAAAGTTGAATTAGAGCAAGTAAAAAACACCGGATTTGCAGCAATCCCCGGATGATTATTTCATTACGGAGCTATGGACTTGTGTTTCTTTTCTACAATGAAAGTATGTTGTTATAAATTGATATATCTAGTCTTACATGACCATGAAACTCTAAACATATATGACTAATTTAATTAACGATGATACCGATGACCTGAGTTTGGATACTCGTTGATATCGGGTCCTCTACTAATCTGAAAACAAGGTATACATTATAATTTAAAGACTTAAAGGCCTAGACAAATAAATCTCCCAAGTTGAATGGTGAGGAAACCCGCGCTTCATATTGGCAGAAATAGACCTTTTTTGAGTTTTGTGAAACGAGCGTTTTGGTGAGAACACTTGGCAACATATAATTGGTTTAAAAATAATAGGAAAAGATAAAAAAAAAAATCAATTTGGAGATCGTGAGGACAATTGGAAATGTATGATTGGTTTAAAAATTACAAACTCAAAAGAAAAACCTAACTTACCGTATTTGAAATTTTAGGGAACTCCAAATTCAATTTGGAAATAGAGTACCTACTCTTTTCAAAGTAAGTTGCAATAAAAATGGATCTCTCTATTCACAAATCATTTCACAAGGGAATATGGCAACTGGAATTTTCACTTTAAAAGATCCCTCTCTGACCCGGAAACAGATTAGCTAATTTCATTACTTGATATCATTGGTCAAAACCCTTCCCACACAAGGCTATATGGAACTGAAAATGCGGGGGTCTAACAACCTCACCCAATATTTCGATTAGCAATCTGTATGGCAAGACTCAATCAATAGAAAATACTCAAGGAGTTATTATCTCAATCTCTCTATTTGATTTACTCAAGCAAATATAATTCGCGAGCCTAATCAAAGAGAGATAACTTGGATGGTACCAAAGACCAATATCCAAGTATCAATCAATTTAAATCAATAACCAATAAGGTCGGATATTCTAATCGATTGAACAATGCACAACATGTATTATTTCAATTATATAAAAATATAACGCGGAAAAGAAATAACACAGACACCAGAATTTTGTTAACGAGGAAACCACAAATGCAGAAAAACCCCGGGGCCTAGTACAGATTAAACATACACTGTATTAAGCCGCTACAGACACTAGCCTACTCCAAATTAACTTCAGTCTGGACTATAGTTAAACCCCAACCAATCTCACACTGATCCAAGGTAAAATTATGCTCCTACGCCTCTGATCCCAGCAGGATACTGCGCACTTGATTCCCTTAGCTGATCTCACCCACAACCAAGAGTTGCTACGACCCAAAGTCGAAGACTTTAGCAAATAAATCTGTCTCACACAGAAAAGTCTACAGGTAATGTATAAATTCGTCTCCCACGAATGAACCTATGAGTTTTGTTCCGTCTTTTGATAAATCAAGGTGAACAAGAACCAATCGATAAAACCAAGCTTATATTCCCGAAGAACAACTCAGTTTCATCAATCACCTCACAATAAACTTAATCGGCGCAGCGAAGAATATTATTGAGGAATCACAAACAATGAGACAAAGGTGTTTGTGACTACTTTTATCTTGCCTATCGGAGATAGAAATCTCAAGCCAATTATTACAATTGTACTCGTACGATAGAAAGAGCAAGATCAGATCGCATAACTATAATAAAAGTAGTATCGGTCTGGCTTCACAATCCCAGTGAAGTCTTTAAGTCGTTAACCCGAATTTAAAGAGAAAACTCAAGGGTTAATGGATATCGACTCTAGCTTAGAGAAAAATAGTATCACTCAAGAAAAGTGGGTGAGGATTAGTTTTTACAATGGCTAGAGTTTTCCCTTATATAGTCTTTCAAATCAGGGTTTGCAATCAATGTTATCTTACTAATAAAGCATTAAATATTCACCGTTAGATGAAAACCTGATTAGATACAAGCCAATATCTCTCAACCGTTAGATCGAAAAATTAGCTTGTCATACACGCATGTACTTGACGTTTTGAGTTTGTGTAACCATACCCAAACGTGTACAATGGTTGGTTCAATATTAGTCAACCAAATGGTTAGACAAATGATAACTTTCATATCAACCATATTCTTCTTCACCATAACTAGTCCAAATGACTCAAATGAACTAGTTAGAGAGTTGTTCAATTTCTATGAGATCTCAAGTACTACAAGAGACACAATTGAATCAAAAACGATGTGATTCACTCGAATCATTAATCATGAACTATAAAGCCACGGTTTGCAAAACCATTCCATAGTAATTTAAGATAAGTTCACGAATAACGTTTTCAGACATAACCTCTTGAGTTCGCGGACTCAAGCTAACCGGTTGAAGTTAATAAACTCCAGCAGAATTTCTCGGGATGAGAACTTTCGTCAATTTACGGATTGGGTTCGCGGACTTCACTGGAGCTTCAACTTCAGCAGATATTCTCGGGTTCGAGAAATTATGCCAGTTCGCGGACTGAGTTGCTTCTCATGTTCCGGTTCCACTTAATCAACAAAGTTCGCAAACTTTGGTTCAAGTATTAAGGACTTATACATATATGTGTTTCATAACAATGTTTATATCCCACAATGGTTACATAGTTTAAACTCTCATTTCAATCATTGAAACATTCTCAGAGGACGTCATATAGTTGTTTTCACGAACTAGTTTTCGTCAGAGCGATTTCCAAAGTGATTGAAACATTACATGACTTTCGTCACTAGGAAAATATGAACTTGGCTAAAGCGAAAGCTTTACCAACACACTTTTTGGGAAATAGATAAGCGAGATATACTCAGCTCTTAATGTCACATGTGCATATTCTTAGTCTATATAGTAAACCAACTTTTGTCTCAAGATAGAAGATAGAGTAGATAGACTTTTGAGTGATAGATAAGTTCAAGTCTCCACATACCTTTTAGTCGATGAAGATCCACTGGTTCCTTGAGTAGTCCTTCATCTTGTATGATGATAGCCATGGAGTTCTTGAGCTCAACTACACTTTATATCCTAGTCCGAGACCTTAGCTATAGTAGACTACAAAACAAGACTATATAGTTTTGATCACTAAGATTGACAAACATGCTTGAGATAACAACGCATGCAAGTTTGACCGAGCAGTGCTCTAACAATCTCCCCCTTTGTCAATTTTAGTGGAAAAACTATTAATACATATGGAATACAAAAATTATATAAATAAACTTTGTAGATCCTATTCCACATGCCTAATCTTCAATAATACTCGAAATCTTCGTCACTTCCAAGTAGTCCAATGATCCCAAAGGTTGTAAGTTTAGTATCATCGTTGTTGAAAATCCGTAGCTATAACAATGAGAAAATCATTGGTTCTCAATCATTGTTATACCGTGTCATAGTATTATTACATAGTGTCAAAGTCCAATTGCATCACAACTTGAACAACAATACTATGTTGATACTTCACCCCCCCCCCCCCCTAGTCAATACTCCATCTCACATGGAAACCACTCCCCCTTACATAATGATCCGAAAACCATATGTATTTGTAGTGTGAACTACATATTAATTCTCCCCTTTTTGTCAATAAAATTGGCAAAGGTACAAGAACGGGATTCTAATGAAATTTTCGTAAGAGACATTTCATGACCAAAGGTAAATGTTCTATCATCTTGTTTAGATGCAATCATAAAGCCGAGGCTAAATGCATTTCATCAAGGAGTTTATAAAGATACAAGATAACCCCTAAAAATTCCACAGCCGCACTCCCCACAAAGATTTGGAAATTAAGCGCAAGTTCAAAAGTACTCTCCCCCATAAGATGTCATTCCCAAGGGAACAACAAGAGCGACCTTAATTTCAAGAGAAAAGAAGGATTTCTTTAGACTCAACAAATTGCATACAAGTATGAATTTGGAATCCAAAATATTCAATCATATTAACCAAAGCGAACCATGATTAATTTGACTAAATATGCTCAACACAAGTAAACTTATGGAAACTTAATTCATCGATTAGATTATTCACAATAAAATCCATAAATATTCTAACCGGATTACACAATTAAACTAATCACACTGTAATCAATTCAATTGTCCACACTCGACATGAGAAAAATCTATGGAGTGCTAACTAAATAATTACACAAGATGATTTATTTAGTTCATTTGGGCTCAACATAATAGATTATGGAACCCCGACTAAGATTATCGTAAGAAATGACAACCTTAAACGTACATGTTTCAACATGAGAGAACTCATAGAATACAAACTAAATAACCACACAAGTTGATTAATTTAGTTCTTAATGCTCAACATAGAGCATCTTATGGAACAACCAATCATGCCAATAAGAAATCGACTTAGTTGTATCGTGCTCAACATAAGATACACAATGGAACCTTCACGGTAATACATAATAATATGGAACAATTAAGCTCTATACCGTGGATAACAAAAACAAGGACCTATTCTATTTTTTCCATCACAAGGTGACATAATAGACTTTATCCTTGAATCACAAAAGATTTTAACCTATCTTACATCAACAATTGACAATATAGGCTTAACTTTTGTGTTTTTCCAAAAGTCAATTCATTCCTTTATCAATATTTGCATACCAATACGTGAACGACTTTACTTTTGACAAAAAATGGGATAATCAAGTTCACGGATGTAAACATACAAATCCCATCAAAATATTGTAATATATAAAATCAAAAAGATTAATACTGCAACCATCATCTTCCAAACCAGTTTTGAATTAAACCAATAAATCTAAAAACAAGAAGATGAAATCATTGGATATAGCTATGTGTAATCACAATCATTGCTATTCTAAAACACTAGTTATTCTTCTAAATAAAACAGAAAACATAGAAAATTTACTAGACATGCTAAGCTCAATCATATAAGTAGAACCCGATCATAAACTAAAGTTCATGGTTGACAGTTTCATGGGTTTCAACATCTTTGAGCTTGTGATTCACATCAACTGCTACTTCCAAGAAGATATCCTTGTTAAGAAGTTCTTTAACACGTGTCTTCATGACACCAAGGTCAGCAGTAACCTTTTTCAACTCACTTCTAACCACACCAAGATCTCTTATTATATCAACAAGTTGCAGTTTAGCTTTCTCGAAGTACTTTAGAAAGTCATGAACCACTTCAACAGACACCATATCCTCACTCTCAACATCTTGATGTGAGTAGGCATAAAAGCATGAGGCATTAGGTGCTCCATATTCCACAAGAGTTCTTTTATTTTTTTCCTTTTGATTCAACACCAAAACCCTTCACAAGAAATCCCTTTGCAAAACCATCATCGAAAGATGAAGAATAGGGCATTCTTGATAACCCGAAAAAACCTAGAGTATGCATACGTGATATATGTAACTCAATAGATCGGTTATTTAAAGGTTTTGTTTAGAAGAATGGATTTTAGGATTTCCAAGTTGTAAACTCGAAACGGTAACCCGTGTGCACATTCGAACACAGTGCACCCCAAGAAAAGAACACAAGATAATTAAACAGGAAAATACAATAAGAACTTTTCAAATACTTTTTAAGAAATACTGTGTGTTGGCACTAGTATAGATATAAGAGATAAGAGAAGAGCTCAACTATGCAAAACACAAATTGCCAAAGTACACCTGATTTTTACACATCTTGCTCAGCAGGATTTTTATGAGAAAGTTCCTAACCTTGTGATTAATTAGCACAAGTATGAGCTTTGAGCTCATCTAAGGAATTGTGTTTATGATCAAGTCTCTTTTTCCTCCTGAATCGTGAGAGGGATTCCTTTTGATTTGAGAAATTATCATAAAACTTACTGTCATCAAAATAAGAGACATAGTTTGAGTTCTTATCAGAAGATTCTTGACTTGAGGAGGATGACAACCTGTCAACAATTTCTTTATACCCTTGAATCATCTTTATCGGGTTGTTTCTTGTATCATCAATTTTTCTCCTTTCTTCTGGGATTCTCTTTAAATCAAGGGAAGCATTATTTTCAGAAAAAACCACTTGATCTTTCCTTAGACGATTCTTATCAAGACTTCTGTTCTGCTTCCTGATATTTGAGGAACTCATTGAACTGACCTTCCTGGTAGCATACACAAGGTTCATATGAAAACCAATAGGTTTCGACATACGAATGTCAGTTACACCTTTGAGGATCAAGTCTAAGGTGCGTTGAAGTTGAACAAGATATTTTTTATTTAACTTAGAGTTTCCCTTTTGTTTAGAAGAACCTTTTGCTATGCAAAAGTGACATACTTTCTGATCACAAACATGATTAGTCAGTTTAGTCTTAACATTCTCGTAGTGAGATTTCTTCCTTCCATGTAATGTGGAATTTCCTTGATCAGAGGAGACTGGCACAGTTTCCTTGTTTGGAAGGGACTCCGTTTTTTCTTCTGGAGTATTTTCTGTTGTAGCAGAAATAGTTGATGTATTAGACTGCCTAGAGCATCCTTGAATAGAGAGTTTATTCAAGCGACGTTCTATTTCAAAAGCATCCTTTATGAGGCTTTCTTCAAGAGTTATACATGAAGAATAGTCTTCAATATTTTCTTTGATTTTGTAGTCTCTAATTACACCAAGAAGACCATTGACATGTTTCTTTAACCGGTTAAATCTATGAGATTAGATTCTAATAAGATTTAGAATCAACGTACCCTCTTCAGCTGTTTCCTATTCATTTAGATAAGTAAACTCTTTTGAAGGGCAATCAGAATGGTGCATGTCAATATTTGCCTGTCTGATTTTAACATAGTGTTCGTCTATACTTGAGATTGTAGAATCTTTTTCTTTAATATACTTTGTCATAACAGATTCCTTATTTCTGGTGATGCGTTTATCAGAGATACTAATCTTGTTAATAGAGTCAGATCGCTACAAACACAGACTTGTAAGGTCTTGAACGTATTCGCCTGCTCTGATACCAATTGAAAATGCGGGGGTCTAACAACCTCACCTAATATTTCGATTAGCAATCTGTATGGACAACTCCGAGTTGTTTTCTAAAGAATCAACAAGACTCAATCAATAGAAAATACTCAAGGAGTTATTATCTCAATCTCTTGATTTATTTACTCAAGCAAATATAATTCGCGAGCCTAATCAAAGAGAGATAACTTGGATGGTACCAAAGACCAATATCCAAGTGTCAATCGATTTAAATCAATAACCAATAAGGTCGGATATTCTAATCGATTGAACAACGCACAACCTGTATTACTTCAATCATATAAAAATATAATACGGAAAAGAAATAACACAGACACCAGAATTTTGTTAACGAGGAAATCGCAAATGCAGAAAAACCCCGGGACCTAGTCCAGATTAAACATATAATGTATTAAGCCGCTACAGACACTAGCCTACTCCAAATTAACTTCAGTCTGGACTGTAGTTGAACCCCAACCAATCTCACACTGATCCAAGGTAGAGGTTATGCTCCTACGCCTCTGATCCCAGCAGGATACTGCGCACTTGATTCCCTTAGATGATCTCACCCACAACCAAGAGTTGCTACGACCCAAAGTCGAAGACTTTAGCAAACAAACTGTCTCACACAGAAAATTTTACAGGTAATAGATAAATTAGTCTCTCACAAATAAACCTATGAGTTTTGTTCCGTCTTTTGATAAATCAAGGTGAACATGAACCAATCGATAAAACCAGAATTATATTCCCGAAGAACATCTCAGTTTCATCAATCACCTCACAATAAACTTAATCGACGCAGCGAAGAAGATTATTGAGGAATCACAGACAATGAGACGAAGATGTTTATGACTACTTTTATCTTGCCTATTGGAGATAGAAATCTCAAGCCAATTATTACAATTGTACTCGTACGATAGAAAGAGCAAGATAAGATCACACAACTACAAGAAAAGTAGTATCGGTCTGGCTTCACAATCCCAATGAAGTCTTTAAGTCGTTAACCCTAATTTAGAGATAAAACTCAAGGGTTAATGGAGATCGACTCTAGCTTAGAGAAAACTAGTATCACACAAGAAAAGTGTGTGGGGATTAGTTTTTCCAATGGCTATAGTTCTCCCTTATATAGTCTTTCAAATCAGGGTTTGCAATCAATGTTAGCTTACTAACAAAGCATTCAATATTCACTGGGTTTGATGAAAACCTGATTAGATACAAGCTAATATCTCTCAACCGTTAGATCAAAAACTTAGCTTGTCATACACACATGTACTTGACGTTTTGAGTTTGTGTAACCGTACCCAAACATGTACAATGGTTGGTTCAATATTAGTCAACCAGATGGTTAGCCAAATGATAACTTTCATATCAACCATATTCTTCTTCACCATAACTAGTCCAAATGACTCAAATGAACTAGTTAGAGAGTTGTTCAATTTCTATGGGATCTCAAGTACTACAAGAGACATAATTGCATCAAAAACGATGTGATTCACTCGAATCATTAATCATGAACTATAAAGCCACGTTTTGCAAAAGCATTCCTTAGTAATTTAAGATAATTTCACGAACAACGTTTTCAGACATAACCTCTTGAGTTCGCGGACTCAAGCTAACCGGTTGAAGTTAATAAACTCCAGCAGAATTTCTCGGGATGAGAACTTCCGTCAGTTCGTGGACTGGGTTCGCGAACTGCACCTGAGCTTCAACTTCAGCAGATATTCTCGGGTTCGAGAACTTACGCCAGCTTATGAACTGGGTTCACGGACTGAGTTGCTGCTCACGTTCCGGTTCTACTTGATCAACAAAGTTCGCAAACTTCGGTTCAAGTGTTAAGGACTTATACATATATGTGTTGCCACAACAATGTTTATATCCCATAATGGTTATATAGTCTAAACTCTCATTTCAATCATTGAAACATTCTCAGAGGACGTCATATAGTTTTTTTCACGAACTAGTTTTAGTTAGAACGATTTCCAAAGTGATTGAAACATTACATGAATTTTGTCACTAGGCAAAGATGAACTTGGCTAAAACGAAAGATTTACCAACACACATTTCGATAAATAGATAAGCGAGATATACTCAGCTCGAAATGTCACATGTGCATATTCTTAGTCTATATAGTAAACCGACTTTTGTCTCAAGATAGGATATAGAGTAGATAGACTTTTGAGTGATGGATAATTTCAAGTCTCCACATACCTTTTAGTCGATGAAGATCCACTGGTTGCTTGAGTAGTCTTTCGTCTTGTATGATGATCGCCATGGAGTTCTTGAGCTCAACTACACTTTCTATCCTAGTCCTAGACCTTAGCTATAGTAGACTAGAAATCAAGACTATATAGTTTTGATCACTAATATTGACAAACATGCTTGAAATAGCAACGCATGCGAGTTTGACCGAGTAGTGCTCCAACAGGAACAACAAGGTACCTACAAAAATTAATCTCTTTTTATGGCTTGCTTCCCGTGATAGTTTATTGAGTGGGGTTATCATCATGTCAATAAATGTCTCATTTGTTGCAATGCCGAAGAGAATGTCAGGCATATATTTTTTGATTGTCCTTTCGCAAAAAGAATTTGGTTTTCTACCTTGCCATCATATGGAATTTCTGGTGCTTGTCCTACCACAGTATTCACCTTAATGCAAACTTGGTACTCTCTCAAAGCTCCTTTAGACGACAAAAAAGTCTGGTCACTAATCCCTGCCGCAGCTTTATGGATCATTTGGAATGAAAGAAACAGCAGGGTGTTTGAAGAGAAAATTAGTAGTCTTGATTAGGTCTGTCAGAACGCCAAAACCCTTCTCTTTTCTTGGGCAGCTATCTTCAAATCTAGTTTAAGAGGGAATGATAGTAGCATCGTCCAAAATTGGGATATAATTTTCATCTAAATTTGTATTTTTCTGTTTTTTGCATCTTACTTCTTGTAAGTGCCTCTGTACTTTTTTCTTTTATTTCTTAATATATATCTCTTCTTTATAAAAAAGAAAAGAAATTGAGTACCCATATTATGACCTTTTTTTCCTAGCACTTTTAGGGGCGACCCCGACATAATTAGGGGCGACACAAAAAGACAAAATAGGTTGAAAATACTTATATGCCCCTTCATAATCGGAAGGTATTTTGTGCCCGATTATTAAAACCTAATCGGAAGCTTTGTAACACCTTTACCTACCGATTAAAAAGGATTTTAGAAAAAATCTCATTCTGGGGCAACCTATAATCGGAAGGTAATGTAACCAGTTAACCTTCCAATTATGGCTACGTCTCAAACACGAACCAAATGGTTAGGGGTGGCTCTGCACCCAGAGCCAAGTAGAAATTTGGCAAAGGTCCGATGTGGGGCTACTTATAATCGGTAGCCAAATATCCTACCGATTATGGAAGATTTCAAAATTTTGGAGAAAATGGATTTTAGGAAAAAACTCATTTTGAGGGAAACCTATAATCGGAAGGTAATGTAACCAGTTAACCTCCCGATTATTATAATCGGAAGGTAATGTAACCAGTTAACCTTCCGATTATGGATACGTCTCAAACACGAACCAAATGGTTAGGGGTGGCTCTGCACCCAGAGCCAAGTAGAAATTTGGCAAAGGTCCGATGTGGGGCTACTTATAATCGGTAGCCAAACATCCTACCGATTATGGAAGATTCCAAAATTTTGGAGAAAATGGATTTTAGAAAAAAACTCATTTTGGGACAACCTATAATCGGAAGGTAATGTAACTAGTTAAACTACCGATTATGGCTACGTCTCAAACACGAACCAAATGGTTAGGGGTGGCTCTGCACCCAGATCCAAGTAGAAATTTGGCAAAGCTCCGATGTGGGGTGGTAGGCTCGGAAAGATACCTACTATTGTGTATACTGCAAGTGCACAGTGTCGACAAGCAACACAGGGCAAGCACAGGTCGAACCAAAGAGACTTGGAGAGTGTAGAAGTTGATTCTAAATCCTGATTCAGAGAGTAACCAAAAGGGGTTTGATTTTGTCGATACGACGATATGATTTTCAAGTGACTGAAATAATAAAAGTAAAAGATGCAAATAACAAGATATGTAAACAATGATAATATGGATACTAGGGTATTAAAATCCACCAATAACCTATGATATGCATTCAACTTGTAATATTATTCTTGTCCTTATAGTAGATTCAAGTCTACCGTATAACTAAGGTGTTTATCCAATGGATAATTTAATCACAACTAAAGTATTTCTCCAAAGCATTAATTGTCTAATTAAGCACAACTAATCTAAAGATCAATATTTGGTTAAGCATGAGTTGTAGCATAATCAACATAGAGATATTCTAACTACAATGGATACATGGAATACATTGTGAGAGCAAGATGTTGAAAAACTTGGATTAAATTATATCTTTAAACAATTATAAACTTTCAAGAACAAGATACAAGATATGAATACATACCAATGAGATTAGGGCTTCATCTAAACCCTAGTAAATGAAATTAGAACATGAAGAACATTACAACAAAATTGAAATTTGATAAACTAACATGAACAAGCTATTCTTGGATGGTTTTTCAACACAACAACCCTCTCTATTTATACACAAAATTCCCTCAAGCACTTGGATTCGAAATTTGGAAAGCATCCACTCAACAAAACATGTTTTCTTAATTGATGGATTGAATGGAATATATTTGGTTGTGGGAAACAAATTGGGAGTGATTGAGTGAGAGAATGGGGATGTTTTCTTTAATTTATGGATGAAATGGAATACAATGGGGGTGAGGTGGATGTTTGGAAAGAATCCAATGGGGGTGAGGTGGATGTTTTGGAAAGAATCCAATGTGGGTGAGGTGGAAATGGATTTGGGTCTTGGGTTTTGGATCATGGGTTGTTTAATCCCATGAATTTGTAAACAGGTTGCCACTGATCTCGAGCGGGTTGCAACGCTTCCAACTTTCTTCTCTTTTGTCTTCTCAATTTTTCCAAGCTTTATTTAGTACTTAAAAACACAAAATTAATTAATACAAATATTTATTCTTGAAAATGGTAAAAATGCAGAATTTGGGATAATATATGACTTTGAAGCGCGAAAGATGAGTTAAGTGCCAATGAAAAGGTGTATGAATATGCAATATTTGGCACTCATCATGGGTCTACTTATAATCGGTAGCCAAATATCCTACCGATTATGGAAGATTTCAAAATTTTGGAGAAAATGGATTTTAGGAAAAAACTCATTTTTGGGGCAACCTATAATCGGAAGGTAATGTAACCAGTTAACCTCCCGATTATTATAATCGGAAGGTAATGTAACCAGTTAACCTCCCGATTATGGCTACGTCTCAAACACGAACCAAATGGTTAGGGGTGGCTCTGCACCCAGAGCCAAGTAGAAATTTGGCAAAGGTCCGATGTGGGGCTACTTATAATCGGTATCTAAACATCCTACCGATTATGGAAGATTCCAAAATTTTGGAGAAAATGGATTTTAGAAAAAAACTCATTTTGGGACAACCTATAATCAGAAGGTAATGTAACCAGTTAAACTACCGATTATGGCTACGTCTCAAACACGAACCAAATGGTTAGGGGTGGCTCGCACGAGATCCAAGTAGAAATTTGGCAAAGGTCCGATGTGGGGCTACTTATAATCGGTAGCCAAATATCCTACCGATTATGGAAGATTTCAAAATTTTGGAGAAAATGGATTTTAGGAAAAAACTCATTTTTGGGGAAACCTATAATCGGAAGGTAATGTAACCAGTTAACCTCCCGATTATGGCTACGTCTCAAACACGAACCAAATGGTTAGGGGTGGCTCTTCACCCAGAGCCAAGTAGAAATTTGGCAAAGGTCCGATGTGGGGCTACTTATAATCGGTAGCCAAACATCCTACCGATTATGGAAGATTCCAAAATTTTGGAGAAAATGGATTTAAAAAAAAAACTCATTTTGGGACAACCTATAATCGGAAGGTAATGTAACCAGTTAAACTACTGATTATGGCTACGTCTCAAACACGAACCAAATGGTTAGGGGTGGCTCTGCACCCAGAGCCAAGTAGAAATTTGGCAAAGGTCCGATGTGGGGCTACTTATAATCGGTAGCCAAATATCCTACCGATTATGGAAGATTTCAAAATTTTGGAGAAAATGGATTTTAGGAAAACACTCATTTTTGGGGCAACCTATAATCGGAAGGTAATGTAACCAATTAACCTCCCGATTATTATAATCGGAAGGTAATGTAACCAGTTAAACTACCGATTATGGCTACGTCTCAAACACGAAATATCCATACATTAATCGGTAGCTAATGATTCAATTTAACCTACCGATTGTTTGTAACCTACCGATTGTGGTTTTGGCTACCGATTATATAAGGGCATAATTGCCATTTAGAAAAATCGCGGATAAGGGGTAGCTTAGTTTTACGTTTGGGTGACCTTTTTTGTCCTTTAGTGTCGCCCCTAATTGCGTTGGGGTCGCCCCTAAAATTCCCAGGCTTTTTTTCCAAATATGTAAAGGGGGAAAAATCCACATATTTTTTGCAAAAATAAAAGGAAAAATAAATAAAATATGTACATATTTATTCTCCACCTATTTATTGTATTTTCCTTGCCATACCAAATCAACAATACATCGCCACGGAATGGGACGAAGATCCGCGCACACCAAATCAAAATGCATCGCCACGGGGAAGGGTGAAGCCCCGCCACACCAAATAAAAAATGCATCCCCACGGGGCAGGGCGAAGCCCCAGGCACACCAAATAAAAAATGCATCCCCACGAAGAGAGGCGAAGCCCAGCGCAAACCAAATAAAAAATGCATCCCGCGCAAAACAAACCAAAAATGCATCCCCACGGGGTGGGGCGAAGCCCCACACAATCCAAATCGAAAATGTATCCCTACGGGACGGGACGTAGCTCCGCGCACACCAAGTTAAAGGAAGTAAAATCCCCGTGCGTACCACAGGAACAAATCTAGTGGTTATGTAGGGTGCTGAGAATGTTATGCATGATGGATGAGTGGATGGATTATATATGGAAATGGAGTAATAAAAGATATGTGACGTACCCTGCTATTTGCCAAAGAATTTCCTTGCACTTATCCAAGTCATTTCTTAGGATGGAGGAGAATGGATCATCATCACACCCCATACTTTTCCGTTTCAGTATGTTTTGTCATGTAATACCTTAGCCAAGGAATATTGGTTTTAATTATTTATGTTTGTTGTACAAAAATCTATAAATAGTATCCGCATACATCATTGTCACACCCCACAAATAAAAACAAAATAAGTTTGTTGCTCTGACTTTGCTAGACCATCAACTTTGTATTGTTAAATCATACCATTTGGCAATTTCTTCGCCTAGTCAATATGTGACCGACAAGAATTAGGGTCCATTTTGAAGTGAACTTGATATTTTTGTTTCAAAACCCCAATAAAACGAAGGGTACCTTCAATAATGCGCTCCCTTCTATATGATTGGACGTGCATAAACACACCACATAGAGGAAGAGGGGCCTTCATTATATGAGACACCACGGGGCAGAGGGGCCTTCCGAAAGAGAGCGAGATGAAAGGACTAACTGGTCGCTAGAGTTTTCTTCTTACCATTACGTTTTGTCATTTTCTTTTGAAGCTAGCTGATAAGTAGGGAAAGAATCTCGCATGCGTACCACGTAATACGTATTAACAGGAAATGGGACATGCATGGCGAAAGGGGGATGCCCATAACAAGCTAGCTACCCAGAAGAGCTCGGATTTGGCAGACAATGGGGTAGAGGTACACTGTGATCGAGAGAGTATATTATTTTAGGATACGGCTGAGCCAGGGGTGCCCCCTCACCCATGTGTTGTACACTTGGCCTACAGGATCAATCACAGACTGAAAAAGATCAGAGAATCAAAAATTGACAGCTCTTTCGGTTCATAGTTCACAGTCATAATCTTTCCTCCACATTTCCTTGTGAAGTCAATATCCAGTGCTCATTAAGTTTACCCTCCAATCTCTTGCTTTGTCCCCCCTGGTTATCTCTATCTTCGTCAGGACTGCCAATCTTCAAGCTGTACATAAGACAAAAATTATTAAAGAATATATATACAAAAATTGAATGGCTGGGTACATTGATCATTTAGGATATTATGCCTGCGTATGGCATGAGCATGGTCGAGTACTGACCAGTCAAATCAGTTGTAGAATCAAATACGTACTGATGTGGCATTTACCTTGTAACCATGCATTCATATGTTTTGTCTCTTTGTTGCGGCCACTTTGGAACCACTGAGTTGGTTCAATGATATCTACAATATCTCGTCATCGAAATGCTTATGAACTATACTCGTACCATATATCCAGGTGCACTGGATCTAACCTGAGACAACTTTAGCAAGAATTGGCTTTAGAGGACACTTATACGCATGCCTCGCTTTGCTTGACTACACAAACCCCCAACAGGCAATGCCATTGATAGTGCGATACAATTGTACCATAGAGCTCTTGCATTTTTGTATAGTCTTAGAGGCAGGTCAATCGTGTGCACATGTGCAATCGGGATCATAATAACAGTAAGCTGCATAATTGTGAACATTGTTACCTGTTTTAGATGCTCAATCATATACTTTTGTGTACTATTCATGTCTGTCGGTAACCAAATTTCAGCAGGCAAGCAGATCAAAGCCGAAGGTTTTCTGCATCACATAGCACAACATGCCCGTCTTTGTTTATGCATATAAAACTGTCTGTACATGTTGCTGCATATATTTACATTAATATATGTGAATGTTTTTCATTTTGTTGATAATAGAGGATCAGATTCCAGAAACAGTGCCTGCCTGAAAGATGATTTGTTTGATACTAGCCCTACAATAATTTTAATGGCACGATTCATTGCCCGTGTGTGAAATACAGAAAATATTAAAGAAATGAGATTTAGTACGGAGAGCCAGCTAAAGAGGGTTGAGAGACAGGATCCATAGAGTTAGCTTATCGAGGCAATTGTCTTTCCGTTGTTTGTCTTTAACTGTTTCCCCCTTTGCCCTTTCTACTTTTGTTTCGATCTGTGGATTGGATATGGGGGTACTCAAAGTACAAATGTATCAGTAGTAAAAACAGTCATCGCAAAAGGACCTACGCAACTCCTTCTTGTCTAGCTAGGTACAGTGCTTAACCTTAGCCTAGCCATCACAGACAGATAATAACATGACCTTTGAATCGACCATTTCTCTTTTTCGTTTTCTTTTTTCTTATTCGCGCTCAGACAGTAACGGGGCTTATATAATGGAAAATTAGAGGGTCCATCACCAAAGAGTTACCCTGCAACATCCACCACAAGTCAACATTCCATCTATTACTAAGATTGGAACCCAAATGTCCTTCCATATGTTGGGTATAAGTTTAGCCAAGAGAGCGTAGTTTAATTCTCATAGTTTTCTTTATATTAAGGCCTCTAAAGATTAATTGTGATATATCAAATGAGACAAAATATGGTCATTTGAAGTAAAAGCTTTTGACATATCTAATTTAATTGCCATCAAACCTTTCTTAGCCTCACACTTTCTCATAGTATCCCTTAACCAAATATTTTCAAAATGATAAAAATAAGGCTCAAAGCACCACATAAGAACTAAAATGGATTTACTACTTCTAGCATCGATCTGGGTATGACACACAATAAAATTACTAGTGGCTTCAATGATATCCATTTGAATACCATCCCACAATGGCATTTATTTCATCCTTCACATCTTCATGATCCAGAGGCTTCTTGAAAATGATTTTCCTTAAACCGGGAAAGTATACTCATCTCGTTCCTTCGACGAAACACAGGATGCCGATTCTCCTTAAAGGTCTTGTAGTATTGACTCAATTCTTGCGTTTGATTGCATACTTGTGTTCAAGTTCTCCATTTGATTGTTTCCTTGATTTGACATATTTTCACAATAGAGATTGAAGAACCACTTCTTATAAAATGTATTTAGGGTTTTTGGTTTTGTGATGAAATCAGGGTATCTAATCGGATTATATAGAATTTTGGTATTATGGATATATTTTTGTTTCCAAATTTTTTGGATATTATACTTATATTAGAAGCAAGTGTTGACGATTTTTTTGAATTTGAAAAGGTGTGAAATTTTCCAAACTTGAAGGTGTATGAGTAACTCATTAATTTATGGAAAGAAAACTTTTGATCAACTGGTTGATCCAATAAGAACATGATGAAGGTGAAAAATTATGAGCTCTTTTGAATGAGGTTTAGTGAATGTGATCTCGATTGAATGGACTTCCAAAGTTACAAACGACCTTTGAAACCACAGCTATGAAGAGGGAAACAAGGACACCATGTTCTTATAAGCAAACACCATGTGAAAAACTTGATTTTGAGTTTTAACCACTACCGATTAAGCCACCACTGGAAACTACACAATCATCAATATGGAAACAGAAAATTAGCACATCAGTAAAGACTAAAAACAACAAAAAGGGGAATAGAATTAAAAGTACCAAAAGGATACAAGAATTAAACCAATTCCTTAAACCTTCTACAAGAGTTTTAGGAATATAGATTTGAAAAACATCATATCAGGAGATGGTGATCGATTCGCAAAACCCTATGTTGAACAAAGATATTTTAAGAAAAGTTACGAATGATGAAGTTAAACTCTTCGGGGATTTAACACTAATTTAATTTAATTTAAATGATTAGATTAGCTAAATAAGTTAGATTAGTTAGTTGATTTATGAGTTGGGTTTTAGAAATAATTTAGAGAGAGGAGTAGAATGAAGTAGTAGAGGAGGTTTTGGAGGGAAAAATTTAGGGTTTTTGTGAAATTTGTGATATGAGTGAGATGAGTGATTCTAATCCTGATTTTGAAGTGGGGGAGTCTTCTAACTTTCCTCCTACAGATGAGTACTTGTATGATGATCTACCAGACCATGATTGAATGGATTATTTGCATGATCCTCACTTTTATTTTCCTCAAACTCAAGATGGGTATGGAAGTGATGAATGTCTTGAGCCAAACGTAGAATCCAATGACCAAGAAGAAGATAATGGAGCTGCAAGTAATCAGGTAGACAACTTACGTGGTGAAGATTGTGATTTTTCCATGCAAATGATCGATTTTGCCTATGTTTTTTCACTGTTGTTGTTCAGGGTTAAAAGCCGGCGTGGTATATATTACCTAATGCTCCAACTTTTCATGAGCAGTATTATGGTCGGCACGGTATAAAATATGAACCATGCCGACTACAAGAATTTTTGAAGCACAGTAGACGAGATCTGAAAATATTTAGGTCGGCATTGTCGTGGATACGTAGACCCTGCCGACTATAGTTTCGTCGAAATTGCTGTTTTTTTTTTACCATGCTAGCTTTTTATTAGCCGATGTTGTTTTATATATCGACAATGCCGACTGTTGTAGTAGATATCAACTAACTTGTGTTGTTTTGTAGATTGCATTGGTACCGATGAAGGATCAGCCTCAAGCTCACAATGTTAGGGGTCCTGATACTTCCGCACATTATGCTAATGATTTGGAGTGGAAGGAAAAAGACGACGCGGTGAAGTGGGTTATTGAGAAAGCAAAAGAGAAGATGTGCGTTCTAGTTAAAAACACCCAACAAAAATCTACGCGGTTTGAAATAGTATGCGAGTGTAGTGGGTCGCCGGACGCAAGTCACAAGAGAAAGGGTTATGTGTATGATAAGAAGACGACGAGGGTGTACAAGACGAAGTCAAAGAAGTGTGGATGCCCATTCAAGATTATTTTTGGGAGGAACCAAGAAATCGATAACATGTGGAGAATTAGTAGTGTTGATGTTGGTTGGCATAACCATAAAGATCCGCTAAGTCTTGTTGGGCATTGCCAAGTTGCCAAGTTGAAACCGCACGAGTTCGAACAAGTAAGAACAAGTTGGGGAATTAAACCAAGCAAGCTACTTAGTAAGTTCAAGAGGGACGACCCACATAACCTCTCTTCATTGTCTACAATTTATGCGGCCAAGGAAACTATCAAAAGAATTAAATGGGATGGAAGAAAGGTAATGGAAGAATCACAATGGTTGGCACACAAATACAACTACACGGTGAGATACGTTGAAGCTTCTCTACCACAAAGACGAGACTCCCGAGGTTGTGGTGACCGACAATGAGCAAGCAATAGTGAACGCCGTGAGGATTGTCTTTCCGAATGCACAAAATTTGCTTTGCACTTGGCATATACAATGCAATCTTAGAAACAATTGTAGGAATCATATCCAAAATCCAAAGGCAAAGAAAGGTACTAAACGTGAAAAGGCGGAAGATGAACGTCTTAGTAAACTAACTAAAGAAGAGAGAGAGAGGAAGAGAAGAAGAAAGAAGACGAAGAATGGAAAGAAGGTGAGATCAAGTTTGGGTTATTCATGAAAGCATGGGATAAGTTGGTTTGGTCGATGAGTGTAGCAATATATGAGATAAACTTGAAGGAGTTCGAGGATGATTGGGGCACTAATTACCCCAAATTAGTGGAATATTGCAAGAGACAATGGTTGACGCCACACAAAGAGAGGTTTGTGTATGCTTTTACATACGACTATAAACATTTCAAGATTGAGTCCACAAGTATGGTAGAGCAAGCTCATGGGAGACTAAAAGGTCTACTTTTCACGAGTCAAAATGGGATTGTGACGATGCAACATGCTATCCAGGAGTACACTAATAATGATATCAACAAGATAAAAAAACAATTCGAAGAAAGTAGATTCCGGAAGTTGAAGGAGTTTAAGGAGGATGATTGGTTGCTTGTTGGTATACATAGAAACGTCTTGCATTGGGCAATACATTTCATGATGAAACATCTCGCATTGTATAAAAAGTATGACAAGCCGGAAACTCCTTGTAAGTGTAGGATAATGAAGGCTATTGTACTTCCATGTCGTAATATGCTTGGTAGGTATAAAAATCCCATTTCGATTGAAGATATCGATTCTTATTGGAAACAACTATCTTTCAAACAGGCTCCAAGAGAAGATATAGGCGAAGAGTTTGGCGACATGGAACTTGGGAGAATAATCCTTGACAAGTACCCCAAGTTGAATAGGTTGGACAAACAAACTATGAAGCACAAGTTGATGCCGATTGTTAACCCTTTTATGGAAGAACTTGAAGAACCGGTGAAACAAGATCCAACGGGTAGACCACCTACCAAAAAGATGAGGGTGAAAGAGGGGGAACAACTTAAAGAGTATTTGAGTACCAAAAGCGATCCATCCGGACATATGTATTCCGAGGAGGAATACAAAGAGGAGACGGCTAAAAAGAAAATAGGTCATCCTAGGAAAGAAACAACAATACCTACGGTCTCAAACTTGAATCCAACTAGCACTCCACCTCTTGAGAGTCAAGCAAGTGTTGTAAAGAAAAGGGTCCGTCTGAGGAAAGTAACAACTACACCAACGGTTTCAAACTTGAATCCAAATGAAACTCCACTTCTTGAGAGTCAAGAAAGTCAAGGAGATGTTGTGAAGAAAAGAGGTCGTCCGAGGAAGGTAGTAAAACCAGTATTGGAAGAGTATCGCGTACAACTCCCTCAAATTATTCAAGAGTTCGTTATTGGTACTGATGATGTCCCAAAGGATGGAAATTGTGGGTTTCACGTTGCATCCCAACAATTGGGACACCTAGGTGGGGCGGTTGAGGAGAATCTCATCCAATGTCAATACATAAGAAATAAGATGGCAGCCCGACTAGAAATGGACAAGGAGTTTCATATCTCAATGATGCTAGAAGGTTCCATGGAGGACAAATAAGCGAATTTTAAAGAATTTCTTACTAGTGTTAAAGGCCCGGAGGGAAATGCACCAATCAAATGGGAGCATTGGTTGAGAATTCCGGAGTATGGCCATCTATTCGCGGATACGTGGTCATGCGTGGTTCATTTTTTTAGTAAAGGACTAAGTGTAACATTTGCACCAAAGCATGCGGTTTGTGTGGAGCATCTCAAGCATAGAAGGATTGTTATGGATTTGGTTGATGGTAATCATTTTATTGGTCTACAACTCAACAAGGAATGTCCATTACCTCCTCTTTATAGGTTTAGTTTTTGGGAAAAGTTCATAGTCAACAAGAGCAGGGAATGGATGAAACTTTATGAGGACAACATGCACCTTTGGAATGCTTTAGATGAGTCTATGGATTTGAATGAACTCTCTCCGACAGATTTGAGTGATGAGTGATTCTGATTAGGGAATAAGGAATCTTTTTGGAGTACTTTTGTAATCACATTTGTGTTTTGTGTAATGTAATTTGGAGTACTACAAATGAATGAAATGGATGTGTATTTTTTGGTGTATACTCATTTGGTCGGCATTGTATTCGTTACACGACCCTGCCGACTTAACCAGGGTCGGCATGTTCTAAATTCGTCAGACTGCTGGTGACACTGCATGACAACACAGTAAAAAAAAGCCTGGTACGGTCGGCATGGTCTAGGTTTCATTAGATTGCCGGCTGTTTTGTGGTCGGTATGGTTTATGAGGATAATAATGCCGATCAGAATAGGCAAAAAAAAAAAGTCGTTCCTGGATGTTCTCATACATCATAGTCGGCATGGTGTATTAGGAGAAAGTTGCCGACTAAATATTAGCCGGCATGCTTTCTAAGGATAACCTTGCCAATCATAATATAAAAAAGTTGTTCTATTAATTTAGTACAATGTCTACTACACATCGAATACAAAGCTTAAAAACTAAATTAGATCATACAAGCCTTAATTAAAGCATACAAACGTTAAAAACTTAACCATAACACATTTGGGACATAGATAGTATCTTTTTCCGGTACATAATTTCTTAGGAGAGGTAATTAGCTTCATCTTACCGTCGCAATATGGATCCGTGCATGGTAGAAGGTTGATTTTAGCAACTTCATCTTCATACGGAGCTAGCCGCTCATCTATCCAATAGAAAAACCCACAACAAGTGCATTTTGAAGCATACGGTTGATATACATTACCTACTGTAGCTTTCATGAGAAATAAGAATCCCTTACAACCTTCAATAGTGTATTTTCTTCCTTCAAAGGGATAAACGTTTTCCAAATGACCACTTAGTGTGCAAAGACTACAAATATTTATTTGTGTTGCACTTGAAACTTCCATTCTTTATGCAAGGTTGAAGATGAAGTTGAGAATGATTTTATAATAACAACACAACTATTATCTTGATTTTGAATTTTAAAGACGTTGAGCATTCAATGGCTTGTACTTTGTACTTAAAAAGTAACAATTTTATACTACTAACATACACGTCGGCAAGGTACAAATTTACAACCACGCCGACTACCTATCCATGACATCACTATAGCATATGGCCGAGGATGGTCGGCATGGTCCAGTTTACAGACCTTTCCGACTTACTGCAACTCTAATATTGTCTAAAACTGCACAAAAAGGAATAACTTCCAAAGCAATTGAAACTGAAAATTAACATAAGTTTAAGAAGTCTAAAACCAAAACCTAACAGTTCAAAACATAAGGTAATAGTTCAAACCACAATATAAGTTTCTAAACCAAGTGAAACGTAATAAAATTTAAGCATTTCATGGATCCTTGTTGTTGTTGTTATCTTCCTCCATATCACTAGCTGCTTCACTATCACTAGCTTTTTCAGCAGCATCAACTTTTGCTTTTCCCTTATCTGAACCTATGTAGTCACCGGCCTCATTGTAATAGGTCTTCACTCCAGAAAAGTCACATGCCCTGAAAAAAGTCCTTGGATCAACCTCCTCTTCTTCCTCCTATGATGATGTGCATTCAACATAGTTGAGGGGAGTGCTAGGACTGTGCATAAACCTTAGGAATTCTTCAGGATCTTTCTTACCCATCAGAAGTAACTTTCTTACATGGAAATTCTCTTCAGTTTCATCTTTAGGATCTTCTACATTGGGATAAATTGTGTCAATAAATTCTAATAGCTCTTCTGCAGTAACCGAACAAGGTAGATCTTCTTCTTTTTTTCCTCTGGGAACCTAAACAGTACACAAATAAGAGATATGAAAATTTTAAACTTTGAAACATGGATCTGGTAATAAAGCCGGCAAGGTATAAAATCTTAACACTGTCGACCAAACAATGGTCGGAGTGGTTTTAATAGTATACCTCACCGACTAATACAAAGTCGGCATTATATTTTTCAAGAAAAATGCCGACAATTAAGTTTCTGACCTAAAGTTTCTGTGACCTAACATCGGCATGGCACAAGGCTCAGACAATGCAGGTTATATGTAAGTTGGCAGGGTTTGTTAATATACCCTGTCGTCCCTGGTTATTGTCTAACAACTCCATGGCTGCTATGAAAAGTCGGCAGGTTATTCATCCTGATACCATGCCGGCCCTTACAAAACAATAGAAGTCGGCATGGTTTGGAATTATCGACCATACCGACCAAAAACCCTGAAAATCAAAATTTTCGATTTCTAACCTAACATAACAACCATATAACATATCAGGATAATGGGTTGAGTTTAGAAATCACTTACAGTCTTCTTTTCACCGGCGGAGGTTTTTTTTTCAACATTATCAGGGATTGGATTTTTGGGTTTGCTACTTCCAACTTTTTCCTTCTGATTTGGATCTTCTCATGTTACCTGTTGAATCTCTCTTGCTACTGGATCGTTTAGAATCTACCATTTTTGGGTAGAAAATCAAAATTCGAAATTTTGGTTGATGGAATAAGATGAAGGAAGGAGAAGAGGAGATGGATTAGGAGAAAGATTAAACGTTTTTAGTTTTTAAGTTTATGGTTTAATTTTAGGTTAATTAGTGCAGTGGTACTAAAGTAAATTCCCTCATTTTCAATCTCCCCTTAGTAAGGGCACATGTCCACTTAAAATTGGGTATACTCCAATTAATCTGGGTATACCCCAATCTCGCCAGGTTATAAAATTGAGCAAATGGCAAGTTATTTTGGCGGATTTAACAAACATTTTATCATGAATTAGTTTTGGTATCGTCTCTATCAAGCATCGGATGAAAGCGTTTTGCAAAAATATAAACATACTTATCTAGTAGTCATCGTCATCTTTACCGTCAGAATAGAGCGTAAAGTGTGATGGTAAATTGCATAATTGTAAATGAATTTTATACTCTCCTACTATTTTTGTTTAGAGAACTTGTTCTATTCACCGTTACCTTGTAATTTAACTATATCGACTTCGGGCGCACAAAAAAACTCGAAAAAGATGAATTCGTACCAGCACGCAACACAAAAACGATTTTTTTTTTCTAATCGGGGAAAGAGTTTGGTGATGACGAATTTAAACTCAGGTCACTGGTATCGTCGTCTAATGATTTTACCGTTGTTGTACAGTGAAACCGGCGGCACCAAAATGATTTTGAATCAAGAAAATGAAGAAACTAAAATTAAAAACATGATGGCGTTCTTATTATTTGGTGCTTGGTGTATGTGACTATAGCTAAGTTTACAATTACAAATGAAGATGTTGAAAACCAAAAGCGCAATTGTGTTTTCTAGTAAATTTGATTTTACATCACACAATGCTCGTGCCATTTTGACCGTTAGACCCTTTGAAACAGGATAGACAAGTAGTAGGAGAGACATTAATTACCTGTGCAGACTAAATTTAAAATTGGGAAAATCGTAAAGGCCTAGAAAATACGTAAAAATGGCGTTGTTACTCTAATTCTTCAAAAGACTCTCAGTTTGGCGCATTACAAATTTACAATCAGACATGTCTAACTTATGTGTGTGAAGAAGGGAAACTCTGATTTGATGAAACATAATGCGAATTCTCACTGTGATTTTTATTTTTTGTTCAAAGTCTTGAGGAAGGATTCAAATCTAAAAATTAGACAGCCGAATGAGGAAATAGCAGCAAAGGTAGGAGAATTATAAATGTCAACGTCCCTACCGAAACCACAATGATGAGATGAAACAATATAAGCCCCACAGTCGTACAGTTAAACCCCCAATTCAAAACGTACTTACCTCTCTAGGGAAGAATACCCAATCATTAAGGAAACGGCTACAACAGTGAAACTCCTCAATTTTTCTACTAAAACGTAAAAACCAACCTCTTGCTATTTGGACCAAACATTCTAGTACGACATAGTTTCATTGTAAATATGCCAGTATAGATTTAAAGACACTCCCCCTCGTTTAACTAACATATCTCATTGAATGTTTATGATAGTTCAAAAAAAAAAAAAAAGATTGTTTGAGGTGAGTTGTTTGTGATATTTCAAAAAACAAAAAAGAAAAAAAAATGTTTCAGGCGAGTAGGATCTACTAAATTATGAAACTCACCGGATTGGGTATATACTCAAATTGATTGGGGTATAGAGTTAATAAGATAAAATAGGGTCATTTGAAAGTAAAATCCAAATCTCTGTATTCATACTAGTAATACCCCATGTGCGATGCACATGCTTGAATTTGATTCTTTTAATAACACCAAATTTGATAATAAAAGGAAAAAAAAATCTTAATTTTTTTTTAATATTCTTGTTTGTACTCATTATGTAGATAATTTAAAGAGCTTTCCAAATCTACTAATTTTACAAAAATCCGATATGTATTTTTAAAGATATATAAGTTTTAATTTTTTTGATCTATTTTTAAAACAATGACATTCCTGTGAATATAAAAACATTGATTAAAGGCTTATTTAATGGGGGTATTATTGTCATGTGAAAAGGCTTCACCAAACAATTACCTATTTTCTTTATATTAGTATAAGATAACTTTCGTGATGCCTAATCTGCCCTCGGATTAATTGCACTAATCTACTGAATTAGTTAAGTTAATTATGTTAGATTATTGATTTTGTTAAATTTAACTTATGAATCTTGTTAGAAAAAAGATTTGGAAAAGATTTGGTTTTTGAGAATTTTGTAACGAAAATGAATTGCTCTAGTCAAACATCTATCAAGATGGAACTGAACATGGTTTTGTTGGTTTAATTCTTCAAATGACAGAAGAAATTCAGAGATTCGTAACTCGGGTTCTGAAAAGTCGTCGTGCTCGACCGCATAATGACATGCCGAGTGCCGACCATGCATGGTCGTCAAAATCGTATCATAATAAAATAACGACTTTTGATAGTCAATTAAACATCTTCATGTTGTATTTATTCCCACCATGCCAACTAACTATCACCACACGTCGTCACGGTTATAATTTTGAAAACACGACGACTAAAGCAAAAATGGACACTTGAAATTTGGTTTTTTGGCAGTTGTTGGTCGTCAGTTCGAAATGTATCAAAGTGACGACCATAACGTAGTCGGCAAGTTAGGTTTTGAAAATCCTGACCATTAATTACAACATGAAACACAGAAAAACAAGTTTTTGACAGTAATAGTCGGCATGATCTATATTTTCATAACCTGCCGACTAATCGCATCCGACAACTAGTCGTCAAGGTTTGGGATGAATATCATGATGAGCCTTTGAATGTTAATTTCAAATATGAAAATTTTTTTGTCACGATATTAATCCCAAGAAGATGGCGACCAAGATAAAACTTGAAAAGTCGTCAAGGTCGATGGAGAGATACCCTGACGACTATATAACTTCAAATCAACAATTTTAATTTTTCTAACCTCATTTGACATTCAAACAACAAAAGAAAGTAGTGGTCATTAGGTTGGAAAGGGGAGTGAATTCATATGAGTTTGATAAAAACAATGGGCTACTTTTAATCGACGAGTTTTTCTTGAGAAAATGACGGAGAAAGAGAAAAAATACGATGGAGAAGGAGAATTAGTGGTTGTTAGGTTGGGAAGGAGAATGAATTGATTTTAGGTTTGGAAGAAAAAGAATTTCATTGGCGATGGTAGTTAGGTAATTTTATCTCGTTTGGACACCCCTTAGCCTTTCAACTTTGTCCACTTAAATTTTATATGTACCCTAATTAGTCTAGGTGTACCCCAATCCGAAGAGTATTATAAATCCTCCAGGCCAGCTTTCCTAAAATGTACTAGTAGAAACAAAATTAACGAAAACGATTAAAAGCTTAGTTGGAAGTAAATTTTCAAAAACGTTATTATACTTTATGATTATCGATCAAAAAAAGTGTTATTTCGCTTTTAAAAAAGAACCTTCCAAATGATAATAATTCAATCCCATATACTCCTTCTGTTCAGGCGTTAGAAAAAAAGTTTCAACCGAAAAAAATGTATAAAAATGCATCCTCCTTCTGTTCAGGCGTTAGAAAAAAAAATTTAACACGAGCATTCGGAGTACGTATAAAAGATATCTGTCGGATTTAACCTTATTTATATACTCTTTCTGTTTCAGGAAAAATGTTTTTCTCAATTTAACTTATTTTTAGGCAAAACTGAAAAATGATGATTAATATAATTGTTATTAGCTTTTTCGGTAGTTATCTATTTTCTTTACAAATATCTTTTAATTTTTTATTTTCGCAGAATGCTCTTGTTTTTGTCTTTTAATTTTATTTATTATTAATTTTTGTAGTAGTCATCAATTTCCTTCTTAGTATCTTTTTTTTTTAATTCCCGCTGAATGCTCGTGTTTTTGTCTTTTAACTGATTGAGCTTCCACGATAAGACATTTTTCTGTTAAAGTGTCATCTTACTTATCTTGTACAGGGTTGGAGCGAGGTATAACGTCTTCATTTGAAGACAAATGATTTCCAGGATTAATTTATGCGTACTTTTATCATAAATTTTTTACTAAATTTATTTGTTTTTACGAAATACTCAGATATTATATCGTTGGAGTAATATTTTTCCCAACTTCTATTCTAACTCAGCTTTAGAAGGTAATGTGTGAAAATGGCCCGATTTGCGCCATATTATACATCTCCACGTCCCAGTAGTTCGGGTAGAACAATTCTTTACGAACCGAGAGTACTAATAGCGGGCCTTCCCCTTCCCCAAAACCAGCACGGTCCATGTAGTGTTTAAAAGTCGGTTTCATTCTCTCCGAGGGGGTCTGTTTTGTTTCGGGTAATCGAAGCCAACTGACATCTGACAAATTTGAGTCGTTCCAGTGTAACTCATCCCAATCTAACTCTCCTAATCACCAGGCTCACAGCTGGCTAAAACGTCTAATTTGCAAATGCATCGAAGCAAGAGAATTAGAATA
This sequence comes from Papaver bracteatum, assembly GCA_023529315.1. Lineage (NCBI taxonomy): Eukaryota > Viridiplantae > Streptophyta > Magnoliopsida > Ranunculales > Papaveraceae > Papaver > Papaver bracteatum. The sequence goes on from JAJJWX010003108.1 coordinate 121,715, forward strand.
GCGCATTTATGTAGGCGGAGGCTTGGCTCGTATACATAGGCTCGGCGTGGCAGACCACGCGTCCAGAGTTTGATGGCCTAAAACCTAGGCTTTTATTCCCAGGCCAGCTGAATTGACGGCAGCCGTTTCAGTATGTTTAACAGTTTCCTGCGGCGGTTAAAAATCATTATGAATTAAAGAGAAAAACAGAGCATGATACATGCATGTACATGACATGCATATTATACGTCCGAAAAATACATCGGTTAAAGACTCTATCCAAAAGCAACACATTTTCCTCAAGGGTAAAATCGGTATTTTCATCAATATATATTATTATCATGTATGTGTATCCATCCAGATTCTGTTCATGGTAATGTAACGACGGGTGATGATTACAAGAGACATTTAACCTTTACTATTTACTGCGCAGCCATAGCCGCCATTTGCTCCATTATTTATCATCATCAACAATAACCCTATTTTCATTAATTTTTTTTTACTCCGTACTATTATCAGTGAAAAAAAAAAATTGAATTTTTTTTATTTTAATTTCATGGACCACAATTGTGAGTCTAAATTCCCCAATGATTCAGCCGTGCAATCAAAACGATCTCAACCACAGATTAAGTATCTACCGTAGTGTACTAAATCCTACTTACTTGTAATGGATACAAACATTTTTGCATTTTACTTTTTGTAATTTTGTATTCTAGTAAAAAAAAATTTCAGTTATAATCCATTCAGCTGGCTCTGGTTTATGAAGAGTCGAAAACAGAAAATGAAAGTGAGAGAGAAAAGAGAAAAGAGGAGGCTGGTTGTTATTACGAGTCGCTTTCTCTCTCTCTCTAAAAAACAACAAAAGGGAAAGAGAAACCGTTCAACAGATCTCAACCGATTTAAAAAGGTGACCTGACCTCTTCTTCTTCTTCACACGTGATTCGAGCGATTTCTCTTCCTCTTCTTCTCTTCTCATTTTGTATTCCACTAATAATTTGTCATTTAAACCCCTCTCTCTATCATTGCCTGACCTCCACCCTTCTTCTATATAAATCATTGCCTCTTGCTTTTAATTGTTGCTCAAAATCCCACTCTGCTTATACCATTTCGTTTTAGTTTTTGGCTTATCTTCTTCACTGTTATTTTACACTCAAACTCTCTGTTTCTTCTAAAATCTTCTCAGTTTGCTTAAAAATAGTAGTGTTTTTTTTTTTGCAAAACCGGTCGACGAGTATTATTGAGAGAGAAATGAAAGAGAATGGAATAGTTGTAAGAAAGTACGATTCAGAGAAAGATTTTATAGGAGTAGAAAAGGTAGAAAGCAGATGTGAAGTTGGTCCAAGTGGTAAAATGTCTCTCTTCACTGATATGTTAGGTGACCCCATTTGCAGGGTTCGCCATTCTCCTACTTCCCTCATGCTGGTAATTACTAGTATTTTCCTTCTTCTATCTTCTTCTTCTTCTATTTTTGTTATCTTCTTAATCAATAAATTAATCAAATTTGTTTAATAATAATTCAAAATTTTATTCTTTAATTTTGTTTGTATTGTTAGTTATGGAATTCTTATTGTTTATTCATTTTTTGCCAAAAATAGGTTGCTGAAATCGGTGAAGAAGAAGAAGAGAAAGAAATCGTGGGTCTAATCAGAGGTTGTGTCAAAACAGTTACATGTGGAAAAAAGTTATCCAGAAATGGAAAAAATGATTCTTCTAAATCTAATCAACATCACCACAAAACCCTTCCTATCTATACTAAAGTTGCCTACGTTTTAGGCCTTCGTGTTTCTCCTTCTCACAGGTACCCATTGATTTCTGATCAGTTTCATTTTTGATGATGATCAGAATTTCAAAAACTTGACATTTTTTTTTTTTTTGGGGTTTTGATTTGCAGGAGATTGGGTATTGGACGGAAATTGATTTCAGAGATAGAAAACTGGTTCAGAGAAATGGGAGCAGAGTATTCATACATGGCGACTGATAAAGATAACGAAGCATCAGTAAAACTATTTACTGAGAAATGTGGATATACTAAATTCCGGACACCATCAATATTAGTTCAACCTGTTTTTGCACACCGAGTTAAGATATCTAAACGGGTCAAAATATTTCAACTCACTCCTTCTGATGCTGAAATTCTCTATCGACATCGGTTTTCCACTACGGAGTTCTTTCCTCGTGATATTGACTCTGTTTTGAATAATAAACTCAGTCTGGGTACTTTTGTTGCCGTGTTAACTGATTCTGATTCGGACGTATTAGATGTGAATCAGTTTTTATCAACGCCACCCGAGTCATGGGCTGTTTTGAGTGTCTGGAATTGCAAAGAAGTTTTTACTCTGGAAGTCAGGGGTGCGTCGAAAATTCGCCGTGGGCTCGCGAAAACGACACGGTTAATGGATCGTGCGTTCCCTTGGCTGCGCATACCGTCGATTCCGGAGGTGTTTAAACCATTTGGGTTGCATTTCTTGTATGGAATCGGTGGAGAAGGAAGTGAGTCTGCCAAATTGACGAAATCATTATGTGGCTTTGCACATAATTTGGCCAAGGAGAATGGGTGTGGTGTAGTTGCAACTGAGATAGCAAGCTGCGAACCGATTAAAGTTGGCATTCCTCACTGGAAGAGCCTGTCGTGTCCTGAGGATCTTTGGTGCATAAAGAGGTTCGGAGAGGACTATAGTGATGGGTCAGTTGGCGACTGGACTAAATCTAAACCTGGTCTCTCAATTTTTGTGGATCCAAGAGAATTTTGAATACCAAATATTACGAATGGAAAAAAGAATGTTAGATTTTGTTTCTTGGCTCTTGAGAGTTGAGATGGAAATCCAATTCTCTTGTAAATACACCAATTTTTGTTTGGGTGTTGTTATATGGTGTGTTTTTATCTGTGTTTTTTTAGGCTTGTTTTGGTGTAAGTGTAACTGTTATGTGGCGAGATTGAAATCAAGAATATTGGTCTTTAACATTTTGGAAAGAATCATTCATAGTGCAGTAGTGTGTGGTCTACATTTGGGTATTTTGTCGAAAATGTTTCTATCACCATCCAATTGCTAAATAGCTTTCGGCAACATTGCCATCTGAAATTGTTTTCTTTGACAATTGTAAAGGGAGTAGAGGTCAATCACTATATATTTCGTTATCTAAATCCGTACCATCTTGCAAGTTGGTTTCGAAATGCATATAAGTTCATATTCGTTGAAAGCGAGTGTAAAATTTACGAGGCTAAACCTTTTTTTTTCAAGAATCGGAGAGAGTATATCGCAATGATTAAGTCTTGTGTACTTGTCTTGAGAATGAGAATGAGAATGAGAATTATACCGACTTGATATTACAAATCATTTATTCACGAAACTAAGGATTTTAAATATCAAAATATTTTGAAGGTCTCTCTTATGAATATACCACGTGGAAAGAAATCCGTGAATCTAATAGCAAAATGAAATTTTCCCTAAGCTTATTAAGAAAAAAAATGATTGAGACATTTCCAAAATCGATTTGGTCCATAGCATTTAGTTGTCGGTGATATTATTTCCAATTAACGCCTTTTTCTTTTGACGGTTTGCCATATCAGTTTTTTTTTTCTTCCTTAAAGTGACTTTGATCCACAAGAAGCTTGCAAAGCTCTTGAAATGGAGTACCACAAAACCGTTTCGATCAAGTTTGTGCCACCGAAAGTTCTCTTTTTAATCTGGGCAGGGATGTACGACGTTGTACCCACAAGGGTAATGCTAGAGCATCGCAGGGTGGAGGTTAGTTCGAACATTTGTGTAATGTGTAATCACCTAACGGAGACACAAGATCATCTATTTGTTCACTGTGATATGGCGAACCACTGCTGGGACACTTTAATAAACTCGGTTAACATTACTTGGGTCAAAAACAACACCTTAAGGGGGGGTCTTCAAGGATGGAGAATCAACAAGGTTTCGAAAAAGATAAATCTAGTATGGCACTTAATCCCGTACGCAATTTGTTGGGAACTGTGGTTAGAAAGGAACAGAAGAGTTCATGGAGGCCGCCCAAAAACAAAATTTGAGATTATTTGTGCCATTAAGCTAGATATCCATCTTTGGAGCTCGTGTTCTGACATTTTCAGTGGCTATTCGATGAACCAAGTGTTGTTTCATTGGGAGGAAATAATGAAGGAGAGATAGTTTGCCTTCTGTTTTTTTTTGGAGGAGTTCGAAGCCTTTATCTTGGCTTATTGTAATTATCTTTTCTTTTAATATATATCCCTTTTCACTCAAAAAAAAAAAAGCTCTTGAAATAACTGAAGCTATCTTGAATCGGAAAACCACCTCTAAATACGCATTGACTGCATTGCGAAAATGCGAAAAAAGGTGCAACTTGGGAGAGGGGAGATTTTTATAATCAGAGGTGCGAGCCGTTGCAACTTAATTTGGATTTGTTAGTTATTTCTTTCCTTTGCTTTTTAAAGGACAATAGTGTTTGGCACGTGCGTATGTACATGCTTGAATCAATGTTTGTATTAGGTTTTTCTAGATCCTATCCCATAATTCACTCATCTCTACGTCTCCTGCTTCAAAGAGAGAAAAAAGAAAAAAAAGTCTCCTCTCCACTTTTCTCTCTCTCAAAATTGCTTGTGTCCACCGCCATGAAATCTCCTCACAATCACTACTAAGAAAGAAAAGCAAACACAAATATATGAAGAGATTTCCTAAAAATTGTATATGATCTTAACACTTCTTTTTTGGAATTGGTATTTTCTATTTTGATTCTCATCAAAGTTTTATGTGATTCAACAATGGTGAAATAAACTAAAGCCATTATCATCGCCATCAAAGTATAGTTAATCACCAATATGCCCTCCGATTTTATTTTTTACAAAGCGTAAATATTAGCTTAGGGGTCAATTAGGGGTAAAAAAAGAAATTCAACGTATAAATCCGAGTATTAGCATCTTTTTTCTTGTCATATTACCATTTTGCCCTCAAATTATATTCCCATTTGTTATTTTTGTGGTGTGAAGTAAAGGGCAAAACTGGAGGTATAAATGAAAGATATGGGTTTATTTGTTCGTTTAGCATTATAATATTTATTTGTGGATACACTTTCAACAAAAGGAAGAGGTGTATAAATTAATTAAGGACCTTGTTTCTTGTGTCTTGAACTGATTTTCCTTAAAGAAGATCCTCTTTTCTGCCTTAATTTGGTGATTTTTGTTTGGACATAGTTGGGAGTTACACTTTCAACCAAAGGAAGAGGTGTATAAATTAAGGACCCTATTAGTATTTCTTGTGTTTTGAAATGATTTTCGTTAAAGAAGATCCTCTTTTTTGGCTTAATTTGATGATTTTTGTTTGGACAAAGTTAGGAGTTTCATTTGGGAGGAGGTTAACAAGAAAAGCCTAAAACGCATATATCTGGTTTTGTCTTTGTCATCTACTTCTTTTCTGAAAACGACTCATTTCTTCCTTTTTTCAATGATTTGTACTTTACTGCTTTATATGATTAAAAATCATTTGGTTATATATGAAGTTAGTGAAAGGACTTAAGCAGTTTCTAGCTAATTAGACTATTTATGTGTGGTTTCATTTTCATAGCCATTTTCTAGTTGGGGATTTATGAGTTATGACTGATCACCAAATCATATTATGTGGTTCATTTTATATTCTTGATGGTTAGTTGGGATGTCGCTGGATTAAAAAGATTTTATCAGCGCACCAGACTAGATCCTTTTTTTTTTGTTCGTTACCTGCGTGCATACGCCATTAGAGTGGATAATTGGACTGAAATCGTTAAACCGTTTGGACAATAGATATAAGTTATGGGACCGACCCAACTCCCGAACAGACATTAACAGGACATACCCATCGGAAATGAGAGGGACTTAACTTGAAGCAACATGCATTGACGTTGAGGGCTCAATGAATGTAGCAGACATGTTTATGTGTTGATTTGATTTGAATCAAAATCCTTGGTTAAGATATGCAAAATCGAATATTTTGATGCAAATATTTAAGAAGTTTTGGATATTGTGCATAATGAAAGACAGAGATGGATTTGTATGGGTGTTTTCATTTGCACCTTAAACTGACCTTTGGTCTGAATAGACTGCAAATCCCACATTAGATTTATTGATTTAGAATCTTGTCCGGTTAGGCGCGTTACGCCATCACCCCAACTTAAAATCTTAGGCCGTATTAAAACCTCCAAGTTCAAGTATGGATAAGCCATGTAAATTCGCACACATTCTTTTCATACGACCAGAAGAAACAAAAGAACAAAGATAGATATCCGTTATCTTATCTTTGCCATTCAAACGTAGTGATAATCTAAACAATGTCAACTGAATTTATTTATTTATTTGGAAGCAATATGATCACAATACACTCGTGTACATTTCATCTTTTTGAAAGGCCAATATGCACGTATTTTTCTTTTTTATATTTCAAGATTTATGCTTGACATATAAATCAAGATCGAACTTTATGAAAGGCTAAAAATATGCACAATGTGTTTGCATATCTTTGTGTATTCTAAAATCCAAAATGCAAAAAGAAAACCAGACAAAAATCGAAAAAAGAAATAAAGTAGAATAAGGACGAGAAAATTAGTAAAAAGCAAGAGGCACAAATGCACAATAATTAAGCAGCCCACGGATTAATTAGTAGTGTTTTTTTGATCTAGCATTTCTGGTGATGAATTAGTGGCAATACATAATTCGGTTGTTAAGTTTGGTTGTCTCCCATTAATTGAATTAATCTATAATCAAGCACAAGCTTTAGTTAAAGCAAAAGCAATGAAGTTAAATTAAACAGTGTCAACCAAATGGGTACGGATTGTCCCTCGTTCATGTAAAAACTCATCTTCACTAATCTAATGTCACTTGTTTACATTTTACTAAGTTACGGTTAAATTTGTGGAGATGCATCTTCACATCAACACTACAAATTGTGCGTATGTACCAGATGAAGTCTTGATACTCGTGTTTCCAAGGAAGCTCGGTGATCCTAGCATGCGGATGTTTTGAATTAAAAATTGATTTTTTTGTCATATTGTATTGGAAATTTATTTCTCAAGCATTAAAAATAACTAATCATTTATAACAGAATGATTTATTTATTTTTGTGACAAGAACAAGGACACATTTAAACTAAAAAACTAGCATGACATGACACGTTAGTATTATGGGTTTAGATGAAGTCTTGGCAAGGAAGGGGTTAGATTAATCGTAAATTTATTTTCAATGGCATTCACAATAACTGACAAGAACAAGGACATGAGGTCAGGCAAGCTATTACTTTAGATTGTTGGAAATAAAAATTTGTTCATAAACTAGAAAAACTCAAAGACAACACGTGACGCGACACAACACATTCACAAACATGACACAACACATTTTTATTTTGATTGTTCGTGTATCCTGATCTTGTTTTGATTGTTGACGCTTGATCCAACAAATAAGATGGATAGAAATCACAATGTTTGTTGGACCAAGCTCAACAATCAAAGTAAGATCATGATACACGAACTATCAAGATTAAATTTGACATGCCCAAACATCACTAGGACACCCTAAGCATGGCACATCAAAAGACTAAACCCAAATTCGTAGCTCATCTGCTACGTCCTAATCTCGCCTTGGCCAGCTAACGCCAGCTCCCCTGGAAGTGCTATCGCTCAACATGCCCTAGGCGTACGCGGCCAAGTCCGTATCATAACTATGGGACCTTAACCATAGCTTCTCCTTCCTACGAGTAGATGGATTTGAAAATGGAGATATTTTCTTTAGTTGACTTGTCTAAAAACTATTGGGAAGATTATGATGGACATGTGTTGAGATCAGAGTGATGAACTCTGTAAGGTGTGGTTGTTTATGACTAAGTATCATAAGATGGAACTTGCTTGTTAAATGCAAGTTGTGTTTATAAAATCATAGCAAACATTCTAGCAAACAAAATTAAACCACTCATAGATGACATCATTTCACCTTCCAAGCTACTTTCCTCTCCAAAAGGCATAAATGAGTTTAGAACCATTAGATAGTTTACCTAGCCATTAACTGGAAACTTGTATGATTATTATGTGAGCCTTTTTGGCTAAGTTCTTGATACATACCGGTCCACTAGCGCAAGCAATGTCATCCTCCATGGTTTTGGTGTTCAAGCTGCAGTTCAAGGAGGTAGATGATGTCCATGTTATCGTCGTAGTTGTTTTAGCATCATGGAAATCAGAATTTTGGGTTCTTATATTCTTCAACCAGTTTGAGGATGGGGATGAAGAAATGGAGAAGAGGATAATGAAATGGTTAAGTTGCGACCCTATCTTTACCATTTTCAATTCTGATTCACTTTCGATATTTATTTATCGCGTTGGAAACCTATATATGCTTATTCACTCCCCCTTACATAATGATCCATAAATCATATGTATGTAGTGCGACACTACTAATTAATTCTCCCCCTTTATGTCAATAAAAATTGGCAAAGGTACGGAAATAAGGGGGTGCCAGATTACTGGAGTGGGTACCAGAAGTTAATTACCAAATAAGTGACAATTAATTGTTATAAAAAATATCGAGGTTTGTAGGAATGCTATGCAGTTTTCCAGTACTCCTAGCTATGTTGGAAAAGCGGGGGTCTAATAACCACACCCAATATTTCGATTAGCAATCTGTATGGACAAACTTCAATATACTTCTAAGAGAATCAACAAGACTCAATCTTAATAGAGTATATCAAAGAGTTATATCTCTCTTTCTTGATTCAATTCTTACTCAAGCAAATAGAAATCTGCGAGTCTAATTGAATACAATAGAAATCACTTGAACGGTACCAAAGGTCAGATTTCCAATTGATTGATTCAAACGCACAACATGTAATATTTCAATTATATAACAAAATATAATGCGGAAAAGAAATAACATAGACACCATAAGTTTTGTTAACGAGGAAACCGCAAATGCATAAAAAACCCCGGGACCTAGTCCAGATTGAACACACACTGTATTAAGTTGCTATAGACACTAGCCTACTATAAACTAACTTCGGTATGGACTGTAGTTGAACCCCAATCAATCTCACACTGATCCAAGGTACAGTTGTGCTCCTTACGTCTGTGATCCTAGCAGGATACTACACACTTGATTCCCTTAGCTGATCTCACCCACAATTAATAGTTGCTACGACCCAAAGTCGAAGACTTTAATAAACAAATATGTATCACACAGAAAAGTCTACGGTAATAGATAAATCTATATCCCACGGAAATACCTATAATGTTTTGTTCCGTCTTTTGATAAATCAAGGTGAACATGAACCAATTGATAAACCAGACTTATATTCCCGAAGAACAGCTCAGTATTATCAATCACCTCACAATAATCTTAATTGAAGCGGCGAAAGAATATATTGTGGAATCACAAACGATGAGACGAAGATGTTTCTGATTACTTTTATATCTTGCCTATCAGAGATTTCAATCTCAATCCAATCATTACAATTATACTCAACACGATAGAATCAGCAAGATCAGATCACATAATTATAAGAAAGTGATATCGGCATGGCTTCACAATCCCAATGAAGTCTTCAAGTCGTTAACCTACAGGGTCTCGGTAGAAACCTAAGGTTAAAGGAGAATCGACTCTATCTAATACAACTAGTATCACACAAGAGGTGTGGGGATTAGGTTTCCCAGTTGCTAGAGTTCTCCCTTATATAGTCTTTCAAATCAGGGTTTGCAATCAATGTTAGTTTAGTAACAAAGCATTCAATATTCACCGTTAGATGAAAACCTGAATAGATTCAAGATAATATCTTTCAATCGTTAGATCGAAAACTTAGCTTGTTACACACAAATGAAATGCACGTTTTTAGGTTTATGTAACCTTACCCAAATATGTACATTTGTTGGTTCAACAATAGTTAACCAAAAGGTTAGCCATATGAGCACTTTCATATTAACCATATTCTTCTTCACCATAACTAGTTCAAATGACTCAAATGAACTAGTTAGAGATTTTTTCAATTGCTTAGATCTTATAGAAGTATACAAGACACAATCGAGGAAAAAATGATTTGATTCACACGAATCGATTCATGACATTTATAGCCACGGTTTGCAAACTTGCATTCCTTAGTTAATATAAGTATAAGTTCACTAATAATCGTTTTTAGATGTAACCAACATAAGTACGCGTTCTTGGTACACGAACTTAAGTACCCGGAATAAGTTTGTAACAATTTTACAAACTCCAGCAGAAATTCTCGGGAAGAGAACCTCCGACGGTACGCGGACTGGGTTCGCGGACTCTTGTTCCGGTTTTCCTGATCAACAAAGACGCATACTTTGGTTCAAGGAATAAGGACTTAAATATGTATGTGTTTCCACACAATGCTTATATCCAACAATGGTTATATAATCTAAACTCTCATTTCAATCATTGAAACATTCTTAGAGGACGTTATATATTTTTTATTCACAAACCATTTTCGTCAAAGCCATTTTCAAGTGATTGAAACATAACATGACTTTCGTCTCTATGTAAAGATGAACTTGGTCAAAGAAAAAGCTTACCAACACATATTTCGAGAAATAGATAGGCGAGATAAACTCGACTCGAAATAGCAAATGTGTATAATCAAAGTCTATATAGCAAAATGACTTTTGTCTCAAGATAGGAGATAGAGTAGATAGACTTTTGAGTGATAGATAAGTTCAAGTCTCCACATACCTTTTAGTCGATAAAGTTCCACTAGTTCCTTGAGTATCTCTTCGTCTTGTATGATGATCGCCATGGAGTTCTTGAGCTCAACTAAACTTTCTATCCTAGTCCGAGACTTAGCTATAGTAGACTAGAAATCAAGACTTATAGTTTTGATCACTAACATTGACAAACATGCTTGAGATATCAATGCATGCGAGTTCGACCGAGCAATGATCTAACAATCTCCCCCTTTGTCAATTTTAGTGACAAAACTATCAATACATATGTAATACAAAAATAAATAAATAAACTTTTGTAGCTCCTATTCCACATGCCTAATCTTCAACATTACTCGTAATCTTCGTCACTTACAAGTACTCCAATGATCCCAAAGGTTGTAAGTTCAGCATCATCGTTGTTGAAAATCCGTAGCTATAACAATGAGAAAACAAGAATTCTCAATCATTGTTATACAGTGTCATAGTATTATTATACAACATCAAAGTTCAATTGTATCACAACTTCGACAACAATACTATGGTGATATGTATCACCCCCCCTTAGTTAATACACCATCTCATATGGAAACCACTCCCCCTTACATAATGATCCAAAAACCATATGTATATGTTGTGTGAACTATACATTAATTATCCCCCTTTTTGTCAATAAAATTGGCAAATGTACGAAAACGGGATCATAATGAAAAATTTCATAGAGACATTTCATGACCAAAAGAAAGCACATATCAACTTGTTTAGATGAAATCATATAGCCTAAGCTAAATGCTTTCATCAAGGAGTTTATAAAGATACAAGATAACTCCTATAATATTCCACAGCCGCACTCCCCACAAAGATTTGGCAATTAAGCACAAGTTCAATTAAGAACTCTCCCCCATAAAATGTCATTCCCTAAAGAAAAACAAGAGCGACCTTAATTTCAAAAGAAAAGAAGGATTTCTTTGGACATAACAAATCACATACGAATATGAATTTGAATCCAAAATACTCAATTAAAACCACAAGGGAACCCATGATTAATTTAATCGGAAATATACAACCAAATTAACCACAAAAAGTGATAAATTTAATTGGTCATGCTCGACATAAGAGAACTTACAGAGCCTCACAGTATATAAACATAAAATATGGATCAAAGAAGATCAATATTGCGGAATAACCAAGGATTCATTCTATTTTCCATCACTATTTGCACAATGACATACAATAGACATAATCCTTGTAAACAAAAGTTCATCCCATCTTCCATCAATATTTGCATAATAACATAATAGGCTTCAAACTTTTGTAATGTCAAAAGTTCTTTCATTCTTTTATCAATACATGCATATCGACATACGAAAGACTTAACTTTTGACAAGGTATGGTTCAATCATAGTTCACGGACGCAAACACATATCCCATAACAAATTGCAATATATAAAACCATAAAGATTAATACTGCAAAAAATCATCTTCCAAACAATCTTTTAGAATTTAAAAAAATAAACATAAAAACATGAAGATGAAAACGTTGGACATAGCTATGTGTAATCACAATAGTGGCTATTCCAAACTCTAGTTATTCTTATAAACAAAACAAGAAAAATAAAATATTTACTAGGCAAATAACTTACTCATCATCTTCATCATCGGAAACACTCCAAGATGCTTGAATCATGTTCAATTCTTCTTTGAGCTCGGGAAGCTTAATTGCAACCAATGACAATTGTTCTTGCATGCACTTCACCCATGAATTTTCCTTACACACACCCTTGTGAATTTTTTGAAGAAGACTCAAGGTGGTAGGGTCTTAATAGTCAAGGGAATAATCTCTTGAAAGTACAGGGACGAACCGGTTTGGGAACCCCAAGAGAATTTCCAATTGGATAAATACCACGTTCACGGAAAATTTGACCAATCAAGCACGGGTAACCTAACTTCTTGTTGGGTGAAGTCATAGAGGTCATATGAGAAATGATGAAACCACAAATATCGAGACTCGGAACACCCAATTCAAGGAAATAGACCAACTCCGTAAACTCGCGACTCCATTGAGAATTCTCAATTGTGGATGGGCAAAGATTAGAGATACCAAGTTTACCGAAGGCCATCAAAGAAACACTAAGAACATTAGTAGGAAACTTTCCTTGATTCCAAGCCACCTTCTTACCGTAAAGGCCGATAAAGATGTCCTCACGCGATGGTCGTTCATCACTTGGTCTAGGTAGATGAACATTTCCCAATGTAATTTTGGTAATCTACGAAATCAACTCTCTATTAACAAGAAATCTTTCTCTATTTATCATGGTTTTGAATTCCATTTTTCCAAGATCAATATCATGAATATTGGCATAGAAAATTCTCGTGAGAGTATCAAATCCTTGACCAAGACCATCAAACACGTTTCCAAGATTGGATTTTTCAAAACAAGCTAAATCCTCTTTATGTCCGCTAGAAGAATCCAATTTCTTTTCAAGAATAAAACCCATATATGAAATCCTTTTAAAAACATTAGCACAAGAATCATTGACAAATTTAATCCTAATATAACTTTGGTCTAAAGGAAGATTCTTTTTTTTGCTAAACAAAGAATTATATTGATACCAAAGAGAATTACAAAAAGTTTAGCTCATTGAGCCCAAAAACAAGGCCTAAAGAAGAAATTAAAAAAAAAAGCAAGATTACAAAAGCCCACAAGCCCATTTGCCTTTTATCAGAACCTTAACAAAATCTATAGTAAGTTTTGTAAGTCCATTCCATACTGTCAAGGAAGTCTGGTTTAGTAAGGAAAATCCTCTTCTCACCTCTTGCAAGATTAGTTCCATTTTTTGCTAAACCATCTGCAGAGACATTTACTTCCCTGTAGCTATGGTTGAAAAACCATGATGAAAGATTAGAGCAGATTTTCTCCCATCTCTGAATTGCAAACCAAGGGACCTTTCCTTGTTGAAAAGCAAGAATTGCTGCACAAGAGTCAGTTCTAATCCATATATCTCTATGACCCTTACTAACTTCCCATTCACCAGCATTCAAAATGGCTAAAATTTCTGCATAGAAATTTGTTGAAATCCCCAAACCACCTGAAACAGCACACAAGAACTCACCTTAATTTGATCTGCCAATAAAACCATATCCAAAGATGCCTGGATTGCCTTTTGAGGCACCATCACAGCAAAGAAGAACTTTATTTGGAGGGGGAAATTAGAAGAAGACTTCTTTTACTGTAGTGCCTTTCACTGTTCTACACTTAAGCTCAAAAGCTTTTAGAACTTGAAGATCATAAGGATTATTCCACATTGTTGATTTCATTCTAATTTCACTCTCTTTTATAAACTTCAGAACCTTCTTCTTGATCACTTCCATAGAGAAACTTTCTTCTTCATAGATAATTTTATTTCTGGTAAACCAAAGTTCTCTCATTAAACAGAAAGATGCAATTCTCCAAGTTTCTTTTATTGCAGGACTTTTACCTTTTGCTAGCTTCAACATCTCTTCAAAATAACTTGGATTTATAAATTGGAATATATTACCTAGCCATTTCCACATGATCTCACTGAAGTCACAAAACCACAAGATGTGTTCTTTATTTTCTTCATCTTTCCTGCAGAAGCAACACCTTGATGCTAAGTGAACTTTTCTTTTTCTTAGGTTTTCATCAGTTGCACATATGTTTCTAGCTAGTTTCCATATATTACTAGACAAATTAGGATGAATTGAAGAATGCCATACCTGATTTGTCCATTGCATTTAAGGGAACTTGTCTCTTATAGCTTCTGCAGCATATACCATAGTAAAAACACCTGTAATAGTATTAGACCAAACTCTTTTATCATCTCTTCCAGTTATCACAGGTAGCTCTGTAACTTCAATCGTATCCAATATTTCCTCAGGAATCACCCATTCACCTTCCAGGATAATATCTGCCACTTTCAAGTCTGGATATTGATGCACAAAAGAATTATCTGGAAAAGACTCTGCCAAAGTATTTTCATGAATCCACTTTTCATTCCACATAGATATAGTTTCACCATTTCCGACTAGACACCTTGTACCTTCCTGTACATCATTCATCACCCATTTTATGCCTTGACATATGGATGATTTTTTGTAATATGAAATCCATAATCCATTTTTATTCTTGAACTTTGCTTGAAAGAATTTTGCCATTTCATCTGACCCAAAATGGATCCTCCAACATAGCTTCATTCACTACTTCCAATCTCCTTATTCTCAGGCCACCTTCTGTTAATGGAGTGATGAGTGCCAAATATTGCATGTTCATACACCTTTTCATTGGCATTTAACTCATCTTTCGCGCTTCAAAGTCATATATTATCCCAAATTCTGCATTTTTACCATTTTCAAGAATAAATATTTGTATTAATTAATTTTGTGTTTTTAAGTACTAAATAAAGCTTGGAAGAATTGAGAAGACAAAAGAGAAGAAAGTTGGAGGCGTTGCAAACCCGCTCGCGCATCGGTGGCAACTTGTTTACAAATTCATGGGATTAAACAAATGATCCAAAACCCATGATCCAAAACCCAAGACCCAAATCCATTTCCACCTCACCCCCATTGGATTCTTTCCAAAACATCCACCTCACCCCCATTGGATTCTTTCCAAACATCCACCTCACCCCCATTGTATTCCATTTCATCCATCAATTAAAGAAAACATCCCCATTCTCTCACTCAATCACTCCCAATTTTTTTCCCACAACCACATATATTCCATTCAATCCATCAATTAAGAAAACATGTTTTGTTGAGTGGATTCTTTCCAAATTTCGAATCCAAGTGCTTGAGGGAATTTTGTGTATAAATATAGAGGGTTGTTGTGTTGAAAAACCATCCAAGAATAGCTTGTTCATGTTAGTTTATCAGATTTCAATTTTGTTGTAATGTTCTTCATGTTCTAATTTCATTTACTAGGGTTTAGATGAAGCCCTAATCTCATTGGTATGTATTCATATCTTGTATCTTGTTCTTGAAAGTTTAGAATTGTTTAAAGATATAATTTAATCCAAGTTTTTCAACATCTTGCTCTCACAATGTATGCAATGTATCCATTGTAGTTAGAATATCTCTATGTTGATTATGCTACAACTCATTCTTAACCAAATATTGATCTTTAGATTAGTTGTGCTTAATTAGACAATTAATGCTTTGGAGAAATACTTTAGTTGTGATTAAATTATCCATTGGAGAAACACCTTAGTTATACGGTAGACTTGAATCTACTATAAGGACAAGAATAATATTACAAGTTGAATGCATATCATAGGTTATTGGTGGATTTGAATACCCTAGTATCCATATTATCATTGTTTACATATCTTGTTATTTGCATCTTTTACTTTTATTATTTCAGTCACTTGAAAATCATATCGTCGTATCGACAAAATCAAACCCCTTTTGGTTACTCTCTGAATCAGGATTTAGAATCAACTTCTACACTCTCCAAGTCTATGTGGTTCGACCTGTGCTTGCCATGTGTTGCTTGTCGACACTGTGCACTTGCAGTATACACAATAGTAGGTATCTTTCCGAGCCTACCAAGTTTTTGGCGCCGTTGTTGGGGACTCGGTAGTGGTGTAGTTCATTTTTCATCTCCTGTCACTATTCATTTGTGTAGTTCACTGTAGTTGTGCAACTATTCACAGTCAATTTTACACTTATTTTTGTTATTTTTTTTAAAATTTTTGCTTTTGCTTTAAAACTTCGAAACCCTAACTACCTCTTTTGAGCTCAACAGGTGCCGGAGTAGCTGTTGTAAAGGCGAAGGAAAGGAAGCGAAAGAAGTTTTTATTTTAAATTTAAAAAAAAAGAAAAAAAAAGAGTTTATTTTATTGTATTAGGATTCCTCTACTCTTGTAATTTTCTTTTTCTTTTGCACTTTATTTTGGACTTTGGACTTTGGACTTGGACATTCTATTTTTATTTTTATTTTTAAACCCTACGGAAGGGTATTATTAAATA
The DNA here is from genome assembly GCA_023529315.1 of Papaver bracteatum. NCBI lineage: Eukaryota > Viridiplantae > Streptophyta > Magnoliopsida > Ranunculales > Papaveraceae > Papaver > Papaver bracteatum. The sequence goes on from JAJJWX010003108.1 coordinate 138,347, forward strand.
TCAACTGTTTGCAGAGAAGGACGGTGATTACAATATCACCTCGGCCCCTCGGGTTCGTTCATGACATAGGAGTCGTGGCCCGAGTCGACAACAACGGTTCATCCCCCGTCTGGAACGGGAGGTAAGTTTGTCGAAACACTCGCGAATCCCTTGTTAGCGAGAACTGTATTCCTTCATTTGCATATATGTTGAGGAATTGAATACGGCTGCTTTATTTTCCTAGTAAAGGGCAAGGACTGGCCATACAAGATAAGGGTTCGGATTTCATCACCGTTCTCTTCTTGCCCGCCTTAGGAAAATGATACATACGCGAACCTAAGCTTTAAAATTTTGAATAGAACAAGACCTATAAGATAACGAGCTTAGTAGGAAAGTCATTTGAAAAATATTGGTTACTCTTTAAGCATACTTCGAAGTTCATGACGGTTTCTGTAAATTGAATGCGTGACTGCGCCGCCTTGTAATACGGTGAGTCCTTGGGTATCAAAGCTCTAGCAGCTTCCCTCGCCTCTATTCAATTTACTTAAACTCGGATTGATTCCAGAGGGGTTTGCTCAGATTGTAACGAATTCCCTTTCGAAGGATTATAAGCTGGTCTAGAAAACAATCTAAGTGGAGCCATTATGCTTTTTGTTTGCTAGAAATCAGTAGGTTTACTGTGGTGGAGTCATCCTTGTTTGTGATTGCATAGAAATTGCCTTCTAGGTGAATTGTTAACATGCTTGATGTGCTAGCTAGGCTATGATTGTGTCTTTTAGAGACCATGCACGCCGACTAGTTAGAATCAGTCAAGAAGAGTTAATTGAAATACATAGTTCTGAGGCAGACAGTCCAAACCCATCCGAAACAATGGGAGAACCAGTAAACCCAGTCCGTATTCTAAAGGACTACATGTACCCAACGAGGACAACCCAGTCCTCGTGCATTGTCTTACCAGCTATTGATGTACAATTTGAGCTAAAGGCAAGTATCCTCAATATGTTGCCTAAATTTAAAGGGGTTGAAGCTGAAAATCCCTACCACCATGTGAGAGAGTTCGAGGAAATTTGTGGGACTCTTCGGATCAACCAAATGACGGATGATCACCTCAAAATGAAACTTTTTCCTTTTTCTTTGATAGACAAAGCCAAGACTTGGCTGTGTGCTCAACATCCACAGTCATTTCATACATGGGATTCTCTTACGAAAGAGTTCTTCAAAAAGTTCTTGCCAAACCATAAGACTACGACAATTCGTCAAAGTCTGAATAGTTTTGTGCAATTAGAGGAGGAAACTTTGGCAAAATATTTGGAGAGATTCAATGAATTATTGCTCCAATGTCCTCACCATGGTTTTGAAAAATGGAGACTTGTGCAAATTTTGTATGAAGGCTTAGATGTCAAGAACCGAACTACAGTTGAGACCATGTGCAATGGTCAATTTATTGAAAAAAGTTCTGATGAGTCTTGGGATTTCTTAATCGAAGTCGTTGAAAAGACTCAGCAGTGGGAATCCCCCCATGAACCAAATAGGATTACCCTTGCATCCAATGTTCATAGAATTGACTCTGACTTCGAAGGAAGTGCAAAGATGGCATCCTTGGCCAGGAGAATAGAAAAGCTAGAACTAGAAAAGAATGGAAAAACTAATATCCCTACTCTCTGTAGTCAAATTGAAATGGCCACTTGTGCCGCATGCCATAGTTCAGACCATCTAGTGGACACTTGTCCGGACCTCCATGCATTTCAAGAGTCTAAAACCGAGCAAGCCAATGTTTTGTACCAAAGGCAAGAGAACAACCCATATTCTCAGACCTACAACCCAGGGTGGATAAATCACCCTCACCTTTCATGGTCTAAGGGACCTGTACAAGGGGGAACATCAAATAATAACCAAGGATACCCTTATCCTATAAACCCCCAAGTGCAACCACATGTGCAGTACCCTGTAGAGAAAAAGCCTAGCTTCGAAGAAAGTTTCGGTTTGTTGACCCAAAATTTGGTACAACTCCAAAAGACCACAGACCAACGTTTTACAAGTCTGGAACTTAAAATGGGTCAAATTTGTGAAGCATTGAATGAAAGAGACAAAGGAAAACTCCCTAGTCAGCCCCAACAAAATCCAAAAACTGTATATCAGGCAGAAAATTCAACTCGAAATGAGGCCTCACATAATCAAGTAAATGCTGTCACCACTCTTCGTAGTGGTAAAATTATTGAAAACAATGTAGGTGAACCACAGTCGAGTGAGTCTAAATCGGACTCACCAGTGCATACAACTCCACAGAAAACACCTATTGTTGAAAACAAATCTGAGCAACATAAGAATTCCCATAATTCTAATGTCTCTGCACCATCTCATGTACCTGTTGCTCCATTCCCACAAAGATTGGTGCAGCAAAAAGAGAGTATACAGTACAACGAAATTTTGGAAATGTTCAAACGAGTTAACATCAACATCCCATTTATTGATGCAATCAAGCAAGTCCCTGCTTATGCTAAATTCCTTAAGGATCTGTGCACACAAAAGCGAAAGCTTCATGTGCATAAGCGTGCTTTTCTCACTGAGCAAGTGAGTGCAATCATTCAAAGCAACACACCTCCTAAGTTTAAAGACCCAGGTAGTCCAACTATCACATGCAAAATAGGTGACAAAACGGTTAAGAAGGCGTTGCTAGAATTAGGGGCAAGTGTGAATTTACTACCATATTCAGTATATGTGCAGTTAGGTCTTGGAGAGTTGAAGGCAACACCTATAACTCTGCAATTGGCGGACAGATCCGTCAAATTGCCACGTGGTGTGGTAGAAGATGTTTTGATTAAGGTTGATAAGTTTTATTTTCCTGTGGACTTCATCGTCTTAGATACTCAACTTTGTGCAAAACCCCGACAGTCACATTCTGTCATTTTGGGACGTCCCTTCTTAGCAACGTCCAATGCAATCATTAACTGCCGTAATGGAGTGTTGAAGTTGTCATTTGGTAATATGACTGTGGAGTTGAATGTTTTCAATACTAGCCAACAACATTTAGATCTTGATGATGATAATGATGTGCATGAAATCAACATGATTGAAAGTTTGATTCAGGATTCGTTGTCTAGTAGCATGTCTGTTGACCCTTTGGATGCTTGTTTGAATAATTTTGACTTGGATTTGTTTGATGATGAATACATAAGTGAAGTGAATACTTTGATTGAATCCATACCACTTATGGACACGACTAAGTGGAAAGCTAGAGTGGAACCACTTCCACTCTTGGAATCCAAGTCTGTTCCCTCTCTTGTTGAGCCACCAAAGCTCGAACTGAAACCATTGCCTGATACTCTTAAATATGCATTTTTGGGACCTTCTAATACTTTGCCTGTAATCATTTCATCTGCCTTAGATAGAGAACATGAAAGTAAACTTTTAGAAGTACTTAAGGAGCATAAAGAAGCCTTAGGATGGACCATCTCGGACCTTAAAGGAATAAGTCCCACTGATTGCATGCATCATATAAACCTTGAGGACAATGCTAAACCATCTAGGGATATGCAAAGGCGACTCAATCCCAACATGAAAGAGGCTTTTAAGAGTGAAATTATAAAACTTCTTGATGCGGGTATCATATAACCAATCTCAGATAGCAAATGGGTTAGCCCCATTCAGGTTGTACCGAAAAAGTCAGGAGTTACTGTAGTTCAAAACGATAAAGATGAGTTAATCACTACTCGAGTAACCACAGGGTGGCGAGTTTGCATTGATTATAAGAAGTTGGATGCAGTTACAAAGAAATATCACTTCCCTCTTCCATTCATAGATCAAATGCTTGAACGATTGTCTGGGCGTAGATTTTATTGTTTCTTGGATGGTTTTTCTGGTTACAACCAGATTCATATTTCACCCAAAGATCAGGAAAAGACTACATTTACATGTCCATTTGGAACATTTGCTTATCGCCGTATGCACTTTGGGTTGTGCAACGCACTAGCTATATTTCAGCGTTGTATGATGAGCATTTTTTATGATATGATAGATAACTTCCTTGAGATCTTTATGGATGATTTCTCTGTGTTTGGATCATCTTTTGATGAATGTTTGAACCATCTCACTCGCGTGCTGATTAGATGTAAGGAAAAATATTTGGTGTTGAATTGGGAGAAATGTCATTTTATGGTGAACTCAGGCATAGTTCTAGGACACATCATCTCTGGAAAAGGCATTGAAGTAGACAAAGCCAAAGTCGACCTCATTCAAAACTTGCCGCAACCTCGCTTTGTGAGGGAGGTTAGATCATTTTTAAGCCATGCTGGTTTTTACCATAGATTCATTAAAGATTTCAGTAAGATCTCAAGACCACTGTGTAATCTACTCAGTAAAGATGTTGCATTTGTGTTTGATGATACTTGTGTGCATGCTTGGGAGGAGCTCAAAACTCTTCTAACTTCATCCCCTATAGTCCAACCTCCAGATTGGAAATTGCCATTTGAAATCATGTGTGACGCATCTGATTTTGCTGTTGGAGCTGTCTTAGGTCAGCGAGTCGACAAACACCCCTATGTGATCTACTATGCTAGTAAGACACTGAATGAGGCTCAAATGAACTATTCAACAACCGAAAAAGAGCTGCTAGCTGTTGTGTTCGCATTAGATAAGTTTAGATCTTATTTGATAGGATCTAAAATCATCATTTATACTTACCATGCCGCATTAAGATATCTTTTATCTAAAAAAGATGCCAAGGCTCGTCTAATTCGATGGATACTCTTGTTACAAGAGTTCCACCTCGAAATTCGAGATAAAAAGGGTCAGAGAATGTTGTTGCTGATCACTTATCTAGATTGAATGTCGAGTCTGCTGATGAATCAGAGATTATTAGAGAATCTTTCCCAGATGAACAACTGATGCTAGTTTCTGAAATGACATGGTTTGCCGACATCGTGAACTACCTTGCTACAGGTAGGATGCCACTTCATTGGTCTAAACAAGACCGGTCTAAGTTCTTGGCCGAAGTGAAACATTTCCTATGGGATGACCCATATCTGTTCAAATACTGCCCTGACCAAATCATTAGGAAATGTGTCCCCAACTCTGAACAAAGGGATGTCATCTCTTTTTGTCATGATCAAGCATGTGGAGGCCACTTTAGTGCAAAGAAAACTGCTGCAAAGATCTTGAAGAGTGGTTTTTACTGGCCAACATTGTTTAAGGATAGCCATGAATTATGTATTTCTTGTGACCGGTGCCAGAAATTGGGAAGTATATCAAAACGAAACATGATGCCCCTACAACCCATTTTGATTGTTGCGCTATTTGATGTATGGGGTATTGACTTCATGGGCCCATTTCCTAACTCTGAAGGAAAGTTGTACATTATTGTTGCTGTTGACTATGTTTCTAAGTGGGTAGAAGCAATTGCAACCAAAACTAATGACCACAAGGTGGTACTTTCGTTCTTAAAGGAAAACATATTTTCTCGATTTGGAACCCCTAGAGCTATAATCAGTGACGGTGGTTCACATTTCTGTAATAGGCCTTTTGATTCATTAGTTCGCAAGTATGGCATAACTCATAAAGTCGCAACTCCATATCATCCACAGACCAGTGGCTAGGTAGAGGTTTCAAATAGGGAGATTAAGCACATTCTAGAAAAGACGGTTAACCCGTCTAGAAAAGATTGGTCTTTAAGATTGAATGATGCATTATGGGCTTATAGAACAGCATATAAAACCCCTATTGGCATGTCCCCTTACCGACTTTTGTATGGGAAGCCTTGCCATTTACCTGTTGAGCTTGAACATCGTGCATATTGGTCTATTAAAAAGCTTAACTTCTCTCTTGATAAGGCGGGTACACAACGGAAACTCCAACTCAATGAGTTGGAAGAGTTGAGAAATGATGCTTATGACAGTGCAAAGTTGTACAAATATAGAATGAAGGTGTTCCATGACAAGCGCATTTTGCGCAAGTCATTCACTCCAGGCCAGAAAGTTTTATTGTACAACTCACGTTTGCACCTTTTTCCAGGTAAATTACGTTCTAAATGGATAGGCCCATTCTTGGTGCGAACAATTTTCCCCCATGGGGCTGTAGAACTAGAAGATGTCACAGCCAAGAATGTCTTCAAGGTCAATGGGCAGAGACTGAAGCCATTCCTTGAACCAATTCCACCTGAAATTGAAACAACTGATCTTGATGATCCGATCTATGTGGACTGAAAAGTTCACCCCCTATACATACCACAAGATATCTTCCCTGCTGGTTGCTTTGGACATACCCTACTGTCTCTGGTTTGGCATCTAGTAATCTATTTCCTTTGAATCTGTTTTGTTCTCATGTTTTGTTGTTGTTTCTGTTATCTTTTGAAACATTGAGGACAATGTTAGATTTAGGTTTGGGGGAGTATTTGCATAATGACCAGCTGTGGAGCGGGTCTTTTGTAGGATCCTTTGTAGTCTTTTGCATTTTTTTATGACCAGCTGTGGAGTGGGTCTTTTGTAGGATATTTTGTAGTCTTTTGCATTTTTTGTAGTGTGTTTTCTATGACCATACTTTTGATTGTGTAGCGGGTCTTGCAGATCTTTTTGTTTCTATGACCAGCTGTGTAGCGGGTCTTCTGTTGTCTTCTAAGACCAGCTGTGTAGCGGGTCTCTAAAAAAATAAAATATATATCGGATCTTGTGTTTGGTATCTGATGACCAGCTGTGTAGCGGGTCACTAAAAAAAATGATGACCAGTTGTATAGCGGGTCTTAAAAAAAAAAAAAAAAAAAAAATTGGTTACAAATTTTCATGGTTCTACGAAATTCCGAAGTTCATCATCTACAGTTGAAGACCGAAGACGAAGACATTTCTATGGATGCTCTGAAATTGGAGAAGGTTTTGTGGGTACATCTTTGGTAGGCCCTCACGAGACTACAACTCGTCCACTAGGGACACCTAGGGGTTTAAAGGCTTAGTGCATACGCTAAATTCATTCGAGAGACCAAATGACAGTGGTATAGTTAGGATTTCTGGATTTCTGTTTCACTTGAGGATAAGTAAAATTCAGGATTGGGGGTATTTGATGAGTGCCAAATATTGCATGTTCATACACCTTTTCATTGGCACTTAACTCATCTTTCGCGCTTCAAAGTCATATATTATCCCAAATTCTGCATTTTTACCATTTTCAAGAATAAATATTTGTATTAATTAATTTTGTGTTTTTAAGTACTAAATAAAGCTTGGAAGAATTGAGAAGACAAAAGAGAAGAAAGTTGGAAGCGTTTCAACCCGCTCGCGCATCAGTGGCAACTGTTTACAAATTCATGGGATTAAACAACCCATGATCCAAAACCCATGATCCAAAACCCAAGACCCAAATCCATTTCCACCTCACCCCCATTGGATTCTTTCCAAAACATCCACCTCACCCCCATTGGATTATTTCCAAACATCCACCTCACCCCCATTGTATTCCATTTCATCCATCAATTAAAGAAAACATCCCCATTCTCTCACTCAATCACTCCCAATTTGTTTCCCACAACCAAATATATTCCATTCAATCCATCAATTAAGAAAACATGTTTTGTTGAGTGGATGCTTTCCAAATTTCGAATCCAAGTGCTTGAGGGAATTTTGTGTATAAATAGAGAGGGTTGTTGTGTTGAAAAACCATCCAAGAATAGCTTGTTCATGTTAGTTTATCAAATTTCAATTTTGTTGTAATGTTCTTCATGTTCTAATTTCATTTACTAGGGTTTAAATGAAGCCCTAATCTCATTGGTATGTATTCATATCTTGTATCTTGTTCTTGAAAGTTTAGAATTGTTTAAAGATATAATTTAATTCAAGTTTTTCAACATCTTGCTCTCACAATGTATGCCATGTATCCATTGTAGTTAGAATATCTCTATGTTGATTATGCTACAACTCATGCTTAACCAAATATTGATCTTTAGATTAGTTGTGCTTAATTAGACAATTAATGCTTTGGAGAAATACTTTAGTTGTGATTAAATTATCCATTGGAGAAACACCTTAGTTATACGGTAGACTTGAATCTACTATAAGGACAAGAATAATATTACAAGTTGAATGCATATCATAGGTTATTGGTGGATTTGAATACCCTAGTATCCATATTATCATTGTTTACATATCTTGTTATTTGCATCTTTTACTTTTATTATTTCAGTCACTTGAAAATAATATCGTCGTATCGAAAAAATCAAACCCCTTTTGGTTACTCTCTGAATCAGGATTTAGAATCAACTTCTACACTCTCCAAGTCTCTGTGGTTCGACCTGTGCTTGCCCTGTGTTGCTTGTCGATACTGTGCACTTGTAGTTTATACATAGAAGTAGGTATCTTTCCGAGCCTACCATGGAGCACAGACTTTATTCCATTTTATTGTAACTTGTTTGATTTGAGATGGATCTCCAGTCCATAAGAAATTCCTGATAATCCTTTCACATTCATTCACAACTCTCTTTGGCCATCTATACACTGACATAGTGTAGACATGTAAGATGTTTAGAAATTTTTTAACAAGTGTGAGTCTTTCCTGAAAAGAGAGAATTTTCCCCTTCCAACCAGCAAGAATGTCCTGCATATGTTCAACCCCTTCCAAACATGGCAAGATTTAACACTTCCAGAAAATAGCTGAACACCTAAGTATTTATCTAGAAAATCAGCTAAAGGGATTCCACAGTCTTCAGATATTTGAATTCTCCTATTTGCAGCTGTACCCCCTATAAAACACTTACTTTTCTCCATACTTATTTGTTGTCCAGAAGAATTTTGATATTCTTTAAGGACTTCCATGTGTTTTTTTAACATTCCTTCTATCTCCATTACAAAAAAGAAAAACATCATCTGCAAATAAGATGTGAGATGGTTTAACACCATTTCTATTCACCATTTCCTTAATACATCCTTCTTATATCTTCATTGAGATGTTTCTACTGAGAGCATCTCCTGCCAATACAAATAAGATTGGAGACAGAGGGTCTCCTTTCCTCAACCCCCTCTCCACTTTAAAATAACCCTCAGGTCCTCCATTTAGTTGAACATAATTCTGGCTGAGTTGAGCAACACCTGAAGCCAATGAATTGAAGAATCTGAAATACCAAACTTACTCATAACTTGAAACAAAAAGTTCCAGCTTAGGAAATCATAAGCATGTGTTATGTTTATTTTTAGACCAAAATTGCCTCCTCTTCTTTTGATATCCAATTCATTCACCATCTCAGAAGCTAAAGCTATTTGATCTTGGATTGATCCCCCTTTTATAAATTCCCCCTGTTGAGGAGAAATCATCTTATGAATTATCTTCCCAAGTCTATTTGCCCATATTTTAGTAAAAATCTTAAAACTAAAGTTCATCAAGCCAATTGGTCTGTATTGTTTTTTTTTTTTTTTTGCATTACTCACCTTTGGAATCAGCTTGAGAAAATTAGAGTTAAGTCCCTCTGGAATAAATCCTCTCCTCCAGAAGTACTGTATAGCATTTGTGAAATCATTTTCTATCACTTCCCAAGCAAATCTATAGAACCAACCTGCAATTCCATCTGGACCAGGAGCACTATCTGGATTGAGATCAAATACAACTCTTTTAATTTCTTCATCAGAAGGAATTGATTCCAACATTGCATTATCTTCTTCATCTATTACTTTTGGAATAACATTCAGGAAATATTGGTTCACTTTCACCTCCTGGAATTTGAATTTATTTTCAAAATGTTGCACAAGATGATCAGCTATCTCCCTCTGTGATGTAATTATATTGCAATCATCATCTTCCAATTCTAGAATCAAATTTCGAGCTTGTATAACCTTCATACTGACATGAAAGACATTTGAATTTGAAGCTCCATCTTTAATCCACATTACTCTTGATTTTTGCTGCAGTATCTCTCTCTCTGTTGTTGGTTTAACACTTCCAACTTCCCCCTAGATGTTACTAGTTTGTTTAGGAGGATAGTGTTATCTGGATTCTTGTCTGAAACATTTGCAGCAAGCATAACATCTTTTTCAGCTATCTGGATCTTCTTATTTACATCACCAAAAACAGACCAGTTCCATTCCTTAATTTCTCTCTTCAATCTTTTTGTTTTATGCATGAAGATATAAATTGGATTTCCTATTACTTGCTGGCTCCAAGAGTCTTTAATTAGATGAAGGAAACCAGAGTGACTTTTCCACACTTTAAGAGCTCTAAAAGGTACATTTGTTGGCTTAGGGATAGAAGTATTTCCCCCAAAAATTGTACCATGGTCTAAGATACCTCTTGCACCTACTTTATATACCCAATTAGGGTACATTTCCAACCATTTGTCATTATAGACTGCTCTATCTAGGTTACAAACAATTATTTTCTTCCCAACCCTGTTATTACACCAAGAAAACTCCAACCTAGAATGAGGACCTTCAATTAAACCACAAGAGTGTAAGCAATTGTTGAACTCAAGCATAGATATTCTCAAGGGTCTAAGACCACCCTTTTTCTCTGATTCTCTAAGAACTAAATTATAGTCACCAATAGAAAGCCAAGGTTTATTTAAAGTGTTTAAAAACTCCATCTCACTCCATAACTCCCTTCTATGCACTGTTAAAGAATTGACATGAATACCTGTGATAACTGCTCCTCCCACCTCCACTGATATTGATTGCTCTGTAATTGACATAATTGTTGGTTTTTGAATAAATGAGCTCCATAATATCCAGATATTACCTCTTCTGGTATCAGTAGAATTGTGGATAGCTTCATAATGCATACAATTAGGTCTTAATTTCTTTATAAAGTCAGAAGAATACTGAACCTTTGGTTCTGCAAGAATAACTAAAGAAGGATTATAATGAAACACTAAATTTCTCAGTTGATTTATGGCCTTAGATCTCCTAAGACCTCTAAAATTCCAGAAAATTATCTTCATTGTTTAGGATTGTGAGAAGGATTCCTCCCTCTCATCTTCCCAGTTTGAGGTTCATTAATCACTAAACCTGAAGCTTGATTCCTTATTTTGATAATACTAATATGCTTTGGTTCTTTCTGTTTCCCTTTAGGTGCTTCAACATGTACCACTTCTTTTTATATTTGAGGAACAACATGAAATACTTCATTAATAGATGTTGCGCTTGAATTTGACTTAAGAATTTGCTCAACAGTTAACACATGGAATGATTCATGTGAATTAAGAATATCTTCACTCATATCCTGAAGAACTTGAAATTTACATGAATTGACTTGACTTGTTGAAGCCTCAGTATTTGGAATTGGAGGAATAATTGCATCTACCTCTTCATCACTATCCAACAAATTCTCATCAACTTTATCTTTAATAGAAGGAAAAATATCAAAACTACTCTTCTTTGGAGGTACTTTATTCTTTGTTTCAACTTTCCTCCAGGTCTTCTTACCAAACTTGTTGCTAACATCATTTTTTGAAGTATTTTTCTTCTCTCTATTCTTATTCCTACATTCACCAACATGATGACCAATATTTTGACAGTGAATACAGAACTTAGGCAAATTAGGAATTGAAATTGTTTGTTCAAAACTCCCATATTTAGATTCAACCCATATTATACTAGGAATGTAAAGAGCTAAATCAATCTCAACTAGGACACTAGCATAGAAACCATCTACCTTCTTCAATGTGTTTTCATCTACCTTAATTGGTTTACCCAATCTTCCTCCCATTTGCATCATAATCTCCTCTTTCCAGTACTCTATACTAAGGCCAGGAAAATTTACCCATACAAATGCTGAAGTAGTTTTTTGCGCTGCTGGGTTAAAATTAGGTTCCCAATTTCTCAGAGCAAGCTTATGTTTTTCAACAATCCAAATACCAGAAATTATATAACATTTATCTTCTTCATTATCCAATTTGATTATAAAATATCCTTTTCCCAGAGGAATAATCTGAACAGAACCCTTTAATTTCCATAATCTTCTAATAGTTGATTCTGTAACTTTAAATTTGACAGCAACAAGATCCAATCTACCGATTAAACTAAATTTCCATTCCTCGATGTTATTCTCAATAAGATCATCAGGAATAAAAAGAGAAGGAGAGTTACCACGAGATCTCTCTGAGAAATCAGAAACAATTTTTGGGGTTTCACTAAAATTAGGTTCAACAAGTTTTTCTTGCTGTACCGAAGCAGAACTTGAATCCGCTATCTTATTCATGAATTAATCTATCTAATCATAAAAAAATTACTATCACCAATCATTGAAATAACCTGAAAATACCACCTGAATTAAATTTGTCTTACCAAAAACGATGAAGATCGAGAATTTAATGACCGAGTTACAAAGCGGGTCAAAACGTTTTTGCCCGATTCACACACTCTCTTCTCTCTCCAACTCAATTGAAAAAGAATTTTTCATAGGATCTAAAGGAAGATTCATGCTAGAGGAACCCAAACTTTTTGAAGTTCATTTTGACCCCTTGAAATTCATCATGAGATCTAGAAATTGGAAAGAAACAAGAGGAAATTACTTACTTGGAATGAATTTCGACCACCCCTTTTTCTTATTTTCCTCCAAGGAAGATTTAATGGAGGAAACTCATGAACCCTATAAAGTTTACGTACGCGGACATATGAGAGAAAGAAGAAGGTCCGCGTACTTCGTATTTATAGGCTCACAAATGGGCTTGGACCCGTTTATGAACTGCAGCCCACAATAGGAATGTGGGATTTTCTTTGATGTACACACATCAGTGTTGTGCATTCCGTGACAACACAATTTGTGAGAGAAACCGGATGCAGTAGAAAGCTTAATCAAAAAATAACCCAATTGTACACAAATCAAACCATTTCTTGCCCCATCTCAAGATATATACAAATGGGGTAGTGCCCGGCATGTTACCAAGAGGCGTGATGTGCATAGAAATCCTCATGCATCATTTCTGGTTGATATTTGTGAACAGTTCTGGTGATATAATCGAAGTAATGATTATAATAAGGGTTTTCGGAGCTTTCTATCTTCCTCTTTAGATGACTAGAATGAAGATTCTTCCGATTTTTAGTTCGTACATTATTATTCAATAGTTTTACATGTACAGAATTTTTATCGGGTTGATTCTTAGACTTAACAGAGTTAAGTTTTTATAAGAATCTAAAAACACTTTCAAAAGCTTTGAATAGATATTTGTCAATTGATCCATTACGATAGTATTTCTCAAAAAGATCAAGAGTTAATCTAGTGAGAGTCCATATCTTTGAGTTTAACGAACGATTCCTCAATCTTCCCTTCTTTTCACTCTTTCCTTTAGATTATTTTTCATCATCTAAACTTTCCCTTATAGATGAAATGAGATTATCATGAGAAATCGTAGGTTTTATCAATAATAATCTTTGAGCAATCTTTGGGATTTCTGGTGTGCGTTATAGACGCTAAAAGCAAGTTTTCCAAAGAAATTTCACATAGGGTAATTTTTAAGGATCGAACAAACACAAACTTATCAGGTTTAAAGTGTTTGCCTGCTCTGATACCAATTGAAAAAGTGGGGGTGCAACAACCACACCCAATATTTTTATTAGCAATCTGTATGGACTAACTTCAATATACTTTCAAGAGAATCAACTAGAATCAATCTTAATAAAATATATCAAAGAGTTATATCTCTCTTTCTTGATTCGATTCTTACTCAAGCAAATATAAATATGGGAGTCTAATTGAATACAAGAGAAATCACTTGAACGGTACCAATGACCAATGTTCAAGGATCAATCAGTTTCCATCAACAACCAAAGTTCGGATTTCCAGTTGATTTATTCAAACACACAACCTGTGATATTTCAATCTATAATACAAAACAGAATGATTTTTTGAGATTAGACGGTCGGATAATATTTTGAAAGACAAACGTTGCATCCGACCATCCCAGTCTCATCCCAGCGAAAGAATCCGATGGTCGTCTTTCTGTAACCGCTCCCATTATGAATCAAAATTTATTAATCTTTAATTATTTCATCACCTCTTAACTCAAGATATTCAAAGAAACATTAAATGAAATCATAATATGTCATGCATGCATTAATTGAATTTAGTGGTGGCATGATGAATCTAATAGGAAATGAGACATGCATACACATTATTACTTAAATGATTTTGTGTTTGTTTTTGGATAATGTATATGAATAATTTTACAATGTACTTATAGACATTATTTTCGTTTAAAATAAAATAGAAAACTATCTTGCAAAGGAACACAATTTAATTCAAAGTCCGGAAAAAAAAAATTACACCAGTAAGATATCATATTAAGGCAGTGCCGTTACAACATGAGCTATCTCTAGATATTTATTAGAACTCTCTGTTAACCTCATGCCGTGTCTTTATGACATGGGTTATTTCTAGTTATATAAAAAAATATAATGCGGAAAAGAAATAACACAGACACCAGAAGTTTTGTTAACGAGGAAACCACAAATGCATAAAAACCATGGGACCTAGTCCAGATTGAACACACATAGTATTAAGACGCTACAGACACTAGCCTACTACAAACTAACTTCGGTTTGGACTGTAGTTGAACCCCAATCAATCTCACACTGACCTAAGGTACATTTTCGCTCCTTACATCTCTGATCCCAGCAAGAACTATGCACTTGATTCCCTTAGATGATCTCACCCACAACTAAGAGTTGCTACGACCCAAAGGCGAAGACTTTAATAAACAAATCTGTATCACACAGAAAATCCTACGGTAATAGATAAATCTGTCTCCCACAGAAATACCTACGAGTTTTGTTCCATCTTTTGATAAATCAAGGTGAACGGGAACAATTGATAAACCAGACTTATATTCCCGAAGAACAGCTCAGTATTATCAATCACCTCACAATAATCTTAATCGACGCGGATGTCGATGGTGGATTTTAGATAAGGGGTAAAATCGTAAAACCCTATGACCTGTTGTTACCAGAAACACATTAACTAAGAGCATTTAATTCAGGTGTCAATAATTAATGGGGGTATTTTTTCAAAATACCAAATTAGGGTTTTCGTCACAGAACCCTAATTCCAAAACCAAGCCGCATACTACGCACCATGGCCACGACGCCAAAACCAAGCCGCATACTGTGCACCATGGAAACGACGCCAAAACCAAGCCGCATACTGCGCACCATGGCCACGACGCCAAAACCAAGCCGCATACTGCGCACCATGGCAACGACGCCAAAACCAAGCCGCATGCTGCGCACCATGGCAACGACGCCAAAACCAAGCCGCATATTGCGCACCATGGAAACGACGCCAAAACCAAGCCGCATACTGCGCACCATGGAAACGACACCAAAACCAAGCCGCATACTGCGCACCATGGCAACGACGCCAAAACCAAACCACATACCACACCGACAGGCAACCATGCCAAACTAAGCCGCTATACCATTTGGAACATGCCAAAAATAGTGCCCTAGGCTTGAAAACCGTGCAACTAGGTCAACTTGGCCGTGCGTGCCATTGGCACATGCCAACACGCACCACTAGCCAATTTCTAAGCCGCTATACCATTTGGCACATGCCAAAAATAGCGCCCTAGGCTTGCAAACCATGCAACTAGGTCAACTTGGTTGTGCGTGCCATTGACACATGCCAACACGCACCACTAGCCAATTTCTAAGCCGCTATACCATTTGGCACATGCCAAAAATAGCGCCCTAGGCTTGCAAACCGTGCAACTAGGTCAACTTGGCCGTGCGTGCCATTGGCACATGCCAACACGCACCACTAGCCAATTTCTAAGCCGCTATACCATTTGGCACATGCCAAAAATAGCGCCCTAGGCTTGCAAATCGTGCAACTAGGTCAACTTGGCCGTGCGTGCCATTGGCACATGCCAACACGCACCACTAGCCAATTTCTAAGCCGCTATACCATTTGGCACATGCCAAAAATAGCGCCCTAGGCTTGCAAACCGTGAAACTAGGTCAACTTGGCTGTGCGTGCCATTGGCACATGCCGACACGCACCACTAGCCAATTTCTAAGCCGATATACCATTTGGCACATGCCAAAAATAGCGCCCTAGGCTTGCAAACCGTGCAACTAGGTCAACTTGTCCGTGCGTGCCATTGGAACATGCCAACACCCACCACTAGCCTATTTCTAAGCCGCTTGGTACATGCCAAAAATAGCGCCCTAGGCTTGCAAACCGTGCAACTAGGTCAACTTGGCCGTGCGTGCCATTGGCACATGCCAACACGCATCACTAGCCAATTTCTATTTTCAAGCCGCTATGCCCAGCTAGCGCCCACGACTTGGCCCAATAGCCGTGCGTGCCATTGGCACATTCCAACACGCATCACTAGCCAATTTCTATTTTCAAGTCGTTATACCATTGTAGCGCCCGCGACTTGGCCAAAGTGGCCGTGCGTGCCACTGGCACATGCCAACACGCAACCACTAGCCAATTCCCATTCCAAAGTCGCTATACCATTGTAGCGCCCGCGACTTGGCCAAAGTGTCCGTGCATGCCATTGGAACATGTCAACACACAACCACTAGCCACTTTTATCCCCAACCTGCTAGCCAATTTCCAAGGCATTCCGCACATGCTACACATGCTCCACTAGCGACTTTGGCATTGCCATTCACACTCAAAGTGCAACTCGCGGCCAAGGTATTCCGCACATGCCATTGACACATGCCACACATGCTCCACTAGCGACTTTGGCATTGCCATTCGTACTCAAAGTGAAACTCGCGGCCAAGGCATTCCTCACATGCCAAATGCTCCACCAAGCGACTTTGGCATTTCCATCCACACTCAAAGTACAACTTGCGGTCGAGACATCCCGCACATGCCATTAGCACATGCCTCAACGCTTCACTAGCAACTTTGGCATTGCCACTTGCGCCCAACTCTCGAGACATCAACACAAACTGGGGGATGCTTTCTTGGGGTTTTGGTTTGGCGGTCACAGCGTGCAGCGTACACTACGCTCGTAATAAAGCAAGGCGTGCAAGGAATGAATACGGTCAATTAAATATGGAAATTTATGGTGAAAACGTTTTCACCATAAATCCAACGGTTTCCACCTCCTATGTTTTAATTGGCACATTTACTCTTTTCCTTAATGAGGCCAGGGTACGTTCAATCTCACTTGTATAAATAGGTTTCACCTATTCTGCCAAAACACACAAGTCTTGGTCAGTAAAAATACAACACTATCATATAACAACTTTGCAAGCTCTCTCAAAAGCTTCCATCACTAGCAAGCTTCCGCAAGCTTCTACACTTCTGATATAAGTCAAGATACTACCTATCCAGAACTCTCTGGTTTCATCACCCTTCTTCGCTATCCTCCCCAAATCAACCCTTCTCCTCCACTTTGTGACCGAAGAAAATATGGAACGGCCATCTTCTTGGTTTAGGCCAGAGTTGTACAGATTGATATCTCGAATCAAAAGTGCTCACGTGCAGCACATTTGTTTAAGGGTTTAAACCAGTCTCTCCACCATCGAATTTACCAAATTCGGCAGAGGCGATTTTCTCCTATAAACAATTGGCAACCACAGCGGGAGTTTCAATCTCTCGGTTACAGAAACTGATCTTTAGTCCGAAATCTTCTTTACCATTCGCTCAACATGGTAGAACTAAGATCTGGGTCCGCGACAAAATCTGAAGGCGCTAAAATATAAGCCGCCCATAGCACAAATTCTCCTTCCACCAATGCCTCTGCGTTACCTGCCGATCTTGGCAGCATGTAAAGTGCACCTCCAAGTGTTACACCTCCTGTTACCAGGGCCAGGGATACTTCCGTTCCAAATGTATCTGCACCATCCGCCAACTCAAACAGCACTGAGGGCAGCCCTTCAGGTGTCACACCGCCAGTCACCAAGGCTCGTGCCGCCGCTGCCACCACTAGTGTTTCAGCAGGCATGATGCCTCCGATCACCACTCAAGCCACAACATCTACTCAATCGCCAGGGAGAGATAACAGAGGAGGAAAACCTTATTTCACCATCACGGATTTGATGGAAAGGAAGGAGGCTCTAGCCAGGGCTCAAAAGGATATGGTTTCAACCCAGAAGGAGGTACTCGTCTTCCTAAAAGCCTTAATAGAGAAACTTCCATGGGAGCCACGGCGACCCTAATCAAGAGAAGACGCTTCCGACAACCTTGATGCTAATGTCACACCCCAGGAGAGATACACCAGACAACTCCAAGGTCAAGCGCTCCCAATGATCTTGGAATTGGCACCGCAACTGAGTACACCAACGCAAGCAAGGAAATCCGCATTAGGAACCCAGTGGCAGGAAATCGCCCACTGGATTTCGTAACACGTGAAGTCCTGGAACGACTCCTACAAAACCGAATCAAGAAAGACACTGATGTACATCAACACCAACCTCCTTATCCAATTGAAATCCAGAGAATTCCCCTCCCAAGAGGATACTCATCCCCTCAGTTTTACTTATACGACGGAACCGGCAACGCCAAGGGAACATGTCCCACGATTTCTAGAGGCTCTAGGTGAGCACGAAACAACCATGTTCTCTGCCTGCGAGAATTTTCAAAGTCACTCACTGGAAGAGCGTACATGTGGTACAACTGCATCGCCACAGGTAGCATCTGCGATTGGGGTGAAATGGTTACGTCCTTTTACAAGAAGTATTTCTTTGTTTCCAAGCAAGTCACTCTCTCGGATATGGGAAGAATGTTCTAACATAATGATGAACATCCAAACGATTTTGTCAAGAGATTCAGAATTCAAGCACTGGACTGCCACGACCCGGGTACGACTGAGAAGCAACTAGTAAATTCGTGCATCAATGGCATGAATCCCATCTATCGGGATTTACTGGAAAAATTACGATCCCAGACCTTCTCCGAACTCCACGAAGCTGCTAAACGATTAGCCACGACAGTGCCAGCCCTATTGGAAAGAACTAGGCCTCCCAGAAATGAAGATACACGAGAAGTTCGAAGAAGCCCGCGTTTTCTCAACAAACCATACAACACCAGCCCCTCCTACGTGAGCGTGGTGTACGAAAGGGGAAAGAGGAAAACACCTCCAACAGATCAACACCTTGGGCGCACGTCCCCAGCACGAAGGGAATCCCCGCGAAAGGCCCCAACCAAGCCTTCTGAATGTCGCCCTGAAGCCAGAGGAGACGACTCGGACTTCCCTTTTCCGATCGAGAAAGTGATCGAACTTCTGGAAACATGGGGTCCAGGATGGTGTCATCAGCCTACCAGCTCCTCGGTACCCACCTACTGAAGAAGAGATGGCAAATCCCAGATTTTGTCACTACCACAGATTCGTCAGTCATCCAACCAGCGACTACAACAGGTTGAAAAGCATTTTCAAAGAAAGGATAGAGGAAAGGGAGTTACGACTAAGAAATGAAGGAGTACATAGAGATCCGCTTCCCATAAGAAATTTTGAAATCTCTATGGACTTCATACACGAAACAGTGCAATCCATGATGCAACACATATGCGAAATCCTCTACTTTTCCAAGGAGCAACGTCGAGACACTTTCTCAACCCTCAACCACATAATATCTGGGAAACGACTTCACCCTGCCACAAAAAACACACCTGAGGAACATATCTCGCCAGGCGCCCCTGCCAAGAAGCACAATTGGGTACTTCTCACCATGGACCGCTTAAAGGACGCCGAGTTCGACAACACGCTCATCAACGTAGCCTCAGAGTTCAACATTGTTACGTTCAAGACCCTGAAAGCAACAAGAGTAACAAAACAAGAGGCCAATCACTCCCCATCGGCTATCAAAGACCACGAGGGGAATCACCTGCATGCGCTTGGCTACGCTAGTCTTGGGATCAACATAGGAAACATCGCAACGCGCGGGACTTTCTATATTATCAAGAATCTAAATTACGACATGGTTTTGGGGCGCCCGTGGGTACTCGACAACAAAACAGAATTAGGAGCATCACCCTTGCCCGTGTCAACTCCGGAGAGGGTATCCAACAAGCCGGCTAATTTGCTACCCTGTAAACAGCTTACCGGCGATACTTTACTACTGGGAAAGGATTCGCCAAAGCCACCTGCCAAACTCCAAACTAAAGTAAGCCTGACTAAGACGCTCTCTTTATCACCAACCATTTCTTACCGCAACCCGCCCTGGGGACTCAACACGGTTGTCGAGCACAACACTATCAAGAGATGTGAATGGAACGCCGAACCTTTTAAGTATTTCACCAGGGATCTGAAAGTCACCCTGGAAAACTGCGGGAACAACCACCAGGCGATTGTACCACAACCCAGTCCCTTCCGGATATGGGATATAGTAATCAGAGTCGCCTCATTTCAAGTCGGAAAGATGACTCTGAAGATACCGATTCGGAAAAGTTCTCCCGAATAAGAGGAAGATGAACCATACCTAGTAGCCGATATTCTCTTGGGTGGCTATTGCAAACTTATCAACACGGATAAACTAGAAGGCATAGTGATCCATTCGCGCTGGTTGGAGGCTACCAACATATGAAAGGTCAAGATATTCAATTTCCTGACACATACTCCTCAATACCTCTTTAGCAATTTTCCTTTTCACAACTACTATGTATTGCATCAGGATGGATGCATCACTTACATTCATCCAGCAAATTTTCAATTGTCGCTCATGTTGGGCAATCAAATATATCCTCTCTAGTGAAATAAAAGAACCTTTTTTTTTCCTTGAAAATTTCTCAAGATCAACCCAAAATTCAAAACCCGTTACCCAAAAAAAAAAGGAGTGAAGAAACACATAGAAGACAAAATGGTTATCTTTTCGGCGGAACTTTCAAGCTCACAAATTATTACAAGACCAAGCCACGGAGGCTCAGCACACAAGATACAATGAAAGGAAAATTCCAAGATATTAAAAGGCAATTAGGCCATAAGAGAATCAAAAGAAAGAAGATTCGCTTCGTGAAGATTCCTCCCTACACTTCCCCCAGCAATCCTCCGGGCAGCAAATATTCCATAAAGAAGACACGTCAACAGCAGCAACGGCCTCCGTTTTCCATCCATATGCTTCTCCAGCAGTTCCAGCCAATGCTTCTTTTCCCTTCATCTCTGACGTGGATTCAACGTGCGCAATCATGATTCCTCCAACAGCACCAACGGCATCAACAAAGTTTTCACCAAGATTCTCCTCAGCAGCTCCTACAGGAAAATCACTTGACTTGCTCATGTCAGAATCCATGGGAACCTGTGATTTTTTGCGTACATCACCCGCAAGAATAGAAGGGATATCTTGGATGATGGCTCTAATCTCGCAAAGTAATGAGCCGATCCTACCCAACGAATCTTTGTAAGAAGATCGAGATCCATTAATCCTATGATGCTTCTCGGAGAAACCAGCAATACCATAGCCATTATCACCATGGGCTGCCATCACAAAAGTATGAAAACGGTGTAGTCGCCTCACTATACGACCAGTAGAGAGGGAGAAGACAACGAAATCTTGCCAGCAATATTTATGTGAGAAGGAAGGGCGCGCTTCATGGATGTAACTGCCCTAGGAAATCGCACATCAATAAAGGATCCCCAATCAGAGCCGTGCACAAAGAAGACAATTCAACTCATAAGGAAATTTTGCATCAATCGATCATTTTTCCCTTGCTTAAAGCGGCCCCACCGGCTAGCATGCTCAATTTGCCAACTCGCGCCAGCTTTCCAAAATTCATACCGGTCCCACCAATCACGCCGACCTGTCAATGCCTCCCAAGTTGCACCAAAAATCACGACTATCTACCACCGGCCCCACCAGCCAGCACGCTCAGTTTCTCAACTCGCGCCAGCAGCTCAATGCTTCCCAGCCGTCCATTTCCGCCAAATTCTTCCAACCTCCCGCTCCACGCAAAACTTCCAAGAACGAGGATTCCGAATCCAGTTAGCATCTCAGAAAAAAGGTCACATAAATCTCTCGTTTCTCTTTCAGATCTTGTCTTGGCACCATCTTATGCTTACCTCGCAACAAAGCTTATGTTCCGAGCTAAGCAGGGGACTTAATGTCGATGGTGGATTTTAGATAAGGGGTAAAATCGTAAAACCCCATGACCTAGTGTTACCAGCAGCACATTAACTAAGAGTATTTAATTCAGGTGTCAATAATTAATGGGGGTATTTTTTTCAAAATACCACACAGAACCCTAATTCCAAAACCAAGCCGCATACTGCGCACCATGGCCACGACGCCAAAACCAAGCCGCATACTGCGCACCATGGCAACAACTCCAAAACCAAACCACATACTGCACCCACAGGCAACCATGCCAAACTAAGCCGCTATACCATTTGGCACATGCCAAAAATAGCGCCCTAGGCTTGCAAACCGTGCAACTAGGTCAAATTGGCCGTGCGTGCCATTGGCACATGCCAACACGCACCACTAGCCTATTTCTAAGCCGTTATACCATTTGGCACATGCCAAAAATAGCGCCCTAGGCTTGCAAACCATGCAACTAGGTCAACTTGGCCGTGCGTGCCATTGGCACATGCCAACACGCACCACTAGCCAATTTCTAAGCCGCTATACCATTTGGCACATGCCAAAAATAGCGCCCTAGGCTTGCAAACCGTGCAACTAGGTCAACTTGGCCGTGCGTGCCATTGGCATATGCCAACACGCACCACTAGCCAATTTCTAAGCCGCTATACCATTTGGCACATGCCAAAAATAGCGCCCTAGGCTTGCAAACCGTGCAACTAGGTCAACTTGGCCGTGCGTGCCATTGGCACATGCCAACACGCACTACTAGCCAATTTCTAAGCCGTTATACCATTTGGCACATGCCAAAAATAGCTCCCTAGGCTTGCAAACCGTGCAACTAGGTCAACTTGGCCGTGCGTGCCATTGGCACATGCCGACACGCACCACTAGCCAATTTCTAAGCCACTATACGATTTGGCACATGCCAAAAATAGCGCCCTAGGCTTGCAAACCGTGCAACTAGGTTAACTTGGCCGTGCGTGCCATTTGCACATGCCAACACACACCACTAGCCAATTTCTAAGCCGCTTGGCACATGCCAAAAATAGCGCCCTAGGCTTGCAAACCGTGCAACTAGGTCAACTTTGCCGTGCGTGCTATTTGCACATGCCAACACGCATCACTAGCCAATTTATATTTTCAAGCCGCTATGCCCAGCTAGCGCCCACGACTTGGCCCAATAGCCATGCGTGCCATTGGCACATGCCAACACGCATCACTAGCCAATTTCTATTTTCAAGCCACTATACTATTGTAGCGCCCGCGACTTGGCCAAAGTGGCCGTGCGTTCCATTGGCACATGCCAACACGCAACTACTATCCAATTCCATTCCAAAGACGCTATACCATTGTAGCGCCCGCGACTTGTCCAAAGTGTCCGTGCATTCCATTGGCACATGCCAACACGCAACCACTAGCCCCTTTTATCCCCAACCTGCTAGCCAATTTCCAAGGTATTCCGCACATGCCACACATGCTCCACTAGCGACTTTGGCATTGCCATTCGCACTCAAAGTGCAACTTGAGGCCAAGGCATTCCGCACATGCCACACATGCTCCACTAGCGACTTTGGCATTGCCATTCGCACTCAAAGTGCAACTCGGGCCATGGCATTCCGCACATGACATTGGCAAGTGCCAAATGCTCCACCAAGCGACTTTGGCATTGTTATCCGCACTCAAAGTACAACTTGCGGTCGAGACATCACGCACATGCCATTGGCACATGCCGCAATGCTTCACTAGCAACTTTTGCATTGCCACTTGCGCCCAACTCTCAAGACATCAACACAAACTGGGGGATGCTTTCTTGGGGTTTTGGTTTGGTGGTCACAATGTTCAACGTACACTACACTCACAATAAAGCAAGGCGTGCAAGGAATGAATGCGGTCAATTAAATAAGGAAATTTATGGTGAAAACGTTTTCACCATAAAGCCAACGGTTTCCACCTCCTCTGTTTTAATTGGCACATTTACTCAATTCCTTAATGAGGCCAGGGTACGTTCAATCTCACTTGTATAAATAGGTTTCACCTATTCTGCCAAAACACACAAGTCTTGGTCAGGCAAAATACAACACTATCAGATAGCAACTTTGCAAGCTCTCTCAAAATCTTCCATCACTAGCAAGCTTACGCAAGCTTCTACACTTCTGATACAAGTCGAGATACTACCTAACCAGAACTCTCTGGTCTCATCAACCTTCTTCGCTATCCTCCCCAAATCAACCCTTCTCCTCCACTTTGTGACCGAAGCAAATCTGGAATGGCCATCTTCTTGGTTTAGGCCAGAGTTGTACAGATTAATATCTCGAATCAAAAGTGCTCACGTGCAGCACATTTGTTTAAGGGTTTAAACCAGTCTCACCACCATCAAATTTACCAAATTCGGAAGAGGCGATTTTCTCCCATAAACAGCGGCGAAAGAAGATATTGTGGAATCACAAATGATGAGACGAAGATGTTTGTGATTACTTTTATATATTGCCTATCGGAGATATCAATCTCAAGCCAATCGTTGTGATTGTACTCAACATGATAGAATCATCAAGATCAGATCACACAACTACAAGAAAGTAGTATCGGTCTGGCTTCACAATCCAAATGAAGTCTTCAAGTCGTTAACCTACAAGGTCTCTGTAGAAACCTAAGGTTAAAGGATAATCGACTCTAGATAATACAACTAGTATTACAGAGGAGGTATGGGGATTAGGTTTCGCAGTTGCTAGAATTCTCCCTTATATAGTCTTTCAAATCAGGGTTTGCAATCAATGTTAGCTTTATAACAAAGCATTCAATAATTCACCGTTAGATTAAAACCTTATTAGATTCAAGATAATATCTTTTAGATGTTAGATCGAAAACTTATCTTGTTACACACAAATGAAATGCACGTTTTTAGGTTTGTGTAACCGTACCCAAACATGTACATTTGTTGGTTCAAAAATAGTTAACCAAATGGTTAGACATATGAGCACTTTCATATTAACCATATTCTTTTTCACCATAACTAGTTCAAATGACTCAAATGAACCAGTTAGAGAGTTGTTCAATTGCTTAGATTTTATAGAAGTATATAAGACACAATTGAAGCAAAAACGATTTGATTCACTCGAATCTATTCATGAACTTTTTAGCGACGGTTTGCAAACTTGCATTCCTTAGTTAATATAAGTATAAGTTCACGAATAATCGTTTTTAGATATAACCAACTTAAGTACGCGGACTTGGTACGCGTAATTAAGTACCCGGAATAAGTTTGTAACAAGTTTACAAACTCCAGTAGAAAATTTCGGGAAGAGAACCTCCGACAGTACATGGAATGAGTTCGCGGACTCTTGTTCTGGTTTTCCTGATCAACAAAGTACGCATACTTTGATTCAAGGAATAAGGACTTATACATGTATGTGTTTCCACATAATGCTTATATCCAATAATGGTTATATAATATAAACTCTCATTTGAATTATTGAAACATTCTTAGAGGACGTTATATAGTTGTTATTCATAAACCATTTTTCGTCAAAGCCATTTTCAAGTGATTAAAACATAACATGACTTTCGTCACTAGGAAAAGATGAACTTGGTCAAAGAAAAATCTTACCAACACATATTTCGAGAAATAGATTAGCGAGATAAACTCGGCTCAAAATAGAAAATGTGTATAATCAAAGTCTATATAGCAAAACGACTTTTGTATCAAAATAGGAGATAGAGTAGATAGACTTTTGAGTGATAGATAAGTTCAAGTCTCCATATACCTTTTAGTCGATGAAGTTCCACTAGTTCCTTAAGTAGCTCTTCATCTTGTATGATGATCTCCATGGAGTTCTTGAGCTCAATTACACTTTTTTATCCTAGTCTGAGACTTAGCTATAGTATACTAGAAATCAAGAATTATAGTTTTGATCTCTAACATTGACAAACATGCTTGAGATAGCAATGCATACGAGTTCGACCGAGCAGTACTCTAACATATGTGTTTTCAGGAAACTTTGAAATCTGAAGTTCTTTCTAAAACCATTGAGAAGAAACATATTTGGTGATATGAATAGGAAGGAAGATGGGTTATTCTCAAACCTCAAAAGGATAAAATAACGGGAGGAAAATTCGGGCTATCTAGGGCTCAAGTATGTGAGAGAGATACCGATGTGTGGAAACTGAATGATATTAAGGTGGCGAGAGCTAGAATGGCTTATCATCGAGCTAAATTCAAAGGTTTTGTTGATGGTGACTGGGACATAGGCTACTTTCATAGAATAACAAATGCAAAGAGTAAAATATGTTGCATCAAGAAGTTGGAGGTTGACGGAGTAGATGATTTTAACTAGGATATTATTAAACATGTGTTGGAATATTATTATACCTTTTTATTCGCTACATCCCATAAACTCATGCCTTATTTTGATATTATAGATTTCCAACAAGTGAAAGATCAACGTAATGAGTGGTTAGAGATTTTTTTTTATGCGGATGAAGTTCTTAAGGTGATTATAAAATTTGATGTTAATAAGACACCTGGACTTGATGGTTTTTCTATGGATATGCGAACTTTGTTGGAACATTTTGAAAGATGATCTAATGAAGGCTCTGAGTGAGCACAATGGACTGTATATTGAATGTTTCTTTTGTAAAACGTATTCTAAAACAAAAGGAGAACAATGCAGCAACTAAGGATTTTCGTCCTATCAGTTTTGATTAGAAGCTTTTACAAGATTATCTCTGAATTGTTAGCTAACAGAATGAATTTTTTTATGTGGGCTCTTATTTCTGAAAATCAAAGAGCTTTCATTAAGGAAAATTATATTCTGAATGGGATTCTTGTAGCTGATGAATGTATTGATAGCAGATTGAAGAAAATGAATCCTACCATTCTTTGTAATATTGATATAGAGAAGGTGTTTAACAACATAAAGTGGCATTCTTTATTTACCATTTTGAGAAACTATTGTTTTGGATATAAATGATGGATATGTTGGTTTGTTACTTCAACACAATTTTTATTTCTTGTCAATGGAGTTGCAACATATAGAATAAAACCATCTAAAGATATAATAAAAGAGGACCCCTTATCTCCTTTTTTTTATTTTGGTTGTGGATATCCTCTCTAAGTTATCGGTGACTACGAAACGAAGCACCCGCGTCAGGATGAGTTTGTAAGAAGAACAAACTTCACTATTTATAGTCCAAGGTAGTTTGGACACCAAAGAATTTCCATAAATGAAAATATTCTTAAGATATGTAATAAAACACCTAAATTCGGTTTTGTCTAATTCCAACCAATATCCAATTGTATAACCGAAATCTTCATGAACAACTCAATATTATCTAGCACTTAACTAATATATATTTCCATAGATATGTTTTGCTTTCTGGCAAAACAAAACATATTAATTCGTATATCTCAAAAAGATTTTCTATTGTTTCGGTTTGGGATATCAGCTTGAGTATCAAGGAAAATCTTCGAACAATTAAAAAATAAGATTTAGCACATATTCCAATTACTTATTATGTCGACATCTTGAACTTTCCTATTTTGCAAACCCAATTTCCAAATAAGACAAATCCTAAAGTGTACGTGACTTAGAGAAATCGGTTTTTCCTATAGAGACTGGTTCTACCTTGACTCCCAACATAGGTTAGGATTGGTTAATTATATATTGACTCCCAATAATAGGTAGGGATTGATTCTACCTTGACTCCCAACATAAGTTAGGATCTGTTCTATATTGATTTCCTATATAGGTTAGGATTGGTCCAACCTTAAGATCCTCAATGAAAATCGGACCTTCAATCCTATTGATTTCCTTTCAACTATGAAACAAGTTTGTACGTCTACTTCCTTAAATTCTTGTAACTAAACACAATTTTATAGGTATGAAATCCAACCTATGTTCACTACACAATCTAGAAACGAGTTACAAAGACTACATTGATATAGCAATTACGAAGTTCCAAAGATAAGAATTATTCTTCATAATTCAATATGCCAATATAAATAATTCAACTAATTATATATTGTTCCTTGACAGTTTGATCACAAATATGATGATCAAGTCTCTTATACTATAGTTTCATGTATATAACTTTGCATGTTATGTTTTCAATCATAAACGACTTGAAAGCTTACGATATAGAAATGGAAACACGTCAAGTCATGTATTACTAACCTCAAGTGGAAGGATGATGTCATCTTTGATGTCGATGCGTCTTCGGAATCTTCTGGTCTTAAAAGTAATACTTGTATGTCTCAACATTCCTAGACTTCCTAGCCTAACCTAACTAAGTTGACTCTAGTAATCTAATCAAGCGACTTATGGATTTTGATACTAAAATATGACAACCAACCTTGACAGATCAACACTTGCTGGGTTCAATCGAGCAATGCTCTAATAACGTATCTCCATCTTCAACCCACTAATAAAAATCATAACAAAGTACTCTTCATCCAGAGAAGGGTTTTTACTCAACATCAATTCCTTATGAGCTTCAAACTCTTCAAAATAATCATCAACATAAGTAATTTGAGCTAATTTATTAAAAATTCCCACAAAATTTTCATCCAATAAATTTTCAAATCTAGCACACAGGCTCTTACTAAACTCATACCAAGTAATGAAATATTTCCCGATCTTAAAATTTAAAATCCATTAGTCTGCTTTATTGTCTAGATATAGTGAAGCCATATTACTTGTCGATCGGCCAGAAGGGTTGTGTAACTGAACCAATAGTTCACAATTTTGCACTCAACCTATGGGATTATCCTCATCAAATATCGAAAGGTCAATTTTGGGAAATCGATGTAAACTTCCTTCTGAAAACCCTAGGATTACACTACCACTAGAGTTAGATATATGGGGAGTGTTGTTGTAGAATTCACCCTGATTATCTAGATTTTCAAATATTTTTCCTCGAATCTGTAGGATAAAAGTAACAATGGTGGCTAGTTGTGAACAAATCTGATCAATCTTGTCTTGTTGTAACTTCTGTGATTTATCAAACTGATCTGACCCAGTTTCTCCTCAACATCAATCATCTTCGCTAAATATTATTTTTGGATATCTTCAAACTGTTAGTAGTAGGATTAACAGATCCACCCAGCGGAAAAAAAATTGAACGACTCTTAAGAACACAACTAAGGTTTTAGAGCACTGCTCGGTCAAACTCGCAAGCGTTGATATCTCAAGCTTGTTTGTTAATTTTAGTTGATCAAAACTATATACTTGATTTTTAGTATACTTATAGTTATATCTCGGATTAGGATAGAAGTGTGTAGTTGAGCTTTAGACTTCCCGACGTTCACCAGTTGAAGAAGAAGATCTACCGAAGATCTTGGAGGAACTTCATTAACAAAAGGTATGTGGAGACTAAAACTTATTTATCACTCAGAAGTATATTCTATTCTATCTTCTAAAGTGAGTAATTAATATAGCTATATAGACTTTTAAATTATACATATTTGATATTCCGAGCCGAGTTTATCTCGCTTATATATTTATTGAAATACGTGTTGGACGATTTTAGCTTTAGCTAAAGTTCATCATCTATTTGACGAGTTTAGTTAGAGACAATTCATTTGTTGGAAACTAAATATTAAGTCAAGATGATTATGTGAAAACTACCTTGAACATCTTATATGATTTGTGTGAGATAATTATTTGATGTTAACTTGGGAAGTTTCGTATTGATCGATTAATCACTTCAAAATTACTTGAAGCTAGTGGTATGTGTAAGATTACCATTGTTGTCTTATAAGGATGTTTTACTAATTAAATAAGAGTTTCAAACGACTACCAATGCCTGGATATAACACGGTATGTTTACTTTGTATATGCACTGTGAAGTTCTAGTTCAGGTCTGGAACTCTTATTTGCGAACGAGTTTACTTGTGAAAAGGTCCGGAGATGTTGTTCGCGTACTCTGTTTGCGAATGGATAGACAAGACTAAGTCTAGAAATGTTATTCACGTGCTCTGTTTGCGAGCGGTATAGGAAATCCAAAGTCCAGAACTGTGGTTCGCGTACTATGTTTGTGAACACAGTGGTTAGGTTCTATAACCGGTAAGTATGAAATATATACTCATGAAGTCAGGTTCGTTTTTGAACTCAATCTGCGAACTAAAGTCCCTGGAACTTTAATGATTTAAGGTATGCGAACTTATTTCGCAAACCATTGCATTATTTTCACGAATTGGTACTCGTATAAGTATCAAGCTAATATCGTCTAACGGTGGAGATTGATTGCTTAATTTCTAAGTATACTTAGCTTAAATTTTAAATCAGGAGTTCATCTAACGGTGAATATCATTTACTTTGTTACTAAGTGTTAGTACTTGAAAATTACTTCCAGGTAAAACAAATGCTCCGCTGTGGTACTTTCTTTTAGGTTCGAAAATCAAAATCGAATTATAGGACAAGCCTAAACCACGATAGAATCCATTCCGTCCTTCTTCTGTAACAATGGAGAGGAATATGGGTTGATCTTAGGGGAGGGAAGCAGAAAAGTTTAAGAAATTTACAATGGTATTGAATTATGTGTGCGTTGGGTATTGAAAACTATGAAGAATACAGAGCTTTTAGGTATGAAAGCTTGTTCTGTATTCTAAATAGGTTAAGCCACCTATTTATAGTAGTTTAAGATACACAATGCCAGTTTCATAAGTAGTGAAAGTCCTGAGTTATGGAGAGATTAAGATGATGGGTTAGTGTGAGATAATTTAGGGAAGTTTTCGGAAACCCCCTTTATACTACAGACACTACCTTTCCTACTACTATAACTACCACACTACTTTAAATTTTCACATGGGGTATTGCCATACCGCATGTTGCCGTATACCACCAGACCAATACCCCATACAGAATCCCCCACGTGATATATTTTGATATTTCTTAGTTGTTTTTGGTGAACCGTATATCTCATCTTAATTAGGATAAATTGTAGCCATTGATATGCCATATGTTTAGAGTGCAATTGTCGCTTGTTATGTCATGTTATTTCTTGGTCGAGAATAGTTCCATGACCATGGCCTAAGCTTCCAAGGTCGTGAATATCGTATGACAACGTACGATGGCTTTGGCTTGGGCTGCCAAGGTCGTGAAAGTCGCACGACAAAGTGCCGTGGCCTTGGCATAGGTTTCCAAGTCCGTGAAAGTCGCACGGAAACGTTCCGTGGCCTTGGACTAGGTTTCTAAGGCCCTGAAAGTCATACAAAAATGTGATGTGGACTTGGCCTAGGCTGCCAAGGTCATGAAAGTAAAAATACAACATGTTGTGGACCTGTCCTAGGCTACTATGACCGGTACGCATAGTGACGCATAATCATGGCGCGTTACGAAAATGGTAACCTGGCAGATGGAGCTGCATGTCCGATGATGTAGCGCCAAAATGGCTGAGACAAGAAAGGTTACTTGGCATTGACAACATTATGCGACAGTGTTGTGTATCCTTATTCAGAGTTAGCCCATCTCAAGGAAGGAATAAAGGATGAGATGCAAAGTCATGGAATGAATTTGGCATGGTTCTAAGTTGTGGCCAAGACTTAGACTATGCATATGCATCAGTGGTGAGGCCAAACACGTCGTTGGTGATAGTTGCTCGTTAAAAGAGATGCAAGTAATGCATATGAAGCATGGAGATGGAACTAATCAAGTCAAGACTCAGTTGGAATAATACTTGAATGATGGAATTCAAATGAGAAGTGCACAATGCAAGCTATAATAGTGCATCCGAGGCCATAATAGCAGTAATTGGTGAAAGTGCAAGCTGAGTTGCAAGTGGCGATATTGCGGGACTTGAGTTCAAGTGTTCCGAGCGTGCGAGAAAGTTAGAGACGGTTATAAAGTGCTTTATAACCGAGTTTGGTATATCCTAACCGTTGAGGACAGGTGTGGCGCCATGGAGCAAGCCAACACTAAAGCTAGCAGTTAAAAAGTGAAACTGGCGGTTAGGGAACTTCCCATGGACAGATGGCTGTTCATGGGGCGTGCAATAGAGTTGCATACAGATTGGCCCTGGTTCTTGGCATTATAAATAGCCATAGAACCCTTGTAAACGAGTTGTTCAATAGTTCGAGTGTTGAGGAACCATTTAGGAAGTAGAGAGTGATTGTTGCATAGGCTTAGAGAATAAGCTTGAAAAGTCCATTGGTTGGACGTTTTTGTATCTTCCCTTAAGATAATAAAAGTGAGTTTATTGGCTTATGCGTTTGGCTTTGGTTTCTTGTTGATTTGATTATACTCCCCCAATTATGTGAAGCATAAACATGGCAAGAATCTCTTTGTAGTATGGGCTACATTTTTTGGTAGAGAAAATCTAAGTTAGTCTTCCGTTGCATACTCTTGGTAGAATTGGCTGATTGTATTGGTACAATCTTATAAGGCTGAAATACATTGGGTGATAAGAGATCACTGAACCACTGTATTGCCGGGTTATATCTTCGCAAAAAATTTCTTGGAGCATTTGAAGGTGTGATAGTACGGGTATCAGAGCCAGGTTTGCTATGTTCCGGCTTTGTCTTTGGAAGATTTTCTCTGTTTTGCTCGAGTTAAGTTGCTAAAATTGTTAGATCGTAATGGCTGGTAAGAAGAGTTCGTTGGATGTTTTAACTGATAGGGTAGCGGACTTGGAAGACAGGATTGGTGAAGAGGTGCGACATCCTAGTGATGCTAATTATGATGCTACGGTGATGGCTCGCATTCAAGCATTAGACACATATGTTGCTGATATGCTTGTGGCAAGCCAGAATGCAACTATGAAGCATGGTGATTTGGAAGGCCAAATCAATGTTGTTAAGACCATGTTCATAGGAGCCTTGAAAGAACTAACTGATGATATCAGTATCTTGAGGCGAATGGTGGGTGTGATTGGAACAGATCAAGCTACTGCAGGTGGTAGTGGTAGTGACTTTACGAAGATTAAAATCCCAGAACCTAAGACATTTTCTGGCGCAAGAGATGCGAAGGCATTGGAGAATTTCATGTGGGACATGGACCAATACTTCAAGGCCGCCAGAACCCCAGAAGAACAAAAGGTTACTCTCATTAGCATGTACCTGGAGGGTGATGCAAAATTATGGTGGAGAACTAGAACTGATGATGACCTTACTGCTGGTCGTCCAGGCATCGTAACATGGAATGTCATGAAAGAAGAATTGAAGATTCAATTCTTACCAAGCAATGCTTCTCGGCTAGCCAGAGAGAGCTTGCATAAGCTGAAGCATACCGGTATACCACGGGAATACGTGAAAGAGTTCTCGTCTCTGATGCTAGACATTCGCAACATGTCGGAGGAAGACAAGTTGTTTAATTTCATATTTGGTTTGCAGCCGTGGGCTCAAGATGAAGTGAGAAGGCAGGGTGCCAAAGACCTACCTTCAGCCATTGCAATCATGGACAACCTTGTTGATTATAGGTCAGTCAATACCTCAACTGATGCTAGTAGGAAGGGCAAGGATAAGAAAAACCAGAATTGTAAGGACAAGGATAAGAAAAGTTCTGAGGCCAAGGATAGAAGCTATCAAAGGGATGATAGTTTGGCTTCAATGAACAACAAGGCAGGTGGCTATTTCTTATGCAAGGGTCCTCACCTTGCGCGTGATTGTCCAAAGAAGAAAAAAATTGTCCGCAATCGTCACCGAGTGTAGTGGTGACAAAGAAGAATCTGATCAAGTGGAGCATGTTAATCCTATTCAACTATGCAACATAGTAGCACAAACGGCAGCAGTACAGCATGGGATGATGGGTGCTGGCCTGGTTTATGTGAAAGTTGGCATACACAACCATTGTCTCTAGGGCATGGAAGACACGGGTGCGTCACATACTGTGATGAGTTTGTCGATGGAATAGTACTTGGGTTTGGAAGTATATCAAGCTGATCACTGCATGAAGACAGTGAATGATATAGCTAATCCAATCAAGGGGATGTAAGTGGCAAATGTTGAAGTTGGAGCATGGCGTGGAAAGATTAGCATAATGGTGATGCATCTCAATGATTTCGAGATGATCCTTGGTAACAACTTTTTCAAAGAAGCAGAGGCAACAGTGATGCCTCACCTTGGCGGGATTTTCATACAAAGTCCCAGTGCACCTTGTTTCGTGAAGGGTGTAGGGAAAGTTAGTCCGGTTGACATGAAATACGATAAATGGAAGGCAAGTGAGTTTGCACCAGTTCGCTCATTCGAAGAAAGCTTAGCTGAGATTCATATGGAATTTGGATATCCTATGGATCTTAGCATCCCTTGTTCGCCGTGATTATCACATGTATGAGGCAGGGGCATTGCATTGCTATTTGCAAGTGCCTGAACCTGC
This sequence comes from Papaver bracteatum, assembly GCA_023529315.1. NCBI lineage: Eukaryota > Viridiplantae > Streptophyta > Magnoliopsida > Ranunculales > Papaveraceae > Papaver > Papaver bracteatum. The sequence goes on from JAJJWX010003108.1 coordinate 172,569, forward strand.
AAGGTTGCTGAAGTATGGAGACTTTGGCATATTATATGTTTGATGTTTCTGTTTTCAAGTTAAGTTGGGTGTTGCTGATCTTATGGTCTTAAAAGACAGCACACTTTAGTTGGTGTATTTGCTTTGGTAATGTAATTTGATTTTGGTAAGGACGAGTGTTGGCCAGTGGTGTTAAAGGGAAGGAGTCCCTAAGTTTCTTATGTAAGACTAGTGTAATGAATGAAGGTGGTGTTTAAGCAAAAATCTTGTCTCTTTTTGCTTAATGTAAAACTAGTTCATTGGGGAAGCACTACAAGTATACTTAGCCAAAGTATACAATAAGAAACGCTGAAAGAAAAACCAAGCAAAGAAGTAGAGTTGGTGGCATAGGCGAGTTTGTTGTTGGGAGAGTTACGTAGAAGTGCGACAGTATTTGGCAGCGATAGCATGGAGTAACGCAGCAAGAATGAAGATGTAAGTCCATCAAGCATATGAGTTAAGAGTAACTCATAATTAGGAAGAACATGATGTTGTTTTTCCGCTACATTAAAGCGTAGCAGTTTGAAGGAACAAGTGAGGCCTTGTTAGTTTCAAAGGCACATGAAGAGGAACCTTGGCTCGTTGGGAGAGTCGGTCTAATGTTAGGGGTATCCTAAGCCATGGATAATGTCATGCATTTCAGTCGAGTTTGCAAAAGAGTGTTGCAACATGATTGAAGAACACTTAGTCTACTGTAAGGCCTGTTGAATTGCAAGAGTGCAATGTCAGTCGGAATTGAAGGCAAGTAAACTAAGTTATACATATCACCCAGATATGTTGGCTATTTGAAGTGTACACTTAAGCACGGAATGGCTTGGAATAAAATCTGTGTGCTGATGCAAGGAGCATAGCAACAGATTGCAAATGGAATTTGGGTGTTGAGATGTGAATGAAGTAGAGATTGAAGCATAGTCGACGATGCGGCAAAGAAGCTGGAATTTACAGGCTCAATGGAAAGGCAAACAAACTAAGTGGCGGCGTAAAGTACTAGGCAGAAAAGGGTTTGGCAAAGTTAAAGGCCAAACAAAGTTGTTGATTCTGAGAGTGGCTCAGATGCTTACAAGGCCAAGGAAAGTTCAGTAGAGACTGAACTGATGTTGCGTTCAACGAGGACGTTGAACATATTGGGTGGGGGAGGTCTATGACCGGTCCGCATAGTGACGCATAATCATGGCGCATTATGGAAATGGTAACCTGGCAGATGGAGATGCATGTCCGACGATGTAGCGCCAAAATGGCTGAGACAAGAAAGGTTACTTGGCATTGACAACATTATGCAATAGTGTTGTGTATCCTTATTCAGAGTTATCCCAGCTCAAGGAAGGAATAAAGGATGAGATGCAAAGTCATGGAATGACTTTGGCATGGTTCTAAGTTGTGGCCAAGACTTAGACTATGCATATGCATCAATGGTGAGGCCAAACACGCCGTTGGTGATAGTTGCTCGTTAAAAAAGATTCAAGTAATGCATATGAAGCATGGAGATAGAACTAATCAAGTCAAGACTCAGTTGGCATAATACTTGCATTCAAATGAGAAGTGCACAATGCAAGCTATAATAGCGCATCCGAGGCCATAATAGCAGTAATTGGTGAAAATGCAAGCTGAGTTGCAAGTGGCGATATTGCGGGACTTGAGTTCAAGTGTGCCGAGCGTGCGAGCAAGTTAGAGATGGTTATAAAGTGCTTTATAACCGAGTTTGGTATATCCTAACCATTGAGGATAGGTGTGGTGCCATGGAGTAAGCCAACACTAAATCTAGCAGTTAAAAAGTGAAACTGGCGGTTAGGGAACTGCCCATGGAAAGATGGTTGTTCATGGGGCGTGCAACAGAGTTGCATACGGATTGGCCCTGGTTCTTGGCATTATAAATAGCCAGAGAACCCTTGTAAATGAGTTGTTCAATAGTTCGAGTGTTGAGGAACCATTTAGGTAGTAGAGAGTGATTGATGCATAGGCTTAGAGAATAAACTTGAAAAGTCTATTGGTTGGACGTTTTTGTATCTTCCCCTTAAGCTAATAAAAGTGAGTTTGTTGGCTTATGTGTTTGACTTTGGTTTCCTGTTGATTTGATTATACTCCCCCAATTCTGTGAAGCATAAACATGGCAAGAGCCTCTTTGTAGTATGGGCTACATTGTTTGGTAGAGAAAATCTAAGTTAGTCTTCCGTTGCATACTCTTGGTAGAGTTGGCTGATTGTATTGGTACAATCTTATAAGGATGAAATACATTGGGTGATAAGAGATCATTGAACCAATGTATTGCCGGGTTATATCTTCGCCAAAAATTTCTTGGATCATTTGAAGGTGTGACAGCTACCAAGGTCATGAAAGTTGCACGGAAATGTGACGTGGCCCTGTCCTAGGTTTTCAAGGCCGTGAAAGTCGCACAGAAACGTATTGTGGCCCTGTCCTAGGCTTCCAAGGTCATGAAAGTTGCACAGAAACATGTCGTGGCCTTGGCCTACGATGCCAAGGCCGTGAAATTCACACCGCAATGTGTCGTGGCCTTGGCCATGAAAGTCACATGACAATGTGCCGTGTCCTTGTCTTAGGATTCCAAGGCCTTGAAAGTCGCACGGCAACGTGCCAAGGCCTTGGCCTATATTGTCAAGGCCGTGGAAGTCGCACGGTAGCGTTCTATGGCCTTGGCCTAGTATTCCAAGGCCGTGGAAATCGCACGATAACGTGTTATGGCGTTGGCCTAAGATTCCAAGGATGTGGAAGTTGCACGACTACTTGTTTTTGCCTTGGTTTAAGCTTCCAAGGCTGTGAAAGTCGTACGATAACGTGCTATATGGCCTTGGCCTAGGCTGCTAAGGTCGGGCGTGGCATGATGCCACGATTTAAGATTTGGCGCTATGGTGAATATGTCACATGCCATTTCCTCCAAATTGTGTTCGGGAGTTAGTCAATTACTTTGCAATGATTTCTTCCGAGCTATTGGTCTATTTTCTTATCCAAAGCGTTGTAAGCCACAATGGCTATTCCATGGCCTTAGCCATGTTTGGATAAGGTGCCTTTTGAGATATGCGGAGTACGCCAGTGGATTGACCATGTCTAGCTAATATGTCACGATGATGTGATCATCATATAGATGCAATCTAGGGTTTGGGTTTAAGGCAACATGTCAGGTTTAGATTTGGAGTCAGAATGTTGTTTTAGTATAAACTTCAGATAATAGTGCAACTATAGTATGCCCAAGGAACTCGGACGCTGGAGTTTTATGACTTGAGGTGATACTGATATGATTATATATTAAGTATAATATTATTAATGACTCATTAAACAATGCCTAATTCTGTTCTGAATAATACTAATACCATGTATACATCATAAAAGACATGTATATTGGCGTACATGAAGTAACAAGGTTTCTGTTGGGGAAAGCCCTAAAATTTGGCATACATATATACTTTTAAAATAGATTTAGGACTGCTGAGCCCGTTAACCAAATACAAAAACTCACCATCAATATTAGTCCCCTGATTAGCGCGGAACAATGTCGTATTGCATGGTAAGCATCAGATGGTGATTAGCTAGAAATAAAATATTTTTAGAATATTTGCGAATCACTTATCTTTATCCACGACCATTTGAGGCTGTCATCTCCTAAGCCCCCATGGCATTGACTTCTATAGGCACTTGGTTGTTAGCATGCCCGTTTGTCTTCTCACGGTTACTTGACAATGATCGGTCCAGCAGATCCATCTTTTCAAGAAGAAAATTTCACGTTTTAAATTTTTAGGGTTTTCGCCTCCCTTTACTTCCTTAAATAGATAATTTGCACCTGTATCTATTTGCTCTTTTTCTCATAAGAAGTTTGAAATGTTGAATCAACCCCAATCAATCACTCCACCAATCAACCCCAATCAATTACTCCACCAATTTCTCATCCAATTACTCCACCAATTACTCATCCAATTACTCCATCAATCACTCACTACAACCAATTACACCAATCATCTCTCCAATTATTTTGTAAATGTAAATTTAACTATAAATACCTCCTAAGTTTGGAGATGAATACAACAATAAATTCTGAGTTGAACCTTAAGTTTTAAGTTTAACATGGTATCAGAACTCCATGGTGAGTTGAGTGCTTCTTAGTAGTGAGTGCTTCGTTACTTCGATTGATCCTTCTTCCGATGCACTTAAGGTTCTTGTCTTTCTTTATACACTTATTGAAACAAGTAAGTTGTACTACCGATTTTATGATAAACTTGTTATGCTAAGTTTATGATTGTCCCTTTTAAATCCTACTTAATCTTATTAATCCATTTATCTTGGACTAAGTAAGTTGTACTGCTGTTTTTTTGTTTCTTACAAACAGTTATCATCTTTGATCAAGTTATTGTTTTCTCATCAAGAATCAACTTTTACACCTTGTTGTTGTTTGGTGTTGTTTTATAAGCAAACCCATGTTAAGTTTGTTTTTCATATATTTGGTTTATTTGTCGAACTTAATTTCTCTGTGCAAGAGAGAAAACTTGATTTTGAATTTCAACTCTTACTGTTTTTACCCTTACATGACTTATTCCTCCTATTTCAATTACTCATATTTTTAGCTGCTAGCTAGTATCTAGCCGGTTTGTTTTTCGACCCCCATAAACAGTTGTGCACACAATCAGTTTCATTTATATCTTTTTAGTCTCATTTGTAAAAAAAAAAAAAAAAAAAATTCATTCAAGTAAAATCGATATGGCTTTACTTGCTACAAATTCAAAAAAAGATCATGGTTGGGTACTTGATTCCGGTGCCACTAATCACATGACATTTGAAGCATCTCTTTTGGAGAATGTATGTAAACCCGAATGCTCAACGGTTTATAATGCCAATGGAGTTTCATGTCCGGTTACTGCAGCTGGGAGAGGGAAGTTGAATTCTTCTTTGACTTTGGAACATACTCTGTTGATTTCTTCTCTTTCTAATAATCTTTTGTCCGTAGCACAAGTGACTGCACAATTAAATTGCGTAGTATTAATCTATTCGACCTTTTGTTTTCTCCAAGATCTTAGTAATGGGAAGATAATTGGGCGTGGTACTAAAAAAGGAGGGTTATATTACATAGATAATGTGTGTGAAGGACGGTCTTTGTCGGCCAAGGGGTCCTCTCATGCAAATGAAGATCAAATTCTATTGTGTCATCACCGGTTGGGTCATGTTTCTTTTGGTTATTTACAACACTTATTTCCAACTTTATTTTTAAACTACAAGCCTTCTGATTTCAGTTGCGAAACTTGCATCTTAGCAAAGAGTCACCGTGCGACTTACCCTGATAGCTTTAGCAGAAGATTAATTCCTTTTGCTTTGGTTCATTCTGATATTTGGGGGCCTTGCCGAATTACAAGTAATTCAGGATTCCGTTGGTTTGTTCTATTTGTCGATGATTGCACGCGTATGACTTGGCTTTATTTGATGAAAAATAAAAGTGATGTAGCTGGTATTTTCAAATCTTTTCATGTGATGATTCAAAAACAATTTTCCACCACTCTAAAGGTTCTTCGTTCTGATAATGGTGGTGAATATGTTAATGAAGTGTTACAAGGTTATTTCCAGGAACATGGTTTAATTCATGAGACTACTTGTCCTTCTACGCCACAACAAAATGGTGTTGCGGAGAGTAAGAATAGGCAATTACTTGAGATTACTAGAGCTTGTTTGATTGGAGCAAACATGAGGCCACATTTCTGGGAAGAATCTATCACTAATGTTGTGTATCTTCTTAATCGTGTACCGACTAGTGTTTTGAAATTTCAAACACCCTTGGATAAATTGGCTTCATTTATGACGATTCCTTCTCAGCTTAAACTCCCTCCGCGAGTGTTTGGATGTACCGTTTATGTTCACATACAAAAACATTTGCGTACCAAGATGGACCCATGTGCACTAAAGTGTGTTTTCGTTGGTTATCATCCGTACCAAAAGGGTTACAAGTGTTATCATCCTTCTACTCGTAAATTTTATGTTAGCATGGATGTTACCTTCTCCGAGCACGAGAAGTTTTATTCAACATATGAATCCAGTCCTCCTATTCAGGGAGAGAGTCAAATTGAAGAGTTGAATTGGATTGATTTATTTCCAACTAATAGTGAGATAAATCTTCCGGCCAGTGAAGAAATTTCAAGTAACACTCCTGGTTCTACTGATATTGGTGCGACCACGATGACACCCACTAAAACAATTCAAGAGGTCGAAACTCATGTGATTGAAGTCCCCGTCCTTTCTTCACCAGTAGTACCTACAACGAGTTATCCTCTTGCTGAGACTCATGTGATTGAAGTCCCCGTCCTTTCTTCACCTTTAGTACCTACAACGAATTATCCTCTTGCTGAAACTCCCTAGGGGAACCCAAATCCTTCGATTAATACTGACAATACTTGTGAGTTACTTGAAACTGTTAAGTACCAGTTACCACAAAGAAGTAATCGTGGAGTTCCACCAGATCGTTTTTCACTTGAAACAATTAGGAAGGTGAAATATCCCATTGCAAACTACATGTCTACTCATAGATTATCAGAAGCTGGAAAAGCATTTGTCAATCATATGGAAGATGCTACCATTCCTAAAAACGTACAAGAAGCTTTACGTGATCAAAAATGGGCTGATTCGATGAAAAAGGAGATGATAGCGCTGGAAGAAAATAATACATGGGAAATAGTAATGTTACCAGAAGGAAAGAAACCAGTTGGTTGCAGGTGGGTATATACTATCAAGCATAATCCAGATGGCTCTATTGACAGGTATAAATCAAGACTTGTGGCTAAAGGGTTTACCCAGACTTATGGTATTGATTATCAGGAGACATTTGCTCTTGTTGCAAAAATCAACACTATTCGAGTATTATTATCCTTGGCAGCAAATCTAGGCTGTCCCCTGCAACAATATGATGTAAAAAATGCTTTTTTACATGGTGATTTACAAGAAGAAGTATACATGTCATTACCTCCAGGTTATAATGCTCCGAACGATGCTAACATGGTTTGTAAGCTAAAGAAGGCCTTATATGGTTTGAAGCAGTCTCCCAGAGCTTGGTTTGGGAGATTTCGTCTAGAAATGAAGAAATTTGGGTATACACAAAGTAACGCTGATCATACCTTATTCCTAAAAAGAGTTGGTGAAAAGTTAACGGCGCTTATTATCTATGTGGATGATATGGTGGTAATAGGAAATGACCCTGAAGAGCTGAGTAATTTGAAGAGTTATTTGTATTCTGAGTTTTATATGAAGGATCTAGGTGGACTTAAATACTTTCTTGGCATAGAAGTTTTACGATCTGAAAAAAGAATTTTCTTGTCTCAGCGAAAATATGTGATTGACTTGTTGAAGGAAACCGGTATGCTGGGTTGTGAGCCGATTGGGTCTCCTATGGAACAAAATCATGGTCTTGAAGAGTGTTCTAATCAAGTACCAGCTGACAAGGGGAAATACCAGAGGTTAGTTTGCTGTTTGATTTATCTTTCTCATACAAGACCTGACATTGCATATGATGTAAGTGTTGTAAGCAGATTTATGCATAATCCAGGTCAACAACACATGAATGCAGTAATAAGGATACTGAGATATTTGAAGTCCGCACCAGGCAGAGGGTTGATGTTTTCAAAACATGGACATCTCAATGTATCAGGTTACACCGACTCAGACTGGGGAGGAAAAGGCGATAGGAGAAGATCGACATCTGGGTATGTTACCTTCGTCGGAGGTAACTTAGTAACTTGGAAGTCTAAGAAACAACATGTTGTTTCCCTGTCAAGTGCTGAAGCAGAATATAGGGAAATGGTAAAAGGCATTTGTGAATTGTTATGGTTGAAAAGGATTATGGGAGAGCTTGGTTTTCCACCTGAAAAACCTATGAAGTTGTTTTGTGATAATCAGTCAGCAATCAAAATTACAGAGAATCCGGTGCAACATGATCGAACTAAGCATGTGGAAATTGATAGGAACTTCATCTATGAGAAACTTGAAGAAAACATTATTGAAGTACCATATGTCCGAACAACACAACAGCTGGCAGATATTCTGACTAAGGCCGTATCAAATAACATATTTAATGATTCACTTGTCAAGTTGGGCATCTGTGACATATATGCACCACCTTGAGGGAGAGGGTTGAATCAACCCCAATCAATCACTCCACCAATCAACCCCAATCAATTACTCCACCAATTGCTCATCCAATTACTCCACCAATTACTCATCCAATTACTCCATCAATCACTCACTACAATCACTCCACCAATTACACCAATCATCTCTCCAATTATTTTGTAAATGTAAATTTAACTATAAATACCTCCTAAGTTTGGAGATGAATACAACAATAAATTCTGAGTTGAACCTTAAGTTTTAAGTTTAACATGAAACACCATCTTTCTGTTGTGCGGTATATATGATGCTCATAGTATTTCAAATCGAGACAACCTTTCTGTAAAACGTGTTCCTTGGATCGCAAGCCCAGTAAGTTTATTTGTTTGACCTTAACAATCATTTTTGATCATGATGAGTTGTTGCACCTTGTTTTCCTTTTAGGTTTCTCAAATTTAAAAGGTACTGAAGAGGCGCGTGAAAACCAAAAGCATCAAGGCTATGGTAAGCGAGTTTAACTTTTGATGGCGTGTTTATCTCCAAACTTGCTCATACATATACGCGTATTCTTATTAGGATGTCGAAATCGGCCGTGTTGAACTCGAGGAAGATGGCTCTCCAAAAAACCCATCCAGTCATCGTGACTCTTTTATTGCTGAAAAGTCAAGTCTCTTTTCTTCTTATCCCATTGTTGGACTAACATTTGAAATAGATATGGAGTCTATCTCTCGGAGGTATATGGAAGTTGGAGGGTTCGTCGTACCTAAGGTTCATGCTGACTTTTATGAAAAAATATGGATGAAGTATGGGCATATTTCTACAACGGCATTGGTGAAAACTTATTCTCCGATATTGACTGCTGTTACATGGCTTTTGCCAGTCATTACTGAGATGAACAATGCTTCTTTGTATGACATTACACATCCAATGATCCAGTAGTGGGAAGAGATGTTGATTACTTGCGAAAGTATCAGGTTTAACATCAATTGGTTGCGCCAACGTTTGGAGCGAATCAAAAGGGATTTTTTAGAGGCGTGCATGGGTATGGCTTCCCCTTCTTGCACTATTTTAGCTGAGAAATAAGCTTTGAAAGAAGAGTCGTTTGAGATAGATAAAATAGCTAAGGCTTTACAAGCACGTTCCGCGAAGCGTGACGAGAGGCTGGCAAGAGTGTATAATCGTGATTACCCATTACTCAATGATTTGTTTTGAATAATAATATATAACTATCATTTTTTTTTGTCTATTTTTCTGAATAAGAGATATTCTAGGTTTTGAATTTGAGGTTTTATTTCTATGGTTTGAAATTTGAAGTTTTAATGAAATGTACCTTAAGCGTAATATTCCTTGAGCCATTTCCCGTTAATGATTCTTCCGTAAGCTTTTCCATTCATGTTGATAATTTCGTAATATTCCGCTTGCCATGGATTTAGAAATTACGTAAGGTCATTCCCATTTCGGATCAAACTTTGACGCTGACATATCTTGTTGAATATATTTTGATGTTTCAAGGACCAAATCCCCTACTTGGAATACTCGTTATTTCATAGCTTTGTCGTAGGCCCTAGAGATCCTTTGCCGATAAGTTTCTGCATATTTCTAAGCCTTGGTCCATCGGGACTCGAGAACATCCTGATCTGCTACTCGTGAGTTAGGTATCTCATATTCATCCCAATAGACCCCGCTTACTACTGTAATTCTAGATGATGGGATCTAGATCTCTGCAATTCTACAAGGAAATATGGTGAAGTCCCAGTAGAGCTCCGTGGTGATGTTCTGTATGCCCATAGTGCCATGGGTAACTGTTCGTGCCACGTTCATGGGTAATCATAAACAATACATCACAGGATCCTGATTAGGGTTTTGTTGGTGCTTTAGGCTTGTACGTTACCTTGAGGGTAGTATGGCGTGGAGAATATCTGTTTTGTGTCATATTCCTCCGTAGCTCTCGAACATGTTTATTTATGAAAGGGGTACCATTATCCGTAACAATGTGTTTCGGTATCCCAAATCTGCATATGATCTACTCTTTAATGAAAGGATCTATAGTTACTCCTGTGGTGCTTCTTAAAGGTATGGCTTCACCCATTCGGTGAAGTATTTTGTGGAAGTAATTATATACTCATGTAGCTTTGACGATGATGGATTAATTTTTCCAATGATATTCAGTCCCCAACTATAAAAGGGCCACGGGCTGCTCACCGGGTTAATATGGATTACCGTGAATATGACATTCGTGGCAGTTTTGAACAAATGCAACATCATCATCTTCATTGTTGGCAATAGTATTTCTCGTGCACTTGAAGGAACATCTTTCTCTTGCCTTGATGTTCTCCATTATGCATCTCTCTCATTATGGTTTAAATTTCGTCTTCTGCCAAACATCGTAATATATTCCCGCCAAAACTCTTCCGGCATAACACTTCTTCATGAAAAATAAATCTCTTAGATTTGTGAAGTAAATGTGTCGCATTTCATTTTCCCAGAGGGAGAATATTATCTTTGAAGTATCTAATGTATGGGTCCCGCCAGTCCCCAGTCGAATGCACATCCAGAACTTTTGTCTGTTGTGGTAGAACTTGATGGTCTGCGCAGGCTTCTTGCAATAGTCGAGATTGCGTTTCCATGGCGGGCCAATAATACCCGATGCGTTGGAGCCATATGTATAGTGTCACGACCAAGGTATGCCCACATGTTTCTTTGTGCACTTGGTTAAGTCGTTCTCGCGCCTCACCATTGCTTAAGCATCTTGATAGGGATCCATCTGAATATCTATGATATAATACTCCATAGCGTAGGAAGAAATTCTTTAGATATTTGAGACTATCCTTTCCTTGACTGTGTGAGTTGTTAAGTTCCTGAATGAAGGGTGTCATCCAGTCACTGATTTGTTCCGTGAGAAATTCGTCTTTCCAGGTTGAAGGATTCATATGTTTCTGTACAGTGAGAGTTATCACTGATCCTTAGAATTGTAATTTCGAAGCGAGGGTTGTTAAAAAATCGTCGATCCAATTGTTGGTGTGTCCCATGTGAATGATTATTGCCTCGGCAAAATAGGTTAGGAGATTCTGAGCCTCGGCCCTGTAAGGAGCCAAAGTCGTTTATTTTAAAGAATATACCCCATTCATTTGGTTGATCAGCTATTTGGAATCTCCCCTTATTTCAAGACGCCTAACTCCATATTTTTTTGCTATTGATAATTGTAACAAAAACGCTTCATATTCGGCCAAGATGTTAGTACATTCAAACTCCAACTTAAATGTATATGATAATACATACCGGTTGGAAAAAACAGTACGATGATCGCGCCTCCTGTTCTTGTGCTCGGTGTGGCAGAGCCATCGAAGTATAATAACCAAGCTTTCTCCTCAATAGATGCGATATCCGGAAACTCTCTAGGTATGTATTCATGTGTTACTGTATCATCTTCTCCTGGAAAAGTTGTGAGCAAATCCACGACTGCTTGTACCTTTATAGCCTTCAGCAAAAGACACGTATGTCAAATTCGGACATCTGTAGTATCCATTTCGCTGCTCGTCGTACCAAAGTAGGCTTTGACTAATAAAAATTTGATGGGGTCATTTTTTGCCATTCATGCAACCTTGTTTGCGAGGAGATAATGCCAAAATTTCTGAATGGCGTGTATTAAAGATAGACATGCTTTTTCGACCTTCGGATACCTTAATTCTGCATCTCTCAACGTGCAGCTGAGATAGTAAATGGGGTATTCAGTCCCCATGTCATCTTCTTGAGCTAGAAGGGCTTCAATTACGACTTCGCTGAAGGATGTGTACAACAATAAAGGCTTGCCTATTGTTGGAGGTCTCATGACAGAAGGTGATAGAAGTACTTGCGGGATCTTGTTGAATGCTTCTTGTTGTGCGGTCGACCACACGAAACTTGCTCCTTTCTTTAATTGGGCTAATCCTGGAATGAAACTCCGAATGTATGATACTTTACCCATAAAACTCTTAAGCTCCCTTGGTGTTTGTGGTGCGGCATAGTGGTGATAACTTGCGTTTTGATCGGGTCCACCTTGGTTCCTTCTGTTGTAACTTGAAATCCCAAGAATTTTCTAGAATATACACCAGAGGCGCATTTTAGGGGGTTCATCTTCAGCTGGTATTCACGGAATCTCTCGAAGACTTGGCGAAGGACGTCCGTATGCATTCCCCTAGTTTTGGATTTCACAACGACATATTCAACATAATCTTCCACTTTCTTGTGCATCATATCGTGGAAGATTGCTATCATAGCTCTTTGATAAGTAAAGCCAGCATTTTTCAACACAAAGGGAATCACGCAGTAGAAATTCCCGAGGGTTGTGCGGAATTCTATCTTTTCAGCGTCGTATTCATACATATTTATTTGATTGTACCTATTACATCCGTCCATGAAGAAGAACATGCCATGCCCGCTGGTAGCATCTACCAAAATTTCGATATTTGGGAGAGGAAAATTTTTATTTCGGAGAGGATTTATTCAGGTTCCTGAAATCTACACAACATCTTATCTGCATATTCTTCTTCTTGATTGGAACAACATTAGACAACCATGTAGGGTGTTGTATAGGCTTAATGAATCATGTTGATAATAATTTCTAAATCTCGATATTTATTTGCTCCTTGACCTCGTGTCTGAATCGTCTTGGTTGATGCTTGTCTGGTTTGGCGTCAGCGGTGACGTTGAGGTGGTGTATGACCAATTTGTAGTCTAGTCCAGGCATCTCTTCGTAGGTCCAAGAGAAGACATCTTGGTACTCCTTGAGCAGGTCTATGAGGTTTCTTTTTTTTTTTGGTGATAAGGCCGAATTAATCAAAACCGGGTGCGGATTTCATTCCGTCCCCAAGTCGACAGTTTCGAGGGCGTCAACGGTGGCATATATGCCGTCTTGCAATTATCGTGGGGAATCTTGAATTTCTTCGTGGCAGCACCCTTCACTGTTGTGGTATATTTGGTGGAAAGGTTCCTCACGGACCTCACCTATTAATTGCTAGCAATGATTACGAAGGTAACTCATTCTTCTTTCGCCATTATAACTAGTTACAAAATTTTGCCTTCTCTTGACCGACGACGAACTTTCGTCCTGACATGCCTGCATTGAAGATCGGTGCTCTGGCCTATTTTCAGCTTCCTAATCTCCATAGCAGGGACCATTGGCTCGTCTACTATAGATTTCTAGTTAGGTAGTGGTGTGTTGTAGATCTTGTTAGATAAGTTAGTCGTTTTGTCTCCTAAATTGAACGTTTCCACGTCATATATGGAGGTATACGGGGATGGTGACGCTGCGACGCGTATTATATTTCCACACAAGACTTCTTTCATGCATTGGTGATAGGTAGAAGGGACAACTTTGTTGTCGTATAACCACTGGCGTCCCAATATCATGTTGTATTCTGGCTCTCTCGTAATGACATGAAACTTTACCCTGGACATACTTGTAGATTTAGGTAAACATAAATGTATGAGTTGGTGCAGTTACCTTCAAAATCTTTTATTATTATGGAATATTGCACAATATCTTTCTGCGGTACTTGAGCGTCTTTGAGTGTTCTAAGTGTGATAATATCGACGGTTGCTCCTGTATCGGTTATGGCCCTTTTAAATTCACAATCTTTGATGCGCGCAGTGACGTATAAGGCTCGGTTGTGTCATTTTTCGGCCATCATGTCTTCATCAGTAAAGGTAACACTGCCTATGGTTGGTTATTTGGCTCCAAATCTGTTTCCATTAAGGACGGTGCCAAGTTCATGTTAGCAAAACGATTGATAGCGACAAAGGTATCATCCCTTTGATCTTTGGTGAAGTGCAGAAGTTCGCATGGGCTCTTAATTAGAAAGTCGGCTTCCTATTCTATAGGTTTCTCAGTTGTAGTGAAGCTTCCAATGGAGTGATGAGGCGAGTTGTAAAGGTCTATTCCCGCTTAGACGATTCCGGGACTCGTACAAAGGCGTTGTGATAACCTGTCTCTTCTATCAACTTGAAAGAGAATAGAGTAGAGAATTTACCATTTCTTCTAATCTAGCTAGGGACACATCTTGGGATCTTTATCTCCGTGCTAATTCGTCTAGGGTTATGATTTCTCCGGCCGCTCCGTTAGTAGGGTCAAAACTAGTTGCTCCATCTATAACGACTGGGTTGACTATTCCATTGGTAGTAACCAGATCATGAGTTTCATTTGTAATGGCAACCCTACTAGCGGCGACTGGATCAGCAACTCTATCTGTCATTAAGATGGCATCATCATTGAAAATGGTGGTAGGGGCATTGACGGGTGTTAAGTCATGCCTAAGTCTAACCATCTTGATTAGTGAGAGAACTGATTTTTCAACCGGATGAAGAATCTGGTTTCGTTACCGAGAGGTTGATCTCCGTTTGTGGTTGCCAATTGTTGGTAGCTGAAAATTACTTCCAGGTAAAACAAATGCACCTCTGTCGTACTTTCTTTTAGGTTCGAAAATCAAAATCGAATAGGATAAGCCTAAACCATGATTGCAGTCGTTCCGTCCTTCTTCGGTCACGATGGAGAGGAAGATGGGTTGATTTTAGGGTAGGAAAGCAGAAAACTTTGAGATATTGGCAATGGTATTGAATTATGTGTGTGTGTGTGTGTGTGTGTGTTGGGTATTGAAAACTATCAAGAATACAGAGCTTTTAGGTATGAAAGATTATTTTATTTTCTGAATAGGTTAAGCCACCTATTTATAGTAGCTTAAGATACACAATGCTTTTGTAAGTAGTGGAAGTCGTGAGTTAGTGTGAGATAATTCAGGGAAGTTTCCGGAAACCCCCTTTATACTACGCCCACTACCTCTCCTACTACTGTAACTACCACACAACTTTAACTTTTCACATGAGATGTTGCCACGCAGCATGTTGCGGTATACCACCAGACCAATACCCCATGAAGAATCCCCCACGTGATATATTTTGATATTTCTTAGGTGTTTTTGATGAACCATAGATCTCATCTTAATTAGGCTAAATCTTAGCCATTGATATGCCATATGTTTATAGCACAATTATGGCTTGTTGTGCCATAGGCTTTGTTAGATCACTGCTCAGTCAAACTCGCAAGCATTTCTATCTCAAGCTTGTTTGTCAAGTTTAATTGTTAAAACTATAAGTCTTGATTTCTAGTATACTTATAGTTGTGTCTTGGACTAGGATAGAATGTGTAGTTGAGCTTTAGAATTCACGACGTTCATCGATTGAAGACGAAGAACTACTAAGGGGAGCTTGTGGAACTTCATCAACTAAAGGTATGTGATACTTGAACTCATCTATCACACATTTTTTTTTCTATCTCCTATTCAGACTAAGGCGTATAGCTATATAGACTTTATATTATACACAGTTGATGTTTCGAGATGGGTTTAACTCGCTTACATATTTCTTGAAATATATGTTGGTTTGCTTTCTCTTTAACCAAGTTCATCTTTGATTCTTGACGAAAGTCAAAAGATAATCATGTGAAAATCGCCTGGTAACATCTTATATGATTTATGTGAGATGGTCATTTGATATAGACTCGTAATGTTTTGTATTGATCATTTGATCACTTGAAAATTGTTTGGAGCTAATAGTTTGTGTGAGACAGATATTCTCGTCTTGTAAGAATGTTTCAATGATTGAAATGGGAGTTTAGAACAATTAAACATTGTTTGGGTATAGCACAGTTTGCGTACTTGTATGCTAACTATTGCAAATGTATTCCAAGTCCGGGAACTTAGTATGCAAACCTGTATGCGTACTGGTTTAACAGTTGAAGTCCATGAACATAATATACATACCCGTTTGCATACTGATTCAACTGAGTTCGATCGTGAACGACAGTATGCGTACACATATGCATACTGGCGGACAGACCAAGTTCGGAACCCTAAGTATGCGTACCCATTTGCATACCTGAGTGGTTAAGTTCTAAAATCGGTTTAGGATGAACAAATAAATTTATATAATAAGGAACACAATCTTTGTAAACCGTTGCTAAAATGTTCATGAATTGATTCGAGTGAAGCAAATCTGATTTTTCTTTAATTGTGTCTTGTATACTTCTATGAGAATATAAACAATTGAACAACTCTATGAATAACACGACTAGATTCATTTGAGTCATTTGGTATAGATGTGTTAAGATGAACAAGGTTGATATGAAAGTGTTCATATGGCTAACTTCAGTTAACTATTGTTGAGCCAACTTAATATACACGTTTAGGTACGGTTACCCATATCTAAATGAAGGTATATTTCATTTGTGTGTAACAAGCTAAGACCATCTAACAGTGGAGAGATATTACTTTGGTTTTAAGAAAACTTAGCTTGAATCTTAAATTAGGTTTTTATCTAACGGTGAATATTGATTGCTTTGTTTCTAAGCTATCAAACCCTGATTTGAAGACTATATAAGGGAGAACTCTAGCAACTGGAAAAACTAATCCCCACACCTCATGTGTGATACTAGTTGCATCTAGAGTCGATTATCCTTTAACCTAGGTTTTTTCTAAAACCATTATAGGTTAACGACTTAAATACTTCATTGGGATTCTAAAGCCAGACCCAACTATTTTCTATGTAGTTACGTGTTCTGATCTTACTTGTTTTATCGTATTGAGTATTATCTTCTCTAGATTTATCTCCGATAGGTAAGATATAAAAGTAATCACAAACCTCTTTGTCTCATCGTTTGTGATTCCACAATAACTTATTATACTACCATATAATTAAGTTATTATGAGGTGATTGATATTTCTAGGCTATTCTTCGAGAATATAAGTCTGGTATATCAATTGGTTCATGTGCACCTTGATTTATCAAAAGACGGAACACAACCTTGTAGGTATTTCTGTGGGAGATAGATTTATCTATCTAAATATATTTTTTTGTGGGAGACAGATTTGTTTATTAAGTCTTCGACTTTGGGTCGTATAAACTCTTAGTTGTGGGTGAGATTAGCTAAGGGAATCAAATGCGTAGAATCTGGCGTGGTTCTGGAGTCGTAAGGAAGGCGATTGTACCTTAATCAGTGTGAGATTGGTTAGGGCTCAAATACATTCCAGTCCAAAGTTAACTTGTAGTGGCTTAATACAATATGGTGTTCAAAGATGGACTTGGTCTAGGGGTTTTTCTGCATTTGTGGTTTCCTCGTTAACAAAATCTCTGGTGTCTATGTTATTTCTTTTCCTCATTATATTTGTTTATATAATTGAAATATCACAGGTTGTGCGTAAGTTCAATCTGTTTGTGAATACGACCTCTTGGTTGTTGATTGAATTGATTGACACTTGGATATTGGTTTTTGATACCGTCCAAGTTGTTTCTTGTATTAACCAGGCTCACAGATTTTTATATGTTTAATTTGCTGATTACATTAAGAAACAGAGATATAACTCTTGGATAAATTTTCCTTGATTGAGTCTGACTGTCTAGTTGATTATCTTGGAATTATATTGGAGTTAGTCCATACAGATTGGCTAAATGAAATATTGGGTGTGGTTGTTATACCCCCGCTTTTTCAATTGGTATCAAAGCAGGAAAACACTCTAAGACCTCATAAGTCTGTGTTTGAAGCAGTTTGATTATTATGGACGAATATATCTCTAATAACGTACCAGATCAGAAATTACCAGATAATTTTTAAAGCTTGGATTCACCTGAGAGAACTGTCACATCTAAGTCAATATCTAAACATTCTCTTGATGTAGAAACTGTTAATTAGGAAACACGCCTAGATGAATAGTTGGATGAACTTTCTGATGAAGGTGATTCAGATATTGATAGAGATGTTGATGAGGAAGTCTCAGAGTATATTAAGTTATTGGATTCGTTGAAAAAGAATAAGATGACAACTTCTCATGTCACACCTCTTCTAACTCCTATTTGTCGAGAAAACAAGAAATTGAATAGGATTTACGGAGGTCTTTATGTTTCAAATCGCTCTTGCGAATCGATCCTCAAAGATTCTGAGGAAAACCTGAGTAGAAAGTCACTTGAATTTGATAATGTTTATCAAAAATACTACTTGGTGGAAGATAAACTTGTAGAAACTGAAGCAAGGATTAACTCACAGCAATCAAGTTTTGATGACAGACAAAGCGTTTATCTAGCTCGAGAAAAATACCTTGAGGATGATTTAGCTGATGCTCTTGATAAAATCAAGATGCTGGAAGATGACTTGAAAAAGTTCAATACTAGTTCAAGCAAATTAATCACTATGTTAGGAGAAAGTAAAAATCATCGTGATACACGGGGATTGGCTATAAGGGAATAGATGCTCCAAGTACTAGCAAAGAGGTAAAATTTGTCAAGGCTAGTGATTCTTATCAACAATAGGTTTCCACCGATGGAAAAAGTGAAATTCCTTCACCGGCAATTAATTTTCGAAAGAGAAAAGTATATCAACCTCCAAAAATAGCACACATGAATTCGGGTAAGAACGTTCCTTATAATTGTCATTATTGCGGAAACAAAGGTCACCTGGAAAGGAGATGTCGTTTTCGTATAAGGAATGAGAAACTTCATGATGTTCTTGTTTGGGAATCATAAGAAGTTGTGAAACCATGATCTTATGTTAAGGCTAATGCCCTTAACACTACAGGTTATAACTATCTAACCTTTAGGCGAATGAATCAGTGTTGTGATAAACCTATATTTTCCTATAAACATCATACAAATCCTTTTCACAATCATAATGGTTATCAAAAGGATAACTTCGTAAAGACGAAGACAAGATCCAATGCTCTCAATTGAAGAAAGACTAACTTCCAAAAGAATAGCCAATCTAATTCTCTTTCGAGAATTCTAGAAGAGAGTAATGGGAAGAAGGTTCTGGTTGTCCTAAACACACTCACAAGTGGATACCAAAGAAAGTCAATGATTCTTTGAGTGTGAAAAGGAATGATCTCCCAGAAAATTCCATGACTATGGAGAAGGCAATATCCATGATGTTGGAACTTAAGAAGTTCTTTGGAAAGATGGATTTGGATGTGAAAGGTTCTAAAACCGATCTCTTTCATGATAATCCAAAAGTGAAACGGAATAAACCAAAAACTATAGATGGTGAGAAATCCATAGTTACGGAAAAGTCTGTTTTAGTCACTTGTGGTGAGTAAGACATTATTCACCTAAAAAAATGATTGTGTTGAAAGTGCATCCTCACCAAGGAATTCCCTGTTATGTATTCGGTGAGGGAAGCACGAGAATTGGGGCGCACATATTGTGTTAGGTAAGAAATTGATTTTTTGGTAAAGCCGTAAGATTCACGATTGAATTCTTCTAAAAGGTCATTAGTATAAAACATGGTTTGGATAAGTTTGCCTTTGTTAGTGGTGGTCAGTATTTGTCTGGACAAACATAAATGAAGGGTTGTGATTCCTTTGACCACCCAAACATCTCACATGTGTGACAAAGTGAAATCAAAATGAGAATGGGAAGTAGGTTGGTTCGGATGTGCACCCGAACGCTCCCCCGTATGGTTCTTTCTCGGTCACTCAAACGCTCATCCCATATGGTTCTTCTCTCCCACTGTCTCAGATCTATAAACCGCTAAATTCAGCGAGTAAAGGATTTTCAGAGAAAATTGAGTTAATCCGGAAACAACTTCTTCCATCCAAATTATTTTTGTAATTTTGCTTCTTTGGTTTGGGATCCTGATTTTTTATTGGGGATTTTTTCCCTGATTAGGTCAAAATCGTTTGGGCACTCAGGTTTCATGTTGCCCTTTAATTGGTGATGTTTTCCCTGATTATATTAGTCCATGGAGATCATTGAGGTGGTTTTCCCGGATTTGGTGTTTTATTTCTTTCCATGGAAGATGAATAAGTAGTCCCTGATTTTATTGTTTACAGGAATCACATGTATGGAAATATCAATTTCGTTAGTGGTGGACTTGGTGATTATTTTTCTTGCTTCTCTGATTCACTATAGATTATAGTTTTGATTCTGTTTTAAATTATTATTATTTTTATTTTTTATTTCATGTTCTTATTTAGTTTAAGAATTGGGTATTTGTTTTCGACCTAATTGGTCGTTGTCGTGCCCATTTGTACCTCAATTGTTAGCTCTCACATCATTATATCATCATTGTACATTTCACTATCTCTATGCTTAATTGGGTCTTCAAATCAGCCGTTACAAGGCTGTTAATTTTATCATGAGTAATTGCTCCATTTACAATCCACCTTTGTCCTTCCATCTTCTTTTGTTTGTTTATTTTTTCCTTTCATTGGCCATTCATGTTTTGGCAGGCGTTTCTTTGTGTATCAATTAATTGTCCTAGCATTAAAAGAATGAGGATATGTGGCCTATATAAGTCACCTGATTTTCATAGGAAAAGCATGCTCAATCACCACATCTTCCCTCTTTTGAAATTTTTTGCTGCAGTGATTTCAGGTGTGTTAATTTTAGAGCACCATTTTCAATTTGAATTATGTTTTTCACCTGCTGTTTTATTTGGTTGCTAACCTTATTTGTGTCTTTTGGAAATCATGTAGATTTATGTAATGGCTACCACAGTGCTTCCCACCACTGCCACTGGCGTTCAGTGTACGGGAATCCTAACACTAAAAGACTTTCAGCAAAAAAATGGAATCGGACCATGGATGGCACGAGTTCGCATTGTCCGGATGTGGCATGAAACCGACTTCATGAAAACCAATGATGTTACCAGCCTTGATTTTCTCCTGCTGGATGACACCGTAAGTAGCAAACTGAATATGATTTCATCCTTACTGCATCTTTTTATTTGATATGAGCACTTCATAGTATATTATAACACTTCGTAATATATTTCGATTGTTGAGTCATGTGTTTAATCTATACAGAGCCACTTGAGAATCCCGCTAAAAACTATTGAATTTTGAAATGACTACATGTCGAGTGGCATGACCTTGAAGAATTCTATTGGGAATGACACAACTGTGGATTGTATTTGTTCCATTTTCAATAGAATTTGACTGAGCACTTTCGAGAATGACATCAGCTCATACAACTATTTTGCAGCAATTGAGAGGACGCTATCTTGGTAGCCACCGCTTTTTAGGTTGAGTATCCCCTTTCAATAGCAATCCGAGTCTGGCTCCCCTTGATGAATATCTTGGTAGCCACCACTTTCGTTGAGTATCCCCTTGTTGAATATCTTTGTGGACACCACTTTTTAGATAATATATTTCACAATAGCAAACTGAGTCTTGCAATGTAAACTGAGTCTGGCTCCCCTTGATGAATATCTTAGTAGCCACCACTTTCGTTGAGTATCCCCTTGATTTATATCTTGGTAGCCACCACTTTTTAGATAATATATTTCACAAAAGCAAACTGAGTCTTGCAATGTAACTTTATTTGGAACCAGAAATGCTTTCAATTATGCTTTTGTATACCATTGTCTTACACTGTGTAGATTGGATAAGATTGTAGTCATCTGCCAGGGGTGAGTGAGCTTTCAATCACCATGTGTGTATTACACATGATTGTAGCCATATGCAGACTCAACACTCAGTTCCCACCATCTTTTTTTGCATGGATTTTAATAACTACTGATAATATTATTTCCTTATCATATCTCAGGGTGACCTGCTGCACGCAATTGTTCAAAAAAATCATTCAGGAAATTTGAACCCCTGATAGAATAGGGGATGCTGTTGTGTCTGAACAACTTGACATTTTCCCCAGAAAAAAAAATGTTCCGCCCTCCCCAGAATGACCACCGCGCCTACTTTAACTGGAATACTAATATTACACCACTTGGAGCCTCCAGTGCGTCGATTCCTCGCCACAAGTTCAATTTCACTGAGCTGGAGAACCTTGCAGCTGCTAACACCAATACTTACCTTACTGGTGAGTTCAGTGAATATTACATCTGTTGAATCCCAAGCCGTGCTTAAATCACAACATATTTAACTATTTTTGTTTACAGATGTTGTCGGTGTGCTGACCAGCCACACAAACTTGCAGAAGTTTAAGCGAAATTCTGGCAATGCCAGTTTCATGCATGAGCTAACATTGGAAAACTTAAGGTAGGTTCTAGGAAAATTTAGTTAACACTGTCAATTTAATTTAGACTTCGTTGGATACGCATATCTCACAAAGTTACATTTTCCACCTGAAAACAGTGGTATGAAGATTAAGGTCACACTATGGGGTGATTCAACTTCTGAGCTTACCCGGAACCTTGCAGCGCATGAACTTAATTCATGGTCTGTTGTGGCTGTTGTTGCTGGTGTCTATGTCAAGCAATATCTTGGTACACAAAATCTTAATGACCAAATTGGATGAATTTGCAAACAAACTTATCTTAATTCCATCCCTGCATATTAAATTAACCCATGTGATTATACAGGAAAGGCATCGCTCTCTTCAACTAATGCGACTAAAATTTACTTTGACATCGATATTCCAAAAGTCTTGCATATTAGAGAAAGGTATGGCTGTTTAACAAATTGACTCACAATTTATAGTCATGATTTTTAGCGTTTAAGCACAAACAAGACAAAGTATGTTAACTTACGATTTCATGTAAATTCAGGTCTTCCCACCGAACACCGCCGCATGAAATCACAATCCCAGTGAGAGTGGGTTACAATAAGGCAACTAAATATATTGGCGACATTACCATTTCAATTTCCCAATTGCTGGAAGCAAAGTGGGAATCTGGATACAATGTATGGTCACATATGCTATTTTCCATTTAACGAGCAGTGTTTCTCTTAATATTTTGTTAACTGTGTTACCGTTTTTTCCAGCTACTAAACAGAAGAGTCTATCATGCAAAGGCTATTGATATTTCCACAGAGAAAGGCTGGTACTACCTGGGCTACCACAACTGCACAACTAAGTTGGTTGGAAACACATGGGACCATTGGTGCCCTAGCTGCAAGGTCCAAATAGGCGAATCGGTTCCCAGGTTCTGGCCATTATTAAATGCTAAATTATTACCTGTTCCTACCAACTGTAACTGACATGTACTGATAGTGCTTTATTCCGTGGGTTTTGCAGATACCTTCTAAGGTTGGAAGTTGAAGACTCATCGGGCACCGCATTTTTTGTTGACATGGACAGCGAAGTCCAAAAAATTGTCCATCTACCAGCTTTGGATGTTGTTGCTAAGGGCGAGGTAAAGTTTTTAACAATTGAAATCCCCACGTTAATTTCTAATATGTTTCTCACCTCATCGAACATCTAACTACAGACTTCATTTTCCAACTAGGGTGAAGGATTTGCAACTGTGAAGGCCGCCTTTGAATCCCTGATTGGTGTCTTCCATGATTACCACATACTGATAACACAGTATAACATGAAGTTTCTTGAAACCCCAAGCTTCACTGTGGCTAAGTTGCCTTCACCCCCTCCAGCAACAACTTTAATCATATCTGCTGAGGCTATAGAAATCAGTGGTCCTGAAGATGAGCTTGTTGCTGATCATGAGCCACCTCGCAAGAAACCTTACCTGCAGAAGATGCCCGATTCTGAGTCAGCATCCACTGTCGCTGAAGATTAAACACTATCAACACATGCATCTTCATTGGTATTAGGATTCAAAAAATAAACCACCGAAAAGGAATTGTCGATCACGTTTATTTCTGTCTCTGCATTTTGTTTGTATATTTCCCGTACTAAATTTCGTTCTGGTGTGTCTCCTTTAATGCATTTTGTTTAGGTGTGTTTCCCATTTTTAAGGCATTTTAGTAAGAGTCCCTTTTATCAGATCCACGGTGGCTTTGGTATTCCAAAAAATTTAAATTACATAATATTGACTTAAAGACATTGTTACACTAATCGATACTTTTACAGACTACATTTGAAAATGATAGTTACTGATGGGACGGATAAGGAAATATTCCAGGCAAAAGGAACTCCGGTGGAAGAATTGATAGGACATTCTTCAGATTACTTTGTCCAAATGAAATAGGTTTAGCTATTTAAATTCATAAATGACAGAGTTTACGGTGGAAAATGACTTTAACGGCTAAGGAAACTGCTGACGGGCTTATAACTTATATTGAGAACGAGAGAAAGGATTGCAACATGTGTTCAAGGTTCTGTACGAGGTCCTGCATCGCCAGATTGTATTCCAGGTGTGGATATGAACGGAAGGAGATAATAGGGACAACACTTTTGAAGTTACAAAAGCGTTCATCAAGAGAAACTGTTGGGCACAATTATATGTGGAAGATTTAATGACAAAGGTTAGCATATATACTTCCTCACATATAACGTAATGGGTACATATTTCAAACAACCATTCTAATGAGTGTTATGAAGAAAAAAACGGGAACCGCATGCAACGCTGGAAAATTTGTATCATCCATTTGATTCCCAAAAATACTATTTGGATGCAATAAGATTATATTCTCAGCCTATTTGGAGGATCGGAAACCTAACAAAAACGGAGGATACGACTGAGATGAAAGGTTTAACAGATGTGATGGGGAAATGTGCTATCAAAGAGGAGTACGAGGAGACTTCTATGGAGGATATCAATTAGTGGAGTTCAATGAAAAGAGAGCTGCTAACAAATAAAAAATTACTAGGAATTGTCAATCGTGTTTCTTTATGTCGATGCATTTTGTTTTAATGTGTTTCCCTTTCTGCATATGGTACGCATGTTTCTGTTACTAAATTCAGTGTAGGTGTAACTCCCTTTTTTACATGGCAATCTTAGTATCTTTAATCTGTAATATTTGTCCGACTTAGTAACACACTTTGTTACCGTGATGATATGATATGATATGATATGATAATTTGAGGTCCTACAGACAATTGTCAGGAAAAAAAAGGATGAAACGGGAGAAAATCTTGATTTTTATATAATCTAAAAACAGGGGAAAAATAAGTTCGGGAAATTAGGGGTGTATTCTAACGATCCTGAAAACATAATTTTGAACACTAATGTAATTGTGGGAGGAGGAATGACATTACTATGGAGGTGCTAGACCTTACCAAACCCGTTTCATAATTTTAGTCCAAAGAGTGAATTCTGTTGACCAAATAAAGAGGAAGGAGTTGCTAAGTTTTTGGAACGCAATATTCAAAATGGACCAACGCCATGCCCCGTGCCGTTACGGCATGGGTAAAGATCTAGTACGTCTATAAACTTGAGCAAGATTTATGTTTTTATTATTTTCTTAAAGTTCTTATCATGATCCATGTACCTTGTGTATCGTTCATATGTACCTAACTTGATTTGTGTTTAAGATTCTTAAATGTTCAGGTTCGAAAATAGTAGTTCGGGATGTTTGGCCTCCATGGTACACATACCAGGTATACATACCATTATTTAAAATCAAAATCCAGGGACTTCAGTTTGCATACCTGTTTGCAAACTGCTCCATGTCATGAAATCCCGTTTGCAAACCGGTATGCAAACTTTTTTTTTCTGTCTTTGGTTTTTAATAAAAAGCTTGTTTTGGCCGTAACTTCTTCATCTGAACTCGAAATAACCTCATTCTTTTTGCATTCACTTCCACTTTAAATTCTATTTAATATGGTGATGAGAATTCCTGAATTTGGATGAGTAAAGGTTGGTATTTATCCTGTCTCTTGTTTTTGAGTATTTTGCTTCGTTTCGTCGCATTTGTTCCACTTCTTTTGGCCTTGGGAACTTGGATTATTGGAGTAATTATCTTCTAAGCTCATTTTTAGATTTTGTAAGAATATTTTTGGTGAATCACAAAGAATAAAGTTCAAGAATGGGCAGTAGTACGCATTACTCTTGGATTCTTGAATGTTCACAATTCTCTTATGTGAACTACGGTGCATGGTTGTTAATGCCTTTTTTTTCTTAGTAAAGAAAATCTTTTTATACGCCTTTGGTAGCCATTCTTGGTGTAAGTCTGTGCGAAAAATATTGATTCTACCTTCTAAGGAAAAATCATCTTGTATGTTCTTTACGAGTTTGTTTGTCACTTCGTTTTGTTGTCTAGGAAACTTCTTATGAGAATTTATTCTTGTATTTTAAGAAGGATAACTAGGGTTTGGAATAACAAGTATTGTGATTACACATAGCTATTTCCAACGTTTTCATCGTGCAATGTTTTAGATTTATTTATTTAAATTCTAAGTTATTTGGAAGATAATTTTGCAGTATTAATCTTTATTAGTTTTATATAGTGCAAACTTGGTATGAGATATGTTTGGGTTTACGTCAGTGAACTATGATTATCTCATATATTTTCAAAAGTTAAGCCTATTATATGTCTTTATGCAAATATTGATAACAAGATAGGATGAACTTTTGAATATTCCGCAGTATTGATCTTTCCCTTATCCACTTCTATGTGAAAGTATTGTTCGGCTCCGTAAGTTTTCTTATGTTGAGCATTTCCGATTAAATTAATTATTAAGTTTCCTTTGTGGTTAATTTAATTGAGTTTTCTGGATACAAATTCATGTTTCATGTGATTTGTTAATGTCCAAAAGAAATCCTTCTTTTCTTGTAAAAGTAAGGTCGCTCTTGTTGTTCTTTCGGGAACGACATTTTATGGGGGAGAGTTCTTAATTGAACTTGTGTTTAATTGCCAAATCTTTGTGGGGAGTACGGTTGTGGAATATTGTAGGAGTTATCTTGTATCTTTATAAACTCCTTGATGAATACACTGAGTTTCGACTACGTGAAATCATCGAAACAAAGTTGATATGTTCTCTTTTAGTCATGAGTACTATCTCTTTGAGAATTTCATTACGATCCCACTAGTTTTCATACCTTTGCCAATTTATATTGACAAAAAGGGGGAGAATTAGTTCACACTACAAATACATATGGTTTACGGATCATTATGTAAAGGGGAGTGGTTTTCATTGTGAGATGAAGTATCGACTACCGGGGGGGGGATACATATCACCATAGTATTGTTGTCAAAGTTATGATACAATTGAACTTTGATGTTGTGTAATAATATTATGACACTGTATAACAATGATTGAGAGCAACTGTTTTCTCATTGTTATGGCTACAGATTTTCAACAACAATGGTGCTGAGTTGAACACATTCATAATCACTGGAGTACTTGCACGACAACGTGCCATGGCCTTGCCATAGGTTTCTAACTCAACAGTAAAAGTCGCACGGCAATGTGTCGTGGTCTCGGCCTAGGCTGCCAAGGCCATGAAAGTCGCACGACAACGTTTTATGGCCTAGGCCTAGGCTACCAAGGTCATGAAAGTCGCACGACAACGTGACGTTCCCTTGGCCTAGGTTTCCAAGGCCGTGAAAGTTGCACGACAACGTTTCATGGCCTTGGCCTAGTGTTTATGGGTAAAATCTATTTCTGTTGGTTTTGGTAAATTTGGGTGTGTGGATGAGAAACAAATCTAAACCTAAAACATATACACTGCACGGGAGTACTTTAGATTCGAGAGATCAATCTGTATAATCCTGGCCTAAACCAAGAAATGGTCATTCCAGTCTTGCTTCGGTCACCAAGTGAAGGAGAAGGGTTGGTCTTAGAGAGGGAAGGAAGAAGTTGTTAAGACCAGAATGATTAATTCTGAAGGTGTGGCTATTTTATGACTTGTATCAGAATATGGAACTGGCTTGCGGAATGTAAGCTATCAGTTCTTTAGTATTTTCTGGATACTGTGTTGTTGTTCTAACCAAAACTTGTTGTTTGGTGGAAATAAGTGAAACATATTTATACAAGTCATAATTGAACGCACCATGGCCTCGTAGGAAGTGGAAGTGATTGAGTGATGGAAGAGTTGAGTAATGTGCAACTGCCAGAAACCACGTTTCCACGATGAAGGAAACGGGTTTATTTACACCCATTACTTCTTGCCATCACTAACTACCTTATTTCCTGACACTTTCTTATAATGGGCATGTTGCACGCCGCATGCTGTAAACCGCCAGACCAATACCCTGATGAGTATCCCCCAGTTTGTGACATATTTGATGTCTCAAGTGTTTTCATGGAAAATGTATAGTAGATTTCCATGTGTGACATGTTTGATGTCTCGAGTGTTTTCGTGCAAAACGTGTAGCAAATTGGTCAATGGGAAATATTTCCAGCAAGTATGAGCCCAGCCAACGTGTGACGGGTTTAAGGTGACCTGATTGAACAATGGGAAATAGGGCCGGTTAGGCAACATGGGGCGCGACGAATGGCGCCGGTTAGCCTAAGGCATGGCCACGCCTCCCTTTGCTGCTACTCCTATTTTGTGGCTCCTTTATTTCTCGTTTTCTGATTTTGGGCAAGATTTTGCATTTACTAATCCATGGTGGATTAATTACCTAGTTTGCTTAGGCTTAATTTTGAAAGGAAAGGTATAATATATTGCGCAGGGCGCAAAACCCTAATTTTTGCAAATTAGTCAAGGTGATATCTGAATCTTGTGAATTATCATAAAATTGATTGAATAATTATATATCTTGACACAGAGTTCTTTAAGTTCATTTCCAGAGATCATTATGCTTTCTAATTGAATACTTTATGCAAGAACATTATCCTTGATACTTGGAAATTCATGCTACTCTAGAGTGAACACAAATTGTCATGCCATATTAACATTAAGGGTTCATCCAGGGAACATAGCACAGAAATCATTCAAAGAAACTTATATTAACAGGATAATACAACAAGATGCCAAAATTTACAGATATCTGGGATTGTTGCTACATGCACCATTCTAGGTAAATTTCATGAGGAAATATTGAGTTGCTCAATAAATGTGGCAGTAGAGAGGTTGAACACTCACCGATTTTACATGGCTCCGCTTCTTTACAAGGTGATGACATATTAAATGCAAGGTTTATAATTTTAACCCTGGACTAAAAACCACCATCAACATTAAGTCCCCTGCTTAGCACGTAACAGTGGCATTGTTTCGGTGTAAGCATGAGATGGTGCCAGACAAGGATAAAATCGGAAGGGCAAGATATGAAGGAATTTTCAGAGAAAAAAATTAGACCAACCTTTAGCAAGAGAACGTGAGTAGTCTATGATCCTCGTGTCTGCGGCTTGGCGTACTTCTGACTCATCCATAGGGTGATGGTGCTTGGCGTTGCAACTTAGGTCACGGAACGATGCAGGTTGAGTGCCTGATGTGCTGGTGCGTTGCTGGCTCGGTTACAAGGCTTTGTGTCATGGGGCATTGGCGCTGGTTTGGGCCACGAGGCTTTGCGTCACGTTGGCGCTGATTTGGGCATGAATCCAAAGCGGATTCATTTTCCTATCCAAATTTCCAAAGTGCCGTGCATATAAAAGGGGTCGTTCTCCTTTTTTTTTTCGTTGGCTTTATTCCTACGTCCTCGTTTTAGCAGCAAGAGTATATCGATCGAGAGCCTACCAGCATGAGGAACAGCAGCAGTACAAGAGCTTGGGTTTAGTTCAGGTATGTAGTTCAACATATCTTCTTTTACTTTGGAATTTGTTCGTTCTTCCATGTCGGCGTGAAATCCTAGCCAGAAGTTTCCTTGAACTTGCAAAACTTATCACAATATGCTAGCAGCATCGTAGTAGTATAAACAATAACATTAAAAACAATGAATCAAGCACTGTTAGCGTTTCTAATAGGGAGGAGTAATCTATGCATGAATTGCCACCGTTTGCTCCCTCTTCCGTAAATCTTAGCCTTAGGTTTTGGCCACGAACACAATTCCCGAGGAATCACATGCATTTGTTGGAGCGAGCATCAATCCCATTCCTTTTGTCCGTGAGTTCCATGACATGTGGCCAAAGAAAAGTTTTCATAGAGAATTTGTTGTCGGCTCTTAATCATTGTACCCAATTTTGACAAAATCTTCATGTATGGTTTCCTTCAAAGTAGTAACTTTTCTGTTTTGCTCCGTTGTAGTTACTTCAAAAGTAAAAGTAGCATAAGGAATTTTGTTAAGATGTCACCTGAAAGCAGTTCTGTCACCGCATCGATAAATGCTAACAACTCTGAGCCGAATACTGATGATGAATTTTTTACAAAGTCTGCTACAGTGATAAGAACTCATCCCAAATTCGTGGCAACCCTTCTGACTGACTCAAAGAATGAAGGAGAAGTCCAATCAAGCTATCCCGGGCGTATAATGAGGTTTTGCCTTCAGAAGAAAGAGTATATGGCTTCTCCCATAGACTTCAAGATCTGTCAAATTCCATTGCGCTCTTATGATAAATGGATGAAATTCATGATAGGTCGAGACCATATGAAGGCCAATCTGATCGAGACGCAAATCATGAATGTTATCATGGCATTAGCGGTACTTCAAATCATAAAATATGTCGCGGGTTTTATCACTTTTATCTCTTGATGGTGCCTAAAAAATTACACAGCTATATACAGATGGGGTGAGATGACCATTACTTTAGAAAGCGTAGCTGTTCAGTTGAATCTTCCAATAATAGGGAATCTTGACGTCATTTTGTCTGAGGAAGAAGAAAAAATGCACGCCACCTTAGTCACGAAATTAACATGATATGTTCGGAAGGATTATGAATAAAAATGTTTTTATAACTGGTGGGTGTCCGAATGGTTTCCTGATGAGCCATAGCCGGATCAGGTACTAGATGATACACTCCATGTTGATACATTTTTAACCTTGTGGTTATCCAGGGAAATTTTTGATGATGGCTCTGGCAAGAAGGAGATGAGGCATAAGCTTATCAAATTCGCCATCAAATTAGCGAAAGGTGTTGCTCTTCCCATCGGCAGATTGTTCCTTGGATCTTTGTACACACATATGAATCACTTAGCAATGAACATGTATGTCTCTAATGGGTATATGAAAGTAGACTCGTATGTCCATGTCGCTTTTCTCCATGCATGGTTGTGGGAGAATTTCAAAAATTATGCTCCTAAAACGAAAACCTCATTTCCTGATACATATGCCGGCTCTAGGATACTCTGTTGGTTGGAGAGTCATCCAAAACATGTCTCAAAACTCATTGATTTTCTTGACAACGTGCATCTAGTTGATTTTCATCCCTGGGCTCCAGTCCACGCGGCCATATTTCAGCCAAATACTTTCGCTTCTGCTTCGAACATGACATTGTCTTATGCAGAAGGGAATATGAGCATTGGAGAAACTGTGTTCATGCAAAGATGCATACCTGGATACGTGTCATCCTTTTTCAGAGGAACTTGTGAAGTGGTTATTTATAACATTGATAGGGATGCTCGACACATGGGCTTTGATCAGGGAGTCTCATTCCGTCTCCCGCTGACGCCTCCAGGAGAATCGTTGCTAGTTTTTCTCGATAACATCATTTTTTCACCTCACAAGAATCTCCCTTTTCTGCTCCCAGAATGAAAACCATTGACAACTCCCAAATATAACATTTTCTAGCAAGATGTGTTTCTTGCCATTCATAAATTTGTACAGGATATCGTGACGGTTCCACGTGGTAGACCTTCCTCTGCGGTTTTAGAAAAACATAAACTGTTGAAGCATCTTCTTTTGGCAAGCAAAAATCTCATATCCCAGACGCGGACAGTCCCCAGGAAAGGGAGTGAAGGTCTAAAGATCGTACAGGTGGCTTTCGATCAAATTCAACGGATCTTGTGACCTTCAGTTCCTTCAACATGCAAGTACGTATGATTTCCTTACTGACTTGGCTGAATTGCACAAATTTTCCATTTTCTGTCGCTGGAAATCTCTTCTTCCTTTAACTACTCGAACGTCTTTGCCAGACTTTCCCATAGTCAGAAAATATCGCCTCTTGATGAAGGAGCCGGTGACACCGAGTCTCTTGAAGATAAAGAAGAATCCCGAAGAGGATGAAAGCTCGGGATCCGGTGGCAATGAGAAGAGCACTTATGAATACAGCGATGAGTCCTCTTCTAGTGGGCCCACAAATGAGTCAGTGAGTTTTCCACATGTTTTCCCCTTCTTCTCCTTCTCTTTATCCTTTCCATTTTTTTACAATACTCAATCAGTGATATTACAGGAAGAAAACGCTCTTGGAGATAACCCTGAGATGGAGATTCGTCATAGTAAAAACATAGCTTCGTCTTCAATCATGGAATGCGTGCCCATTGGCAATCTGGAGATGGAGGTTGATCGTCACGAAGAGGTTGTTGTTCTTAAAATGACTGAAGACGATTCTGTGGCTGCTGGTGCGGTTGTTGATAAGGAATCTTTGTCGATCGTGAACTCAGTTGCGGGTGCTTCTTTCGTCCCTCCATTCTTGGCTCCTTTTGAAGGTAACATGCTGATCAGAGGCTTCAGTGTACTAGTTAAGTATGCGAAGCTGTATACCAAAATATGGGAAAGGCATGGACATATCGGCACAACCAAAAAGATCACTAGCCTATTTGCGCTGATCAAGCGCTTGGAATAAGCTTTATCTTCGATTCACGACATGTGCAATGTGACTGGAAATACAATTTCTGAAGATGTAGTCTCAAGCTGGAAGTTTCACCGGGACATGTGCGTAAACTTTGAGTTCAACATCTCCTGGTTCTGTGAAGGTTTTTTCGAGATCCAAAAGTTGCAGGCTGAGGCGATCGAAGGTCCCTCCCCGGATGTGATTAATCAACATGAAGTAGAAATCGAAAGATTGTCTCAGGAGTTGAAGCTGAAACATGCGGCTCTTCAAAGCGTGAAGGATGCTTTCTTCAAGAAGAACAAGTCATTGTTGAATTATTTCCCTTGAATATCTTCTGTCATTTGAACTCCCTTTGCTTAGGTTTTTTTTTTTTAAAAGACAAAAGAAACGCTTAGTTTATGGTTTGATTTTCTGGTTTTTGGATTGATAGATGATTGTTTCTTAAAAGAAATTTTTTTTTTTAGATTATTTTTGGAATGGATTTTGGAATAATGGCACTTGGATCAACTGATATGTTGGGATCCGAATTATGAATGTGAGTAGCACAATTATATTCTAGAAAATAAACAACGTGAAACCATGAATGTTGCATGAAAAAGGAAAATATGGGATGATATGTAATCTTGGGACAATTGGGAAATAGGTTGTGTAAACATGGTCTAATAAAACTTACTCGCTTTAAGGTCTTTCAACAAAACTGAATCTTCAGGGTGTAAATTCGAGTTTTCTGTGTGACGCCATCTTGTTCGAGAAGTCCCCAGTCGTTCTTTATTGTATGTGAAACATCTTTATGTCGATCCACGATAAGGAGGAGAATCTATAGTCCCCAAGCGCAATTCCCCTGAATTTATCTTCCCTTGGACAATGTGTTTCAGAGCGTTGCACTTACTGGTAGGATGATGGATAAATCTGTGATAATGGAAATATCTTGAATCTAGCATCTCTTGATTAGTTGGTGGATGCCATACTGGGGGTAGCTAGACCACCCCCTCTTGTAGCCAAATCTCCAGTAACTCCAGGACTCTTCTGATGGGAAACGGGGAGCGTGGATATTATGGGTATGACTTCTCTTGCATCAGCTATTGCTGTGGCGGGAGTTCTGATAGGCCTTGGTGTAAAGCTCTTTTCGAAGGCGGAGTTGACACTTGGGCGGTCACTGATTCATAAGCGGATCATTTACTTCTACCATATTGCCGAAGGGAAACTTCTCTTGAGGGGTCTGTATCAGTAACATCAACACGAGGTGACTGAGTTGGATATTGTTTGCTTCCACCAATGTCTTGGAATATTTCTCCTTCCTCGGGTGCTTCTCTTTTAAGTAACGCAGTCATGGCCGCAGACTATTGGACAACTCTTTGAACCTCTGCGAGGGTTTGGAGATAAATTTTTTCCAACAAAACTTCATATGCCAATTCTTTACCTTTGTCATATGGAAACTGTGACGCACCCGGAAAATCACCTTCCTTGGTCTTGCAAAACTGTCTTGGCTCCCTATCGTTGGCAGAATTCAATTGGTTATTCTTCTTCTGCTCTTGTACAACATGGTTACGTGATCTATCTGTATATTCATTGGTAGAAGTACAGGCCTTGGCCAAATATTGGACATACCACGTATTATCTTGGCAGTTGGTGAGATCTTTCTGACAGGTACTCGCTGATTCTTTCTACAATCGACTTATACTCCACAGGGTACGAAGCGTCTCATTTTGCTACCTTATAATATCGACTTGGCTGGAAACCATATCCTCTAGCATTTTTCTGCCTGATAATATCGACTTGGCATCCAGTTATTCATTGCTTCTGCAAGGTTTGAATTACCCGATTACATATGGAAATAATCTTTGACTGAAATGGGTTTCAATTAACGATTGAATTGGTCTTAAGACCAATTGGGATGGAATTGAAATTGATAATTGAATTTGCAACTGAGATATTTAATTCCCCACTGTGGTCGCCAATTGTTTATAGGTAAAAACTATTTCTGCTGGTTTTGGTAAATTTAGGTGTGTGGATGAGAAACAAATCTAAACCTAAAACAAATGCATTGCACGAGAGTACTTTAGATTTGAGAGATCAATCTGTACAATCCTGGCCTAAACCAAGAAATGGCCGTTCCAGTATTGCTTCGGTCACAAAGTAAAGGAGAAGGGTTGGTATTAGGTAGGGAAGCGAAGAAGGTGTTGAGACCAAAATGGTTAATTCTGAAGGTGTTGATATTTTATGACTTGTATCAGAATATAGAAATGTCTTGCAGAATGTAAGCTATCAGTTCTTTAGTATTTTCTGGATACCGTGTTGTTGTTCTAACCAAAACTTGTTGTTTGGTGGAAACAGGTGAAACCTATTTATACAAGTCATAATTGAACGCACCCTGGCCTTGTAGGAAGTGGGAGTGATTTAGTGATGGAAGAATGGAGTAATGTGCAACAGCCAGAAACCACGTTTCCATGATGAATAAAAAGGGTTTGTTTACACCCATTACTTCTTCCCATCACTAACTTCCTAGTTTCCTGATACTTTCTTATAATGGGTGTTTTGCACGCCGCACGTTGTAAACCGCTAGACCAATACCCTGATGAGTATCCCCCAGTTTGTGACATATTTGATGTCTCGAGTATTTTCGTAGATAACGTGTAGCAGGTTGCCATGTGTGGCAAGTCAAAGTCAAGAGACTTGTCGTAGGAGAATAGCATGTGATGCTATTAAACTTGTCTTTGACGGTCGCCTAAGACTTGCCACAGGCCAGTGTGTGGCGAATTTGGACGACCGAGATTGTGGCCCATGAGAAAAGGTGTCCATTGATTATGACCACTTCCGTTAGCACCTGATAATAGCAAAGTGCCTCCATTGGCATATGCCAACGGTGTGATAGTATATTTAATGCATGACAATAACATAGTGGCATGCCAGAGGCAAAATGGCACCTGGCGTAGCCGTGGAAACTATTTTGGAATATTGGTGTTAGACCCAAATATGACTCCGGAAACGTTGGTCATGTTGTTATATCGAACTTAATGCCTTAAGAGAATTACTTAGCTTGGATAGCGTGGCAATCCCAGCTGAATTAGGGTTTGGCATATCGAAACCCTAATTAGCGCGCGTGGCATGCGACACGGTGGTGTTTTTGTGAAAACGGTGCCATAGATATGCCAAAGTAATTATAACAAGGCTATAATGTGGAAACGGCCACAAGAGAAAGGGTTACTATGAGTGGCTATGGTATGGCACCATTCTTAGGGTTTCCTGGGTCCCACATGGCTCATGGCCTGTTGTGGGGCCAAAGTTCCGTACTTTGGGCTACTACTGGAAATTAGGGTTTTGGTTAATGTGCCTAGAGCTGAGTCATGCTTCTGGCTAGAAAATCCTAACTTAAGCACATCATGGCGTTGCCCACGAATAAGAGGTAGGTTAGCGCGTAGGCGCACTATTTATGGCACGTTGGCATGTTTTGGTATGCTTCCATAAAGTAGCACGTTTGGCGTGGTGGAATGGCATGCCGCTCAACTTATTGGCGCAACATGGCACGTTTGGCATGTTGGCGCGGTTTTTGGAAAGCCAAATTTATTTGGGACCATCTGACGCCATCTTGGCTCTTTTAATACTGTAGCAGGTTTTGAGCGACCTGATTGGTCGATTAAAAGAGGGGTCCGGCCAAGCATGGGCTTGGCCACACTTCTAGTGTGCGTGTGGCGGGTTTAAAACAACCTGATTGGTGAATGGGAAATAGGGCCAGCAAGTATGGGCCCAGCCAATGTGTGGCGGGTTTAAGGCGACCTGATTGATCGATGGGAAATAGGGCCGGTTAGGCAACATGGGGCGTGGCCAATGGCGCCGGTTGGCCTAAGGCATGGCCACGCCTCCCTTTGTTGCTGATCCTATTCTGTGGCTCCTTTATTTCTCGTTTTCTAATTCTGGGCAAGATTTTGCACCTACTAATCCATGACGGATTAATTACCTAGTTTTCTTAGGCTTAATTTCGACATGAAAGGTCTAATATATTGCGCAGGGCTCAAAACCCTATTTTTTGCAAATTAGTCAGGGTCATATCTGAATCTTGTGAATTATCATCAAATTGATTGAATTATATGTGTTGACACAGAGTTCTTTAAGTTCATTGCCAGAGATCAGTATGCTTTCTGATTGAATACTTTATGCAAGGACCTTATCCTTGATACTTAGAAATTCATGCTACTCTGCTGCGAGTGAACACAAATTGTCATGCCATATCAACATTAAGGGTTCAGCCTAGGAACATAGCACTGAAAGCAATCAAAGAAACTTATATTAACTGAAAAGGCGAGGGTACCCCAATATACCTCAAGCTAAAACTTTTCCTTCCTATAAGTCCTTTCTCCGAAAGTGATTGTCTATGGACTGAGTCGAGATAATGCAACTAATTGGTTCACACTTCTTGTGATCTTCTATGGATACGAGATCGAGATAATACAACAACGAAGTATGTTTACTTGATACAAAGGTTCGGACTTAACCAAACACAATAGGATTCACGTATCAAGTAAATAGGAATTAACGTTTGTGCAATTTACTTTAATTATAATAGAACAATTATAATACGGAAATATAAAGTAAATGACATAACAAGATTTTGTTAACGAGGAAACCACAAATGCAGAAAAACCCCGGGACCTTGTCCAGAATTGAATACTCTCAGGATTAAGCCGCTATACAAAATAAACTAACTTCGTATAGTTGAGACCAAGAAACTAAACCTATAGTTCACCTAGTTACGTTTGTATTCCCATGCCTCCAACCTATAAACAAGTCACGTACTTGGACCAATTCCTTTGGTTCATATTCCAAACTGTAAAGGAACAACAAATCTGTTTGGTATCAACTCTCTTCAACCAAGTGATATGAGTTTCACAAAGGCTCTTCTATTTATCTTAACATAAACTCCTTTGCCAGGTTCCAAGATTTATATTATGTTCAATCACCAAAAGGTAATCGTTAAGATTAAGCTAATCATCACTCTTAATCCAAAGAATTGTGTTGATGCAGATCTTCTCAATTAATCAATCCAATCTACCACAAGGATAAACCGATTATTAATTTGATCCTCTTTTACCAAAACAAGAATTGTGCACACCAAAGATTATAAAACCAAGTCTGAAATCTTCTATCTCTTCTTTGTCTTCAAATCTTCTTAGATCTTCAATAAACACCTTCACACAACTAATTGAATCTCTTGTGATCAATCACACACATAACGAAGTCTGTTAACAATGGATTATCACAAGATCGTATTTAGATCTAACAACAGTCTAAAGATCCCAGTCAAAACCTTGAACTAGTTTGAGTGAATCTTATATCAGAAGAGAATATTGTCAAGCATAAACAAACTAGGTGTGATAAGTGCATAATTCATATGATTTTAGTGTCCATTCATACTTGTTTCAGATATTATTCTTGCATATTTTCGTATTATTACTCTTGCTTTCTCTTGTTTTCCTATAATAGGTGAATCATCCACAAAGGTTCTACAAAGTGCTAAAAATATCTAGGAAGAGAAGTTTTCCAAGTATCCAAGCGCCCAAGTCCAAGAGGAGTGGAAGAAAAGCGACGAAAAGGAGCAAAACGCTCAAAATCAAGAGAAGGGCCAAATACTAACCTTAACTCATTCAAATTAAAGATTTCTCATCACAATATTTAATATAATTTAAAGATAAAAATAATGCAAAAAGAATGAGGTCATTCCGAGTTCGGATGAAGAAGTTGTGGCCAAAACAGTTTCCATTAAAAACCGAAGATAGTGCAGTCCGTGAACTGGGTTTGCGAAAGGGGTTTGCAGATGTATTTCCGAAAATATCTGGGAATTTGAAGTCTGCGGACTGGGTTCACGAACTTAGCAAATGGGAAACGTGTATAAACTCCTTGGAAGTCTTAAGGGTACGTTTGGGAACGTTATTTGGTTATTTTGGGGCTGGGTTCCTAAACCTACCTAAATACGTGAAGACCAAGCAATGTAAAACCTATAAAAAGGTATTATGTTATGTATATCATATCATTAGCTCACGAAACTACTAGGATTTGGAGAGAAGAAACATCATATGGAGCGATTATCAATCGTAGCGTTATCTATTTACTTTTCTCATATGTATATCATGGGTGTTTCTACATCCATGAGTAGCTAAACACCTATTGATTGAGGATGAATTATAAGTTGTAAATAAGATTTGAGTTATTATATTAGTCTTATTTGAAGTTCTTCATATGATTATCATTTGTTTATACTGATTTATATTTATGATTGATTGATAGATTATTTAGGTGGCCAACTAAATTGATTTGTTGAT
Organism: Papaver bracteatum; assembly: GCA_023529315.1. NCBI lineage: Eukaryota > Viridiplantae > Streptophyta > Magnoliopsida > Ranunculales > Papaveraceae > Papaver > Papaver bracteatum. The sequence goes on from JAJJWX010003108.1 coordinate 211,235, forward strand.
TCAATCTATTGCTAGTATTAAGTTAAGAGATAAGTAATCGTCGAATAACTTGTACACAAGTAGATAACACAAAACCTTGCAGAGGGATTCTGTGGAGCGATTGTGTGTATAAACAACACTAGAAAGTGGACCTTGCTCTAAGAGTCTAACTACTAGGATTAACCTAAGTCACAAAACATAAAGCTTTCGACCAAGCTACACCTTGAGTGCGCTACTACTTGGTGGTTTGGATGAATATAATATGGTATTCAAGTGCTTTGGTACCCAGTGACCAAAGGACTTTAGAGAATATCACTTCTCTAGATGCTTTTCTACGGTTGGTGATAATCTATGATTAATGACGAATAGATGAATATATTAACTCATTGACGGTTTATATACGAAGAAGGATTCCTCGATCATATCTCTCTCTATTGATTACAATATAATTTTATTTGCTTTGATTATTTATTTTGTTCACAATCTAAAAACAAAACTCCACTTTGTGACACTTTGACAACTAAAACTCACTGCTCTTCGTGGGAACGATCCTTATTCCATTATATTACCAGTTAATTGTGTGGAACTAAGATTATTAATTTGTTGACGCTACGACACTCATACAAATTTTGGCGTTGTTGCCTGGGAGCAGTCGGTAGCTTTAGTTGTTATTTATTTTAGTTTTATTATTGTTTTTAGAATTTATTTTTAGTTTTTAGATTTTTGGTTACAGGTGCTTAATCTCTGTAAACGAAAGATTAGGATTATTTGAGGTGCGGAATTCAAACCCGTAAAGGAACGGTTCTTCAAGCACATCAGCAGTTGCAATAAGAACCTCCTTCAGAAGAGATGGTAAACGGACCACCACCACCTCCTCTTCCTCTTCCAAGGAGGACGCTCAAAGATCTAACATATCCATCATTTGATCAATAAAAGTTTTGCATCAACTTAGACGATTCTATTGAACTTAAATCTCAGTTGATACATTGGTTACCGAAGTTTAAAGGGCTACCTGGAGATGATCCAAATAAACACTTGTTATTATTTCAACATAGGTCGAAAGTTTGAAGCCAACTCGGACTGACAAAGATAGAGCTTTACTTACATCTTTTCCATTTTCTTTGATAGATTCTGCGGAAGAATGGTTTTATAGCCTTCCACAAGGAAGCATTACAACATGGAATGACATGCAAAAAGTGTTCTTAGAAAAGTACTTTCCCGCTTCCAAAGTAGCAACTATTCGTAAAGCAATAAGTGGAAGGCTATAAGTATTATGAAGAAGAGTATGAACAGGTGAACGTTGTGTTTCCAAATCAAAGGCAAAGGTATGATCCCTACTCTAATACTTATAATCCTGGATGGAAAGATCATCCAAAATTCAGTTATGCAAACAAGAAAGCTGCAGTTTCCAACACCGTTTTTGGACGACAAGGTGGTTTTCAACAATTACAATCACAATTCCAACCACAACATCAACAACAAAACCAAATCTCTAATTTAGAGGAGATGATCAAGGTTATGATGCAAGAAACAAAAGGTATTTCTCAGAAACAAGATACAATATTGCAACAAAACCTACATTATCAATAGAAGAACGACGATGTTGTTAAAGATTTACAATTACAAATGGGTCAAATGGCAACTGATGTGAACTTACTAAAGGCACAGGCCTCAACAAAGTTTCCATCACAACCTTTTGTGAACCCAAGAGAGCACGTTAATGCAGTAACTCTAAAGAGTGAGAGACAAACTGAAGAGCCATATCAACAAGAAGTGATTAATAACGACATTGGAAAGGAAGTAGAAGAGGAAACTGTCCCAAAGGAAAAGCCAACCTCAAACGGCCAACCTAAGGACACGATTCCCACTTTTACCATACCACCTCATTTCCCTAGTCGTTTTTCCAAGTCAAAGAAGAAATCTCAAGACAAGGAGATCATGCATATTTTCAGTAACATACACATCAACATTCCATTTATTGAGGCCATCAGAACCGTACCCAGGTATGCCAAGGTTTTGAAGGATTTGTGTACAAGGAAGGACAAGTTGATTTCTAATGAGATTACTCAGGTGGGCGAAAAGTACTACAACTATGTTACTTAAGAACATGCCTATAAAGTGTGAAGATCCTGGAGGCTTCACAGTTCCTGTTACCATTGGTAACCGACGGTTTGAGCGTTCTTTGCTTGATTTGGGAGCTTCCATAAGTGTTATGTCAGCCGATGTTTATGATTCTTTGAATCTCGGACCTTTAAAAGAGGCAAAGATTACTATTAAATTGGCTAACAAGTCCAATATATATCCTAAGGTAGTTTTGGAGGACGTGTTAGTTCAAGTGAATCAGTTAATCTTTCCGGTTGATTTCTACATTGTGGATATGCACAATGGAGATAATTGTTCATCTACTTCGTTACTTCTTGGGAGACCGTTTATGAAGACTGCAAAGACGAAGATTGATGGTGATAGTGGTGCACTCACTATGGAATTTTATAAGGAGATCATACGGTTTAATATTTTTTAAACCATGCGCTATCCTAGTGATGTTCACTCAATTTTCTCTATTGATGTTATTGATTCGTTAGCACAACAAATGTTTGATTTGAATAATGAGGATGAACTTGGAGTTATGTTACGGAATAATATTGATTTGGACGTTCATGGACAACCGAACCTGGACGTGGACTTATCCAAATAGCTAGTGGAGATGTGTGGTTCTTTAACGTCATTACAACAAGCCAAACCGGGTAATGCTTCTTATATTTCTTTACCCGTAACTAATGAGGTTCCTTTACCTTCTATTGTGCAGGCACCAAAACTTGAATTGAAGCCGCTTCCAGACCACCTAAAGTACGCGTACTTAGGTGATAAAAAAAAAAACTTCAGGTAATTATTTCAAAAAACCTCAACCCAATACAAGAAGAGCGTCTACTTAGGGTTCTGAAAGAGCACAAAACGGCTATTAGTTGGACAATTGTTGATATCAAAGGCATTAGTACATCCATGTGCATGCATAGAATCCTAATGGAATATGACTTTAATCCAGTACGTGATGCTCAGCGTAGGCTTAACCCCCAATGATGGAGGTCGTGAAGAAAAAGATCCTCAAATTACTAAGTGTGGGGGTGATTTACCCAATTTCTGACAGCAAATGGGTTAGTCCAGTTCATGTGGTGCCTAAGAAATCAGATGTCATTGTTGTTAGAAATCAAGATGATGAACTTGTTCCTATAAGAGTTCAAACAGGATGGAGAGTGTGCATAGACTACAGAAAGCTTAATGCCGCAACCCGAAAGGATCACTTTCCTTTGCCTTTCATTGATGAGATGTTAGAGAGGTTAGCGGGACATTCATATTATTGATTTTTAGACGGTTATTCAGGCTACAATCAGATTGTTATTGCACCGGAGGATCAAGAGAAGACTACTTTCACTTGTCCTTTTGGTACGTTTGCCTATAGATGGATGTTGTTTGGTCTTTGCAATGCGCCTGCCACTTTTCAGAGGTGTATGGTTAGTATATTTTTTGACTACGTGGAAAGCATAATTGAGGTATTTATGGATGATTTTAGTGTTTATGGTGATTCATTTGATATTTGTTTACAAAATCTTGAACTTGTGCTTAAAAGATGCATAGACACTAATCTTGTTCTTAATTGGGAGAAATGTCACTTTATGGTAAACCATGACATAGTGCTCGGTCATATTGTATCCTCTCGAGGGCTTGAAGTTGACAAAGCAAAGATAGACTTAATAAGGAACTTAAAATATCCCACTTCGATGAGGAAAATTCGTTATTTTCTTGGTCATGCAGGTTTTTACAAGCGGTTTATCAAGGATTTCATCAAAATCTCAATGCCGATGTGCAGATTATTGTAAAAAAGAGGTTATTTTTGACTTCAACAAGGAGTGCAAGGATGCCTTTGATAAATTGAAAGAATTGTTGACAAATGCACCAATTATCAAGTCACCAGATTGGAGTTTACCATTTGAATTAATGTGTGATGCAAGTGACTATGCAGTTGGAGCCGTTTTGGGTCAAAGAGTAGACAAGCTGTCTCATGTGATTTATTATGCATCTAGGACCCTAAACGATGCACAAATCAACTATTCTACCACCGAGAAAGAATTTTTGGCTATAGTATTTGCACTAGAAAGATTTAGATCATATTTGGTGGTTCAAAAGTGGTTGTATATTCTGATCATGCACCACTTAGGTACCTACTAAATAAGAAAGAATCTAAGCCAATGCTTATACGGTGAATTCTCTAATTGCAAGAATTTGATTATGAAATTAAGGATAAAAGAGGCGTTGAGAATACTGTTGCAGATCATCTTAGCAGACTTGTTGTTTCCGAAGAACCTCCTTTACAAGATCGTTTTCCAGAAGAACAACTTTTCTCAATTGAAGACTCAACACCTTGGTACGCGGATATAGTGAACTACTTGGTGACAAGACAAGTACCTAGTACAATATCTAATTTTCAAAAGCTTAAGCTTAAGAAAATAGCCAAGCAGTATGTGTGGGATGAGCCCTACTTGTGGAAATACGGTTCCGGTCAAATCATCCGCAGGTGCGTACCTAATTCTGAATTTCAATATATTCTTACTTTTTGTCATACATATGCATGTGATGGACACTTTGGTTCTAAACGTACCGCTTTCAAAGTACTTGAAAGTGGATTTTATTGGCCTACCCTATTTGAGGATGCATATATGTTTTGAAAATCTTGTGATATATGTCAAAGAACGGGCAATCCAGGTGCTCGAAATCAAATTCCAGTCACACCAATTCTTGTTGTTGGAGTATTTGATGTGTGGGGAATTGATTTTATGGGTACTTTTGTCAATTCTAATGGAAAATTTTATATACTTCTTGTTGTGGATTATGTTTCTAAATGGGTGGAAGCTAAAGCCACCCCTACTAATGATTCTCAAGTTGTTTGTGAGTTTGTGAAGGAATATATTTTTTCTAGACATGGTACACCAAGAGTGGTTATCAGTGATGGAGGCTCACATTTTCAGAAATCCTTCCATGCTCTACTCAAGAAGTACAACATAACACACAAGGTTGGTACACCGTATAACCCACAAACTAGTGGGCAAGCCAAAATCTCGAACCGTGAGATTAAATCCATTCTTGAGAAAACCGTAAACACAACACGGAAATATTGGAGTTATAGGCTTAATGATGCTTTATGGGCGTATAGAACGGCGTACAAAACACCAAATTGGTATGTCTCCATATCGGTTGGTTTATGGCAAAGCTTGTCATCTTCCGGTTGAACTTGAAAACATGGCATATTGGGTGATAAAGATGTGCAACATGGATTATAACAATGCGGGGAAACAAAGGAAGTTACAACTTAATGAGCTAGAGGAGATACGTAATGATGCTTACGAGAGCTCTCGTATATACAAGGAGAAGACTAAACTTTTCTATGACAAGATGATTTCTCGAAAGAATTTTGTTGTGGGGCAAAAAGTTCTTTTATTTTACTCTCGTCTAAAATTATTTCCTGGTAAGCTACGGTCCAGATGGATTGGACCATATGTTGTTACTAATGTTTATTCTCATGGCACTGTTAAAATTTCTAGTCTTAGAGATGGAACAAATTTGAAGGTGAACGGCCATAGATTGAAGCCATATTATGAAATCATTGCTTATGTGGATATGGATGTGCAACAATTTCATGATTATCTCCCTCTGGAGGAGTAATTGAAGGAATGCCAAATCCGGCTGAGGACATTAAACTAAGCGCTAAATGGGAGGCAACCCATCGGTTTTGTATTTCTATCCCTTTTGTTTTTAATTTTCTTAGTTTTTCATATCATATCTTGCATTCCCATCTTAGATTTTACAAGTGCTATATCTATAATGAAAGTTTTGATGAATTCTCGTCAGAAAATTCTGACTGCGCACTTGTTACGAAAATAACTCTCGAGACTTCATACAGAGTCCGATTTGAGTGGTTGACCCCAAATTTTAAAGACGATAGACATATCTTTCTTTTCCAAAAATAAAATCTGAATTCAAAGTCTGTTAAGTTGGAGCGATAGGCCTGGACATTTGAGTTTAAGAATTTTTCCAGAACTTTTTCAGATTGCATGTTAGTCAATCCAGAGGCCATAAAAGACATACCTTTTATCAAAACAATGTGAAATTTTGATACCTTATAGAAACAATATAGGTGAACAACTTTTGTTTAGTATATTTTCCTAGTTCCCTACCTATTGGTACAGTCTTTGAGTTTTTCAGGACTGTGATGTCAGAAATCAGAATTTTCGGTTCTAAACATTGAGGACAATGTTGAGTTTAAGTGTGGAGGAGCATTTAGTGTTATACTATTTGCATATACATTAAAAAAATCATACTCTTTGATTTCTTGCATTCTTGAGACTTCATATTTTGGAGTTACTTATGAGCTATTTAGGATGACACTCTAAACCTTTTCAGGTTAAAAAAAGTTCATACGGCTATTGATTGAGTTCCATTTTGTCATCCTACAATCCTTAATTATATACGTTCATAATTGAATGTGAAACTAAGATATGGTAGTCATTTTAAAGAGTCATCCTCGCAATTAATCATTACTCAATCGCTTTATTTTTATTTTTGCAGCTTTATGTTTCTCTAAAGTGATTTGGTGGGATCCTGATACTGCCGTGGATGTTGTAGCAAGGTAATCATTGGTTGAGTATTTGAAAGCCCCATAAGATAATTGGCTTACACTCTTAAAGAGTGATCCGAATAAAAAAAAAAAAATAAAAAAAATATATATATAAGGCTCCTCTTCATTTGTTGACACTTGGATAGCAATTCGTGTGAAACGTTGTCCATGTCTCCGTCGCCTAAACAAGCGTGGAATGCAGGATCCAAGGAAACTATCGCGTATCTGCTGAAAAAGAACATGCTCTTAGAATATCTAATCATGTAGTCGATGAAACAAAAACCATAGCATCACTATATAGCAAGTCAAAAGGACTATTGATGAGGTTCTTGACACTTGGGTGGCAGTATGCGTGAAACGTTGTCCCTGTCCTCGTCTCCTAAACAAGCATGGAATGCAGGATCCAAGGCAACTATCGCATACTTGTTGAAAGGAAACATGCGCTTAGAGTATCTAATCATGTGGTCAAGTTAAGTGGGTGCTTATCTCAACTAGTGCGCAATAAATAAGAATCCTTTGACGATGTTCACACAAGTATTGCGGGTAACATCTTTCACTTAAGTCAACATTTGCACACTTCACTTTTCTATTTCCATTTTCTTATCTATCCATGTGATTTCAGTATGCGAGTGTTGTAACAAACATTGCAACAAGTATGATGACTATCTTAGTAAAGTTTTGCAATCACGTTGAATGTCACACGCAAGTAATTGCTTATGTGTCTTGATTGGAATGTATATAGGATGTTTGCAGCTGAAGAACTTATGCAAGATAATTATTTAGCTATTACTTTGTGTCTATCCTTAGCGGTTCTTCCAAGGAGAGAAATTGGAGTAGGTTTTGTGGGTATACCTCTTGTAAGCCCTCATGAGACTATAACTCGTCCACTAGGGACACCTAGGGATTTAAAGGTCTGTTATTCATGCTAAGAGTAACCGTAACCTCACGACATGGAGTTGTTGTATTTAGGAATAGTTTTATTTAGTTTCTCGAGGACTATCAAAGGCTAAGTGTGGGGGAATTTGATAAGTGCATAATTCATATGATTTTAGTGTCCATTCCATACTTGTTTTAGCTATTATTCTTGCATATTTTCGTATTATTACTCTTGCTTTCTCTTGTTTGCCTCTAATAGGTTAATCATCCACAAAGGAGCTACAAAGTTCTGAAAAGAGCTAGGAAGAGAAGTTTTCCAAGTATCCAAGCGCCCAAGTCCAAGAGGAGTTGAAGAAAAGCGATGAAAAGGAGCAAAACGCTCAAAATCAAGATAAGGGCCAAATACCAATCTTAACTCATTCAAATTAAGAATTTATCATCACCATCTTGAAGAGAATTTAAATATAAAAATAATGCAAAAAGAATGAGGTCATTCCAAGTTCGGATGAAGAAGTTGGGTCCAAACCAGTGTCCATTGAAAACCGAAGATAGTGCAGTCCGCGAACTGGGTTTGCGGACGGGGTTCGTAAACGTATTTACGAAAATATCTGCTGGAATTTGAAGTTTTCTGACTGGGTTCGCGAACTTAGCAAATGGGAAACGTGTATAAACTCCTTGGAAGGATTAAGGGCACGTTTGGGAACGTTATTTCGTTATTTTGGGTTGGGTACCTAAACCTAACTAAATACGTGAAGACCAAGCAATGATTAATGAAGAATAAATGAATATATTAACTCATTGACGGTTTATATACGAAGAAGGATTCCTCGATCATATCTCTCTCTATTGATTACAATATAATTTTATTTGCTTTGATTATTTATTTTGTTCATAATCTAAAAACAAAACCCCATTTTGTGACACTTTGACAACTAAAACTCAATGCTCTTCGTGGGAACGATCCTTACTTCCATTATATTACCAGTTAATTGTGTGGAACTAAGATTATTAATTTATTGAGGCTACAACACTCATACAATGTGCAATCAAAGTTCAATTACTGTTAGTCAATCAAATCAATATGAAAACTAAAGATAAACCGCAATATCTAGTTTCCCACCAACGGGTCGCGCTAGAGCTTCTCAATCCCAAAGAAGACTTTAAATTGAGCGGCCGTAAGAGATTTCACCTAATTAGATTACTTTCCTCTCCAATAGGCGGTTTCACCAGTAACTGTACAACAGAGGAAGTTTACTGTCACGGAGGATTAGTTTGCTAGAAATGCAAACTCAAAGTATTTATAGACAATGAAGTTTGGACACAAAGGAATTTCCAAAACCGAAAATATTCTCAAGATATTTTTCCATATTAACCCAAATTCGGTTTTCATAATTCATGTGAATGTACTGTCCAAAAATAATGATCGAAATCTCCTTGGAAAATCTTTAACTAGCAAATGCACATTACTAATTCTTATTTTCCATATATAATTAAAAACCTTAATTAAAAGATTCTTAACTTATTTAAATTCGATCTTGGGATTTACTTCCTTCTTAGCTATATATTAAGAAATATCTTCGAAGAATAAAAGAATACACATTAGTGCGCATGTTCAAAGTGTGTCGACATCTTACTCTTGCAAGTCCTTTTTCATACTTACTCACCTGAAAACGATTTACCACACTTCCAAACAAGTTTAGAATTGGTTCATCTGAATTTCAAGAACGATGTGATTGATCAAGTAACACTCAATCACAAACCATGGGGTATAATGGTTATACCAAAACAAGTTTCGGTTTTACCTCCATGTGAGTACTGTGCATAGTCATACTAGCTTACCAAAATTAGGCTGACTATATACTAGGATCGGTTCACCACATATATTTGGTATCTAACTTGTATGCACTGCACATGTTCAGAGGATCGGTTCCCCTTTCTTGTATAAACCTTGATGCACCTCATACAAGGATTGGTTCCCCCTTGTGATGCACTGCACCTCTTCATAGGATCGGTTTCCCTTTCTCAAATTTGGTCAGACACTCACAAACCCGATCATACCCCAGGTGATTACTTAAGATCGGTTTCACTAATAAAAGTCATACCAATACATAAGTCAGGCCTCATGTGAATAGTTTTACCAAGAACACAAACAAGTCATGAGCGGTTATACTGATCATACATATTGGTCGTTCATAGATTTGCAATGAAGAACAACCCCAATAACGCCTGGCGATTTCCTTTTCGGTTCAAAACACATATCATGAACTTACTTCCTTAAAACACATGTAAAAATATTGTTTCCTAGGATGAAATCCTCACCTCATACCCATACATAATCACAATAGCATTTATACGATTATGTCGATGTCTTATATACAAAGTTTAATGGTTAAGCAAGAAACTTCCTATTGTATTCCTTAATACTATGTCTATCTAGAGTGTTCATGCTTCGCATATGTTTTCAGTATGCACGAATTGAAAGATACGTTAGGTAATAAAACAGTTCAAGTAAAATATCACTAACCTCAAGTGGAAGGATGATGTTGTGGTTGTAGCTCCGTACTTCTTCAAGTCTTCGCAATATTTGTAATGTCTCACCCTAATACTTTCAAGCTAACCTATACAAAGTTGACTCTAGTACATTTAAATCAAGCGACTCTTAAATGAGTTTTGGTTCACTAAAATATGATAACCAAACTTGACATACAAACGCTTGGTGGGTTCAACCGAGCTATGCTCTAACATTAACTGAATAATACAGGCAAGATTCCAAAATTTACAGAATATCATGGATTGTTGCTACATGCACCATTCTAGGTAAATTTCATGAGGAAATATTGAGTTGCTCAATAAATATGCCACTGGAGAGGTTTAACACTCACCGATTTTACATCTCCGCTTCTTTGTAGAGTGACGATATATTAAATGCAAGGATTACAATTTTAACCCTGGACTAAAAACCACCATCAACACCAAGGCTTCCAAGGTCGTGAAAGTCGCGCCGCAACGTGTCGTGGCCTAGGATGCTAAGGACGTGAAAGTCGCTCGGCAATGTGTTGTGGCATTGGATTAGGCTACACGACAATGTGCTTTGGCCTTGGCCTAGGTTTCCAAGGTCGTGGAAGTCACATGGAAATGTGTTATGGCCTTGGCTTAGGCTGCCAAGGCTGTGAAATTCGCACGTCAACATGCTATGGAGTGGTATAGGCTTCCAAGGCCGGGCGTGGCATGATGCCATGGCTTACGATTTGGCGCTATGGTTAATATGTCACATGCCATTTTTTCCAAATTATGTTAGGGACTTAGTCAGTTATTTTGTAGTGGTTTATTATGAGCTATTAGTCCATTTTCTTAGCCAAATCGTTGTAAGCCATAATTGTTATTCCATGGCCTTAGCCACGTTTGGATAAGGGACCTTATGAGATATGTGACACACTCCAATGGATTGACCATGTCTAGCCAATATGCTGCAATGATGTGATCATCATATTGCTTCAATCTAGGGTTTGAGTTTAAGGAAACATGACAGGTTTAGATTTGGAGTCAGAATGCTATTTTAGTAAAAACTTCGGATAATAGTGCCGCTATAGTATTACCAATGAACTTGGCCGCGGGAGCTTTGCGACTTGAGGCCATACTGATATGACTAAATATTAAGCATGATATTCTTAAAGACTCATTAAACAATGCCTAATTATGTTCTGAATAAGACTAATACCATGTATACGACATAAAAGACATGTATATTGGCGCACATGAAGTAACAAGGTTTCCGCTGGCGAAAGCCCTGAAATTTGGCATATGTATATGCTTTCAAAATAGCTTTAGGACTGCTGATCCCGTTAACCAAATACAATTTATTGATTCCCTTGTGAAATATATATTATGCTTATGCAGATTCAATAATCCTGGTGTCGGGCCAGAGATCATCTGTACAAAAAAATCAAGGTTAATTTACAACAAATTACCTTTTCAAAAACTCATCATCAACACTAAGCTATCTTAGCTTTGATTATAAGCAACTCTGATTTGAAATACTATATAAGGGAGAACTCTGGCATCTGGGAAACCTAATCCCGACACTCTCGTGTGTCCTAGTTGCAAACTAGAGTCGATTCTCCTTTAAGCTAGGTTTTCCAAAACCATTATTAGGTTAATGACTTGAAGATTTCATTTGGGATTCGTGAAGCCATATCCAACTATTTTCACTGTAGTTGTGTATTCAGATCTTACTTGTTCTATCGTATTGAGTTTTATCTTCTCTGGGATTTACTCGAGATTTATCTACGATAGGTAAGATATAAAAAGTAATCACAATAGTTCTTCGTCTCAGAGTCTTGTGATTCCGCAATAATTTTTTCTGGTAATCAGTTGGGTTATTATGAGGTGACTAATATTTCTAGGCTACTCTTCGGGAGTATAAAATCGGATTATTAGTTTAGTTTCTTGTTCACCTTGATTTATCTAAAGAAGAAAATAAAACCAGAAAAGAAATATATGTGGGAAAAAAATTTGTTTATAAGTCTTCGACTTTGGGTCGTGGCAACTTTTAGTTGTGGGTGAGATCATCTAAGGGAATCAAGTGCGCAAAGTCTTGTTGGGATTCAAGAGGCGTAAGGAATGCTACTGTACCTTAATCGGTGTGAGACTTGGTTTGGGCTCAACTACATTCTAGTTCGAAGTTAACTTGTAGTAGGCTAGAGTATGTAGCGGCTTAATAAATTATGGTGTTCAAATCTAGACTAGGTCCCGGGGTTTTTCTGCATTTGCGGTTTCCTCATTAACAAAAATTTTGGTGCCTGTGTTATTTCTTTTCCGCATTATATTTGTTTATTTATATAATTGAAATATCACAGGTTGTGCATAGTTCAATCACAGTTGATAAATACGACCTTGCTTGTTGGATAAAACTTGATTGATACTCTGACATTGGTCTTTGGTACCATCCGAGTTATTCCCATATTAATCAGTCTCACAGATTTCTATCTAGTTCATTTACTGATTGTATTGAGGAAAATATAAAGCTTTTTGATATATTTCTTGATTGATTCTCACTTTTAAGTTGGTGCTCTCAAAATTATATTGGATTTTAGTCTATACAGATTTCCGAACAAAATATTGGGTGTGGTTGTTATACTCCCGCATTTTTAATTGGTCTCAGAGCAGGCAAACACGCTAAGACCTCATAAGTATGTGTTTCTCGAAATCTAACTCTATAGACGGAAGTGCTATCTCTATAAACGTACCACCAATATTCGATGGATCAAATTACTTATGGTGGGAAATTGATATGCGCGCCTTTCTACAAGCACATGATTTTCAATCATGGGTTCATGTAGTAAATGGCTATGATCCTCCAATGGTTACATTATATGGTGTAAATATTACAAAGGATATTGGTAGTTATAGTGTTGTCGAGATTAGTGCTCCAAAGAAAAATTCTGGCGGATTAAATGATATCATCCATGTCATTACCCTAGATTTTCAGCACCATGTGACTACGTGCACTCGGTCTAAAGATGCTTGGGATATCTTAGAAACTGTATTTTAAGGGAATACCTCTGAGAAAAAAGATAGGATTCAAAACCTAAATTCTGATTGATAAAACCTTTGTATGGCTAATGAAGATTCATTTGATGAGTTTAATCACAAAGTGTCTGAAGTTGTTAATGCATCTTTTGCGTTGGGTAAGACTATTCTTGAAAAGGACATTGTGATGAAAATTCTTAGATCTCTGCCAGCTAGATATGATTCTAAGAAATATGCCATCGTTGAGGGAAATATCCTTGAAAAACTTTCCAGAAATATTGTTGTTGGAAAGTTAAAGATCTTTGATCATGAACATATTTCCAAAACTAGAAAGGATATTACGTTCAAAGCACAAAAGAACACTAAACTAGTTGATAAAAGTAAAAGTGTTGGAAACTCTGTGGATGATCCTATTGAGACTGAATCATCAAATAAAGATCTTGACAACTCAGTATCTCTGATCACAAGACAATTTAGAAATCTTATTTTGAAGAGAAGTAAACGATTCACAAGAGATAAACCTAAATCATCAGTTAAGCCTCATGATTGTGTTCCTCCTAAAAACAGGGATACTGTCGACACTGATGATGAGGATATGCCACAGTGCTCCAAGTGTTAAGGTTTTGGTCATTTTGATGAGTATCCAAATCTTAGAAAATACACTGGGAACAAAGGTCTCGCTGCAACTCTTGATGAAACATCTGATCACTATGATTCGAATGAAGATGAAAAATCAAGTGTAGCACTCCTTGGTGAAAAGTTCAATTTTGATAATTGTAGATATTTTTCCTAGAGAAACATCATTGACCGCATTAGGGGATGAAATAGATTTTTCTCTGTTTAACGAAAACTCTGCCTCTTATGTTATAGGTACTTTGCTTTGTTAGAAGCATGTTTGGCTATGGTTCCTGAACAATCCTCCCCATTGACATGTCTTTATTGTACTATTAAGGTCCAAGAACTCTCTAATTGTTTCAAGTACAAACATAAAGTAAGATATGTCAACAAACTGCAACGGAGAAACAATCGATAAGCAAACAAGCTCAAACTTTTTCTAAATTCGAGTCCATACGAGGTATGTAAATTCAACTCATCTCCTAAGAAGTTGATTTCACCCTAACACAGTCTAACTGTGTTAAAAGTGTATCTTGTCTCATATACCCGTATTTCAAAAAGAGACAAGAGTTGTGCACAATCGGGCACTAGGGTCATAAACTACTCTAGTTTGTATCTTGAATATTATTACTTGAATTTATATTTGTTCCTTTCATATTTTCAAGTAATGATTGAAAAGATTTCACCTTAATTGAATAAAAAAATAGGGGATTAAAATCGACATTTCTACCTTTCTTAGGGTTGTATGTGTTGATCATACGTGAACCCTGCTTACTCTGTATATAGGTTCCGTAACCCTACAGTCTTTTTCCTTATCTGAAACTCTTTTCATTAAAAGGTTGCTTGTAAAGCTGTTTTATTTGTGTCTCTATTCACAAACCCATATTTCAAAGTTATGTAGACTCCAAGCATCATCTCTTCTGATGGAAAAGATGTTAATATGATTGTTAAGCCATCAATCATGAAGGAAAAAGAGAAATCCCATTCCTCTACAACTTTAAAGTGAAAAGGGAAGAATATGAAGAAACCAAGGGCTACACCTCAAATTTTCAAAAGTTTTATGTTATTCTTGAAGAGTTATATAGAACTTGATTGATACTCGGACATTGGTCTTTGGTACCATCCGAGTTATTCTTATATCAATCAGTATTACATATTTATATCTAGTTGATTCACTGATTGTATTGAGAAAGAGATAAAGTTCTTTGATATCTTTCTTGATTGAGTCTTACTTTTAAGTTGCTGCTCTCAGAATTATATTGAAGTCTACTCCATACAGATTTCTGAACGAAATATTGGGTGTGGTTGTTATACCCCCGCGTTTTCACAAGGTGAATCTGTTTCCAAATGGAGCGCATCCAAAGTTCATTTAATTAAGATTACTCTCCCTAATAAAGTTCTTACACATTTATATATGCACTAACCCTAATACAAAACAACCATCCTCTTTCCAACAAGTATCACGATATAACATACTCTCTAGTTATACAACAGACTTAAATATTTAGACAATGGATAAGGGTTACAACCTAACTCGATACTCAGGTACATAACACATCACAAAAAACAGTACAATCATCTGCAAATAATAAATGACTGGTAGGGGGGGAATGTTTCTGTCTAATGATAAGGTTGATGTTTTCTGCGTGTAAAATAGTTTTAGATTAAGCTTTTATCTAAAATAGTTCTAGATAAAGGATTTTCATGTCCTAGTCCTTCAGAAGGTTTGAGGAATTCATATGGAAGAATCTCATTTTTCTCATTATTTTGATTTAAAAAAAGTTTATCATACCTTACCAAAGACCCTCGACATGTCAATGTTAAATATTCATGTTTAAATGAATACGAGCTCTGCGAATCGGCGACACTGAGTTGACTCAGATTTAGATTTTTTTTGTTCTTCTTTCAGATCTTTTTGATCAGCATGATTACACAATCAACGAACTAACTTAATCTTTTACGTTTTCTCATCCTTAAACACCACCAGCATGATATCTTTGCTCCTAAATATCCATCAAAATTGATTTCTTGTGCTTTGTTATCTTTAATTTCATATTTCTCTTTGACAAACTTGACGATCTTTATATTTTGTTTAGTCTTTTGATTTCTCTTTAATAATAATGGGTTTCTAATTTCTTTTGCAGGCCCCTGTTGATTCTTATGATGGATTCTACCAAGTATTGGAACTCCGTGCGCAGCTATTGTTTTATGTTCATGGTAGTATTGTCAACCTTGGTTATATTACCAAATCCGATTCTACCATATCATTCTATATTACAATAACCAGTTTTATCAGCCTTGTATAATTCTTAGTATGAGAAACATTGTTATTTCCCTGATCATACTTTTGTATCCATGATGAATCAAAATTTATTACCGATTTATCAATCCAAAATTCAAATCCAACACTTTCCGCCCTTTCAATTCCGAAATTGTGGGAGCCAGCATTTTCTTCCGGATCACATGCAGCTTTCGAATAACATAAAATATTATTTTCCTCTTTTCAAGATCTTTTCTCTATAACTTTGGGAAACAATATTATCTGATATAACTACCATGAAGTTTTTCCTAAATAAAAGAGAAGTCTAGCATTTTTCTCTTCATTTTGTAGAAGAAACCCTAAACTCCAAACAAAAATTCTCATCTCGTAAAAAATATGGACGCAAATAACAAAAATAACATCTCTGATATCACTGAAGGTATGAGGACTGCAATAATCAGGAAGACCAGAAGCGCCATTAGTACAACAGGGAATCTAAATGTAGCTGCGGATGCATGTTCAAATAGTGTAATTGTAAAACTAGTCACCAATGATGATAAGATAGAGACATCAGCTATCAAAGATGATCTGAACATACTATGGAAGAACTACAGGAAGAGGGAGTTTAAGATTGTGGGAAAATATCTTTTTGTTTTCAAGTTCAACACCCAGAAAGATATGAAAGATGTTCTAAAAAAATCTCCTTGGAACATCCAAAAGAGTTTATTAGCTTTACAAGAATATTCCACTGAAATAGCATATAAGGATTATGTCTTTACAAAGCAAGCATGGAACATTCAGTTCAAAGGTCTAACGCTTGATCACCATCACATAGAAGTAGTGGATGAAGTGATTACAGACTTTGGAAATAAGATTTCAACGGAGCCTAAAAACTGCAGACCCGAGATCTGGTAATATTATCACTGCATGTATTGAAGTGGATCTTAAACATCCTCTCAAAAGGGGAGAATGGTAGAACTCTAACTTTGGTGAGCCAGTATGGATCATATATCACTGGGTGAAGTAGCCACATAGCTTATGTAATCATTGATATATCGTGGACCATGATGATGCTGTATGTGAAGAAGTTTCGGAGATTTTACGTGAAATAGCAATGACTCAAGATGAATATAAAGCACATTGCAATGCAAATCTTAATGGAAATAAAAAAAAAGTTAAAAATATATAAGGAGGACAGGATGTTGACAATGTCCATGTAGGAAAAGATACTGAGTTACTTAGTGATGCAGAAGAGTCTATAACTGTCAAAAGAGCAAGAAACCAACCATCTCAAGACAATGGGTATAACCCTTTTATCCAAAGCCCAACTCTAACCAATCATGGAGGGAACTCTAACAATGAAAACATCAATAATGTATCTGCTGAATTTATGGATGGGGTAGAAATGATTGAATATGAAACAACTAATGCCAGCACGGAGATGAATACCATGCAGAATCAAGAGGGGAGTGCAACTAAGGTAAAAACATATCTTCTTTCCCTTAATTCCCATAAGTTTAAATTTGTTTGTTCTTATTTGGTAGGTGCATCCTTATTTGAATTTTACCATTATTGTTGCTTTTTTTCTTTCACTTACAACTCAAACACCATGAGAGTGCTTGCTTGGAACTGTCAGGGTTTTTCTAATAAAACCACTAGGGACCATCTTAAATACCTAGTTTATAGATATGATCCAGATGTCATTTTCCTTTCTGGAGCTAAAATAGGGGAAGACAAAATGAGGAAGCTTATCAGACCATATATATGCCCAAATAGTAAACTAATCCCTTTGGTAGGTCTGGCAGGAGGGTTAATTTTATTTTGGAAGGATGAATTTTATTTCAAAATTGAAAATTCAGATTCTTGGATTATTAAATGTTAAGTGCATGATGACCCTTTTAAAAAAGTTTGGTTACTCACATGTATGTATGGCTCATCTTATCCAAACAATAAAGAGAAGCAATGAACATATATTAAGGATTTAAGTCATAGTATACATCAGCTGTGGGTTGTTATGAGTGATTTAAACCTTGTTTTCAGTAATGAAAATAGGATTTCTGCTTCTATTACCATCCCAAGTACTTCCAATACTTCTCGTGCTTCAAATATGTATACTTCTTATTCTCTAGATTCTTCATATGTCAATTTAATATATGAAGCTGGCTTAGAGGATATGGGATATTCAAGGAGATCATTTACTTGGTCTAATAATGTTCATGGTACGGGTGTTAGGCATTCAATACTTGACAAAGCAATCACCAATAAAGAGTGGGTTATTCATTTCCCGAATTCTAAGCTTCTACATCTGCCACAATTGGGGTATGACCATCGTCTGATTATGTTAGATTATTCTTCTTTAAATTATGATAGGAAGCGGAACTAGAAATACTTTCAATGCTATGAAAGGGATGAGACTCTTAAGGAGGAAGTAGCTATAGCTTGGAGTCAACCAGTTAATGGATCTCATGCTTTTCAACTATCAAAAAACTTGATAATGACTAGAAAGTATGTCTCGAAATGGAACAAAGAAAAATTTGCCAATATTCAGAGCAACATTTTCTTCTTCATCAGCAACTTAAATCGCTCTAATCTGGAAATTATGAGCATAACACAAATATGCAAGTACAACAAGTGGATAACCAAATCGAGCATTGGCATCAAGTTCAAAATGACTTCTGGGGGCAAAAAAAAAGGGATGGATTTTACCTTGAAATGGACAAAAATACAAAATTTCATCATGCAAATGCTAATAGGCGCAGATCAAGAAACAGTATTGTTGCACTAAAAGATGGGAATGGAAATTGGTGCACCACAAGAGAAGAATTGGAGCATCTTATCACAACGCATTATAGCTCTTTGCATACTACTTCTTCCCCTGTCAGGAATGACACAATACTTCAATGCATCCCACAGGTTATTACACACTTAGATAATCTAGAGCTGATTAAAACACCAGATGCAGCTGAAGTTCTTACATCCCTTAAAGGAATGAAGTCTTGGAAGGAACCTGGGCCCGATGGTTTTTCTCCAAGGATATTTAAGACACATTGGGATATCGTAGGCACTTAAGTGGTGGAAATGGTTAAGCAGTTTTTCAGAACTGGCTACATTCTCAAGAGTTTAAACACAACCAGTGTCTCATTAATCCCCAAAACAAAAAATAAGCAGTTTCCCTCTGACCTGAGGCCCATTGCACTCTGCAGTGCTTTATATAAAATAATTTCTAAGATTATGTCCACCAGAATGGAAAAATTCATGGATAAAATTATATCTCCACTACAGGCAGCTTATGTACCTGGAAGACAGATCTCATATAATATTCATCTTGCCCAAGAGATTGTTCATATAATGAAGAATAAAAAGGAGCTATCAAAATATCTAGCTCTAAAACTAGACATGTCGAAAGCCTTTGATAGGCTTGAATGGCCTTTCCTCATGGATGTCATGGCTTAAATGGGCTTTTGCTAAGAATGGTGTAATATGATCAAGCAGTGTATTAGCACGATAAAAAAAATTATAGTCTTAAATGGTGCTCCTTGTGATTCTTATAGTAATAGAAGCTTTTTCTCGTCTTCTGACTCAAGCTGAAAAAAATAAGAAAATATAGGGTATCAAAATTGCAGAAGGTGCTCCTCCAATTTCTCATCTATTCTTCGTGGACGATTGCTTACTCTTCATAAATGTTGATCTCTACAACGTCAACAATCTGCTTAAAATCATTGAAGATTTTGGTACCGCATCTGGAAAAATTATAAATTTTAATAAGTCAAATGTATACTTCAGTGCACATGTTCCACAAAGGTTTCAAAGGCTGCTTACTAGAAGGTTGAAAGTACCCAAGATAAACTCCAATGAAAGATATTTAGGCATCCCTCTTTTGATTGGTAAGAACAAAATTAAGTGTTTTACTCCTATGGTGGATAGAGTCAAACATAGATTATCAAACTGGAATGGCAAGACCATGACTTAGTGTAGCAAATTTCTCATGATTCGAACCGTAACCAGTACAATACCAGCATACTCAATGAGTTGCCTCCAAATTCCAGTGGACACGGTAAACAAAATTGATAGTATGCAAAGGAAATTCTATTGGGATTTTGAGGAGAAAAGGGGGAAATACACTGCATCATGGAAGCGTCTCAGTGTACATAAAAATCTAAGCGGCCAAGGATTTCGTGATATAAAAATTCTTAATAAAGCTCTTCTAGTTAGAGCAGCGTGGAGAATTTGCATGAACTCAGAAGCTCAGTGGGTCAAAGCCATGTAGTCCAAATATTTTCTGGGTACTTATGTTCTTCATGCTAGTAACAAGACGAACTGTTCTTGGGTTTGGAATAGAGTGCAGAAGCAGATTCCTTTAATTAAACAACATAGAAGATGGCGAGTGGTGAAAGGCGATATAATTAAAATTTGGTTGGATACTTGGATTGCATGAATGGATGAACCAATGTAGTAAATATCGAATTTCGGTGAATATCGGTCGAGTACCGAGACACAATATTTCGGTGAATACTGGTGAAATATCGGCCAATATCGGCGAAATACCGGCAATATCGGCATCTCAGTGAAACATCGAAATCGATATTATCGGCGGTATCTCGGCCATCTCGACCGAGATTAACTACATTTGGATGAACCACCAGTTCCTAGACAAGGGGTTACTCACAGTGAAAACTACATTTGGGTAAGTGAACTTTTTACACAAGATAGAAAGCAATGGGTTACGAAGTTGATCAGATACCTTTTTGATGCAGAAAAAGATAACTTAATCATAAGTATGAGAATCTCTGTTGCAGTGGAATATAAACTTATCTAGATATTAACACGGAATGGGATTTTCACACTAAAATCAGCTTACAATAATCTACATGAGATTAGCTTGGGCACTATGCAGTTTTCTACCAACGTTCAAAACTCTACCATTATCTGGAAACAATTTTGGAGTCTTCAAACCCGGCCGAGAGTTAAACATTTTTTCTGGAAATGCTTATCAGATATTTTACCTACAAAAGAAGGACTTGCCAAAGTCTGCAGCTACCTCAATCAGACTTTCCCTATTTGTTCTCAATCTGTCGAGAGCACGATGCATATTCTATTCCATTGTTCTTTCTCAAGAGAAGTATGAATGCAAATACCTGGTGGTTCTAATGTTTTATCGGGAAGCTTCGCTGATATTACAAAGGTTTTTGAAAATTTGTTTCTACTGAATAAGTAACAAATTTCTCAACCTGGCTGGTTATTTACGGCAATGATTGTGTCTTGGACCATTTGGAATGAAAGATGCGAAGCTCATTTTTAAAATAAAAAGCTGAACCCAATAACCATAGCTAGGAATGCATTAAGTTTTGCTAGATACATTGAAAGTATGGGAACTAAACATTTGAATGGCAATGACAAATTGCAGGATAGAACATCACCACATTGGAAACCCCTCATTTATCCTTTTGTTACTAAAAACTGTGATGCTTCTTTTGATTTTTAACACATGACTAACCGGAGTTGCTCTTGTCTTACGTGATCATACAAGAAAGTTGTGGGGATGTCAGTCAAAATGCTATGCAGGAGTGATGAATTCTGAACAGGCAGAAAGAATGTTTAGATTTTCTTGATGTAGTAAACTAGAGTAAAGAGTTGCAGTACAATCATGTAGTGTTTGAAATAGATCTCAAGGGAATAGAAAGCTACATCAACAATCTATCTCCAGTTATTGCACGGGAGAACGAAGACATACTGCTTGACGCTATAAATAAGTTAAAAACAATCCCTCATTGGGAGTGTAATTTCATTCCTAGGTTATGCAATATATCTGCTGATAAACTAGCTAAATTCAGTAGAAGAAAAGGTATTACCAGTACTTGGTCTGATAAAGAGCCAACTTTTATCAGACAATGTACTCTTTTCGAGTTAATGAAATTTCCAATATTTAGCATCAAAAAAAAAGAAAAGATGTCAATTTTGAGATCCATTGGTTTTCTTTTTTCATTTTTTCTTTCTTTCTATTTTCTATCTTCCAAGAATGAAGGGAGATTAGAAGGATTTATTTGAGTTGTTTGTAAGACTTTTACGGCTCTCAACTTCCAACTATGAAACCTTGTTCAAATTTGGAAGAACAGGTTTCATGGTTTGTAGCAGTAATAACCCTTAAGCCACGTAATAATGCCAATCGGCAACTGACTAGCAAATGCAGATCCCTCTACGGCTCAAACCACCACAAGATTTCAACATGGACGGTTAAGATTAAGGAGTTCCGTAAACCAAAGCCTTAAACGACTTGTCACTTCTGAATGGTATGTAAAGAGTCCTCCATGATACCGTAGAACATGCACTGGAATGAGCTTATATGGAGGCCGAAATGGAAATGTTAACCTGGTAGTTCAGTAGTTGGTAATTTTCTTGAAAAAACCTTAGATTTGAAGTTCATTTGAACGTCATAAGACCTTCTTAAAGCTTACTCCTAAGAGTTACTACGTACATTGCATTACTACATTCAATGGCCCAAGCCTGTTTCATGCGTTTTTCTACTAACCGAGTCCTTTTTAGTGCATATTTGAGATATTATGATTTTTCTATCTTTTGCCCTATAGTACATTTGTGGAATCTGGGATTGATATTTGAAACAAAATATTCATAGAAATGAACCATTGAGCAGCGTGTAATTACAAAGAGCAATAGAGGTGTGTAGTTTATTATCTCCACTTACCGCTCTTTTTTAACTCTTGGATGATCATTTGCTAATCGAGGTAACGTTGTTTCCCAGTGCTTCTTCAACGGTTAACTCCATATAATTCCGACTTGTTTTTTTCATTTAGCAATCGATGACAACACAAGATCATGGAAGAACACTAGAATTGACGTAATTGACACGTGCTTATCCATGTATACGTAATTGTTAGCAATTGATATGTGCTTATCCATGTATAAGTAAACAATGATAAACACACGAGCACATTCAATCATTGTTATTTTAATTTTCTCAAATCTTCTCCCTTAAAGGTCTTGATAAAATATGCTCTCACGTTGAACGGTGATGAAACTCTCGCTTCCTATTGACCGAAATAGACTTTTTCTAATACATAAGCTATGGTGAGGATATTTGGCGAAACTTTATTGGTTGTAATAATTAAAATTAGATTACACTTTGTTTACATCGGCTACTTAACCCTTATTTAACCGGTCATTAGTAACACCGTCTACAAAAAGGTTGGTGGACAATACTTCAGTCAAAGTTTAAACCTAATTAATTTTATTACACCGTATTTACACAAAATACTTAACTTCACGTTAGTAACACCGTTAAAGGAGGACAACACTTCCGGCAAACAAATTTTTTTTATGCCGAAACAAAATCACGCCAATAAGAATCATTTTTTCCTTATTGTTTCCTTAATAAGGAAACCAAATTATTATGGAAATTGTGTTAGTAAGGCAACTGGATGATTCATCGTCTGTATATAAACTTCATAAACTGTACAATATTCAGAAAATTATTCAATTACAGTTTCGGTTAAATCATGGAAGCCTTTAATCAAGATCTGGGTAGGTTTAGAAGTTTATGTACCTGGAAGACAGATCTCATATAATATTCATCTTGCCCAAGAGATTCTTCATACAATGAAGAATAAAAAGGAGCTATCAAAATATCTAGCTCTAAAACTAGACATGTCGAAAGCCTTTGATAGGCTTGAATGGCCTTTCCTCATGGATGTCATGGCTTAAATGGGCTTTTTCCAAGAATGGTGTAATATGATCAAGCAATGTATTAGCACGACAAAAATTTCTATAGTCTTGAATAGTGCTCCTTGTGATTCTTATCAGCCAACAAGAGGAGTACGACAAGGTAACCCTCTGTCACCCTATCTCTTCATTATAGTAATAGAAAGTTTTTCTCGTCTTCTGACTCAAGCTGAACAAAACAAGAAAATAAAGGGTATCAAAATTGTAGAAGGTTCTCCTCCAATTTCTCATATATTCTTCGTGGACGATTGCTTACTCTTCATAAATGTTGATCTCTACAACGTCAACAATCTTCTTAAAATCATTGAAGATTTTGGTACCGCATCTGGAAAAATGGTAAATTTTAATAAGTCAAGTGTATACTTCAGTGCACATATTCCACAAAGGTTTCAAAGGCTGCTTACTAGAAGGTTGAAAGTACCCAAGATAAACTCCAATGAAAGATATTTAGGCATCCCTCTTTTGATTGGTAAGAAAAAAATTAAGTGTTTTACTCCTATGGTGGATAGAGTCAAACATAGATTATCAAACTGGAATGGAAAGACCATGACTCATGATTCGAACCGTAACTAGTACAATACCAGCCTACTCAATGAGTTGCCTCCAAATTCTAGTGGACACGATAAACAAAATTGATAGTATGCAAAGGAAATTCTATTGGTGTTTTGAGGAGAAAAAGGGGAAATACACTGCATCATGGAAGCGTCTCAGTGTACACAAAAATCTAGGCGGCCAAGGATTTCGTGATCTAAAAATTATTAATAAATCTCTTCTAGTTAGAGCAGCGTGGAGAATTTGCATGAACTCAGAAGCTTAGTGGGTCAAAGCCATGCAGTCCAAATATTTTACGGGTATTTCTCTTCTTCATGCTAGTAACAAGACGAACTGTTCTTAGGTTTGGAATAGAGTGCAGAAGCAGATACCTTTCATTAAACAACATAGCAGATGGCGAGTGGGGAAAGGCGATACAATTAAAATTTGGTTGGATACTTAGATTGCAGGAATGGATGAACCAATGTAGTCAATATCGGATTGTGGTGAATATTGGTCGAGTACCGAGACACGATATTTCGGTGAATACTAGTGAAATATCGGTCAATATCGGAGAAATACCGGCAATATCGGCATCTCGGTGAAACACCGAAATCGATATTATCGGCGGTATCTCGGCTGAGATTAACTACATTGGGATGAACCACCAGTTCCTACACAAGGGGTTACTGATACTGAAAACTACATTTGGGTAAGTGAACTTTTTACACAAGATAGAAAGCAATGGGATACGGAGTTGATCAGATACCTTTTTGATGCAGAAACAGATAACTTAATCATAAGTATGAGAATCTCTGTTGCAGTGGAAGATAAACTGATCTGGAGATTAACACATAATGGGATTTTCACACTAAAATCAGCTTACAATAATCTATATGAGATTAGCTTGGGCACTATGCAGTTTTCTACCAACATTCAAAACTCTACCATTAGCTGGAAACAATTCTGGAGTCTTCAAACCTGGCCGAGAGTTAAACATTTTTTCTGGAAATGCTTATCATATATTTAACCTACAAAAGAAAGACTTGCCAAAGTCTGCAGGTACCTCAATCAGACTTTCCTTATTTGTTCTCAATCTGTCGAGAGCACGATGCATATTCTATTCCATTGTTCTTTCTCAAGAGAAGTATGAATGCAAATACCTGGTGGTTCTAATGTTTTATCGGGAAGCTTCACTGATATTACATAGGTTTTTGAAAATTGGTTACTACAGGATAAGTAACAGATTTCTCAGACTGGCTGGTTAAATACGGCAATGATTGTGTCTTGGACCATTTGTAATGAAAGATGCGAATCTCATTTTCAAAACAAAAAGTTGAACCCAATAACCATAGCTAGGAAGGCATTAAGGTTTGCAAAATACATTGAAAGTCTGGGAACTAAACAGTTGAATGGCAGTAACAAATTGCATGATAGAACATCACCACATTGGAAACCCCCCAAATTGTCCTTTTGTTACTATAAACTGTGATGCTTCTTTTGATTTTAACACAAGACTAACAGGAGTTGCTCTTGTCTTACGTGATCATGCAGGAAAGTGGTGGGGATGTCAGTCAAAATGCTATGCAGGAGTGATGAATTCTGAACAGGCGGAATGTTTAGATTTTCTTGATGCGGTAAACTGGAGTAAAGAGTTGCAGTACAATCATGTAGTGTTTGAAACAGATCTCAAGGGATAGAAAGCTACATCAACAATCTATCTCCAGTTATTGCACGGGAGAACGAAGACATACTGCTTGACGCTATAAATAGGTTAAAAACAATCCCTCATTGGAAGTGTAATTTTATTCCTAGGTTATGCAATAAATCTGCTGATAAACTAGCTAAATTCAGTAGAAGAAAGGGTATTACCAGAACTTGGTCTGATAAAGATCCAACTTTTATCAGACAATGTACTCTTTTCAAGTTAATGAAATTTCCAATATTTAGCATCAAAAAAAAAAAATGTCAATTTTGAGATCCATTGGTTTTCTTTTTTCTTTTTTATCTTTCTTTCTATTTTCTATCCTCCAAGAATGAAGGGAGATTTGAAGGATTTATTTGAGTTGTTTGTAAGACTTTTACGGCTCTCAACTTCCATCTACCAAACCTTGTTAAAATTTGGAAGAACAGGTTTCATGGTTTGTAGTAATAATAACCCTTAAGCCACGTAATAATGCCAATCGGCAACTGACTAGCAAATGCAGATCCCTCTACGGCTCAAACCACCACAAGATTTCAACATGGACGGTTAAGATTAAGGAGTTCCGTAAATCAAAGCCTTAAACGACTTGTCACTTCTGAATGGTATGTAAAGAGTCCTCCATGATACCGTAGAACATGCACTGGAATGAGCTTATATGGAGGCCGAAATGGAAATGTTAACCTGGTAGTTCAGTAGTTGGTAATTTTCTTGAAAAAACCTTAGATTTGAAGTTCATTTGAACGTCATAAGACCTTCTCAAAGCTTACTCCTAAGAGTTACTACGTACATTGCATTACTACATTTAATGGCCCAAGCCTGTTTCATGCGTTTTTCTACTTACCGAATCCTTTTTAGTGCATATTTGAGATATTATGATTTTTCTATCTTTTGCCCTATAGTACATTTGTGTGGAATCTGGGATTGATATTTGAAACAAAATATTCATAGAAATGAACCATTGAGCAGCGTGTAATTACAAAGAGCAATAGAGGTGTGTAGTTTATTCTCTCCACTTACCGCTCTTTTTTAACTCTTGGATGATAATTTGCTAATCTAGGTAACGTCGTATCCCAGTGCTTCTTCAACGGAACTCTATATAATTCTGACTTGTTTCTTTTCCACCGACGGAACAAGAATTTTATGTCTGGGTGGGCTAAAAAAAATCCCCCACCGATACTCTATTTTGTTTGTTCAATTACAGTAATTATAATGCATTGTAGTACTATGGGGCGTGACATGCTGCCTTTCTTTTCTGCATATCAGGTTTCAACTCGAGAGTTCTTTCCCGAGCACCATTTTCGGATGTGGCTGCAAATTTGGTGTTACCCTGCCGTTTTTGTCTTTATGGAATGTTGCTTCGCTTTTATCCCTTTCCATTATAATTGTGTTTGCGGAGGGAGAAAAGCAAAAAAAAAAAAAAAAAAAACTATCTACGCTGTGATAATCTAGTTAAGTGGTGTAGTGACAATTGTTGGCAACTCTGGACTACGAGTCTGTCAATGCCTGAAGTGTCTCGTGTCGGATCCGATGTCGATGTAGTCCTTTTTATATTAGTTGCAGACTTCTTCATAGAGTACGGTACTGGACCCCTATTATCCATGCAGTGATTTGAGACGTGCTTTGTGAAGACATCATAGTTAGAAAGCCCTTGCTTTTCTCACTTCCCAAAAGCATGATCAGAAGTCTAGTGCTTTAGACCCCTGGCACAGTACATCCCGGCTTGTTACTTTCTGTCCATATATTGCATATAGCTCTAGTTTCTGGTTGGATCCGTTTGATGGCTCTATACGAATTAGTCGTTTTTGATCCCTCTGACCCCAGTTAAGTGGTGTAGTGAAAATTATTTGCAACTCTGGACTAAGGATAACTTAATTACATAGACTTGAGGAAGTGGGAGTCATTATTCTAATCTTCGCACACTTTGCTAGATAATTAATATATATGAGTAGTAAAGGAATTAAAAGGAGTAAAACGAAACCTGACACACGGTTTAAGAAACATAGCAGGTGAACCATAACAGCTAAAATGATATTATTCAAAGATTAATCTCTTTGAATTTCTTTGAATCTATTTGAATTACTTCCATGTAGAATCGTATTTTCCTAATGGGTAGAGTCGTATCTTCTTAATGGGCTAATTTAAAATTATACCTGGGCTAACTTTCAAAAATGTTAAAAATTACATGGGCATAATAGTTTTTTTTGAAATTTTGGGGTGGGCTTGAGCCTAGGTAAGCCACCCCTACTACCGTCCCTGTTCTTTTCATTTAGCAATCGATGACAACACAAGATCATGGAAGAACACTAGAATTGACGTAATTGACATGTGCTTATCCATGTATACGTAATTGTTAGCAATTGATATGTGCTTATCCATGTATAAGTAAACAATGATAAACACACAAGCACGTTCAATCATTGTTATTTTAATTTTCTCAAATATCTCATTTAATCTTAAGCATTTGTTAGTGTAAGCATTCAAGCACCAACAAAACCAGGAACTCCAAGTAGCCTGGAGGCCCTCAGCTCTCAAGTTTCTAAAAATGGTTGATGGTGAGTGAAAAATGCGTGTTTATATAACAAGTTTTGGAGTTGTTAGACTCACATCAATTTTGCTATGATCTTTACAAATTTTATTTTGTATGACTTTTCTCATCCACGATTAAAGCTATCCTTAGCATGACTCATACTTAACTCTTTTCACTTTGTATCTTTGATTATCCTGTGAAGCTACGCAAAAACATGAATGAATTACTCTACCAACCAAAGAAAAAAGGGAAAAAAACTCAAAATGCTAGACTTGGTATAAGTTCTCTAACTGCCAAAAACCCATTCACTATAAAAAAAAAAAAAACGTTACATTTAGTGGTGGGATTTGGTCAGGTGTTCGTTTTTGGTTTTACCATTTCTTCAGGGAATGAGAGAAATATTAGGAACGGGTTGAGAATGCCTGAAGTTTCTTCACTATAAATAATATACATCAAAATCCATGCATCGTAGAAAACCGTCTGATCCACCTCTAATATATGTTCTTTCGGTATCTGCTTAAAACTTAACGATGATGATTGGGTACCTTCGTGATCAGTTATTATATAACCAATGCATCGATCACTCACTGTGTTTTTGTAGAATGCTAAGACTTTCTAATAATGATGTAATATTTTCGGTTGTATCCATCTTAATTTCTTCACGGTTATGCATTTTGAAAATTTCTGAGGATCTTTTTACGTCATTATTAGAAAGTCTTAACACCTTCCAAAAACCACATCAGCTTCAACAAGTAAGTATACCATTATCATTTCTTACTCAAATTTTGATTTGTTCCTTTTCAAAATCCTAATTTTGTTTTTGTTTATATTTTCTCTTTGTGATCAGTTAAATGAGAACGATAGAGTTGTGTTCAAAGAGATTTCAGACAAAGCTGTTAAACAAGTGATTCAGTCTCACATGATGGTACATATATTCAACATTTTATGACTTAGTGGTTCAAGGTTTCATGGCGAATGGATGACATGAACTTTTTCTATTTTATTGTTTAAACAGACAATTGCTGAACAATCGAGTGCTCCGCGGAGAACTACATGCCGAAATGCTGCAACTGAATCAAGCACAGTTTTAGCTTTATTGAAATAAGCTTGCATTGTGTAGTTACCTTTGGTAAGACTGTGAAGCTGTCTTCTTAGATGCATCTGATGTGCTTTGGTTTTTGGAGCAAATCTCCGCAATCCCACTATTCATGTAGCTCGAGGAGGAGTTCCACATCGTATGATAGTTCCCCGGAGGAGGAAATACCCAGCTAGAAGGAGGAGTCGATTTTCCAAGACTGATCCACCACAGCGATCCAATTGGGAAGAAAAGCAAAAGTTAAGGACAAGCCAAGCCAAGCCATCAACGAGAACATTTCCGAACACTTTTGCAGAAACATTATTTACTCACATTTGTGGTTCGAAGAAATCTAAGCCGTCGTCACCTGACATCAGACGGTTAGAAAGAGCAGTAACAGGTAAGGAAAAAGTTACTGCCAAGAAACAGCATTGGTGGCAGAATTTTCGAAGGAGAGAGGAGTACCCAATAAGAGTGGCAAGGCATGTCTTCAACTGGGGTTTAGGAATAATACTTCATCTTGTTAAAAGGAAGTGTAAAACAATACTTCATCCGATCCTGGAAAAGAGATACTATCATTTTTACATTTTAGCATAAAAATAGATCAAAATGAAAAAATGATAGTATCTCTTTTCTAAAAAGGAAGGGATTATTTATAAGTAGAATTTTTTAGAAAGGGATTATTTATAAGTAGAATGTGTTTTGTAGGTAAATGAGTGCTGAAGTACTTGATGCATATTTTTGTGTACTTGACACTAAACCCAAAATACATTACAAGAGAATGAAAATGATACCCGTGATTTCTGGATTGACTCACCTGCAGTAGCTACCTAAATCTATTCTCGAGGTTCTGCAAGTTCTTGGCGTCTTTATTCAATGGCCGACATCTAATCACATCGTTTCAGTTGCTCAGAGTCGCTGTATCAGGCAGCAGATACGGATTCTTCCAGCGCCATGTTCTTCCAGTCGGTTGATGTTGTTAGATGATATTTTCAATCTGTGGATATCAACTGTC
This sequence comes from Papaver bracteatum, assembly GCA_023529315.1. NCBI lineage: Eukaryota > Viridiplantae > Streptophyta > Magnoliopsida > Ranunculales > Papaveraceae > Papaver > Papaver bracteatum. The sequence goes on from JAJJWX010003108.1 coordinate 241,748, forward strand.
ATGGATAGTGGTTGTCTGAGTATAACATGCTTGTCAGGTCATTCCAAATTCTGTCCAAAATTCAGATTTCTGGGCCACTTCCCAAGCAAGCTAGAAATGTGATGGATGTGGTAATGGAGGTGATCACTGTATCTTAACTAAATGGCTAGATGGGCAGACAGTGACACAGCTGAAAATTTTACCTGACATCATCTTGTCAGAGACAAATTTGAAATTCTTATGCTTTTATGCTTAGAAGTGTGCATACTGTCTACTCTCTTTATGTGATATTAGAGCTTCTAAAATGGGATCCTTTCCTCAATGTTACTTCATCGTATATTATACGTTTCCCAACTCTTGCAACTTAGTACAGCGCAATTGGAAGAAAATTGTCGGTTTCAAAACAAGAAAAGGTTATTCTGTTGTGATTAGTTGGGTGCTTCATGAAATTGATCTTGTAACCACACCAGCTCCCCTGTGTTAATTTCAAATTTCGCATTGTTCCTGTTGAAATTCCAAGTGTCATTTGTGTAAATCACTTCGTGGTCAAGTTGCCACAGAAATGCAATATTAAGAATGTGCGTAAGAGGAGTTCAAGAGTACGCAGTGTAGTGATTAGCAGCACTCATGCAGCTCAGTTTCATCACTTGCATTGCTGCTCTCAAATTTTTATACAATGCCCTCAGATAAATGTTTGTGCAGATTCAAGCAATCTAAACACATTTCAGACAGTAAATGATCAAGATGAGGGGTAAATGACTTAACGTTGTGGTCAGGTATCCAAGAGAAGAATTCAGTTCTGAGACTAGCAAGCATTCCATTATTTATTTCATCAACTTCTTTTTTTCTTTCCGAGTTAATCTAGCCAGAGCCTTACAAAATAAACAAGATAAAAGAAGGGAAGCCTGGCATTTCCTTATGCTACAGCGTAAAACTAGATCATACTCGGAACCAAACCAAAAAGAGCAGAAGAAACTAAAAAAAAAAAAAAAAAAAAGACTAAGAAGAACAATAAGACCTTACTAGCAATCAAATACCCATAGCTCTTCAGCTTTTTATAGTTTCATTTTGCTCATAAGCCCCAAGAAATGCATTCTTCCATTTCATGTTCTACGTCAAGTGGCAGGAATATACCAGCGGTGCCTACTTACTTCCTAATGTCAAAATAAGAGAGAGAGAGAGAGTGAGACTATTACCAACCCTTAAACTCTCTTCTACGAGACTGAACGTCTTCTGCTTCGCGAAGGTGTGGACTTGGATTCCTCAGGATGAGCAGAAGAACCAGCAGGACTATCCGATGTATCAGAGCTGCTATTCTCATCACGTGTTCCCTTGGTTGAGAAAAGTTTTGAAAATAACTTCTTCGACTTGAGTATGCCCTTCACTTTACTTACAGCTGCTCTTTCAACACTATTGGCATCATCTTCGTTCTTAAGATTTCTACCACCTAACCGCAACGTAGCGAGCTCCCCTTTAAGAGCTCTCAGCTCTTCAGTGGTTGGAACAGAATCCCAATCTTCTTCGGTATTAGTAGTTGTGGACCTTGAACTTCCATGGGAACCATTTTCTCTTGGGAGTAGTGCCCTAAGATTCCCAGGGAGATCAGGTGTTGCGCCGCCAGTAGGAGATATTGAAGCCCTGACCTGCTCAAAGAAGAGTACTTGCACGACAACACGCAAAGGAAGCCGCTCATTCTGCACTGCATGTGCACAGGCATCTACTGATAACTTCTTGCAGTCCATCAACCTGCAGATCCTTTTCCTATCACTTTTGCTCAGCCCAGGATGCTCCTGCACGAACCACACACGAATCAGAAAAATGGGTTGATAGAAGCATCACTAAGTTTGATTGCCGCCTTAGCTTCAGCAAAATCAAGGAAGTTGGAATGGTTTAACACGAGATGGCAAGTTCAGGAACAAAAACGAAGGAGAAAATTACCTTTAGAAACATGTCAATGGCACGGTAGAGTCCATCATGAGTTGGCCTTGAGAAGCTTGATACCATTTCCGCAAGGTTGACAAATTTCGAGAAAGGAAGATGATGGTCCCTGGCTATTTCTGCAAGGTATCCATCAACCAGCTTCACCACAATGAGTTTAGAAGCTTCTGATATAAACCTAGGGCTTCTAATCTCCAGTACTTCGTCATTCAGATCCGAGTCTATTGAATTCTGTTCTTGCATTACAAATTCCGCCAATATGCTTTGTACTGCATCCACATCATACATCATAGCCTCCCCGGCAGGTGCAGGAATTAACAGATCATTGACTGAAGCTTCGTCCAGCTTTAGCCCTATTCTTTTAATAAGTTCTCGCTTTGCATTTTCTCCACAATCAAGTTGTGTTGCCACTTTTAAGAGCTTGAGTAGGAAACTACAGGAAACACTTCCTTTTTCTTTCGGTAACAGCCAAATAATAGTATCTACCAAAGATCGGTTCTTTACAGTATCACCACCCTGGATCACGCCCTTGCTGAAACCTGGTAGCCTTCTTAGTGCATATGCTTTCAGGGCTTCTCCTATAACATCACCCTGAGTTTTCCCTTTGTTTCTAATGGTCACTAGAACTCGCTTGTAGAATTCAAGTTCCAGTTCAGACAGGTCCTCGACCCACCAATCCTTTGGGACCGATGGCGGTTTCGTGACAACACCGTTCCATTGTGGATCTGTCCTGTTTTCTGATGGGAGTTTTTTCCGGTTATAAGTGTAGGACCATTCTACTCTGGAAGTATCGATAGAGGCCTTGGAAGCTATGGAATCGATGCAGCGGCTGACCACCTTCAGCTCCTCACACCACGGAACCAAAGACTTTGTTGTCTGAAGAACAATGATAGAGTCTTTCCAGCTGCAGAAGATACTAGAACTAAGGAAGACTTCGATTTTGTAGATGAGGTTCCCTTTGTCAACAGTCTCATGCATCTCTAAATATTCTGCTGCACAGCGAGCTGCGACAACATTATACGCGTTTAGGGTAACAGTCATGCCATAACAGAACTTAGCGCAGATCTCAAAAGCAGCAGGTCCTCCAGGCATTTCAGAGATGTGTACTTCATCGTTGGTTTCCTCAGTAACCAATTTCTGCAAGCGGGCGCTCTTGGATAATAAAGGAAACTGTGGCAAAATCATGTTTTGAGTAAATATTCAATAATTTACAGCGTCTATATTCGTAGTCGATTTCATTAATAATATAATGGCATACCTTGTGTAGATAAAATTTGACATCCCCTACATTAACAATGATGTCGGTTGCCAACTCCGCTGCCACATACCTGCAGTTTTGCAATTTACCATTAATCATTTGTGAGAAAAAAAAGACTGAAGCTACTATATTCATGCTCAACTTCGCATGTTATTTACACGACCGTTAATAATACACAAAGCATTCTTACTATTAAGATATAACAATATCATTAAAGTTGACCCAGTCTGGAAATAGCAACATGTAGCATTGAACTATATGAGCAATGGAACAGTAAATTTTGCAAGTTGTGAAGCTCATGTTACAATTTTAAGCATTTACCAAAATGAACATATGCAAAGTAATCACCAAGTATGAGTATCGGCTTGATGGGTGGAAAAAAAATATAGCAGTTAAATAGGAAAGGAAAGTTTGTTCTACATGTAAGATCGAGTTAACTAACTACTTCTAATTAACAAAAAAAAAAACGGAACTCGGATTCTTTACGAGAAATTACAGGATTTCACGGCAGTTGTCAAGATCAAAGTTACTAAAAGACAAAACAGTTGAAACAAATTTAATGATCAGCGATTCACCGTATAATGTTTACAGCACTCAGAAATTGGATATCATAAGGTTGTGAAGAACACAGTAAAATGAAAACAGAACTTCTTTTTCAAGGGTGAACCAAAACAAAACACCCACAACATCAGAATATGCTTGCAGAAACAAATACAGGTTCATATGTTTATGATAGCGGCAAATTGCAATATCCTTAACACTATCTCAAAGAAATGGACAAGAAAAAAATTATACAAAAAGCAACTTCTTCAACCCAAAAGAAATTTTAGACCAACAAAAGACATTCAAGCGAATCCCGGACCACATATAGCACTCAAAAATATTCGCAAATCTGAATACCTTAACCATATCTAAGATAACACCTCATTAACCGGAGGGTGAAAAATTAGTTTTTTGTGTACTAAGGAAACAAATGAAAATGGTGATTGAGACAATAGGAAGAATACAGAAAGCACTGTACACATCAACATTTTTAAGTATGGGAATGGATCACAACTAAACAAATTTCACAAACAAAAACGCCCATCCCTGAATTTAGTGTCGAAATGGCCCACCACCACCAAGCTTCAAAGAAGAATATAAGTACATTGATAAGAACACACAAGCAAGTTTTTCACATTGGGACCAAACCAGCTTGTAAACTAAGTTATGTGCACAATACTTTCGGCCGGGTATGCAGGACCAACACAAAACCAGGGGGACCAGGACCACACTAAAAACCCATCATCAATTATCCTAGAGCAACTCAAACAAACCCTAATCAGACAGTACTTAACCATCACCAGCTACCTAACATGAGATAGCTAGCTAGCTCACTAGTTTGAGCTACATATTGATACATCAATCAAGCTGTATAGAAATAAATGCTTCAGATTTAAATCCCTACCCCCACAGATTTTAGATTTACCAAAACAAACAAAGACGATTCAAAACCCAACAGGTAAGGAAAACCCCCAAATTAAAGACTAGTGATTTAACTGAATCAGAAACAAAAACAAGTTAGATGAAGATCTTACCTGACATTATTACTATCTGTTTTGAAGGAATCAGGCTTTGATCCAAGTTTCATGAACTTCATCTTGACAATATGTAAAGATCTGAACTTTTTCTTCTTGTTCTTCTAAATACCGACTAAAATACTACTACCCCAATTGCACATCACCTTTGAAAACACCCAAAGAAACATAACCCAATAAAGCGAAAATGAAAAGAGAAAAACACCTAAAAAACTTTTTTTCTGAATGTGAACAAACACTTGTATTGTGAGATTCAAGTGAAGAAGAAGTGATCAAAAGAGAAGAGATTTATGATTATGAAGATGGAATCTTTTGAATCAACCAAGACAGGAGAAAGGACTAGATAATTAAAATGAAAGAGAAAGAAAAGAGAGAGTAATAAACTGAAAATGGTCTGTAAAAGAAAGAAAAAAATAAAAAAATAAAAAACCAAAACTTTTGTTTTTAAATAAGAGAAGAAGAGTTCTCTTCAATGGCAAGAGACCTTAAGAAGAGATTGTTTCCTTTGTATATGGCAGCTCCCATGGAGCACGGGCTTACTCAGTTACCTCAGGAGACATTGCCAACAGAGACTCACTACTTAAACTAATTATCAAACCAGTAAAATTAAAAAACTTGTTTATCCCTCTTTTTATATTTCTTTAAAGAAAAGGGGGAAGAGAAGAGGAGGGTCTTTTTAAAGCTAGCTTCACAAAACTAAAAGACCCACCACCAAGATCTCACTAACACAATCTCTCAAACTTGATCTCCTCTCTCAGTTTTATACCCTTGAGAATCCAAAGTCAGTTGGTTTAGTACATTTCATAATACCTGCAACCAAAAACAGCATATCTTGGTATTAGTTGATTAGATAGAAAAAACAATTACTAGTAGTAAATTTATAGACAGACAATAAGCATCTTCTTCTTTTCTTTTATAAGATCAAAAAAAACAGAGTGAACAACAAAATCACTCAAAGAACAGAGGAAATCTATCCCAAAAAAAAATCAGCTCTCTCAGGGAAAAATTGGAATATAATCTATTTACTTAAAATAACTTAGAAAGTGTCAAATCAGACACAAAGGGGTATTAGAAAATTTAGAACAAAACGCACCCATCAACAAACTTGTTGTGTTTGATCATCTCATCAAAAAAGTAAAAAAAAAATTGTTGTTTTAAGACAAACCCCAAAAAACACTCCCCGTTATTATTTCCAAAATAAGTAAGAAGAAGAACATCCATACATCGCCCAGTACCCAAAAATCATCTTAATCCCATTCTAATTATCCAAACCCACATAAAATCTAACAAAATAAACTCATAATTACATGCAATCAAACCCCAATTTCATTCGATCATCCTAGCTACAAAATCTCGCCACCAAAACAAAAGAGAAAAAAGGTATTTCCTTTCTCACCCCCACACATGTCCTAATAATCCTTCCAATTTTGCTAGCTATAATCAGTAGAGTAAAATTAAGAGAATCAATACCAGTGAAGTAATAGTAGTACTAGTGCGCATTAACACTGTAGACACTCACAAACCTAAAAACAAAAAACAACCACTTTTCCCCATGAAGATAACTCGGAAACCACACATTTTTATCTCATCTTCTCAACACCCCCCAACATAAAGATAGAGCTTCCAACCAAAACTCAAAAACCCATGCTCAGAATGTTCCCCCCTACTCCACCTCTCTTCAAAATCAGCACCACCACTATATACTCCTCCTACCCCTCCTAATTTTCTCACCTAAAAAAACAAATACAAACACAAACATCCAAAATCTGATCAAAAACAAAAAAAATATCATTTCATTATGTTCCTCTTACATGATATATATTCTTATGTTCCTCTTCCTCTTGAGCAGTAGTACTGTAACAGAAAAAATAAAAAGAAAAAGAAGCTTTTGATTTTAGTTGGTCTGGTTCTTCTCTATTACACTCATGAAATCTCTTTCAGCACTCCATTTTTTTCAATCTCTTTCCTTCTTTTATGTCTCTCTGTGTGTGCTGCAGTATTTACAGCTCTACAAGCACATTAAAGCACGCCAATCTGACACCACAACACTGTGGAGGGAAAGCCCTTTTGGGTTTTTTGGTTTTGGTCACTCCATCTTCTTTTATTTTAACTATTTAGTGATTGACTTAAATACCCCTATCTCTTCTTCTTCTTGTTGTTTTGGAGAAAGAAAACGACTCGTCTATCCCTCTCGTACTTTGATAATAATGCTATCCAACTTACTATACACTTGCACTTTTTGGGCAAGTAAAATAATTCATAATTATACTATAAATAATATGTACAAGTCAAAAACTAATGGAAAAAATCGTGATATTTTATCAAAATATGGAGACCTCGAGAGAGGAATTTGTTGAATGTTGACTATCTAGTCAATCTTCTTCATATCTCGTTCGGGTTTGACTCTTAAATTTTGTATCTTCTAGTAGAAGTGAAGAATTTTGATGGTAATTTACTTTTTGACCATCATTTTCTTTCTGATCATTGTAATATTTGGTGTTCTTCTGGAAGTAATGAAGTTGCAAGCTTCTTTACGTTCTCCTCCTAATGCGGCCTAAATGCAGATTTTGGCTTTGATTTGTGCTGCGGTCCTGGAAGGTGGTGCCAGTGACTACTCTATGTCTTTATTGCTAAACAGCGATGAATACCCATATCAGCTAACTAGTCATTTCAGCATTTTGTGTATCTTGCTGGCACATTCAAAGTGTAATTGCTCATGTACTTAGTTAATTAGTTTAGTACTCTAATCAGGTTAAAGAAGTTGCAAACAAGTATCTATCATCTTCTTTGGGTCTTGGCCAATAAGCTGATTGTGGCTATTGAACACTCCGATTCAATAACATTTTGCCTTGGCCCTTGGTACAATATGTGCGTATTCAGGGGTGGAGTTGGAAAATAAAGCTAAGAGTGGCTTGAAAAATAATTGGATTTGTGGTTTAGGCGTGATTTTTTTTTTTTTTGCCAAATTTAAAATCATGGTAAAAAAAACTATTTTTTCTGGACTATGCGCCGGCTTGAGCGTATTAAAAAAACAATATGTAGTAGTAGCTGATTCATACACGTAGTCATGAGTTTGGCAATAAGCATCAACTAAACTTGCATGATTCAATGTAAGACTGCATAAGTATGCGCATTTCAACTGCAATAACGGGCATCATTTTGAATGGATGACGACTACACCCAAGAGCTTGTCATCTACATCTTATCCTGATCATCTTTTATTCCTTAAACTTGGCATATATCCTCCCAATGTCGCCTAAAACAAGAATAAATAAAAGTAGATATGGTATTTTAATTACTTTTAGGGATCTCCTAATGCTCTACGGTGCTACATAGTTTGTAATTGCAACCATCCCTTTTCAGTCCCCTTTTTTGAATTTTCTATAGCTTATATCTACTAGGCTAGCGTTGCCATTAATGGAGAAACCCTTAAGTTAGGCGATTCAGTCAAGAGCTAAACCTACCCTGCCCACACACACACAAAAAAGAATATATGTGCACATTGTTCCACAAATTCCAGTTCACAGCACTGAATATGAACCCACAGATTGTGGGGTGATTCAAATTGTTTGACAAGATATGCCATTTTAAGTAGCGCACATTCATATTGTGTGCATTAAAGAAAAACTAAATCTTGCACGCAACTAAAAGAGGCTGATATTTTTATGGGCCAACAAAAAAAATTTAGGGGTCAACAATAAAATAAAATAGGGTTATCCAAATCTAAATTGAGTCATCTTTTATCCTATTTTTTCGTAATGGCAAAATTGCCCTTCAATAATCGGTAGTTAAACATGAACTTGGTAGTTACTTTACATTAAGTTATCGTTAGCCAATTTATTTTATTTATTTATTTTTTCCTTCGCGAATTTTGGTTCTACCATAATTTTATCTACCGATTATGGATGATGTTCTTGGATTTACACTAGCATAAACATAATCGGTAGATAGTAATCTACTTTACTTACCGATTATGGTTGATGTTCTTAAGAAGATCGGTATATAATGATAGATTCGAGAAATTCAATTTTGCCAAAATCCTAAATTTTTGGCTAATTGGCTAATGTATATTGGCCACAAAATGAGATTTTGCCAAAATCCTAAATTTTTAGAACTTTAGTACTACCATAATCGGTAGATAAAAATATATATTATCTACCGAATGTATATTGGCCCCAAAATGAGATTTTGCCAAAATCCTAAAATTTTCGAACTTTGATACTACCATAATCGGTAAATAAATATATATATATTATCTACCAAATGTATATTGGCCCCAAAATGAGATTTCGCCAAAATCCTAAAATTTTCGAACGTTGATACTACCATAATCGGTAGTAAACTATGTTAATAAGTGATGCTTATTATCTACCGATTATGTTCATGGACCCAAATTCAAATTTTCAAAACTTAATAAAATTTCGAAATTTTCTACGTTCACAATCGGTTGTTAATGGTGTTCATTATCTATCGATTGTGCTTAATTTTTAGTGCAGAAAAATTAAATTTTTTGAATCAAGAATAATCGGTAGATAAAAATCTATATTATCTACCGATTATGGATGATGTTCTTGGAATTACACTAGAAGAAACATAATCGATAGATAACTATCTATTTTACCTACCGATTATGGTTGATGTTCTTCGTTTCTTAAGAACATCAACCATAATCAGTAGGTAAAATAAATACTTATCTACCGATTATGTTTCTGCTAGTGTAAATCCAAGAACAACATCCATAATCGGTGGATAATATAGATTTTTATCTACCGATTATGGTAGAACCAAAATTCGCGAAGGAAAAAAAAATTGGCTAACAATAACTAAATGTAAAGTAACTACCGAATTCATGTTTAACTACTGATTATTGAAGGGCAATTTTGCCATTACGAAAAAAAATAGGATAAGGGGTGACTCAATTTAGGTTTGGGTGACCCTATTTTATTTTATTGTTGGCCCTAAATCCTTTTTGTTGGCCCCTAAAAACGTCGTGTAAAAGAGGGGTTGGCTCGATAAGAAGTGGGGGAATTGAAGAAGTGTAAATGGTGTGTGAGTTGGAGAGCAAGATTATTACACTGGGTTATCAAATTCCACGGAATAGTGGAATCCAGGAGATAGAGTTACAGGGGTTTACTCAATAAATACTTTTATCGATTTCCAAAGAGTTTAATGGATTTACAAAGTATTGTGTTATTGGTTGTATACTTTTAAAATCTCTTTCAAAGTTTATGTTACTCGTTGTAGATTGTCAAAAGGTCTTCTAAAGTTTGTGTTACTCGTTGTAAACTTGAAAATTCAAAGACTTTGTATACTTATCTATTTTCAAGACTTTGAGTGACTTTTGGGTATATATTTGCCTTGATTAAAGTCTTGCAAAATATGTAAGATTTTGGAAGACTTCCATTTTTTTTATAAAGATGTTTTTTACTCTATCTTATTTTTTTTAATGAATACACAATCTATAAAACTCCTATTATAGATGAGTCAATTATATGATATGATTAAACATTTTTTTTAATTTAATTATTATGTACAAATGTACAATAATAATTATTTTAATTTATTGTTACACTTTATTGTATTTCATTGAACCAAAGAAATAAGTTATATATATAAAATAATAATAATTTATTTTAATTTAGTTGAAGTTACTATAATAAATAAGCGACAATAAATTTTATATTTATGTCTATCATGCATATTTCCATATAAAATTTGTTTATACAACTCTTCAAGACTCTACAAATGTCTGCAAGACATTAGACAACTCTGCATAACTCCGCAAAAGTTTGCTCAATTCTGCATAATTCTCGCAAAGTTATTAATTTTCACGACTCTTTTTAAATCTCTATAAATCTACAAATGTATTTATTGAGTAAACCCCCGTTAGATTTGTTTTGTACAGTATTAATTTAATATAATTTAGTGAAGAATTTGGTAAACTGCCGTAGTAGTTTTGGTCGCTAGATCGAGTGGAACGCTAGTATAGAGTTATTTTTTCTTTTTCGCATCTGTATGAGTGAAAAGAAAAGTAGTACAAAGAATATTGCTTACAACAGTACTAATAACATGTACATAAAAATCCTGGCTTGATTGGGATATACCCAGATTAATTGTGATATACCCAATTTTAACAAGCTTATTATAGGGGCGGCATGGTTTATTAGAGGGGCGGCATTCTAATAGGACAAAAAGGGTCATTACATGATCATTCAAGGTGTCCCTTATTAAAAAACTGGAAAATGAAAAATTAACCCTCACAATTGATTACCTAGTTTAGTGATGATAATCAAGTTTAATGTTAATGATTAATTTCACTTATATTAGCTCAAAAAAATTTTAAAAAAAAAAACAGATTTTAGAGTAAAAAAAAAATTTGGAGATGGTAGAGATGTTTTAACCCAAAGTGAAAGTCAATCTCAATCAATTGAAGAAATTAACCAACAAAGTGAAAACCCAGTGCCTAAAAATGACCAAGTATACTTCTAAATTGTTGCTCAAATACATAAAAAATTCGATTTCTTACATTTTCAGAGCTAATTACGGTTGGCATTTTGCTCGTAACCAATCGTAATTCATAGTTACGGTTCGTAAAAGATGAACTACCAACCGTAACTGGTTAAATTTGGGGAAAACCCAATTGTAAAACCAGTTATTGTTGGTAACTAAATGCTCGATACGAACCGTAACTGAAGAAAATTCTCAGATATAAGAACATACGGTCGGTAATTGAACTATTACCAACCGTAACCACATCAAATTCTCCAGTTACGGTTCGTAATAGTGTTAAAATCAACCGTAACTCACATAAACCCAGAAATTTTAATTTTAATTTTTATCTAAAACCCTAATTTTTGATAGAAATTAAACTTAAATCGAACAAAATAAACTAAACCCTAACTGGGTTTTTCATAACATACCTCATATAAGTCATTACACTTGATTAATTTTCGAATCGTTGATTAATTGAAGATGATGAAATTTTCAGTTTTAATGGAGGTTACGGTTGATGGGAGGAGGAGAAGAGAAGAAGAAAGAAAACAGATTTTCAATTTAGCTTTGATTTAGGTTAAAAAATGAGAGGGTAATCTAGACAATTTACAAAACCATTTGGACACCTACTAACCAACTAGAGGGACATTTTTATCACACTAACGCCCCACTAATAAACCATGCCGCCCCTATAACAAGATACAATTTCAAAGGGACATTTTTTGTGGGCTTTAGGGGGAGTCCTAATGGGTAAGTTACAAAAATACCCTTACCCTTTAAAAACCTATTACTCTAAATCAGTTTTAATTTTTTTTTCATTTCATCTTCTTCTCTTCTTCTCCTCCCTCCACAACCCTACCGGCTCCATCACCCCCACCACCACAAAAACGCGTCAATTAATTCGTTAACATCGTCGATTCGAAAACTTCGATTAATCTTCATCAATGGATCCACCACGGCGTAAAGGAACTCGTATGAAAGACGCTAATCGAAAACCCAATCAATACAATCCTGAAATTTCAAGTTTGGTTCAAAAGAAAGTGAAGCAAAAAACGGTTGAAGAAGAAGAGATTGAACCCGCTGAAACACGCGAAATGGTGCGATTAAGAAAGTAAGGGCTTGTTTAAACTCACTCTAGTACTTCGATTTCATGTTTGCATGTCAAATTAGGTCAGAAAATTCGAAATTTTGAATTGGCAGTTGCGTCGCCGGCAATGTATTTTTTATAGACCTTTCCGAGGTTTCATAGTTAGGGAGTAGCCGGAAAGGTATAAGGTTGAAGAACCTACCGGCTGGGTAGTTTCTGTAACTGCTACTAGCAGCGCCAACAGGTTATCCATATGTATACCCTTCCGGCGTCAGTTTTTCTTTAATGTCGTCGGCGTCTTATTATTTTTTACCCTTCCGGATACTTGTGTAGAATATTTCCTGATGCCTAGAATTTTTGCGTCCGGAAGGGTACTTACATAAAACCATTCCGGCGTTTTGGAAGCCGGCGATGTATGAAAAATGGACCCTTCCGACTATTTTGGTGAAAAATCCTAAATTTTCTGCGCCGGATGCCTATGTTTATAATACACTGCCGGCTTTTTCTTAGCCGGCAATCATATTTTGATAGATCATTCCGGTCATTTGTTCGTCGGATATGTTGTATATGTATACACTGCCGGCCTTTGATGTTTTTTTTTCTTAATTATTCTTGTTCAGATTGCAAACGGCAAAGAAGAAAGTTGTTCTTAGTAGTCCTCCTTCAAACCCTCCTCGTGTTGGTGATAAACTCTTGGCTTCAAAACATCGAGGGGCATATGTTGAGCCGGGAACGACAAAGATCATTATAAGGAATAATCCAGAACCACCATCGAACCCAAGTGATTCGAACGACACTCCGAGATGAAGACCAATCAATTCCATCTGGTAGAAGAGGTGATGATGATGATGTTGATGAAAGAATTCCGGCTGCTGGAGGAGGCAACAATGATGATGATGATGATGATGATGATGATGATGATGATCAAGACATGCCACCTGTTGGAATAGGTAATGATGATGATGATGGTAATAGAGATAAAGGTAAGAAAACCGTCGAAGATGAAATTATTGAAGAGGAAGATGAACAATAAGAAGAAGAAGAAGAAGAATAAGATGGATAACAAATTGTTGAACCCACCGAAGCTTCGGGTTCAACTTCAACCGGAGCGAGGAAGAGGGTGATCATTAAACCAGCTAATTCTCACATGCCTTCCAAACACTTCATGGTTACACTGAAAAAATATGAGGACCTAAGGGGGACACCAATAGATGGTGGAAAAGTTCTTTTTGGATACAAAGACTCATGGGCATGTACGATCCATAATACTATCGTAAGTAATCTTAATTCGTCTTTGTTCTTTATTCAAGTGTGTAACTATCTTAATTAAATTTGCATCAAGTGTTTATATTTCTTTTCATTTTATTTTTTTTGGTATTTAGGATCACAAGAATGCCATCCGTCTCATGAGGCGCCAAGCTTCGTGTTTAGTGGCTCATACTTGGGATCTTGACAAGGAATGTGAGGATGTGAAAGTGATTGTGAGGAACTCCGGGTTGATGCCTGCGATGGAGAGTTCGAATATTAATCTTGATAAAGTTACCGTCTTTGCATTATCTGAAAGGTTCTACGGAGAGACTGGTACTATTTTATTCCTGTTCGGTGAGATGACGATAACTCCCTATGATGCTCAACAAATTATAGGCCTCGAGGTTGAGGGAAAAGCAGTCTGTGAGGGATTCGATAATTCGATATCTTTCGAGAAGATTTACGATTTGAGCAAGAAATTGTTCGGTTGGAATCAAGTTCATACGAAGGTTGTTCTTGACATGAATGATGGTCGTCTAACCAAGAAGTTTAATGCGAAGAGGTTGAGGGACACATTATGGGATACACAGTCAATCCTTGACAGAGAAAGAATGGTGAACCCGGTGAGAATCAATGCTACCGCGGCCGGTTATTTGCTATACATCCTGGGCAAATGTATCTTCCCCGACAGTTCCGGAAACCAAGTCGAGGACGGTTACTTGCAACTATTGGATCCCTTAAATAAGATGCGTGAGTATTCTTGGGGTACTGCGGTTGTCGCCTTCTTGAACAATGAGTTGACAAAATGTTCTAGGGCACTCACTAAGCAAGTTAACGGAAACACATGTCTCTTCCAGGTAATTTTATAGTCTAAAACATTTATATTACAAAATATTCTCGTAAGATAAGGTTCTTACTAAACTTTTTTTTGCATAGGTTTGGATATATGAGCACTTCCCTTCCTTGTTCAAAGACAGCTCCTACATCAAAGTGGATGAGAGTGTTCCGGTTAATAGGCCAAGAGTGCAAAGGTACAATTTTAAGGGTACTGAGGATAAGGAAATGCCGCAACAGCTTATGAAACTCCGAAGTGTCATCGACTAATGGACTGCGGAGGAGATGATTTTTGATCCGTATCGGGATGCTAGAAATCAAGGTTTTATCCATCCTAGAAATGAAGTTGTTGCATTATAATATGGACCCTTGATGACTGTGTTTGAAGGATTTTCAATGTACGATCCACATCGGATTATGCGAAAATTGGGTTACGTCCAAGAAGAACCTCATTTCAATGAAGATAAGACGTTCTTTACTGTGAACCGGGATGAGTGCACCACGTCCCAAAAAATAATTAATGTCTCTTACGCTCCACCCCGGCTCAAGAACATTGGGACAATAGACATGGCCGTCAGATCGATGTGAGTCTTTTGGACGAGGTGACCACCGGTCATGAAGCTACTGAGAAATACATGGCGTGGTACTTGGAATGGGATCATCCTACTGTGATTAGGAAAATGATTGCTGAAGAACTGGCTCTAAAGAAGAAGTTGGAAGCGAAAGACCCATCAACATTGCTTAAGTTCTTTGTAAGTATATTTAGAGTTGCTCTTACTATTTTAAGATTGATTGCATTACTGAATCATTATATTCATTGTTTGTTGTTTGATTGAAAATAGAAGGATCATTTGAAGACCTTTGGGAAGGTGTTGTTGTGTGCGAGAGAAAAAGGAGAGCCTTTGTCGATTGAAGAGCAAAGCAAGCACATTGACTATGTTAACAATGTTTCCAATAAGGATGCCAATGAAATGTTCAAGGAACTTGAGGCTCAAGTAAAGGATGAACAAAAAGCTAG
The DNA here is from genome assembly GCA_023529315.1 of Papaver bracteatum. Lineage (NCBI taxonomy): Eukaryota > Viridiplantae > Streptophyta > Magnoliopsida > Ranunculales > Papaveraceae > Papaver > Papaver bracteatum. The sequence continues at coordinate 257,179 of JAJJWX010003108.1, forward strand.
GAGAAAAGCACAAGGCAAGATGAAGGCTGATAAAAAGAGGGCTCGTGGTGGTGAAGGTAGCAGCAGTGGTCGTGGTGGTGAAGGTAATTCTCCAAAATGGGGTCGTGCTCGTCGTGGACATGGTCGTGGTCAATGAATGCTTTCGTAGTTCATTTCTTTATGTTATGGTGGACAAATGTTTAAGTTAATGGTGTGGACAAATGTTTTTTTAAGGTTTATGTGACGTGTTTTCATTTTGGACAAAAAGTATTGGATTTCTAGTTGTTGAATGAATGGTTTGTTTAGCTATGTAAAGTTTTAATGCATAAGACGGAATGATTCCTTAAAATTACCCTGTCGGCTGTACTAGGGCCGACAACGTTGTGAATTGTCAGACTTCCGGCCTTGACAAAGGAAATTGTGTATTTATCAGGGACGTCATGGTATACAAATGATAACCTTCCGGCAGATTCGTGCCCGGCAATGTATTGACCCAATATAGTTCCGACGGTTTTGTTGCAAAAAAACATTTCTTCTGATGCATAAAACATACATCACCGGCACGGTAACAAATTTGAGACCCTACCGGCTAAACTGTAGCCGGCATCATAGTGAACCAATACAGTTCCAGCGGTTTTGTGGGAAAAAACCTTCTCCTGATGCCTAAAATCTTGCACAACCGGCGTATTTAAAATTTAGGACCCTGCTGGTCCGATTTCGTCGGCATCTTGGAGAAAACATACCTCGCCGGCGTATTTAAAATTCAATTTTTTTGCAAGTACAATTTCATTGATTGACTTGTACTTGGGCACTATAACGGTCAAATTTGGCCACCATCCTATAAATACATTATTTCTCTCTACAAAACAACATACAAATAGTTTCATATACTCTCCAAAGCTCATATCATCATACACTCCATCTAACTCACTCAATAGCTCTCTACAAACAACAATGGCATCGTCTGATTCAAATGAAGATTTGACAATCACCAAAGCTTGGTACGCGGAAGATCGACTTAGACGTCAATCCTCCGAAAGGGAGGATTCCAAAACATTTTGGGCTAGGGTACACAACAAATTTTGCGGCGAGTTTGGGAATCCTAATGCAAGAAGTATTCAACAAGTCCAAGCTAGGCACCTAGTAATCGAAAATGCGATACTTGCTTTTTTAGCTCTCCAACCTCGGATTTTTAACACTCGCCCCTTCAACTTGCCCATTGCACAATTTGTAAGTAATTTTGTGATGTTTTTTTACGTACCCCATGTTGTGTTATCTTCCAACAAAACACCACTAACAAATGTAAGCTTGTTTTTATAGCACGAAGCCGTGAAAGCGCGCTACTTGGAACTAAAGGGGGAAGCATTCGCATTCGATGCAAGCTATAACTTCTTGGCCGATAGCATCCCGGTGGATAACCCGGACTACTGGGATGCGGTATCGTCTTCGTCGAAGGAAGATTGATGGTTTTAGAAGTTTTAGTGTAGGTTTTGTGGGTATACCTCTATGTAAGCCCTCACGAGACTATAACTCGTCCACTAGGGTCGCCTGGGGGTTTAAAGGCTTGATGCACATGCTAAGTGCATTCGTTTTTATGTTTCAATCAATGTAGTAACCAAAATTGCATGAATAAAGTGAATTACATCTTCCATAGTTTCTGTTTTCTATTTGGTATGAGTACAGGTCGGCAAGGTTATAAATCCCTAACCTGCCGGCTACATGTCAGCCGACAGTGATAAAAATTATTTGCTTGCCAAAGTTATGATCGCCGGCATTGTAGGAAAATTTACCATGCCGAACGTAAAATTCTGTTCCAAGATACTCGGCGTGTTCTTCAACCGAGACAATGCCGACGGATCAAAGTCGGCAGCTTATTCAAAGTGGACCCGTAGGTGAAACTTATTTTAAGCATCTTATTCAAACTATAACCTTGCCGGCCTTGTGCATTTTCAAAATCTAATTTTTTTGATCGAAATCGAAATCAAAAGTGGTATGAAAGGTTTAATTTAGTGAATTCATAATTTCAAAATTTTAATCTAAACTCAATTAATTAACCTAATCAGAATTTTAGTGTTAATTAATCAAGGGCATATTAGCCATTTAGAAAATACAAGGTTAAGGGGTAGCTTTGGTTTTACTTCATAATGACCTTATTTCGTCTTATTGGGTATACCCCAATTAATCTGGGTATACCTCAATCAAGCCCGGATAAAAATGGCTAATGTTTTCTATACATATGTGTATTTTACGGTTGAGAATGAATATCCTCAATTTCGTAGACGATATTGTTGGTATCCGTGCCAAGCAGGGCCTTACTAGTAGTAGAAATGAGATATTGCAAATGGCACTCCTGCTGCCTGACTAGTTGGATTAGGAATAATAAAGAAGATCTTATCCCTTAGAAATGGGGATTGGAAATGTAGCTATTGGCAATGATGGTGGTGCCATGAAACGACATTTTATTTAGTCAAGGATGAACAATGAGGAATTTGTGGTTTTGGAGGGAGTCTCTTTTCTACTACTTTTTAAGCTAAGATGATGAAATGTCATACTCAAAAGGAAGCTTTAGATGTCCCACATGTTTTCTTTTTTACTTTCAAGGTGATCCTTTTAGAATCCCATACTGAACCACCTCACATATAAATACATGACCACTAGAGGAAAGATGTTGATCTTTTAGTAGGTATATGTCCCATATGTTTGGCGTTGTTGAATTGAATCTTTCCCAATCTATGTATTTGTGGTTTTGTTGCTAAGCTTAGGTCGTTTGGTTGTATTGCGCAAATTTTATCCACATATCTTTGTTCTTGTTGGGTTTTAGGTGTGATTGAACCGTGCTTACATAGGGTTTCTGGTAACGGATATCATCGTGTCACCACTCAAATCTCACCATTACGGATTTTTGGATATTTTCCAATAATTCTAAACAAAATGCAAAAAAACTGCATAAAAAATTATAGCGATGTGCCTTTTTTTCAATACCTGCAAATATATTTCTATGATACGGATCTGGAGATTGAGTGGAGGACGAAGGAAGGTAACAATATGGTGGATAAAGATGTGTTGGAGAAGTTAAGGGAAATCTTGAACGGATATCATAGGTTTGTCCATGTTTTTCATCAAGGTGCAGAACGAGAAAGCATTCTGAATTCCTAGTTAATTATCAAAGAACAACCTAAAGATCAGTTTCAATATACTCTTTCAAGATTTGAATTGCAAACATCAGAACCAGAATCCGTTGATCAATGACACTCACAGTTTAGATTCACAAAACTCGGACAAAAAAAAAATGATGGTTTGTGTAGCAGTAAATATGTGTAGCACAATCCAATAGACTATTTAATTGGGGGATACTGTCCTATGACCCAAGTCACCAAGATATGAATGAGTTTGTTTATTGCTAACTAACGGCTAAGAATGGAGGGAAATTAATTAAGGAAATAAACTAATTAACGGGAATAATAATTTGGGAGTGGTTTTTATAAAGATGATTAGTGGTACTTAAGGCTTGATTTCATGTGATAGACTGTCGGTCAGAATTAGTAATCAAGTAGTTGAAAATCAGCATGCATCGTGTTTAGGCAGTCCGGAATGAGTTAAAGCTGAGTCAACCAGTGTACTGGATATGAATTTCTGCTAAAATTATTGTACTATGAATAGACAAAATCACCATGAATTATAATTATTAAGCACCACCTAATTATATAATTCTGCACATCAAGGAACAAAGTTAGAGAAAGAAAACAGGATTTGTCTCTAATTAATCAAATTATCCACTTGATTTTTCACATGGCCACTGCTAGTATCATGTGTCTATTCTTGGACTCTTCGTAGTGTGTTTACATTGCAAATCAATGAGGAGGTTTTAGAGTTCTCACACTAGCTTAATTTCACATTTTTCAAAGTCCCTTGCAATCCCGGCTAGTGTGGGACATATTCCATTTATTACAATCCCGACTAGTTTGAGACATATTCCATTTATTTGAGGTCTACGGCTGAAAAATAAAAATGGGTCATCTTGGTGTAATGGCTAACTTGTTAATGACTAATTTATTCCTGATTAATTAGTGTTAATTTGACCGGTCGGTAGATATTTAATATTGTTCATTAAAACATGAAAAAAAAATGATTTTTTTTGTAAAAGCATCAACTAAGAATCAGCGGATGTTCGTGTCCGTTGACCGATTCTGGATTGATGTTCTTCATTCACAAAAGAACACTAGGAATCCTGTAATATGCAGGTTTCTTACTCAATATGAAAATGTGCATGAAATCATACGCATTCTGAGATTCAGTATGATCTCATACTCAGTTTGAAAATGTGTATGGAATCGTATGCGTTCTCAGATCGAGTATGATTTCAATTTTTAGAAAATCATACTTACAATCGCTATATATAGTCTCATATCAGTCGAAACTTAAAACGAGTTCTTCATTTCTATTGAAATCAAAATCAGAATCTGTATGCATGAGTGTCTCTTTACGACTGATTTTAGCTTAAAAAACATCCAGAAAATGGACATCCAAATGATGACAGTCGGTGGATTAGACACTCCCATAACCGCACTTTACAAAAACCAGAATCTGCACATATAGCTTTCTATTAGCCAAATTTTAACCTAAAAAATCTACATAAAGTTAATCAATAATCGACAACAATCGCCTGATGTTCATTTACATATCCACCGATTATGCTTGATGTTCTTAATTTGCGAAAAACATCAAGCCTGATCGGCGGACGTAAAACATCGACATCCGTTAATTCTTGTTAGATATTAGAAAAGAAAAATTACATCGACAAATACTTAATGAATAAATCATTAGGTTCCCTTAGTAAGAGAATGGTTTGACACCAAAACTTACTCGTCAAAAAAGGTTTTAGAATGTTACGAGATAAGTAGAATAAAGTAAAATAATTTTTTTTTTGTATTAGGATTTATGATTTGATTTGGATGAAAAGAAAATAATATTAACTTTTTGATTTTGATTTTGTTTAAGAGATTAATGTTAGAAATGAAATAGAAATGATTATGTTTTAGTACGAGGGTCAATCTTTAGGGTAGTTTGGTATTTTCAACTAATTTAGACACCCCATAACCCTTTTCTGGGTTGGGGGAAGAAAATGGTAGGCCTCAAATAAAACAGGTATGCTTCAAACTTTTTTTTTTTTTTGCTCGGCAAAGAAGGTGAATATATTGAAAGAATGAAAAGAATACAAGAACCCACTAGCCATAAAGGCTAGGAAAACAGACTGAAATCCAACAACAGGAAGGGAAAAACCCAACTACAAACCTTAACAAAAAAAAAGGACAACTTAGGGAGGATTTAAAAAGAAATGCGCCCACCCCACAATAACAGTAGAGGTATCAATACCTTTAAAACAATTCAAACCCCTTCACCAATTGAAAGCATCAATTTTTATGTTTCTAATAATATCATTCAACTTTAGAGGTTTTTTTCCGAAAGCAATATCATTCCGAGCTTTCCATAAGCCCCACGGAATGGCCGCAGGGAGTCTTTTCCATAGTTGAATACCTTGAGCAGAAAAGGGGGAGTTTTTCCAACCCACAATGACATCTTTCACTCTTTGAAGCAAGGTACCACCGCCCGCCAAACTAATGAAGTAATTCCAAACACGCTGGGCAAAGGGACATTGCAGGAGTAAATGGTCTTCGGTTTCTTCAGAGATGCCACAAAGATAACAAAGATTGGGAGAGTTTAGAGCGGTATACCTATGATGAAGATTACTAAGAGTGGGCAGTCTATTCAAACATGCTTGCCAAAGAAAGAAACCAACACGATGTGGCCAGGCCCTGGACCTCACTTTGGAGCTAGGAAAAGCAATAAGAGGGTTTGTACCTTGAGAAAGATGTGCATATGCCGCTTTGACAGTAAACATTCCTTTCTTATCACCCAACCAAACCAGCTGATCTTCTTGATTAGGTAGGAAGACAATCGACTCCAGCAAAGGCAACATAACTGTAAGTTCAGAAATCTCGATGTCGTACAACCGTCTTCTATGATTAAGCCCCAAGTCCCAGTAAAAGCCATTTGCACTATCACGGTAAGCTGCGAGGATAGTGCTTCAAACTTATTAGGTTGATAATTGCACCTTTTATTTTTCATATCCGCCAAATCCATATAATGTTGATGATGTTCGGACTCATGACATGTATCATCCTCCTACAACTTTACCAATATTAAGAGACATTTGTATAACAACTAAACCAAGGATTTTGAGCTTAAAAAGAAAAAGAAAAATGCCGTGAGCATCATTTTATGGATGATGGCTCATGCATGACAGAATTAGTTTTATCTATGCCAATTATTAACACTCTACCTTCACGATTGCTAAAGGAGAATACCAATACTAGCAGAGGATATCGATCCAGAGATTTAGAGGCCATGACTGTTTTGTGTAATATTAATTGTTATCCCGATCATTGGTACAGGTATCCCTTTAGCAATCATGCTAACCTTTGCTCAAATATTCAAACAGGTTCACAACTGCAACAATGACTTTATAAAGCATGATAGGAACAAGGTTGTGGTCCAAGCATACAGAGCTGCATACTGCTAAGTACAACACAAATACTACGCGTATTTTAAAGTAACATGTACTAGTTCTTGCTATCATGAAGATCTCATTCATCATCTTCTCTCAATTTCACTTTTTAAAAAGAGAGAAATGAAAATGATAATCACAACAATCCCCTATTAGTATCGCTTCCAACCACTTTTTTTATAGTTTAGCTGCACTTTAGCTTGCTTGCTAAACCTACTAGTCTACTACCCATTGCTAAACTTAAATTGGCACCCTAGCTAGCTAAGTCACCAAAAGTCCATTAAGTTCATTCACTGCTTTTGGAGTAAATGGTCTTCCATCATGACTTGTTGAAACTTGAAGCTAGGCATTTGATGAAGTAATGACTAATTAGGATATTCTCACCTAAATTGGGATTGAGACTTTACCGGAGCCTGATTTCTTGTAGCCAATTGTTGAGTGGGATAATATCCATGCCATTAATGGGTTCGAATTTGAATTATCTTTAGTAGAGTAAAAAGCAAATTATGTCATTCCCCTATTAAAGACGAGTCATTCATATGTACCAAAATGATCAAAATTCGGTTTTTCGGAAGCTTAAAGTGCTTTTGTTATCGGTGGCGTAGCTAGGATGGAAAATTAGACGAGGCAGAAATGCAACTTCCCATCCTATCATATATCTCATATTAGAGTAAATCTAAGGGAGCTGTGGTGAAAATAAGTGCAAGTATTAAGTAAGTTTTAGTAGCCGGTTATCAAATGTAGACAATTGCCCGTGGTTCTCCACTTCTAGTAAATTGTTTTCGTCCTGTATAAAAATGTGTGATGCTCGACAAAGTCTGTAATTTTAACAAGGGGGCTACCAGGGGTTGGGAGGGTAAAATTTATTGGCAAAAAATGTTATGTATTACATGAATTTTGGTACATTTCCGTGGAAATTGGCATTTTTCGTTAGCTTGTCTCTCGGATACAAATATAAAATCATATTTACGAAAGAGTACACTATCGGTTGCTGTAAAAACAAGTACATATTAAGTAACGTATTTTCTATCATTTATAATAATTTTAGAAAAATTATCAGTATTTTTGTAAACATGCCGAAGCGTTTCCTATTATTTTCCGTGATCTTTTATTTACATTAGCAAATCCCTACTAGCTAGTTCCCTACTCCTCCCTAGGCTTAGGAGCAAAAGTAAACAGCAACTCATGCATCAACTTAAGAATCTTATAAAGATGTAAAGGGTTCTCCTCCCATCCCAATTAGTGAGAGTGATAACTCCATCCTAACTAAAGGTATGATGGTTTGGAGTGGAAGTCGTTTTGATACTTGCATCTTTGCAGAGACAAAGATCTAAAGAGAGAGTTAAAAGTAACTAAGTGATCAACAGTGAAAAAAGAGCATGCACATAATAATAGGTATGGGGTGTATATTATAGCTAGTTATAATCATCAATGCTGATGAGCAACAATGATGATGATTTTGATGGTGATATGTCACTATTGCTATTGTTATTGCTAGAGGAGGTTACTACTTACTGCTCATATATTTCGCGGTCGATGGGGGAATATACCAACAAATTTATTTCTGCTCGATATATATCCCACTCCCACTAGTGTCAGTTTCGAATATCATTATCTATGTATATATGTCCTTCATTTTTTTCTTTTTTCAGCTTCTTGCGAGAATAATATCAAAGAATCTTTAGGATTCCACTGGATCCATATCATGGTGATGCAAAGGCAAATCTTTTGTTTCCTTTTGATCCGATCAATATGCACACATAAGATGTTGCGGAATCTGGAATGCGCCAAAAAAAAAAATCATAATAGTAAAGTAAAAGATAGTGGTGTTAAAATTGTAATGTTCTTAGATTTAGATGATAGTTGAGAGAGTACATGTTATAATTCAGTTCCGTCCCCAGAAACTAAAATAATTGCTATAATTTCAAACGTCCCGTGAATCTCTGCAATAGGTATAGCCATTAGCCAATGTCGCATTTTTTGCTAGGTAAGGAGATACTGCGGATAGAAGTAAACACTAAACAGGATCACAGCCCAAACAAAAGGAAACCAGACGAAATCGAACTGTGGATCGCTAGCTAGGCCTCGTTATATCAAACTTGGCTGGTTTTCATCTGGGCTTGACCCAACTACTTGCAGGGATCATAGAGTCACAGTCACACATGGTTAAGGGCTGCTTTCATTTGTGTTAATGTTCTTTCGATTTTCAGAATATGCCTAATATGAGCATATCATCAACATATAGGCATAAACCAACAAATTTTTCAAAAACCTTGAGGTTGATCCATATAAATTTCTTCATTCAATTCACCATATAAAAATTGGAATGAGTTTCATTTTCTTGAATGGAGACTCCAAAGTTGGAGTTTGACTAATCGATGGAACATCCGGGAGGTCATCATGGACCCTTTTTCGAGGTCCAGACCTTAAAGGAAAAATGTGTTCATAAAACACAAGCATCTCTAGATTCCAATATGGTGTTCGACCAATGTTATTATGGTCGGACCGATGACCAAGAACCTCGTATGCAATTGTATGCTCAGGATACCCTAAGAAAACACAGTCAATTGTTTTAGGACCTAATTTAGTTTTCTTGATTTTTAAATGGAACTCGGTTCAAAATATAGCAAGCAGAAAGGATAGCTTCCCCACTAATAATTATAAACCTTGTTGGTGTTGATTTCAAATCTCCTAAATCCGAGTGTATTAGTTCCAAAGGAACTGTTTTACGTTCAATCCTTTTATTAAACGGTTTTCTTGTATATTTAGATTCAACACATGATTTCACATCTTTGATTTTTATCAAAGTTTATTTTTGGTATGCAACCTAAATTAGCAAGTCTTTCTAGAGATTTTAGATTAACATGCCCAAGTCTATCATGCCAAACATGTGAAGAGTCACAAACATAAGCGAGAAGAAGATGCATTAACATTCAAGATCTTAAAATACTCAAACAATGTGGGACTAATAATCATGTTATAATTCAGTTCCGTCCCCAGAAACTAAAATAATTGCTATAATTTCAAACGTCCCGTGAATCTCTGCAATAGGTATAGCCATTAGCCAATGTCGCATTTTTTGCTAGGTAAGGAGATACTGCGGATAGAAGTAAACACTAAACAGGATCACAGCCCAAACAAAAGGAAACCAGACGAAATCGAACTGTGGATCGCTAGCTAGGCCTCGTTATATCAAACTTGGCTGGTTTTCATCTGGGCTTGACCCAACTACTTGCAGGGATCATAGAGTCACAGTCACACATGGTTAAGGGCTGCTTTCATTTGTGTTAATGTTAGAATATGGGCATCCAACTCAAAACCAATTGGCAATGAGTGGAGATGACCTAATAATTATAAACCGCAGGATCTTAAAATACTCAAACAATGTGGGACTAATAATCTCAACACACCCCTCATGTGTAGCCTTATTGGGTATAACACGTGGACAATTAAATCGGGTGACGCGGAGTAAAGGCGCGGTCAAGTGACTCGTCGCAAATAACCTGCTCTGATACCATGTTAAAATACGGGTATCCAATTCAAAACCAATTGACAACGAGTAGAGATGCCCATAGAGTTAAAAACCGCAGGATCCGAAATTACCCAAACAATGTGGGACTAATAATCTTAATAATTAAACTTAAGACACTTAAGACCTTCTTAGTGTAGATAAACGGAGAATTGCAGGTTTGTTGTCTAATGATCACAACAGGGCATTGTCCTAAAGTGATAACTTCACAACATTTCACCTACTTCTCTGTTTATTTTTTTATTTTTTTTCCTTTTGTGTGCATGTCTTGTTTCGGTTTCTCTTTTTGTAATGTATTCCATCTTTACTATCAAAAAGAAAGAAAGAAAAACCTTCTTAGTGGTACTTGTCGTTGTTAGAGAATCCTTTACTATCAAGCGGAGTGATAACAAGTGATTAAGTTAGAACTAAAAATGGTTGGTCATTGACCATTTCTATGTCCGGGGTCATGCAATCCACTGTTACAGTGAGCCGTGAAAATGTTTCCCTACGGAGACGGATAAAGTGTTGGTTTAGAGTTCTGAAAATTGTTACAGCCTGTAATTAGGAACCGGAAATGCTTAAATGACCGAGAATCTCTCCCGACAATTATCCCGCAAGAGAGAGGAGTTAGGGACCCACATCACACGGCTGCTATCCCGATGTTTAGAGCGCTACCAAAAACCGTTGAATTTCCAATCAGAACACGATACAGGACTTAGGCGCGGTAAGTGTATCACTTCCGATTAGGAACACCATGTACGGCCCAATGTTGCATATTCTTGATTTGGGTGTGGCGAAACTTTCGACGGGACGCATATTGATAAAAAAAAGTGGTAATTATATAATTGTCCATCTTTTTCATAGTCTTCACAAATAACATTGTCATACAATAAATATATCATTTTCCATCTATAAGCCTGTCTGGGTCCATTAATTATTATGTTTCTTTCCATATTTATTCTTTCTATTTTATTTCTCTATCAGACTCTCCTCTTTCAACTCACCACCACCACCTGTACAACTACCACCACCAGCTCCATCGCCGCCGCCACCACCACGTCCTCCACTTTTAGGAGCAGATCTATTACTATGGTTGTGTTCAATTTACATCTGATATTGTATATTAATAAGGTTTTAAAGAAAAATCATTCGATTTCTTTTACTTTCAGATCTCAAAATCGAATCTGCACCACCATCATCTTCATTGCACCCGCCAACACTAACACCACCACCTTTATCTCCGCTGCCATCACCATTTATTACCACCACCACCATCCATCTCTTTCTCGATCTCCACATTTTTGTTTATTTTCCCAGTAAGATTTGAGAGAGAGATTTGAGTACTTCGAGTATGTATGATTTTCAATTTTAATTAGTTGCAGAGATTTTTGGAAGTTTGATTTATGTCAACTTGATTTGTTTGTTGATTTCGATTTAATTGAGAACGATGTTTGTTGATTACGAAACTAGTATAATTCAATTTTGTTTTAGGTTTTGATTTTGGTACTATTGATTTTGAAACTGGTGATTCAACTTTGGGTTTTGGTTTCATCGAAATTAGTATATTTATGGTGATTTTTTACCAAAATCATCTCAAGTGTGTGTATTTTAGTATAAAGTGAACTGTTTACTTACTTTTGGATGTTGCAGTTGGTGGTTGTTGTTATAGTGGTTGTTGTTGGTGTGGTGGTGGATGATTCTGTTGTGGAGGTACGGTGGTTGTTGTGAACAAGCAGTTGATATATGGTGGAGGTATGGTTCCACCTATCTTTAGTTATCCCTTATCACCCCACCCTAGTTAGTTCAATCCTTTTCTATGCCTTCAAATTTCTTGTATGCCTTAAAACGAGTTTTTTTTTTCAAGTTTACGGAGAAGAAACATATTGGGTTTATATAGAAGAAGAAAGAAATGGGTTACCAGTTTACAAATATAAGCCCAAACACATCACATGCATTGAAGACTAACGTCCACTCATTTTTTTTTCATCTTATACACATAAACAAATTACGGAACAAGTCGCATGTACAATCTAATGAATTTAACTCTATGCATTTTTTTCATGCATTGTTCCCTTTGTCTCGTGGGACAACTGGAGGAAAAATTTGATTAAAAAATAGATGTCACCGAAGCAGTGACATTTTTTTATATAAAAATAGAGTTTTTGGACACCCACAAATGGTTGATTGGTTAAAGCGGATTTCACGGCCAAATGCTCGGTTGATGAAGACTAACGTCCACTCATTTTTTTTTCATCTTATTCAAACAAATTTCGCATGTACAATCTAATGAATTTAACCAAAATAATCTTTTTTGGGACAACTGGAGGAAAAATTTGATTAAAAAATAGATGTCAAATATTTTTTTTATAAAAAAATCACATTTGATTGGAAAATAATTTCCATTAAATTTACAATAGAATTCCAAAATAATCTTTTGGGCTCGTGAAATATTTTTTGGCAAATCACATTTCAGAAAATAATTTCCTAAATTTACTACTCCCTCCGTCCCACTAGTAGATGACCTAGTTCAAGTTTGCACAATTCTTAAGGCAAGAAATGAAAGAGAGTATTTTTTACAATTATACCATTATAATAGTAATTTGTAAAATTTAGAATTGATTTATCTCTCAAACTATACCATGGATTTTGGTAAACTTTATATCATTGAAAAGCATTTTAAAACACCTACGTAACGAATATAAACATGGATATCAAATTATAAATATTTCTTATACTACCGATAATCAATCAAAGAGATAATTTTATAAATATCTTTTTTTTAATGAAATAGGTCAACTAATAGTAGGACAAAATATTAAACTAAGTAGGTCATTTAATAGTGGGACGGAGGGAGTATATCTTATTTAATCTAAGAAACATATCAAATCAAATATAAGCAATTTAATCATTACCAAAAAAAAAAAAAAAATAAGATAAAATATTCATCATGATTTCATCGTAAAATTAAATCCATCATATGATTAAAAAAAACAATCATATAAATAAACCAATGTCCATTTACAGTTTTTGTAATGAAATCCCCTTAATTACATCTCCAAACTACGATAAAAGAAAAATATCCCCCTAAGGCCTATTCCTATGGGTATGGCAAAAAAATGTTGTTTGGCATGCCATATGGCATGGAAAATGAGTTTACCCACTATGGTAGACATGCTAAACTTGATTAAAAACATATATTTAATTGTGTTGGGTGGGACCCTAATGAATAAAAAATATATTTATATTTGTGTGGTGGGGTATTTATAAAAGTTTTAGTGATAGTAATATATTTAGTGGGACCCTCTAAATATAAAAGTGTATTAGAATAATGAAAAAGTAAGAGAAAAGGAAAATTTATATATATATATATATATATATAATTACTCGGAGATAAAGAGAATATCGCTGGCGATAGAGTCTCTGTCGCTCAACAAAGCGATAAAATCTCTATCGCTCGATGGAAACTCTGTCTCGTATGCATATATGCCAGAAATAACATATTGGCATATGAGTTTGGCAGTTTGGCATACCCATAGTGGGTGCATATATGCCAAATATCATGTTTTGGCATGTGCATAGGAATAGGCCTAATTACATGGTCTGGAATACCTAAAAAAGATTATAAGCATGCACCTGATTTTTTTTTTTTCAGATCAGTGATTAAAAGAAAATACTTGATTTGTGGGAGTCATGCGTGAATAGAGTGAAGAGTCCGTTAATCTTGTACAAAAAATAAAATAATACAAAACCATTAGGAGTATGATTCCAAATTCCAAAATAAAAATAAAAGTCACGAACACCAAAAAAATAATAATCATAAGAGCGATTTCCAAAATAAATAAAAAACGTTATCATTAACAATTTTGGAAATACCAAAATAAATGTGGATATCAAAAATAACAAGGAAGAAAATATTGGAATATGATATCCAAATAAATGTGAATATCGAAATAGAATAATACGTATATTATTTCCTACAAAGTTTTTTTTGTTGTTGTTGAATTTTTTGGGTTTATCTACTCTCTATTTAAGGCCCTTGCGCAGATGCCAGAATCCCATTTTTCTTGAATGCGGAGTGTGCAAGAGCAAAAATACAGGTTTACTTTATGGTTGAATGTGTTTCATCGGCATGCTTTGATCATAAACTCATCACTTTTGATATGCTATTCCCATTGTTTTTTCTTGGGCTTTTTTGCGATGAAAGTCTTTATTGTTTCGTTGATTGATTTGATTCCAGAAACAGGTTTATTTTTAGGATCGTAAACTCCACGCTACATTACGGTGAGAAACTCATCACTTTTGATCTGCTATTCCTATTGTTTTTTCGATGGCTTTTTGCGATAAAAGTCTTTATTGTAGCTTCTGGTTGTTTTTTTCGATGTTGGATATTTATCAAACGAGATCTGAATATCCTTTTGATCCCATACAGTGGAATCCACTTTAAAAAATACATTAAAATGATCTAAAACATGATGTGCAACGGTCGGTTGAGTTCCTTGCACTTGGTAATGGATCGGGACTCCAGCATTGAGAGTGGAGTGCGCAAGAGCAAAAATACAGGTATACTTTGTGGTTGAGTTTGTTTCATCGGCATGCTTTTTTTGGGGGGGATTATCGTTGTTTTTTACCCTTACATATGATCCATGCAGTAAGAAAGCCTGTGGGTAGAACCAAGAAACCAGTTATGATAGATCCGACAACTCCAGAGCAGGCAAGGGTGAATCGTATGAAGCGTACGGGCGTGATACTAGAGAAAAGAAACATGAAAATATGTAGATTGCTTGAAGGTACGGATGCAGGTACATGCATATTTCAACGAATAAGATCATGTTCCAAGACGTTGTTTGATTTTATTTTATTGTTATTTTTAATGCCTACAAAAAGTTTACAATCGATAGCAGTGCCAAAGAAACCAAGTTGTGAACCAGAGCACGCTAGGGTGAATCGCCATAGGCGTAAAAGTATAGTAAAGTATATATAGCTAGGGTGAATCTCCATAATGATCAGGGATCAAAACAAATTCAAGTCTAGGATATTTCCTCCACTGGTGATTATATGCATAATTTATTTCCTCTTTAATTTTTTTTCTTAACGGGGTTGTGTCTGTTGATTGCTATGAGTGAGTTGACGACTAATCTGTGAAATTTATGTTTGTTGTTTTGTACTCAAGGGGTGCTTAAGTGGAAAAGGGCATTAGAGTAATGTGATACATTGGTCGAAAAATCTATGTTTATGACTTTATGTTTGTATTTAAATCTCTGACTAATCAGTATAATTTTAATGCAGTGGAATTACTATGGTTGTGACTTTATGGGCTGAATTGACCAACGTAATACAGGATGAAATGATAGGAGGTGATGGTACTGATCCAATAATTGTCATAGTTACAGGAACCTTCGTAAGGGAACGCCTAAGCAAGTACTATGAATATTAATCCTTATGAAATCAGTCATTCGAGATAACAAAATTATATCTGTCTAACATCTCTTTGGCTTAATAGGGCGAACTTTCCTTGCTACATCACCAGCGTCGAGCATATTTGTTAATTTGGATGTACCAGATATCCAGGAATTTCGAAAAATGTAAGTGGATGGTAGTAGTTGTATTTATGCATTTTTGGCAGTGTAATTAATCTGGAATGCTTTTATGTAGGCTGGACACAGAAAATACTCCGGTCGAGACAATCGAAGTAGCCAAAGAGGATGATCCAAATGAAAATAGACTTACTATCCAGGAAGCAACTGATAAGCTGGAATTCGATGAAAGCAAGGTAAATAAGTGATTGTGCATTGCATTTGGTACATTCGTGGTGTATATGGAAATTTTAAATTAGGATACAACTTTCACCTGTAAAGCCACAATACTCGATCGAGAGTGCTATTATATGGCCTTCCAAGAGTGTAATAAGAAAGTCAAGTATAATAAAGACAATCATCCTTGCTGCATAAATCCTTCCTGCAAAAACTATAATACATAATGGGTAGAAGCCGTGGCAAAGTAAGTAAAATTGTTTATTGTGTAAGATCAGTTATATGAAGTGTATTTTTTAATCAGAGCAATTATGTAACTACATGTACATGTTAAATATGAGAGTAAGGGACAGGAAGGGCACAACTGCATTTTTTATAGCCCTGAGATGGACATCAGAAAAGTTGATGAAATATGGTGCTGAGGATCAACTCCAGCGCGTGGAGCACCTAGATAAGGTAGGCGATTATTACATGGACTAATTTACTGTAATGATATTATGTGCGAACATCATTCTCATTAGGTCCAGTTTTTTCCAAGTTACAGCTTAATGAGAAGGAAAAGTCATCAAAGATATTTGAACGAATCAAGGGAAAGACTATGGTTTTCAAGTTAATGATCACATAATACAATGTACATTGATATTGCACCAAGCTTATATAGTTTCAATATCTACTACAGGAAATCCCAAAAAAGAATCAAGAAATATGACTGTGAAAGAAAAATACGACAAAGAAGCAACCAAGGCTGATGACCAAGGCATGTGAATTTATTTCAGTATATTGCAGTTTTCATACAATATTGTTTTGCATCGTAATTGAAATCTCAAACCAAACATGTGTGTTTTTTCATTTTCTGGCCAATCACATCTTTAATTATGTTTTTTCCAAAATAATTAAAAAAAAACAACAATAATTGGTGTATGCATTACTTTGTTTTTGAGGTTTTATGTTGATTTACATTCATATTTTAGGTATAAATCTCAAACACACATATATTTTGATCTATAGTAATAACATTTGTTTTTCCTATAATCATACCTTTATTTATGTTTTTCTGAAATAAGAAAATACAATGATAATTAATATATTTGTTCCAGATGTTTTATGAATTCCTGCAGGCTCAGGTTTCATGGTCGATTTTCAATCATATTTTAAATATATAGTGATCAGCCCACAATTTTACATGTTCTATATAATTCCACGGAAAAACGGATATTTTAATAAAATTCTAACCTTTGACGAATTGAAATGTATAATAGGGATAGAATAAGAATGGACTACAAAAAAATCTACCCACGGTTTGAAACAACTCAAGGAACGCCAATCATGGATCACGGCATGAATGTGATTCCGACAACAAAAGAAGAATTTATGGATAGAGTTATCGAGAATTCGTATCCAGAATTTGATGATAGAAACACTGAAAAAGGATATTTCTCGAGGAGAGCCATCTTAGCTTTCATTTTGACAATGTGTTCGAAATAAATTCACGCATGGCTACCTTATTTCCAGGAACATAGCATACATATCTAAGCAATGACGCTTTATCTCCAGCTTCATATGACTATGCAAACATGGTCCATACACTATGCATAGAATTTCTAAACGACACAACATTTCCCAACATGCCGAATCATATACTACGTTTAAAAGTAGGAATGCCTATAAAACTGCTGAAACATATCGATGGTGGAAAAATCACCCAATCAGGTACAAGACTTGGCATATTAAAATTGGAAAAAGAAGATATAAAAGCAGAAGTACTGGATGGTCTAGATGTCTGGAAAAAAAAAATAATTCAACGCCAATTGATGTCATCCGGCGGAGGATCAGACATTCTGAGATACCAGTTTCCAGTGAAGGTCTGCTTTGTTATGACGATAAATGATATTCATGCAGAGAGTCTACGCAGCATTATATACTATTTGAATACTGATACATTCAGAGATAGGCGAATGTACTTCGCAATTTCCCCATTAACATGCCATTAGAATTCACATTTGAATATTACAGTAATTTCCCTTAATTCTTCCGAAAGTGGATACATATAGACCATTTTACCGGAACCGGTGGTTGACAACGTATGTCTTATAGATCGATTTATTAGGGACGAAGCACAATTTGATTTTAGAATTTATACTTAGGCCATTTATTAGGAATACTTCTATTTAGTTTACCCTTTATTGGATAATAATTTTATTTTGTCTTTTGAGATGGGATTTTGAGAGTTCAAAATTTAATTATTTACCTCTGAGCCTTGAACGAGCAACCAAATCCTTGAAATTATGGGAGCAACATAAACATACTTTCTTTTCTTTTTGGAAATGTTTTACTTTCATATTGTTTAGGAATGAAATTTGCTAGTTTATAATATCAGGAATTTGTTTTATGAAATTTCTGGATTGTGAATGCTGGGTATGGGGCTTATTTATTATGAATCAATACGCAAGGGGATGGTGCAGGTTCAATACGCCTATGTCCATTATGAATAAGTCCATTTCCGAAAATCTGAGTCCATGGGCACAAACCTAAGTTCGCTTTCGAAAATGGATTTAGATTAAAAATTATATATACCTCTATTAAACTAAAAGACTGAAACCCTAATTTCATATTACAAAGCTAATAGCATAGCTTCTCCACTGTTTTTTTTTTCCTTTTTTTCTTATAGTCGTGGGTAACACCTAAATTAATACTTTATTTTGATACTGATATGCAGAAAGAAGCATAAAACATGGCTGAAGAACAAGAAAATTGCGAGCATAAACACAGTCGATGTAGCTTCTTTTCTGTATGCTACGGATTTTTCGAACACTTTGGAGTTCGACAATGTCCCACAACATCTTATTAGACTCCAAATAGGCATGATAATCGGGAATACGAATGGTATGGTTTTATTCAACCAACCAAAATAAGGATCCATCAAAACCATAGACGACAATGAATATTTTCTATTTTCGATCAATTCTTTGTTGGTTGATGAATCAAAAATAATAAAATTTTATTACTATCAATATTTTTGGCCCTTTTTTGTTCATTTTTTTTTTATTTTCTTGCACACTTATTGGGATTACTTTGGTTTTGTGATATAATCTCTATATAAAAAGAGCAATCAATATTCCACAAGCAATAAACAGACACGTGCATCACACGGGTGACAATCTAGTTTAAGAAAACAATATACAATGGATTAGGTAACAACAACGGTTCTCAGTTACAAATGCGACAACTAAGAGAAAAACCATCAAATATTTTAGTATAAGAAATCCGACTAAACATAGTATATTTAACATAAATAATTAGTTGATCCTAATTTTTTCTTCTACCACCATGCAATTTATCGTTTCTTTCCTTCCAAATTATCCAACCACACAACAGAAAGTAACATACCTTAGAGTTTTTTAACCATGACTTTGTTCTTCTTATTAGACAATTCCCAAAGAATAGTCCTTACAGAATCATCAAAAGCACAAGCGATGCCAAAATTGGTGAAAAAATATTTCCACTACCTACCAGTCTATTTGCGGTGTAACAACAGATGCATATTATTTTCTTGCTCTAGATTACAGAATAAGCAGTTGATATTATTAGTTATACCATCTTTTTGTAAAAAGTCAAGAGTGGGAGCACCATTTGAACACAAAGTCAATACCAAAAAAGACACCTTTAATGAGACTTTGTTGTTCCATATAATTGTTTATAAGTGAAAGAAAGTAGCCCATAAACGTCCAAGGAGGTATAAAAATTAGCAACAATGAACTCACATCCTACATTTCGGTCAACTGTGGTTCATTGAGGTGTTTGCTTTTCCAAATAGCTGGTCCACCATCAAAGCAATTAATAAGATGGTTAACATTTTCCATCTTGTTCCTTTGAATCAAAAAAGGAACACTTAGGTATTTATCTTGGAGCACTAGCTTTTATATGTTTAGTATACTACTTATCTGACTCATAATTCTAGGTTCAGTTTTGGGGATAAAAGCAATGCCCGACCTATCAAAATTGATAACTTGTCCAAAATAATTACTAAAATCATGAAGCATGGGTGGAGAAATTGAAGATTGTTTTGAAGTTGGAGTGGTAAATAAATGGCCAACATCACCATTGATTTTTTTTCTGATTAATTGCTTGACTACAAAATTGCTTATCATTATTAAGGAATTTTTTTTCTTTAGGTCTTAGCGAGAGTGATCTTCTTACCCTTGTATTTTAAAGAAATGCTTAATTTAGAAAGATTAAAAAGTACATTGCCTAGCCAGCTAAGCCAATTAACACCCAACAGCAAGTCACAACCACCTCGTGGCAACTGTCTTAGAGCTCCATAAAACTTATATCACTGCATACTCCAATTCAAGTCAGAAAAAAATAGCATTGCTAATAGTCTTTTCACCATTTGCAACTGTATAGAATGTGAGCAGTTTAGTGAATGGAGAAATTCAACTGTTGGGCTAAGGTATTATAAATAAAGTTGTGCATACTGCCAGTATCAATCAAAACAACAATACCATTTTTTTTATAAGGAAGGTAATTCTAATTGTATCATCAGTAATAGTACCGGTGAGAGTATTCAATGAGATCTCCATGTCAGTGTCAACTGGTAATTCAGTATCCTCTTCGGATATGTATTCTATAATAACCTTAGCAGTTTCATCAGGAGTATCAGTCACTACCATGAAGAGTTTTTGCTTCTTGCATGAGTGTCCTGATTTATGGATTTCATCACAATTATAGCACATGCCCTTCTCTAATGAGTTAATGGGAGGGATCTTTCTTGGACTTTAATAAGAATTTTTTGGAGCGGATGGTGTAATAATAACGGGTTTTAGAGGAAATCTGGTAGACTAAAAAGGTCTTGAAGAAGAGAAATTGGTGGGAAATAATATATAAGTAGGTTTGTTCACCTTTTGCTGGATTATGGGATGCAAATGTCTTCATAATGGTTGTGAGGTTGAATATAAGTATAAACCCTATAACCTCTTCCTTTAATCCTCCAATAGAACACATGATGAAATACTCTTTAGGGAAATCCTTATGTTTACTAAGCAAATTAAAAAAATCCTTAAGGGTTTCAAATTTCTCAAAATACTCTTCAATTGTAGTAACTTGAGATAGCTTATTTGTTAGACCACTGCTCGGTCGAACTCGCAAGTTTTGCAATCTCAAGCTTAATGTCAAATTTAGTTGATGAAAACTATACCTTGATTTCTAGTCTACATTTAGTCATGTCTCGGATTAGGTTAGAATTGTGTAGTTGAGTATCAAACATCACTGCATTTGAAGTAGAAGATCGGCTGAAGACATCCGGAGAACTTCATCAACAAAAGGTATGTTAATACTGAATCATCCTAATTCTCAAGTATTCACCATTCTATCTATGATACTAAGTCGTATGACTAAGGAGACTTTAACAAAAGAAATTTCGAGCCAAGCTTGTCTTGCTGAATTCTAGAAATTTGATTTAAGCAATAGTCATTCATTATACTTGATGAATTTAGCAAAAAAAAAAAAATTGTTTATAAGAAAAATCATGATTCAAGTTAATCATTTAAAAATAGCCCGAGCAATGATATTCGTCATTTATATCGTTTGGGAATGTTTCGAATTGATTAAAAGATATATATAAAACTATTGAAAATCTGGACACATGGACACCACACGTACCTAGCACACGTACTGACATAATTTTTATAGCTCTGAATCCACGATATGCATACCCAATACTCGTACACGCGTATCTCTAGTTTGGTAACGACTCATGCTACACATACCACAGATTTCAGTTACTCGTGAAAACAGGTTGGTACACGTACCCAATACGCATATAAAAAGTGCCCGACTTTTATTTGCCTTCAGGGTACACGTACCCTGGAAAACTAAGTTCACGAATTGGTAAAAGTACACATACCTGGTACACGTACTTACTCATTCGAATGTTTTTAGATGCACACAAACTATTTCTATGATACATTTGGCATTTGGAAAAATTTCTAAAATACCTCTAAGACATATTTGATCACATAATAATCTATGGTTGTTGTTCAAGAATTAAGTCTAAAGTGTTAAATGAATATGATTAAGCTTATTGTTCGTCTGGATAGTTTTGGCTAACTATTCGTGGATAAGTCATTATACACGGTTCGGTTACAGTACATTCTGACCAGTGCATATGCTATTATGTAAATCTCAAGTCGAATTTCATCTAATGGTGAAAAGTGTTTGCTTTAGCTTGAGCTTAAGCAACCTTCGGTTTTGAAAGTCTTTAAATAGAGAAACGTAAATAACTGGGAACTTCAATACCTGACACTTTCTTGTGTATCCTAGTTGTATACTATAGTCGACCTCTATTAACTTAGATTTCCAGGTTCTCTTTGAAACATAATTAGGTTAACGACTTAAAGACTTCACTTGGGGATTCGTGAAGCCAGGTCCGTCTTTCTTTATCTTTATAGTTCGTGTATCCTGATCTTGCTACTGCTGTCGAGGTTTTAGTAATGTCTTTTAGGTAAGATTGATAGAAACCGCAAAAGTTATCGTCATCTCAGACTTTGTGATTCCTCAATATATACCTCTATAACGATTCCTAATTGAAATCGGAGAAGTTTGTTCTTGTGAGGTGAACAAGAATCTAGACTGCTCTTCGGGAGTATAAGAACTAGATTTTGAGGTTTTCTGGACTTTATCTACTGCAAACAAAATTCTTTACCTTGCTCTAACGATCTAATTGTAAATCACATATACTTTTCTGTGAGAGGCAGATTTATTTAAAGTCTTCACTCAGGTTGAAGCAACTCTTAGGCTGTAAAGGACGTCAGATAAGGGAATCAATTGCGTAGAATCTTACGAGATTCAAGAGACGTAAGGACATCGATTATAATTGAATTACTGTGAGGGTGGATTCAGTCTCAACTGCATTCTAGTATGAAGTACTGACAGTAATCTAGTGTATGTAGTAGCTTAATACAACTTGGTGTTTAAACTAGACTAGGTCCCGGGATTTTTCCTGCCAGTGCAGTTTTCCACGTTAACAAAATTTCTTTGGGTCTTGCTTACTTTTTAATTTCGTAATATATTTTTATTTGATATGATTAAAGTAAACACAAGTGATTCAATAAATAACCTAAACAGAACCTACAAGACTTGTTCTTGGATTTCGCATCTTGAAATATAGATTACAAGACTTGTTCTTGTTGGAATTCTGTTCACGTACTGTTACGGTACATACCATGTTATCTTAGATATTGACCGTCCAAGAGTTCTTGTACATAATCAGGTTCACGGATCTATGATCTAAATCTTTCTAATTATACAAGAAAGGTAACCGTATATACATATTGTCGAATTAAGTTGGTCTACTTTCAATTGTATAAGGTCCTGTCTCTTAAGTCCGAACGAAAATTTTGGTGGTATTTTAATACGCATGCGTTTTCAATTAGTATCAGAGCAATAAAACACCTTTAGACCTATTAAGTCTATGTTTGTAGCGATCTGACCTATAAACTTATTATAGAATATGGAACGCACATAAGGTGATTTTATCCAAAGTTTGGATCAACACTTGAGGAAATCATCGCATCTGAATCAATATCTAAACATCTTCATAAAATCACCTCGTGTGAATCTACTATACAAGTTCATCTTGCTAATGATGTGGAAACTATTGATAACTGGGAAACATGCCGAGAAAAACTGATGGATGAAATCTCTGATGAAGGTGACTCAGATATTGATGTAGGTGTAGATATGGAAATCTCAGAGTTCACCGAGATGTTGAAACCTCTTGGAAATAAAAAGATGATTTTTTCTTGTCTCACTTCTTTTCTGATTTCTCTCTGTCGAGAAAACAAGAAATTGAGAAGAATTTACTCAGGTCTATATTCTTAGAATAACATTAACGATTTGATTATTAAATATCGTGACCTAAGTAAAAAGTCACTTGAATGAGATAATCTTTGTCGGGATTTTTTTTTTTGTTGTTGAAAAAAGAAACTTGTTGAAGCAGAAACAAGGATTAACTCTCAACAAAGTAGTTTTGATGACAAAGAAAATGCTTCTCTCACTCGATAAAAACGCCTTGAGGCTGATTTAATTGTTGCGCTTGATAAATTCAAGATGTTGGAAGAGGACTTGAAAAAGTTCAATACTAACTCGAAAAAATTAACCTCAATGCGAGGAGCAAGTAAAAATCATCGTGATACACGGGGATTATAATATAAGGGAATAGATGCTACAAGTACTAGCAAAAAGGTAAAATTTGTCAAGGCTAGTGATTCTTCTCAACCAAAGGCTTCCACTGGAGTCCAAAGTGACCTTCACCAGCAGTTAATGTTCGAAAGAGCAAAATCCATCGACCTCCATAGACATCACACATGTATCCGGGTAAGAACATTCCTTATATTTGCTATTATTGCGGAAATAAAAGTCACCTGGAAAGGGGATGTCATGCATTTTCACATAGGAAATGAGAAACTTCATGATGTTCTTGTTTGGACATAACAAGAAGTGATCAAAACTAAAACATACGTTAAGGCTAATCCCCTCGACATTATGGGTTGTAAAGTCCAACCTTTAGACAAAATATTCAACGTTTTGATAAATCTAACTTTGTATATAAACGTCATACAGAGACTTTTCACAATTGTCATGATTATCAAAAGGATAAATTTGTAAAGACGAAGACAAAATTCGATTACCCCAGGTAGGAAAAAACAAATTTGTAAAAAAATAGTCATGACTTATAAACCCACTCTAGATAAGAAAACGATTTTGTATGCCTCAAAACGGGTTTCACATGCGTAGTCTACTTGGGAACAAAACTGAAATATGTGTTGCGGGCGTGCACCCTCCCGAAGAATAAGAAAAAACAAAAACAAAAACTGCTCACTTTCTGGGGCCGAAAATAACCATAATTGATTGCATAGCTAGTTGCAAATTAAGGCTCATTAACTTTTAGGGTTTTAGCCAGATTTGGTAAACACTCTGGAATAATAACTGTTATCATGACATACATCCATCTGCTCATATTTATATCTACTTGTTTTTTGAAGCATTTATATTTACTTTTTGTTTTCTGAGTGAACAAATCAAAACCATATTATCCATTCATCTTCTCGTAGTTTTTCATGTGATTTGATTGATTTATTTTTCCTATATATAAACAAAAAAGATAGACTTACCGCCGGTTACATAGCGTGGTTTCTCCGAGTGAGGAGGGGAGTGGACCCCATTACCCAATCCTAATCCGCTACCAACCCAAGTGCTAGAATCGCTCCCTCCCCACCGCTAGATCTGATCCACGGGACAAACCGTGAGATAACCCACGGTAAGTGTATCATCTCTCATCTATAAATGAAAACTAACTCTTCATACCTACCCCATCAAGATCACAGTATTCATACAGAAGGAAAATATTCTATACAAACTCAAAATGTTCAAACTTTTATTAATCTTACTTATTTCCGCCAACATGGTGGAAATGATGCAAAGCCATAATATTACGGTGAAAAACGTTAACGAGGGAAGCATAGTTAAAGTTGGTTGCATTGTGAATTTTGTTAAGTCTCTCGATGCTCAATGGGTGAAAATTGAGGACATAATTTACAATAGTGAAGTTCTTTTTGAGCTTCCATTTATACGCGAACCAGAGAATGATACCAATGGAGATTATGCTAGTTGTGCCGTAATAAATGTTGGGGAGGTGGAGCCTACGAAAATTTACGACTCCCTAAAAAACGAGGAGTATCGTGCATGTATCAACAAGTGCTTAATCGAGTGGCGAAAAGATGGAGGTTATAGGTAATAGGTTCGAAGAGAGAACAAAAACGTGGGTCAAGATAAATGACTCATTGCCCCATGACTCATACGGGGGAGCCTTTCGAAGTCAATGTTTTGAAACCCAGACTGGATATCAAACCAGTAAAATCACTGGGTCAAGGTTAACTGGGTTAACCAGTGGTTCAACCAGCGGTTCACTGGGTCATAAATTATTTATATTTAGTTTAATATAAAATCCTTAAAAGTAGGAAGTACACATATTTCATGGTATTGGGTTGGGAGTCTTTGACTCTTGGGACGTGAAGCAAGGTTTGACAGTGGATACTTAATTATCCAAAGTTTTAACCTATTTAATTCTTCCTACTTATTTACACTTTAACCACTAAGCCTTAAACTATAACACGTTCTTTTTCTTTCCTCCTCCATCACATCCATGCCGCCTCCTCCTCTCCCCATCTCTCTGTACCTCTCCCATATAATATTGTAACTTTAAGAAAACTGAAGGTTGATTGTAACAAATCCTACAACAAGGAAATCGAAGATCAATCAAACATTTGTATAGCTTCGAAACAATTACTATTTGTTTTCTAGGAAGATTTTCATTGTGATATATTTTATTGATCTTTAAACTAGCAGTCTCTTTAGTTTTTTGTATCCTTGATGAAGAATTTAATAGATCTAATGGATGATACATCTGATTTCATAGTGGATTTTGATTTTTAAAAGCATAATTTTTATTTCAGTTACAATGGAACATCTCAAGAGAAAATTAAATACAACAACAATCTAACAAAGAGTATGAATCGTTAAACTGATTGAAGATTTGTACATGGTATTGGGATTTTTTTTTATGGAATGAACCGGCAAAAACCCAGCTGGGTCAGTGGGTCAGCGGTTGGACCTCCCGGTTTATCCGGTTCACCGGTTTTTTTTTTATATTAGTGGGTTAATAATGAACCGGACCGTTTTTATTACAGGTTCACCGGTTTTCCGGTCCAACTGGCCGGTCCGGTCCGGTTCTTAAAACACTGTTCGAAGTCCTCTACACGTATGAAACTTTTAGTAGAACATGAATAAACTAATGAAATAAAATGCTGGTAATTTTCAAAGTATTGTTGTTTTTGATCTGACCTAAATTGGGACTATAGCTAGATGACAAAAAAGATCATTAGAAATCACCTACACACCACTCCTTATCAAAATAATTACCTAACTACCTATTTTATCCCTGAATAATTAGAACTAATTAATCGTATTAGGGGTTAATTTTATTTTGGATGTGAGATTAACTAATATTAGAGAGTTCATCAAAACATCGAACATTTTGATTTTTTTTTCCGTAAACAGTACTCGGAATCGGTTTATGTTCATTAACTTGTAAACTGATTCTGGATTGGTTTACGAATTAATAGAGGACATCTATAATCGGTTAACGTTGACATGTTTATATTCTGATTTTGCTAATCGGATTTTACTTATAACATATTGTTGATGGTGGTTTTTAGCTTAGGGTTAAAATCGTAAAACCCTAGTCAGACAATGACGTCACAGAATTTAGTAATAATGTATGTATTAGTCACATTTATTGAACTCTTTTAATGTGTCTCCGAGAAAATTACCAGGGTATCTTTTTTTTTAAATACTAACTAGGGTTTTGATAAGCCAAACCCTAATTCTCACACCACTGTGCCAATGGAAAGCCGTGCCAGCCACACCTACCGCGCCAAAGGCATGCCAACCATGCCAGCCGCACCACCGTGCCAATGGCAAGTCGTGCCAGCCACACCTACCGCGCCAAAGGCATGCCAACCATGCCAGACGCACCACTGTGCCAATGGCAAGCCGTGCCAGCCACACCTCCGCGCCAAAGGCATGCCAGCCGCACCACTGTGCCAATGGCAAGCCGTGCCAGCCACACCTCAGCGCCAATGGCAAGCCGTGCCAGCCACACCTCAGCGCCAAAGGCATGCCAACCATGCCAGCCGCACCACTGTGCCAATGGCAAGCCGTGCTAGCCACACCTACGCGCCAAAGTCATGCCAACCATGCCAGCCGCACCACTGTGCTAATAGAAAGCTTTGCCAGCCACATCTATCACGCCAAAGGCATGCCAACCATGCCAATCGCACCACTGTGCCAATGGCAAGCCGTGCCAGCCACATCCTCACGCTAAGATGTGCCAACCATGATAGCCATCCCAACATGCCATGCACAACGCTGGATGCCAAAACAAAGGGATGCGGCAATCAACGGCCACCCTTCCACCTGATATGCATATCTTAACCGTCCAAAACCGCCAGCTAACCTTTGGCCCAACGCCAAAATCCTAGCTTGGTCACGCCAAAACCCTAGCCTGGCCATGCCAAGCCAAACACACCTTGCCTTGGCCCCAGCCATGCTAGCCGCACCATTTTCCAACGGCATGCCAAACCCTTGGCCCCACCATGCCAAGCCAAACGCACCTTTCCTTGGCCCTATCCATGCTAGCCGCACCATGTGCCAACGGCATGCCAAACCCCTGGCCCCAACATGCCAAGCCAAACGCACCTTGCCTTGGCCCTAGCCATGCTAGTCGCACCATGTGCCAACGGCATGCCAAACCCTTGGCCCCATGATAGGTGTTGTAAAACACCTAATTTTATATCTAGTATTTATGCTTTCTTTGTTATTATCATTGGGAATTGCATCTCTTATGTTTAGTTTTGAGATATCAGGTGCGATGGAGTCTTTTGAAGCGAATGAAGAAGAAATTACTCATTTGGAGAGTAAAAGGCAAAAAGGTCAATTCACGGGGGAGAAGGCTAGGTTGCGCAAAGAAGAGGTGGAGAATGAACTGTCAGTTTCCCATAACTGACAGTCGAACAGAGAACTGGGATTTAGGCTATATGGGACCGATAGGTCATGTGTGAGTTGGTTACCCCTTAACCACTAAAGTAGGGTGTCAATATGAATCTTTTTTCCAACACGCGACCTAAAATTCAGAGAAGATGTAATTTCGTTCTCATCATTATCATTACCTCTGTTGCCTGAAATTGAGAGAGAGCATGGCGACACTTCAAATCAAAGAAAGGGGAGACTCGGATGAACCTGTGATGAAGAACAGAGTAGGTTTGACTGTGTTAGAAGAGGATTTTAGGCACTGAAGATCATGGAAGGATAGGTTGTTACTGCAAATGAAGATGGAATTAATTTAGGTAGGGAAGAAATCAGAAGTAGGGTTTCTAAAGGTAAGTCGATTTTGAGATGAATTTAGGGTTCTTAAAGTTGTAATTCGATCTTGGGTTGAAGTTAAGGTGATGAACACAAATAGGAGATGATGACTACTGCAATGGAGGTAGGGTTTAAGATGAAATCGGATAGAGAAGGTTTTGAAGCAGAAATTGCAGGAGTTGATGCTGTTGTTAATAGTTTCTGGTGGTTATGATCCATGGGTTTGATTAGGTGGTAATCTGGAAAGAAACTACAAATTAAACAATGGATTGGTTCTGATTCAAGACGAAGAGGAGAGAAATCACAGCTGGATGAAGTTGGAGTTAGAGTTTTAAGTGAAATTGAATCTGAGGTTGGAATTAAGGATTAGAAGAGGAAATCAGAGATGGGTTTTACTCGAATTGAATTCTAACCTTTGTATATCACTGAAATTGAGAAATGATAGTTATGGGTTACTGGTGGTTTTGTCATTTTGAGTTGTAGTTGAAGCAGTTGGTAACTCAGATGCAGGTGCAGCCCAGGAAATGGAGATATGAATGGCAGCTGGTGAATGAAAGCTGGATGGTGTTGCAGCTTCATTTGCAGATGATGGATAGGTTATGCGGTGAGCTGAGATGGGAGCATTGCTGTTGCGTCACAGCTGAAAATGCAGGGATGGAATGGAATGAATGAGTTGTGAAGTGTCCACGGTTGCAGTTGAGAATGGTTTATGGAGTTGCAGTCACAGATGTGCATAAGTGCTAGTTTCTGAATTGGTGCAAGGCACGGATGGGATAATATAGCAATGACATGAGTTATGGCTAGAGTGGTGAATGGGTTGATTAAATTGTGCATGAATGAATGATTGAAGATAAAAGAGTTTAAATGAATGTCTAAGAACATGAAATTTATGGCTTGAGCTGTGACAAAGATGAAACTGGTTCATGGGTAACTATTAGTGCAAGCTGGTGGTGTTGTTGCTACTGTAATTTCAGTGGTGGTTGAATGGAGAATTTGTGAAGGTTGTGTTAGCTTGAGTTATGAATGGCTGCAAGCATGATTTCCAATGTCTGTGTTGCAAGTGAGGAGGTGCTATAGGAGATGCAATAGAACTGATGTTGTTGCAGTGGTTTAGTGGCTGAGTTGGTGTGCTTTAGATGAATGCTAGGGAAATTGGCAGTGGCTAGAAATTGCAGGTGATGCAATGAGTTGTTCTGTGACTGACAATGAGAAGTGAAGAGGTAATTAAGCTGGTCAGAACTACAGGGAATTGTAGCTATATTGAAGCAACTGAGAAGATGATATTGCAGCCTGGCATTGCAGCTTTAGGTGATGGTGTTTGTGCTTTGTGTGGTGATTATGGCATCAAGGCAGTGAATGAGGTCATGTTGGCATTGCAGGGGAAGAATATGGAATGTTGAAAGTGATTTTAAATACATAGCTGAAGGGGTTGGTGATGATGTATTATGCTAGTCAGTGAAGTTGAAATTGAAATAATGAATGAGTTTCAGTTTATGTTGGAGGGTATGAAGATTGCAGGTTTACAGGGAAGCTACATTGGAGCTTGAAGTTCAGCTCAGTGGGAAAGGAGTTGATGCTGCAAGTTATGAAGCTGCAGAAGTTAGGCTGATGTTGCTATGGTTTTGGAGAAATTGGAAAAGAATGATGCTGTTAATGATGAGGCTAGGAAGCAGCTGAGGCTGCAGGTGGAGGTTATGGGTGTATGTGTTTGATTTTCATTTTACAAGGGTTGAGATTCAGCTGGAGTAATTGGTACTGAGATAGGTTGAAATGGTAGAGCTGCAGCTGTGAAGTTGAGTTACAGATGGTGCAAGACAGGGCCATCATGGCTGGAGCAGAAGTGTTGAAGCAAAATTATTGTGCATCTTAGCATCATTCTGTGCAAATGGACTTGGTCAATACCGTTTCAGCCAAGTCATATAGGTAACTCAGTTTAACTCATATGACTCAGCCATTGACTCAGTTGACTTTTCTGTTGACC
The DNA here is from genome assembly GCA_023529315.1 of Papaver bracteatum. NCBI lineage: Eukaryota > Viridiplantae > Streptophyta > Magnoliopsida > Ranunculales > Papaveraceae > Papaver > Papaver bracteatum. Next base: position 287,943 of record JAJJWX010003108.1, read on the forward strand.
GAGTTGGCTCGTTTGACTGGTGACCGGGTGGACTTTGCCGGTCACCTGAGAATTTTCCGGCACCGGATTCCGGCCATAAACACAGTTTTCCCATGGACATTATTTTCACATGGGTATTTCACACACATGAGGTTGGTGGACTTCTTGTTATTGGACCTTGGGCTTTGAAGACCTAATTTTGGAAAGTTGAAAAGATATAAAAGGGAAAAGTTTATATTCTTTTTGAGGATATCACGTATTTTTCTATTGGAGTTTTGGAGGAGAACAACGAATAGGGTTTGCTTTCGTTTATTTTTCATCTTCTTCATTTCATTTATATTATTGATTATGAATATGAATATGATGAACCCAAAAACTATGAGTAGCTAAACATTTATTATTGGTTATGGGAAAGTGGATTTCACAAATAAGATTTGATTCAATGTATTAGTTTTGTCTCAATAATTTACTGTTTATGATTTATGGTTCATATTGTTATATGATTTGATTGTTTATTTGGTTGAGTCCGGAATCAATCCGATTTGCTTTCACTTCTAGAGCTATATTAGGGTTTTCAATACGAAAACGTTGTTTATCCCTGATTCTAAGTAGCATAATTGTGGGTAGTGCTTGTAGTGATATATCCTACTAGTCACATATGAATCATAACTCGGGTTAAATCGAATTAATGCTTTTACACATTTTGATTGCCTTGATTAGTCTTATTCCATAGAACTTATTGCTTTTAGGGAGTTAAATCTAATTGTGCTTTCTAGGAAGAATTCACATATGCATCTTTTAATGTGGTTGTGATGAAATCAGGGAATTAGCGGGATATACTTGAAATCAAGGTATCCTAGGACTTTTAGTAAATGAGAGATCAAATTTTCAATTCTAGTCATTGTTGAGAATTCAAGTTTGTGAATGAAACTATCCCGTGACCAATACTTTCTCCTTATTGATTATTTTAATACTTTATTGCTTCAATTTATTTTTATTGCTTTGATAACTCAAAACCCCCCCTTTTTGGTTACTAAGAATCTGAAAATTTGCATAACAACAATAGCATCTCTGTGGATACGAACTCTTTCTTATCGCATACTACTTTTATTTTAGTTAAGTAAGAAAGTGAAATTATTTTTGCTCGGCTGAAAACCGGCCAAATTTTGGCGCCGTTGACGGGGAGGCATACGGCTTGTTATTAAGTTTTTAGTTTCTTTTTACAATTTTTGCTTTTATCTTTGCTTTTTGTTTCTTGTCTTGGTTCTTACTTGCTTGCGAGAATTTTTTTCAAGTACCTAATCCCTGGCTTCTAAGGATTGGAACTATCCAAGGTGCGGGATAGATACTCGAAGAGGCACAATACTCCAACCAAGTCAAGACACGGAAGAGCAAGAGTTAGAAGTGGAAGAAGAATTACAACTAGAAGGAGAACAAGAGGTTCCATTTGTAGAAGAACCACTAGTTGAAGAAGAAGAAGAAGCAATGGGTGACGCAAATCGTACACTCAAGGATTTGTCTTCTCATAGACTTGATGCACAACGATGGTGTATTCAAACCAACTCAACTTTCGAGATCAAGCCTGGGTTGATTAGAGAGTTGCCGAAGTTTCATGGTATGGCGAATGAAGACCCAAACAATCATCTTATGGAGTTCCATACCATTGTTAAGGCCATGCTTCCAGCAGAGACTGAAGACGATGGTGCAATGTTGAAAGTTTTTCCATTTTTTATGGTGGACATCGCTAAGGATTGGTTGTATTGTTTGCCATCCGAAAGTGTCACTACATGGAGCGGGTTGAAGAAACTCTTTCTAGAGAGGTATTTTCCTGCGTCAAAGGCTACTCAAATTCGCAAAGAGATTTGTGGAATAAAGCAACATGTGGGTGAATCCTTGTATGAATGTTGGGAGCGATACAATAGATTGGTGGCAAGATGTCCTCGCCATCAATTCAGCGATCCTATGATAATCCAATACTTCTACGAAGGTCTCCAATCAAGTGATAGATATCTTCTTGATGCAGCGGGTGGTGGTGCACTAGTGAACAAGACGGTGGCCCAAGCTGCCGAGTTGATTGAAAGCATGGCTGCAAACTCGCAACAATTCTACACAAGAGGTGAACCAATGGTTATGAAAGTGCATGAAGTTAGTGATTCATCATCATCACACCGTGATCAAAGGATGGATAACATGGAGCAAATGATGCAAAAGATGGCTGCAGTTATATTACCTTCACATGGTGAAGAGTTGGAGCAAGCTAGTGCGGTCTTTCCAAATCAACAAAGACGGTATGATCCCTATTCCAACACCTACAATCTGGGATGGAGAGATCATCCAAATTTTAGCTATGCCAACAAGCAAGGTGCGGTTCAACAACCTACTTTCAATCATCCGAGAGGATTTCAACCGCAACAACAACAATTTCAACCGCAACAACAACAAGTTCAACCGCAACAACAACAATTTCAACCGCAACAACAACAATTTCAGCAACCACAACAACCGGTTCAAAACCAAGGTTCCAATATCGATGCAAAGTTACAAACAATGATGCAAGGTATTTCTACCATGTTCAATGAAAGCCAACAAGAAACTAAGAGTGCTATCAAGGAGTTGCATACTCAAGTGGGATCCATGGCGATTGATATCAACAAATTGAAGGAACAAAATAGTGGGAGACTCCCTTATCAACCCATTAACCCAAAAGAGGGTGTCAATGTTATTACGTTGAGAAGTGGTACACAACTTGAGCAACCTGAAGTTGCTGATTTGGGTGAAGAAGAAGATCCAAAGGAGCCGGTTTTGGAGGAAAAGAGGGATGAAATTCCCCAAACACCCGAGGTACCTATTCCTAACTCTAAAACTCCGGTTTCTACTTATGTTCCTCCTATACCTTTTACTCGCAGATTTGCAAGTTCTAAAAAGGCGGAATTAGAAAGGGAGATTTTAGACGTTCTTAAGAAGATTCATGTGAATATACCACTCACTGATGCTATCAAGAAAGTTCCCAAGTATGCAAAAGTGTTGAAGGACTTGTGTACCAACAAGCAAAGGCTTAAAGGAAATGAAGTGCTAAGTGTGGGGGAGAATGCTTCGGCAATCTTACAACACAAAATCCCACTGAAATACAAGGATCCCGTAGCTTTGACATTCCCGTCACAATTGGTAACACCACTTTTAACAAAGCAATGTTAGACTTAGGTGCATCCGTTAATGTTATGCCGGCATCCATGTATAATTCACTTAATCTAGGTCCTTTAAAAAAGTCTGGAATTGTGTTACAATCAGCCGATCGCTCTAATGTTTACCCAATGGGTATTGTTGAGGATGTTCTTGTGCAGGTTAATCAACTTTTATTTCCAGCTGACTTTTGTATGTTAGAGATGGATGAAGGTTCACCGGACTCATCTCTTCCATTGCTACTTGGGCGTCCCTTCATGAAAACGGCTAAAACCATTATTGATGTGGACAAGGGAACGTTCAATATGGAGTTTGATGGAGAAATAATATGTTTCAACATTTTCGAGACGATGAGATATCCTAGTGATGTCCACTATTGTTTCTCCGTTGATGTTATGGATACATTGGCACAACAAGTGTTTGAATTGAATCGTGATGATGCTTTGAAAACTGTTTTAACTACATCCTTGGATAACGATGTAGAATGTGGTAATGAAGTCAAGGAAGCCCTTGGTGATCTTAACTCACTACAATGATGTCTGGAAACTCATAATATCTCTTTTATTTCTTTATCATGCAGTGATGAAAAGCTTTTACCTTCTATTGTTAAATCTCCAAAGTTGGAATTGAAACCTCTTCCAAGTCACCTTGGGTGACAATGAAGAGTTACCTGTGATTGTTTCTAACGAGCTTAGTGAAATACAGGAGCAAAAACTTCTAAGGGTGCTAAGGAAGCACAAGATGGCCATAGGATGGACAATTTCTGATATCAAGGGTATAAGCCCTGCCGTTTGTATGCATAAAATTCGTTTGGAGGACGATGCAAAACCTACAATAGAAGCGCAACGTCGTTTGAACCCTCCCATGATGGAAGTTATGAAAAAGGAGATACTCAAGCTTTTAGAAGTGGGTGTTATCTACCCCATATCCGATAGAAAGTGGGTGAGCCCGGTATAAGTTTTACCAAAGAAATCAGGTGTAACCGTGGTGGAGAATGATAAGAGCGAACTTGTCCCAACTCGTGTGCAAACCGGTTGAAGGGTTTGTATTGATTATATAAAGTTTAATGCCACTACTAGGAAGGATCACTTTCCTTTACCTTTTATTGATCAAATGCTTGAACGTTTAGATGGACACTCTTATTATTGTTTTCTTGATGGTTATTCAGGGTTCAATCATATTGTGATAGCACTGGAGGATCAAGAGAAAACCACTTTCACTTGTCCTTTCGGTACTTTTGCGTATAGAAGGATGCCTTTTGGCTTGTGCAATGCTCCATCTACCTTTCAAAGGTGTATGGTAAGTATCTTTTCCGAGTATGTTGAAAACATCATTGAAGTATTTATGGATGACTTTAGTGTCTTTGGTGATTCATTTGACCTTTGTTTGAACAACTTGTCATTAATCCTTGAACGATGTGTTGAAACAAACCTTGTGCTTAATTGGGAGAAGTGCCATTTCATGGTAACTCATGGCATAGTTTTAGGCCATATAATATCTTCTAAAGGCTTGGAAGTTGATAAATCTAAGATAGACCTTATTCGTGCTTTAACCCCTACCACTACGGTGAGGGAGATACACTATTTTCTTGGTCATGCAGGTTTCTATCGTAGATTTATCAAGGATTTTTCCAAGATAGCATCACCACTTTGCAACTTATTGTAAAGAGATGTGGTTTTTAACTTTGATGAAAAGTGTATGGCGGCATTCAATCGTTTGAAAGAACTTTTGATTTCAGCCCCTATCATTAAACCACCGGTTTGGAGCAAGCCTTTTGATCTCATGTGTGATGCAAGTGACTATGCGGTTGGTGCGGTGCTTGGGAAACGTATGGGGAAGATACCTCATTCTATTTATTATGCTTCTAGAATACTAAATGAGGCCCAACAAAACTACACAACCACTGAAAAAGAGTTGTTAGCGATTGTTTTTGCTTTGGAAAAGTTTCGCTCTTATCTAATTGGTACAAAAGTTGTTGTATTTTCTGACCATGCAGCACTTAGGTACTTGCTAATGAAGAAAGAAGTGAAACCTAGGCTCATACGATGGATTCTACTCTTGCAAGAGTTTGATATTGAAATCAAAGACAAGAAAGGAATTGAGAACACCATTGCGGATCACTTGAGCCATCTTGCTGTGGACAAGGAAGCTATCCCATTTCGTGAAAGTTTCCCGGATGAGCAACTATTCTCAATTGATTTTGGAGAACCATGGTATGATGACATTGTGAATTACTTGGTAACTAAACAAATCCCAAAGAACTTGTCTCGTGCTGAGAGGGACAAACTTAAGAGGTTAGGGAACCAATATATATGGGATGATCCATACTTATGGAAACATGGCAGCGACCAAGTAATAAGAAGGTGCGTTCCCGAATCTGAATTTCACTCTATCTTGTCATTTTGTCACTCTTATGCTTGCGGAGGACATTTTGGAAGTAATAGAACCGCTCACAAGGTACTTGAAAGCGGTTTTTATTGGCCAACCTTGTTTAAGGATGCATACACATTTTGTACAACTTGTGATAGGTGCCAAAGAACAAGCAATCTAGGTACCCGAAATCAAATGCCACACACTTTTATTCAATTTATTAAAGTTTTTGATGTATGGGGTATTGATTTTATGGGTCCTTTTGTAAACTCTCATGGGAATTTTTACATCTTACTTGCTGTTGATTATGTCTCTAAATGGGTGGAAGCTAAGGCCACCCCAACTAATGATTCCAAGGTTGTTTCAGATTTTGTGCAAGCTAACATTTTTGCAAGGTTTGGAATTCTAAGAGCCATAATTAGCGACGGGGGTTCTCACTTAAAAAAAAGGATTTTACAAAGCTTGTTGAAGAAGTACAATGGGTTGCACAAGATTGCAACACCTTATCATCCCCAAACAAATAGACAAGCCGAGGTTTCTAACCGGGAGGTGAAATCCATACTAGAGAAGACGGTGAATCCAACAAGGAAGGATTGGAGCATGCGACTTAATGATGCTTTATGGGCTTATAGAACCGCATACAAGACACCTATTGGGATGTCTCCCTTTAGGCTTGTGTATGGTAAAACTTGTCACTTACTCGTGGAGATTGAGCATAAGGCGTTTTGGGCGATTAAGCAATGCAATATGGAGATGGATGGTGCTGGAAAGCAAATGAAGTTGCAAATTCAAGAGCTAGAGGAGCTTCGCAATGATGCATTTGAAAGCTCTCGCATTAACAAGGAGAAAACAAAGGCCTTTCATGATACTATGATTTCTAGAAAACAATTTTGTGTTGGGCAGAAAGTGCTTTTGTTTAATTCTCGCTTGCATTTATTTCTGGGTAAATTAAGGTCACGTTGGATCAGACTTTTTATTGTTACTAATGTGTTTTCTCATGGTGCAGTAGAAATTCGTAGCATAGCTACAGGCAAGGAACTTAAAGTTAATGAGCACCGGTTGAAACCATATTATGAGAATTTCACTTCCGAAGTGGTGGAAGGAGCTAATTTTGTGGATGTACTTCCTCTGGAGGAGTCATAGAAAGCAAGGATATAGTCGGGCTGACGACTTTAAAACAAGCGCTAAATGGGAGGCAACCCATAGGATGAGTATTTCTTGTCTTATTTTCATTTTATTGTCTTGTTTTTAGTTTTTTCTTATCTTGTATTTTATTTTTCTAATTTCCTATCATATTTCATGCATGATTTCCCACCTTGACTTACTTTGGATGACTCAATTTACATTGAGGACAATGTAAAGTTTAAGTGTGGGGGAGTGGTTTAGCTTTTGCATTGTAAATTTTTCATAATTTTTCAACTTTTGTGTAAAATAGTGAATGAAAACTCCAACTTGTGGTTAGTTTAGAGTCACATAGTATACATGTCGCTAAGATTACATCGAGATTCTCATAAGAGTGACTGAACTTAGAGATGACAGAGAACATGATCGGGTTTCTTATTTGTATGAGAGTTAAAGTTGGATTTAACCATGCCAGTGGCAAATATGGTGCAGACTGAATTCGGTAGTTGAGTAGTGGTCCCCTATAGTGGAGACTACCCATGTTACATCATGAGAGGCACCGACCTTCATTTCTTTGTACCTGTCTAAATTTGTGCTTTTAGAGTGTGTGTCACTGATAGGCTCGGAAAGATACCTACTTCTATGTATAAACTGCAAGTGCACAGTGTCGACAAGCAACACAGGGCAAGCACAGGTCGAACCACAGAGACTTGGAGAGTGTAGAAGTTGATTCTAAATCCTGATTCAGAGAGTAACCAAAAGGGGTTTGATTTTGTCGATACGACGATATGATTTTCAAGTGACTGAAATAATAAAAGTAAAAGATGCAAATAACAAGATATGTAAACAATGATAATATGGATACTATGGTATTCAAATCCACCAATAACCTATGATATGCATTCAACTTGTAATATTATTCTTGTCCTTATAGTAGATTCAAGTCTACCGTATAACTAAGGTGATTCTCCAATGGATAATTTAATCACAACTAAAGTATTTCTCCAAAGCATTAATTGTCTAATTAAGCACAACTAATCTAAAGATCAATATTTGGTTAAGCATGAGTTGTAGCATAATCAACATAGAGATATTCTAACTACAATGGATACATGGCATACATTGTGAGAGCAAGATGTTGAAAAACTTGGATTAAATTATATCTTTAAACAATTCTAAACTTTCAAGAACAAGATACAAGATATGAATACATACCAATGAGATTAGGGCTTCATCTAAACCCTAGTAAATGAAATTAGAACATGAAGAACATTACAACAAAATTGAAATTTGATAAACTAACATGAACAAGCTATTATTGGATGGTTTTTCAACACAACAACCCTCTCTATTTATACACAAAATTCCCTCAAGCACTTGGATCCGAATTTTGGCACTCATCCACTCAACAAAACATGTTTTCTTAATTGATGGAATATATTTGGTTGTGGGAAACAAATTGGGAGTGATTGAGTGAGAGAATGGGGGTGAGGTGGATGTTTTGGAAAGAATCCAATGGGGGTGAGGTGGATGTTTTGGAAAGAATCCAATGGGGGTGAGGTGGAAATGGATTTGGGTCTTGGGTTTTGGATCATGGGTTTTGGATCATGGGTTGTTTAATCCCATGAATTTGTAAACAGGTTGCCACTGATGCGCGAGCGGGTTGCAACGCTTCCAACTTTCTTCTCTTTTGTCTTCTCAATTCTTCCAAGCTTTATTTAGTACTTAAAAACACAAAATTAATTAATACAAATATTTATTCTTGAAAATGGTAAAAATGCAGAATTTGGGATAATATATGACTTTGAAGCGCGAAAGATGAGTTAAGTGCCAATGAAAAGGTGTATGAATATGCAATATTTGGCACTCATCAAATACCCCCAAACCTGAATTTTACTTGTCCTCAAGTGAAACAGAAATCCAGAAATCCTAACTATACCACTGTCGCTGGTCTCTCGAATGCATTTAGCGTATGCACTAAGCCTTTAAACCCCTATGTGTCCCTAGTGGACGAGTTGTAGTCTCGTGAGGGCCTACCAAAGATGTACCCACAAAACCTTCTCCAATTTCAGAGCATCCATAGAAATTTCTTCGTCTTCGGTCTTCAACTGTAGATGAAGAACTTCGGAATTTCGTAGAACCATGAAAATTTGTAACCAATTTTTTTTTTTAGTGACCCGCTACACAGCTGGTCATCAGATACCAACCACAAGATCCGATTTTTTTTATTTTTTTTTTTGAGACCCGTCTTAGAAGACACAAGAGCTGGTCTTAGAAGACAACAGAAGACCCGCTACACAGCTGGTCATAGAAAACACACTACAAAAAATGCAAAAGACTACAAAAGACCCTACAAAAGACCCGCTCCACAGCTGGTCATAAAAAATGCAAAAGACTACAAAGGATCCTACAAAAGACCCGCTCCACAGCTGGTCATTATGCAAATACTCCCCCAAACCTAAATCTAACATTGTCCTCAATGTTTCAAAAGATAACAGAAACAACAAAAAAACATGAGAACAAAACAGATTCAAAGAAAATAGATTACCAGATGGGAGAACCAGAGACAGTAGGGTATGTCCAAAGCAACCAGCAGGGAAGATATCTTGTGGTATGTACAGGGGGAACTTTTCAGTCCACATAGATCGGATCATCAAGATCAGTTATTTCAATTTCAGGTGGAATTGGTTCAAGGAATGGCTTCAGTCTCTGCCCATTAACCTTGAAGACATTCTTGGTTGTGACATCTTCTAGTTTTACAGCCCCATGGGGGAAAATTGTTCGCACCAAGAATGGGCATGTCCATTTAGAACGTAATTTACCTGGAAAAAGGTGCAAACGTGAGTTGTACAATAAAACTTTCTGGCCTTGAGTGAATGACTTGCGCAAAATGCGCTTGTCATGGAACACCTTCATTCTATATTTGTACAACTTTGCACTGTCATAAGCATCATTTCTTAACTCTTCCAACTCATTGAGTTGAAGCTTCCTTTGGGTGCCAGCTTTATCTAGATCAAAGTTCAGTTTCTTTACAGCCCAATATGCACGATGTTCTAACTCTACAGGGAGATGACAAGCTTTACCGTACACAATTCTGTAAGGGGACATACCAATGGGGGTCTTGTATGCAGTTCTATAGGCCCATAAAGCATCATTCAATCTTAAATACCAATCTTTTCTAGACGGGTTAACCGTCTTTTCTAGAATGTGCTTAATCTCCCTATTTGAAACCTCTACCTGGCCAATGGTATGTGGATGATATGGGGTTGCAACTTTATGAGTTATGCCATACTTACGGACTAAGGACTCAAAAGGCCTATTGCAGAAATGTGAACCACCGTCACTGATTATAGCTCTAGGGGTGCCAAATCGAGAAAATATGTTTTCCTTTAAGAACGAAAGTACCACCTTGTGGTCATTAGTTTTGGTTGCAATTGCTTCTACCCACTTAGAAACATAGTCAACAGCAACAAGAATGTACAACTTTCCTTCAGAGCTAGGAAATGGACCCATGAAATCAATGCCCCATACATCAAATAGCTCAACAATCAAAATGGGTTGTAAGGGAATCATGTTTCGTTTTGATATACTTCCCAATTTCTGGCACCGGTCACAAGAAATACATAATTCATGGCTATCATTAAACAATGTTGGCCAGTAAAAACCACTCTGCAAGATCTTTGCAGCAGTTTTCTTTGCACTAAAGTGGCCTCCACATGCTTGATCATGACAAAAAGAGATGACATCCCTTTGTTCAGAGTTGGGGACACATTTCCTAATGATTTGTTCAGGGCAGTATTTGAACAGATATGGGTCATCCCATAGGAAATGTTTCACTTCGGCCAAGAACTTAGACCGGTCTTGTTTAGACCAATGAAGTGGCATCCTACCCGTAGCAAGGTAGTTCACGATGTCGGCAAACCATGGCATTTCAGAAACTAGCATCAGTTGTTCATCTGGGAAAGATTCTCTAATAATCTCTGATTCATCAGCAGACTCGACATTCAATCTAGATAAGTGATCAGCAACAACATTCTCTGACCCTTTTTTATCTCGAATTTCGAGGTGGAACTCTTGTAACAAGAGTATCCATCGAATTAGACGAGCCTTGGCATCTTTTTTAGATAAAAGATATCTTAATGCGGCATGGTCAGTATAATTGATGATTTTAGATCCTATCAAATAAGATCTAAACTTATCTAATGCGAACACAACAGCTAGCAGCTCTTTTTCGGTTGTTGAATAGTTCATTTGAGCCTCATTCAGTGTCTTACTAGCACAGTAGATCACATAGGGGTGTTTGTCGACTCGCTGACCTAAGACAGCTCCAACAGCAAAATCAGATGCGTCACACATGATTTCAAATGGCAATTTCCAATCTGGAGGCCGGACTATAGGGGCTGAAGTTAGAAGAGTTTTGAGCTCCTCCCAAGCATGCACACAAGTATCATCAAACACAAATGCAACATATTTACTGAGTAGATTACACAGTGGTCTTGAGATCTTACTGAAATCTTTAATGAATCTACGGTAAAAACCAGCATGGCCTAAAAATGATCTAACCTCCCTCACAGAGCGAGGTTGCGGCAAGTTTTGAATGAGGTCGACTTTGGCTTTGTCTACTTCAATGCATTTTCCAGAGATGATGTGTCCTAGAACTATGCCTGAGTTCACCATAAAATGACATTTCTCCCAATTCAACACCAAATCTTTTTCCTTACATCTAATCAGCACGCGAGTGAGATGGTTCAAACATTCATCAAAAGATGATCCAAACACAGAGAAATCATCCATAAAGATCTCAAGGAAGTTATCTATCATATCAGAAAAAATGCTCATCATACAACGCTGAAATGTAGCTGGTGCGTTGCACAACCCAAAGGGCATACGGAGATAAGCAAATGTTCCAAATGGACATGTAAATGTAGTCTTTTCCTGATCTTCGGGTGAAATATGAATCTGGTTGTAACCAGAAAAACCATCCAAGAAACAATAGAATCTACGCCCAGACAATCGTTCAAGCATTTGATCTATGAATGGAAGAGGGAAGTGATCTTTCTTTGTAACTGCATTCAACTTCCTATAATCAATGCAAACTCGCCACCCTGTGGTTACTCGAGTAGTGATTAACTCATCTTTATCGTTTTGAACTACAATAACTCCTGACTTTTTCGGCACAACCTGAATGGGGCTAACCCATTTGCTATCTGAGATTGGGTAGATGATACCCGCATCAAGAAGCTTTATAATCTCACTCTTAACAACCTCTTTCATGTTAGGATTGAGACACATTTGCATCTCCCTAGATGGTTTAGCATTGTCCTCAAGGTTTATATGATGCATGCAATCAGTGGGACTTATGCCTTTAAGGTCCGAGATGGTCCATCCTAAGGCTTCTTTATGCTCCTTAAGTACTTATAAAAGTTTACTTTCCTGTTCTGTATCTAAGGAAGATGAAATGATTACAGGAAAAGTATTAGAAGGTCCCAAAAATGCATATTTAAGAGTATCAGGCAATGGTTTCAGTTCGAGCTTCGGTGGCTCAACAAGAGAAGGAACAGACTTGGATTCCAAGAGTGGAAGTGGTTCCACTCTAGGTTTCCACTTAGTCGTGTCCATAAGTGGTGTGGATTCAAGCAAAGTATTCACTTCACTTATGTATTCATCATCAAACAAATCCAAGTCAAAATTATTCAAACAAGCATCCAAAGGGTCAACAGACATGCTACTAGACAACGAATCCTGAATCAAACTTTCAATCATGTTGATTTCATGCACATCATTATCATCATCAAGATCTAAATGTTGTTGTCTAGTATTGAAAACATTCAACTCCACAGTCATATTACCAAATGACAACTTCAACACTCCATTACGGCAGTTAATGATTGCATTGGACGTTGCTAAGAAGGGACGTCCCAAAATGACAAGAATGTGACTGTCAGGGTTTTGCACAGGTTGAGTATCTAAGACGATGAAGTCCACAGGAAAATAAAACTTATCAACCTTAATCAAAACATCTTCTACCACACCACGTGGTACTTTGACGGATCTGTCCGCAAATTGCAGAGTTATAGGTGTTGCCTTCAACTCTCCAAGACCTAACTGCACATATACTGAATATGGTAGTAAATTCACACTTGCCCCTAAGTCTAGCAACTCCTTCTTAACCGTTTGGTCACCTATTTTGCATGTGATAGTTGGACTACCTGGGTCTTTAAACTTAGGAGGTGTGTTGCTTTGAATGATTGCACTCACTTTCTCAGTGAGAAAAACACGCTTATGCACATGAAGCTTTCGTTTTTGTGTGCACAGATCCTTAAGGAATTTAGCATAAGCAGGTACTTGCTTGATTGCATCAAGAAATGGGATGTTGACGTTAACTCGTTTGAACATTTCCAAAATCTCGTTGTACTGTATACTCTCTTTTTGCTGCACCAATCTTTGTGGGAATGGAGAAACAGGTACATGAGATGATGCAGAGACATTAGAATTATGGGAATTCTTATGTTGCTCAGATTTTTCTTCAATAATAGGTGTTTTCTGTGGGATTTTATGCACTGGTGAGTCTGATGTAGACTCACTCGACTGTGGTACACCTACATTGTTTTCAACAACTTTACCACTACGAAGGGTGGTGACAGCATTTACTTGATTATGGGAGGCCTCATTTCGAGTTGAATTTTCTGCCTGATATACATTTTTTGGATTTTGTTGGGGCTGACTAGGGAGTTTTCCTTTGTCTCTTTCATTCAATGCTTCACAAATTTGACCCATTTTAAGTTCTAGACTTGTAAAACGTTGGTCTGTGGTCTTTTGGAGTTGTACCAAATTTTGGGTCAACAAACCGAAACTTTCTTCGAAGCTAGGCTTTTTCTCTACAGGGTACTGCACATGTGATTGCACTTGGGGGTTTCTAGGATAAGGGTATCCTTGGTTATTATTTGTTGTTCCCCCTTGGACGGGCCCTTTAGACCATGAAAGGTTAGGGTGATTTCTCCACCCTGGGTTGTAGGTCTGAGAATATGGGTTGTTCTCTTTCCTTTGGTACAAAACATTGGCTTGCTCGGTTTTAGACTCTTGAAATGCATGGAGGTCTGGACAAGTGTCCACTAGATGGTCTGAACTATGGCATGCGGCACAAGTGGCCATTTCAATTTGACTACGGAGAGTAGGGATATTAGTTTTTCCATTCTTTTCTAGTTCAAGCTTTTCTATTCTCCTGGCCAAGGATGCCATCTTTGCACTTCCTTCGAAGTCAGAGTAAATTCTATGAACATTGGATGCAAGGGTAATCCTGTTTGGTTCGCGGGGGCATTCCCACTGCTGAGTCTTTTCAGCGACTTCGATTAAGAAATCCCAAGACTCATCAGCAGTTTTTTCAATAAATTGACCATTGCACATGGTCTCAACTGTAGTTCGGTTCTTGACATCTAAGCCTTCATACAAAATTTGCACAAGTCTCCATTTTTCAAAACCATGGTGAGGACATTGGAGCAATAATTCATTGAATCTCTCCAAATATTTTGCCAAAGTTTCCTCCTATAATTGCACAAAACTATTCAGACTTTGACGAATTGTCGTAGTCTTATGGTTTGGGAAGAACTTTTTGAAGAACTCTTTCGTAAGAGTATCCCATGTATGAAATGACTGTGGATGTTGAGCACAAAGCCAAGTCTTGGCTTTGTCTATCAAAGAAAAAGGAAAAAGTTTCATTTTGATGTGCTCATCCATCATTTGGTTGATCCGAAGAGTCCCACAAATTTCCTCGAACTCTCTCACATGGTGGTAGGGATTTTCAGCTTCAACCCCTTTAAATTTAGGCAACATATTGAGGATACTTGCCTTTAGCTCAAATTGTCCATCAATAGCTGGTAAGACAATGCACGAGGACTGGGTTGTCCTCGTTCGGTACATGTAGTCCTTTAGACTACGGACTGGGTTTACTGGTTCTCCCATTGTTTCGGATGGGTTTGGACTGTCTGCCTCAGAACTATGTATTTCAATTAACTCTTCTTGACGGATTCTAACTAGTCGGCGTGTATGGTCTCTAAAAGACACAATCATAGCCTAGATAGCACATCAAGCATGTTAACCATTCACCTAGAAGGCAAGTTCTATGCAATCACAAACAAGGATGACTCCACCACAGTAAACCTACTGATTTCTAGCAAACAAAAAGCATGATGGATCCACTTAGATTGTTTTCTAGACCAGCTTCTAATCCTTCGAAAGGGAATTCGTTACTATCTGAGCAAACCCCTCTGGAATCAATCCGAGTTTAAGTAAATTGAATAGAGGCGAGGGAAGCTGCTAGAGCTTTGATACCCAAGGCCTCACCGTATTACAAGGCGGCGCAGTCACGCATTCAATTTACAGAAACCGTCATGAACTTCGAAGTATGCTTAGAGAGTAACCAATATTTTTCGAACGACTATCCTACTAAGCTCGTTACCTTATAGGTCTCGTTTTATTTCAAATTTTAGTGCTTAGGTTCACGTTAGGTATTGTTTTCCTAAGGTGGGCAAGAAGAGAACGGTGATGAAATCCGAACCCTTATCTTGTATGGCCAGTCCTTTCCCTTTACAAGGAAAATAAAGCAGCCGTATTCAATTCCTCAACATATATGCAAACGAAGGAATACAGTAAACTCGCTAACAAGGCATTCGCGAGTGTTTCGACAAACTTACCTCCCATTCCAGACGGGGGATGAACCGTTGTTGTCGACTCGGGCCACGACTCATATGTCATGAACGAACCCGAGGGGCCGAGGTGATATTGTAATCACCGTCCTTCTCTGCAAACAGTTGATATTTAATAATACCCTTCCGTAGGGTTTAAAAATAAAAAATAAAAATAGAATTTCCAAGTCCAAAGTCAAAAAAAAAAGCAAAAGAAATAGAAAATTACAATAATAGAGAAATCCTAATACAATCTAAAAAATAAATAAATAAAATACACTCTTTTTTTTTTTTTTTTTTTCGCTCCGCCTTGACTTCCACTACAACCTTGCAGGCACAATTATTCTTCAGTAAACGATATAAGGCTCGTGTTGTTGTAAACGATACTGCGTTTATGTTGTTCACAAATGACACTGCGCTACTGCTGTTCACCAACGACACTGCGCTACTGCTGTTCACAAACGACACTGCGCTACTGTTGTTTAAGTGCGACAGTTTTATGCGACTGTTCTGGGCGTGCCTTTGTTTTTTTTTTTTTTTGTGTTCTTGAATATGCTACAGTAACAGCGACATTAGTACATTGTTTTAGCTACAGCAAAATGCTACAGTTCCAGGAGACAATTTATGAACAGTGACAGGAGACAGAAATTTCAACTACACCGCTACCAGATCCCCGGCAACGGCGCCAAAAACTTGATAGGCTTGGAAAGATACCTACTTCTATGTATAAACTGCAAGTGCACAGTGTCGACAAGCAACACAGGGCAAGCACAGGTCGAACCACAGAGACTTGGAGAGTGTAGAAGTTGATTCTAAATCCTGATTCAGAGAGTAACCAAAAGGGGTTTGATTTTGTCGATACGACGATATGATTTTCAAGTGACTGAAATAATAAAAGTAAAAGATGCAAATAACAAGATATGTAAACAATGATAATATGGATACTAGGGTATTCAAATCCACCAATAACCTATGATATGCATTCAACTTGTAATATTATTCTTGTCCTTATAGTAGATTCAAGTCTACCGTATAACTAAGGTGTTTATCCAATGGATAATTTAATCACAACTAAATTATTTCTCCAAAGCATTAATTGTCTAATTAAGCACAACTAATCTAAAGATCAATATTTGGTTAAGCATGAGTTGTAGCATAATCAACATAGAGATATTCTAACTACAATGGATACATGGCATACATTGTGAGAGCAAGATGTTGAAAAACTTGGATTAAATTATATCTTTAAACAATTCTAAACTTTCAAGAACAAGATACAAGATATGAATACATACCAATGAGATTAGGGCTTCATCTAAACCCTAGTAAATGAAATTAGAACATGAAGAACATTACAACAAAATTGAAATTTGATAAACTAACATGAACAAGCTATTCTTGGATGGTTTTTCAACACAACAACCCTCTCTATTTATACACAAAATTCCCTCAAGCACTTGGATCCTAATTTTGGCACTCATCCACTCAACAAAACATGTTTTCTTAATTGATGGAATATATTTGGTTGTGGGAAACAAATTGGGAGTGATTGAGTGAGAGAATGGGGGTGAGGTGGATGTTTTGGAAAGAATCCAATGGGGGTGAGGTGGATGTTTTGGAAAGAATCCAATGGGGGTGAGGTGGAAATGGATTTGGGTCTTGGGTTTTGGATTGGGTTTTGGATCATGGGTTGTTTAATCCCATGAATTTGTAAACAGGTTGCCACCGATGATGCGAGCGGGTTGCAACGCTTCCAACTTTCTTCTCTTTTGTCTTCTCAATTCTTCCAAGCTTTATTTAGTACTTAAAAACACAAAATTAATTAATACAAATATTTATTCTTGAAAATGGTAAAAATGCAGAATTTGGGATAATATATGACTTTGAAGCGCGAAAGATGAGTTAAGTGCCAATGAAAAGGTGTATGAATATGCAATATTTGGCACTCATCAGTCACCGTATGTAAACTCCGGGTAGAATGGTGAGCTACCCAATCTCCCACCAATAGAAGCACTATTTTGATCTCTTGAGTGCTATTTTATCAATCATGATGGTGACATCGAATTGCTAACTTACATACCACTTGTAATCTTGTTCGCAGTTAGCACCATCCACTTTATTTCTCTACACCAACAGGTCCATAGAAACACCATCATCATCAAAAAGAGGAGCATCACAAATTTGAAGGAAAGTTGAAGACGTTCAAGGTTTACAAGCAACGGTACAGAAATGAGCAGATTTCAGATTCAAGTAAAGCAACAAGACAAGGAGAAGAATTTTTACAAGTTGAAGACTATTGTACAAGAGTGAAGATTATCAAGATGAGAATTCAAGAAGTTTATGATATCGAGACATACAAGTTGTGAAGAATCAAGCGGTAAAGTACTCACACCATGGCATTTGTACTTGCATTTTTATTTTATCTTTATTTTGTATTTGTATTATTTTCTCTTGTCTCCATAAAAAAAAAAAAAACTTGGGACATGGTTATCATTATGCTA
This sequence comes from Papaver bracteatum, assembly GCA_023529315.1. Lineage (NCBI taxonomy): Eukaryota > Viridiplantae > Streptophyta > Magnoliopsida > Ranunculales > Papaveraceae > Papaver > Papaver bracteatum. Next base: position 305,776 of record JAJJWX010003108.1, read on the forward strand.
GTTCCCTTAAAAAAAAAAAAAAAAAAAAAAAAAAAAGAGACAAGAGACAAGAGAAAAGTTCATTAGGTTCATCATTAGTTTTAATTTTTTTGTTTGTTTTGATTTTGTATTTACTTTATTTATCTTGCATTTAAAAAAAATGTAAAAAAAAAAGGAAAGAAAAAAATAATAAAAAAATTCATTGCATCATATTTTGGTTTGTTTAGTTCGTTTTTGGTTTTGTATTCATTCAATAAAGCCAATGGAAGAAGAAATTTCTATAATGAAGTTTCAAGCAACAAGGAATTAGAGGAAAGAGTCACATTGTCAAGATTCTACGAAGTTCAAGAGTTATCATCAACATTTGAATACCGAAGACGAAGACAAGGATTGAAGACCGAAGACGTTTCTATGGATGCTGTGAGAGTGGTGCTAACTGCACGTCGAACGGATAACGAGGTAAGTAAGCATATTCCCACTTTCGTTAAGTGGTTGATTTCCTTTCTTAGAGATCGTCAGAAAATTGGGTTTTCAAAATGAATAAAAGATGTGGGTTTTCAAAACAATTCGGAAGGTTTGCCTTCCTACTATTCAACGTGTCGCAGGATTCTCTCTTCATTTCTTCCTGGACACATGTGTGACCCATAAAGAGTTGTTTATTATTGAGTGCAATTTCATAAAACCCTTTCTTGTGAGGCAGAGTCGAGACTTTCGATCGCTCCGAACCCGAATTTCTTTTGATAAGGGATGGTTATTTCTCTCTCAACTTTTAAGAATAAGATTGTGTTCATATTTGTGTCTAACTTCTTATGACTAGTGTGCAGAATTCCTATGTCTTCTTAGCGCGTTGGATACTATCATTTCGGAGAACTTGTAAGTTGGAAATGTAGTTTTTGGTGGGTATTTCTCTAGTAAACGCTCAAAGGAGTTGTATATATCCTTTAGAATAAGTTTTGTTTCATTTACTCGAGGACTAGCAAAGTCTAAGTGTGGGGGAATTTGATAGGTGTTGGAAAACACCTAATTTTATATCTAGTATTTATGCTTTCTTTGTTATTATAATTGGGAATTGCATCTCTTATGTTTAGTTTTGAGATATCAGGTGCGATGGAGTATTTTGAAGCGAAAGGAGAAGAAATTACTCATTTGGAGAGTAAAAGGCAAAAGGTCAATTCACAAGGGAGAAGGCTAGGTTGCGCAAAGAAGAGGTGGAGAATGAACTGTCAATTTCCCATAATTGACAGTCGAACATAGAACTGGGCCTTCGGCTATCTGGGACCGATAGGTCATGTGTGAGTTGGTTACCCCTTAACCACTAAAGTAGGTTGTCAATATGAATCTCTTTTCCAACACGCGACCTAAAATTCAGAGAAGATGTAATTTCGTTCTCATCATTATCATTACCTCTGTTGCCTGAAATTAAGAGAGAGCATGGCGGCACTTAAAATCAAAGAAAGGGGAGACTCAGATGAACCTGTGATGAAGAACATAGTAGGTTTGACTGTGTTAGAAGAGGATTTTAGGCACTGAAGATCATGGAAGGCTAGGTTGTTACTGCAAATGAAGATGGAATTAATTTAGGTAGGGAAGAAATCAGAAGTAGGGTTTCTACAGGTAAGTCGATTTTGAGATGAATTTAAGGTTCTTAAAGTTGTAGTTCGATCTTAGGTTGAAGTTCAGGTGATGAACACAAATAGGAGATGGTGAATACTGCAATGGAGGTAGGGTTTAAGATGAAATCGTATAGAGAAGGTTTTGAAGCAGAAATTGCAGGAGTTGATGTTGTTGTTAATAGTTTCTGGTGGTTATAATCCATGGGTTTGATTAGGTGGTAATCAGGAAAGCAACTACAAATTAAACAATGGGTTGGTTCTGATTCAAGACGAAGAGGAGAGAAATCACAGCTGGAGGGTTTTAAGTGAAATTGAATCTGAGGTTGGAATTGAGGATTAGAAGAGGAAATCAGAGATGGGTTTTACTCGAATTGAATTCTAACCTTTGTATATCCCTGAAATTGAGAAATGATAGTTTTGGGTTGCTGGTGGTTTTTTCATTTTGAGCTATAGTTGAAGCAGTTGGTGACTCAGATGCAGGTGCAACCCATGAAATGGAGATATGAATGGAAGCTGGTGAATGAAAGTTGGATGGTGTTGCAGCTGCATTTGCAGATGATGGATAAGTTATGCGGTGAGATGAGATGGGAGCATTGTTGTTGCGTCGCAGCTGAAAATGCAGGGCTAGAATGGAATGAATGAGCTGTGAAGTGTCCAGGGTTGCAGTTGAGAATGTTTTATGAAGTTGCTATCACATATGTAAATAAGTGCTAGTTTCTGAATTGGTGCAAGGCACGAATGAGATGATATATCAATAACATGAGTTATGGCTAGAGTGGTGAATGGATTGATTAAATTGTGCATGAATGAATGATTGAAGCTAAAGGAGTTTAAATGAATATCTAGGAACATGAAATTTATGGCTTGAGCTGTGACAAATATGAAACTGGTTCATGGGTAACTATTAGTGTAGGCTGGTGGTGTTGTTGCTACTGTGATTTCAGTGGTGGTTGAATGGATAATTTGTGAAGATTGTGTTAGCTTGAGTTATGAATGGTTGTAAGCATGATTTCTAATGTCTGTGTTACAAGTGAGGCAGTGATACACGAGATGCAATAGAACTGATGTTGTTGCAGTGGTTTAGTGGCTGAGTTGGTATGCTTTAGATGAATGCTAGGGAACTTGGAATTGGCTAGCAATTGCAGGTGATGCAATGAGTTGTTCTGTGACTGACAATAAGAAGTGAAGAGGTGATTAAGCTGGTTAGAACTATATGGAATTGTAGCTGTATTGAAGCAACTGAGAAGATGATATTGCAGCCTGGCATTGCAGCTTTAGGTGATGGTGTTTGTGCTGTGTATGGTGATTGTGGCATCAAGGCAGTGAATGAGGTCATATTGGCATTGCAGGGGAAGAATATGGAATGTTGAAAGTGATCTGAAATACATAGCTGAAGGGGTTGGTGATGATGTATTATGCTGGTCAGTGAAGTTGAAATTTAAATAATGAATGAATGTAGTTTCAGTTTATGTTGGAGGGTATGGAGATTGCAGGTTTACAGGGAATCTACATTGGAGCTTGAAGTTCAGCTCAGTGGGAAAGGATTTGATGCTGCAAGTTATGAAGCTGCAGAAGTTAGGCTGCTATTGCTATGGTTTTGGAGAAATTGGCATAGAATGATGTTGTTAATGATGAGGCTAGGAAGCAACTGAGGCTGCAGGTGGAGGTTATGGGTGTATGTGTTTGATCTGCATTTTACAAGGGTTGAGATTCATCTGGAGTAATTGGTACTGAGACAGGTTGAAATGGTAGAGCTGCAGCTGTGAAGTTGAGCTATAGATGGTGCAAGACATGGCTATCATGGCTGGAGCAGAAGTGTTGAAGCAAAATTATTGTGCATCTTAGCATCAGTCTGTGCAAATGGCCTTGGCCAATACCATTTCAGCCAAGTCAGATAGGTAACTCAGTTTAACTCATCTGACTCAGCCATTGACTCAGTTGACTTTTCAGTTTACCGAGTTGGCTCGTTTGACTGGTGACCGGGTGGACTTTTTCGGTCACCTGAGAATTTTCCGGCACCGGATTCCGGCCAACTTCCGGCCATAAACACAGTTTTCCGACGAGCATTTTTGGGACAATATTTTCACATGGGTATTTCACACACATGAGGTTGGTGGACTTCTTGTTATTGGACCTTGGGATTTGAAGACCTAATTTTGGAAAGTTGAAAAGATATAAAAGGGAAAAGTTTCTATTCTTTTTGAGGATATCACGTATTTTTCTACTGGAGTTTTGGAGGAGAGCAGCGACTAGGGTTTGCTTTCGTTTATTTTTCATCTTCTTCATTTCATTTTTATTATTGATTATGAATATGAATATGATGAACCCAAAAACTATGAGTAGCTAAACATTTATTATTGGTTATGGGAAAGTGGATTTCACAAATAAGATTTGATTCAATGTATTAGTTTTGTCTCAATAATTTACTATTTATGATTCATGGTTCATATTATTATATGATTTTATTGTTTATTTGGTTGAGTCCAGAATCAATCCGATTTTCTTTCACTTCTAGAGCTATATTAGGGTTTTCAATACGAAAACGTTGTTTATCCCTGATTCTATGTAGCATAATTGTCGGTAGTGCTTGTAGTGATATATCCTACTAGTCACATATGAATCATAACTTGGGTTAAATCGAATTAGTGCTTTTACACATTTTGATTGCCTTGATTAGTCTTATTCCTTAGAACTTATTGCTTTTAGGGAGTTAAATCTAATTGTGCTTTTACACTTTAGGTTGCTTTCTAGAAAGAATTCACATATGCATATTTTAATGTAGTTGTGATGAAATCAGGGAATTAGCGGGATATACTTGCAATCAAGGTATCCTAGGACTTTTAGTAAATGAGAGATTAAATTTTCAATTCTAGTCATTGTTGAGAATTCAAGTTTTTGAATGAAACTATCACGTGACCAATACTTTCTCCTTATTGATTATTTTAATACTTTATTGCTTCAATTTATTTTTATTGCTTTGATAACTCAACCCCCCCCCCCTTTTTGGTTACTAAGAATCTGAAAATTTGCATAACAACAATAGCCTCTCTGTGGATACGAACTCTTTCTTATCGCATACTACTTTTATTTTAGTTAAGTAAGAAAGTGAAATCATTTTTGCTCGTCTAACAACCGGCCACCCCACCATGCCAAGACAAACGCACCTTGCATTGGCCCTAGCCATGCTAGCCGCACCATGTGCCAAACGGCATGCCAAGCCTCTGGCCCCAACATACTTGGTGGTTCGGTTGAATATAATCTGATATTGGAGAACTTCTGTATCCGTGGTAAAAGGATTTTGGGGATTGCACTGAGCTAGATATTATTCTACGGTTGGTAATGAATGGTTCTAACGAAAGATAGGTAAGTATTCTAATCCAGAACACTTGGTAGCAACGAAGGATTCCTTAATCATCTATTTTCTTTATTATTGCCTTTTTATTTATCTTAAAATCAATCCCCCTTTGTTATTTATTTTAATTACACAGCTCTATGTGGGAACGATCCTTACAATTACGCAGATCTCTGTGGGAACGATCCTTCTACCGCTATATTACTAGTTAGTTAGTGGGAAATATCTCGATTAATTTTTTGCACGTACGACACGTATCATTAAGTCTTTTTTATTCTAATTTGTTCACTAAAACGCACAAAATAAAATCTGGCTTTGATCAGTTAGAAACCCCAACTATTTATTTACAAGAGAGTAGTGAATTGGAGAAACCTTTTACTGAAGATATGAAGTGAAAATTGTGATTGAGCACTTTGGCAACAACAAAAGTCCAAGGCCAGATGGTTTTACCATGTAATTTTGTAAAGCTGCTTGGAAGTGATTAAGAAATATTTAATGTTGGTGGTCAAGGAATTTGAAGCTAGTAGTTTCTTAAACTAGAGGATTAATTGTACAAACATCATTCTTATTCCTAAATGTCATGGTGCAGTTTCTCTTCACAATTTCAGACCAATTATCCTCATTGGTAGTGTTTATAAACGATTTCTAAACTTTTGGATGAGAGGATGAAGTTAGTTATTCCTTTTGTTATCTCAGATTTCCAAGGTGCTTTTGTTCATGGCAGACAAATTTATGATGGTATTATAATTGCCTCTGAACTCATACATTCTAAATTAAGAGAATAAGAAACTTGTCATCTCTGTAAAGAGGATTTTTTAAAAAACTTTTGATAATATCAACTGGAACTGTATTGATATTGATGTTGTTTTGGCTAAATTTGGTTTCGGAACTAGATGGAGAAGTTGGATAAAATGGTGCATCTCTTCCCTTAAAATGAAGAAGTTTTTCTCAAAAGTCAAAAAGGGATTAGGCAAGGGAAATATCTCTTTTTCTCTTTATTCTAGTAACAAAAGTCTTGTCTTTAATGATTAGAAAGTAGCTGATGATGGTTTGATAACTGGATTTAAAGTCACACAAAATGGGTCTATGATCACACATTTCCAGTTTGCTAATGATCTGCTGGAGTTTTTGAAAGATAAGGAGGAGCACATTCATAATTTAAAGCATATCTTGTTGGCTTTTGAAATTATCTATGGGCTAAAGGTGAATTTCATAAAAAGTCCTATTGTGGGGCTTTTACATAATGCTAATGCTTGTACTGAGATTTTTGGTTGTAATACTTCTCTTCTTCCAATGAATTATATAGGAACCCCTCTTTGGAGTAAATCCAAAAGTTTGGAATGATGATATTCTACAAAAATTTCAGCAATCAGTTATATTCACTACAACAAAAATGGACTTTAGCAACTGCGTCCCTCTGTTGCAAATCGGGGTCGCAACTGCACTAAGCTGTTACGACAGGGGGCGACACGAATTTTCGCAACGGAAATGTAGCTGTTGCGAATTTCGAGTCACAGCTGTTCGTAGGTGTTGCGACGCATAAATTTAGCAACAACATAATAGCAGTTGCGAATTTTTTACTATTAGTTGCTAAATCTTGACTGAGTCAACGAAAACTGACCCCAAAATTTGCGGTTAAAAATTTAGCAACAGACTTGAGCTGTTGCTAAATTACTGCAACAGACAAAAAAATAGTCAGTCTTCATTGACCTAGTCACTATAATTCTCCCATTTCAATTTTATCCTGCAGTTATTACATACACCCTGTAATTTTTCTGATTCAATCAGTCCAATTCTTCACCAACAATATTAATATTGATATGTTTAATGATACACATTTAAACATCAAGTACATTTACAAAAGAAAGGGAAATAAAATAAATAAACTGCGTTTATCGCTCAAACATTCGTACAAATCTATCTCATAGTAGAGCACACCAAGATTTATTCTCACGGGCCTTAAATATATACAAACTGCAGCTAAAATAGTATACAAGACTTACATGTAGATTCAAGAACTGCTTACGACTGGGTGAACTCGGCATGTTCAACACACAACATAAAAATAAGTTAAGACAATGTATTTACAAGGGAATGACGTTATCAGGACCACAATTTTCAATAGGAGCTACCAACTAAGGTGTTAATGGCCAGACCTAATTGACATTAAGAAAAATATTAAGGCTGGCCGTCGTATTTATGATTCACCATCATCTTGAGTAGAGGAAATAACTCAAAGGAGGAAATAAACATATCAAGGCATACACTGACGATAAACCAGAAAAAAAGTAGAGGAAATGATAACATTCTTACTGACCCTTGTGTTTGTACTACACTTGTTTATGGTAGACCGGTATAGAGATTTAAGCCGCCTTAAGCGTGAGGCTTGGGGCTTTAGAATCACTACACTGTAATGCTTTCTGTAGGGGAAAGGCAGTATGCGTTTGTAAAGATAGTTGTGATGTTAATGGTTTTAAAGATCCTCTGACTTCATCTCGTCCATCATCTTGAGTCTGTACCAGAGGCAAAAAAGAAGTTGAGAGAAGGGGACAACAAATAAGAAGTCTGCAGTGCGCATACCACATCCATGTTAAAAAATGAAAGCCTTGAAAAACCCAAAAATGTTCAAACTGTAGTAAAATAACTAGTACCAACCTTGAAGAAACACTAAGATCACCAAAATAGACTCGCGATTGGTAGCTTCGAAGAATCCTATCCAACCAGTAGTAATTTTCCTAAGTACAGGGGCACAGTTTTGCAAATCAAAATATAATACTGAAAATCTAGTTTATACACAACAAACTGTGAAACACTCTGCTGATCAAAACAGTTGTACGGTAATGAAACTTACCTGCAACGCATTTTCATGGGCACATTACTCGATTTCAAGGATAGTCAGAACATCTTGACCTGATGGGCCTTCTTCCTGAAGATGCGATATTTCATCCAAAATGAGGTCAACCTACACAAAAGTCTAACCCGTAAGGATATTTCAGGTGATGATTAATTGCTCTTATTAAATATGTTCAACACAAAACTTGATAAAAGATTTTTATCGTTCAAACAGAGGCATACCAGTTTCAATGAGATATCAGGATCACAAGATAAGTTAACACTGATATAACCACGCACATCCCCAGTTCTTTAAGGCTTGTTACCACCAAGAAATACAGAAACATCCACTGAGTATATCCGTTAAATAACAAGATAATTAAGCAAAGCTAGATTTAAGAACAAAGAATAAAGATATATGGAAGCCTTTCTAGCAACAAAAAACTTGAAGGGACATACCTGTCCATGTTTGAAGCGGAGAACTTGCAAGATTTTGGTTTCCAGATGTTTGCTTAGGAATCCAACAAAGTGAATCTCTCTCATCTGAAGTCGAGTTTCAGGGAGATAAAAGCAAAAACAGGATTCGTTAGACCTGGTACAAGGCCCCTATCTAAAGAGATCGAATTGAATTTGTTCCACCTTAATACACAACCTTATTTAGAGTGACATTTGACAATTACTACCAGTACCATTTAATTCCAACTTAAACTATGAGCAATTGAGATTTAAGTTCTCGTAAGTGTCAAAAATGACTGCATAAGAGGGCCTGGAGCTTAGTCATGTAACCAAAGGGGTATGTTAAAATTTGTCTGCTAGGAGTGCATAATAATCTTAGGGTATTATTTCATATCAGGCCAGCTTAGCTCTTCTCACATAAATATCCATGTATTACTATTCCAATTGCTTTCTTAGAGGAAAAAGCAAGGAGAAATCTGCCTACTCCATGTGATTACAAAATCAAGGATACAAAAATTAGATGAATCAACTTACCCTGTGTAATTTGAAAATCTCTCCATGCCAACAATTTCAATAGCTTCGTTGACATCCATACAAGGCAAGAAGAGTATGCCAATAATTAACTCTGGATTCATCATGAAACGGATCTCTTCCTACAAAATGCACATCAGTGTATAAGTAAGAATCATAGTCTATACTGCTTGAAATTTTTCGAGAATGTACTGAATTAGAATTACCACGAAATCAAGATAAAGTCTAGCAACAAATATTAAGACCAAACATTTTCCTACTGTAAATGTAAATGGATTTTCATTATATTTCACTGATAAGAACAAATATTTTCCTACATACTTGGGAGGCAATGCGCAGCTCCTAGCCTATAACCTGACTGATTCAACTAAGCCTTATTAGTTTAAATGACTTTCATATAACTCGACAAAGCTTGCATTGATATAATCCCTTCCCGATGATCTGGTAACCTTGGATGACTTGAGCACAACCCTGTTTTCATCAACTGAAAAATCAATGATAAAATGCATATATATTAATCATGTGCTCCTTACAAAAAGGAATATAGCAAGTACCAAGGCATTTGTTTCTTTGTGGCTGGTGAATCAGTTCCAACTTCTGGACAGAAAAACTGGAGTGGGCAACACGATACATGAGATGACATCTGTGTAGCGGTTTTTGGACAGATTGACATTCTGAAGAGCTTCTCTGCAGCTTTGTGTCACAGCAATTTTCTTAAATCTGTTGGCCTGTGTCCAGGATATTTACAGATTTAGTGATGTAAGCAAATATGCATTAACATTGGTAGATAAACTATAGCAAGGTAGAGTCCATATGTTAGAAAACAACAGGAAACACAAATTCACAGAAAAATACACAAACTATTGAAACGCGGAAAAGCTCTTTTCTTAATCAGTAGTCTTAAAGTGTCTAACTATGACAGATAATAAGACTCATGTTCCATTATGCTATCCCAAAAGAGAGTGATAGTAATTGGTAATCTAGTCCTATTGGCACCATCTTGATATTTCCTTCCACCGGTTTGTTCATACTTTTATTACCAGGCTGCTTAGGTTCCACTGAGTTCTCTCTATACTATATAGTGTGCCACTCATTGATTAAACTATGTAAAATATGTAAAATCTATCAACCAACGGAAAGTAGAATGTCAGTGTTGTATGTTTGTATGTGTGTATACATTGTACTGGTAGAAGCTATCAACTTACATTTTTGAAAGTAGGTAGTTGCTTAACAAGCAATTTGAAGTACCCAAACTTTAAAGCAAGACTCTCCAAATTGCTTATGTAAATGGCTTGTAGTCACATAGCACAACAAAAAATGTAGTAGTCAAAGCTTCAAGATGAGAAATCTCTCTTACCAAGCATCACAAATAAATTCAACTTTGATGTTTATATACTCAAAAGGCATTAGCTATCATGAAAAACAAACAAACAATTTTCTAGCCAGAAACATTCAAAGTACCCAAAAAATTTTTTTTTTTTTTTTTATTCCATCTTAAAAGTTGTTCAGTTTTACCAACACATAATTCCCCTTTTCATACATGTTTTCATTTCTCCATCCTTAATGTTGTTCAAAAATCTATTGAATCACAAATTCGCCATGCTAGAATGAGAGGAGGAGAGTGATTATACCTGCAAGCGATCGAATTTCTCCAAATCCAAATCCAAATCCAAATCCAAAAACTTAAATCCTAACACAAGAAGAAAAATAACCCCATTTTAAACAAAATAAAGAAAACCCTAGGTATCAATCTACCAAAATACACAAAAAGATACATCATTAATCGATTTGAACCAAAAGACACAAAACCCTAACAAAAAATCATCACCAATCGATTTAACCAAAGAAATACCAAACCCTAATCATCATACATACCTAACTTCCTCCGGATTCAATGGGGGGTGGGGGGAGATTCAATCGTTTATCATTTTCAGATCTATCTGAGAGAGGGAGAGAACTGAGAGGGATTTTTTCTAAGGACTAGTGGTTGTAATGAAATGAGAGGGATATTTTGTAAGGATAAATCGATTATGCACACACGAAATTCGCATGCTCGAGAAAAAAAAAGTGTTTGCTGGTGTTTACTGCCACAGGAGTAACTGGCATGCGCGAAAGAAAACTAGTTGCGAATAGCAACTGACACATAGAAGATGCAAAATTAGCAACAATGGAAGGATGTTGCGAATATTTAGCAACAGAAATTCGCAACTAAAAGTTCGCAACAGCTTCATTTCCTTTGCGAATCTAAGTTGCTATATCCTGAATTTGGTGTAGTGATTGTCATGAAATTTGCGATATCCAAAAAATAGGATCGTCCAGTTCCTATAGAACGTATCATTAGAATACCCCTAGACGGGGATAAGGGTAAGATGAGCGAAAAGGATTTTCCATGAGATGGGAGATGAAAACTATTATTCCCACACGAGGTATGTGAATAAGTGATTGTTTGACACTGAGCAAGGAATATCCGCCTTTAAGCTAAGCAGGATTTATTGAACTAAATACTTCTTTATGATCCCGTTGTTCAACCATTTGATAGCCAAAGTCATCTTTTGATAAAAATTTTTTATCGAGCCTGACCGTGAAATCCTCAAATGCAGAATATGGCTCATAAGGTTTTAGTAGCTTTTTAACGGTAAGGTTTTTCAGATTTTTGGGCCTGAGGATGAAAAAAACTTTGAACCCATCATATGATTTATTTTTTTCCGGGTCCATCCGTTTTATCGTTTCATCTGCGTATTAATACTTGCACGTGATCGATTTTTCGGCACAAATAAAAAAACTTGGAACATACCATGTGAAAAGGTTTTTTCACGTCCATCCATTTTTTTCATATGCGTATTAAAATACTTGCACTGGTTGGTTTTACGGCACAATCATTTGTTGTCTTCTATATAAACTAAGTTAAGATGAAACCTCTTCACCCATTGGGCTTAGGTCTCCTTAAAAAATAATATTGTCAAGATGTTTAGGTTACTCGCGTTGTTTCCATTATTATTGCTATCATCTGTTAATGTTACCATCGGCCACACAGTCAACTTCAGAAACGTTAACAAGAAAACAGTCGAGGTTTACTGTGTTGTGGCATCTGCGAAGTCACCGAATGATCCGTGGATGAAACTGGATCAACTACCATTCGGCGGTACAATTGTTTTCAACATGCCGTTTGTAAAGCCTCCCAGCAAAAACCCTGAGGCTGATATTGCTCGTTGTATTGCAAGAAACATGGGAGATGATACACGCACCATGATTTATGATTCAATGATAATTACCGACTATCTTGCATGCATTGACACCTGCTCAGTCTAATGGAGGGAAGCCGGAGCCTATCGTTTCGACAAAAACACACAATTATGGATCAAGATTGGAATAAGCTTTTGAAGATCGTCAATAAGTATATGAAATAATAAAATTATGAATAAATTAAATGAAATTATAATAACATTTAAAAGTATTGTTGTTCTTTATTTTCATTATGTTTCACTACTGACTAGACCAAAATGCTCCGGTATCTGTAACACATTGGGCACAACAGTTTTCGGTCAGGGTTTTTGGTTCCTGGCCACTAGACCTAGTAGACTCTCTCAAATCAACAACCTAAAAACTCGATATCATCCCTCACTTCAGAATAAAGGTAGCACTGGTGGAGCTTACCCTCTCTTCTATTGGTTGGTGAACGTAACATCGCGTTCTCATTGGCTAATTGAGAAACCATTCGTATACGTCGGATGAAATTTTGCGAGATATGGTGCGTTGATCTGACAATGTGCGGTGTAGATTGGGCGGATTGTTGGACACACGCGACAGACGACCTCATTATTTAGAAAAATTGATATATTAATTTCGTGCACTTATTGTGAAAATCCATAAAATAAAGAAAAATACTATATTAATTTCGGACATTTATGGTTAAAAAAAATAAAAATAAAATCAACATATTTATGGAATGGGCCCTAGCTCAGCTGGTCATCCCCGTTCCCCGATGTTTCATGCGTTCCAGGAGGTCTCAGGTTCAAGTCCCCAATGGCGTAATATTGCAGGAATTGACATGGAAGGTAGTGTTAGTTTGCCCCCCTTGTGACACAATCTCGCCCCCCCCTCCCGCTTCGGCTCCCCTTGGCAAGGTTACCCATGAGGCTCGTTGGTAGGCTAGCACAACAACCTGTTCAATTAATGTAGTAGTATGTCGTTGGATCCTAGCTTGTTAGGCTTCCAACTAGTTTCATGTAATAACATTATTATTAAAAAAAAAATATTTATGGAATAAAATAAAATAATTTATATTTTTTGAATCTTTTATAATTTCATGTTTTTATTATAAAAAATCCAGAAAAAAAAAACTACTATATTAATTTCATACATTTATGACTAAAAAAATAAATAAACAATTCAACATATTTATGGAATAAAATAATAAAATTTATATTTTTTAAATCTTTTTTAAGAAAAAAAAATCTAGAAATGACAAAGAAAACTAGTATATTAATTTCAAACTTTTATGATTAAAATAAAAAAATTAATTCAACCTATTTATGGAATAAAATAATAAGATTTATATTTTTTGAATCTTTTATAATTTCACATAAAATCCAAAAACTCTAATTTTTAAAGTAAAAAACTATGGATATATTATAGTATAAAAAACTCTGATTTATACTATAAATATTGAATGCAATAATAGATAAAATATCTGATTTTTCTAGACTTTCTAATAACTATAGGTTAAAAAACCTTTAATTAATAATAATATCGTTTTATTTTAGGATACTTATAGTGTAATAAATCTCCAATTTTTTATTAATAAGGTAAAAAATCCTTGCAAAAAATCTTTGAGAAATCTAAAAATTTGATTTGCCTAAGCTTCCTTCTTTATAAGTTAAAAATATCCTTTGATGCCCTTTTCAAATATCGAAGATTTCTATTTCCAGACGATATGTTCCATATTTTCTATACAAAAAAGTTGCAACACTAATTGTGAATATGTGAATATCTAAAAATAAGGTAGCTCTCCAAAATTATAGACATTGCACTCCAAAATTATAAAAATTACATAAGTTTTTAGGGGTTAGATTAGTATTATTTCCTATGGAATTTTTGGGCTTGGTCGTTCTCTGTATAAAGCACTCAAGTGAAGCCAAGAACTCATCGTTTTATGATTTTGCTCCTATTCTCCTATTCTCATCGGGTATGCTTCTCACTATTTGTATAATCATCTCTGATATTATTTCGAGTTTTCTCCTAACACTATATTTTCATATTAGTTTCTTATTTGATTTTCGTCATTATCATCTCTCTTCTGATTAAGGTTGTTGTCTTTCCTATTGAATCACTTTTTTGTTTTCTTTTCCAGACAACAATTGATTACTACAAGATCATTATTCTTTAAGGTACATTTTATAGAGTGGTGATGCATGTTCCAAACCTGTTCGTGGTGTGTTTTGTATTTTTCCTTTCTAAACAGAAGAATAGGACAACCAATGCCAATGTTACCACATGTTGTAACTGGTGCACTAGCACTTGCGGTTCTATCTTCTGCTGCTATTCTAATATATACCAAGGACGTGCAGAGGTAGTGGTTTTTATTTATTATTATTGTATATATAAAACTACTGAATATGTGAAACAGAAGGTGATCTTAGTAAACTACATGACTTTGCTTTAATATTAACTTAGTTTGTGTTTTTAATTGCAGAGGTATGCATACTACAATCCCTTGACTTAGGTGCAGCCAAAACTTCAAGTATGAATTGGTGGATTTTGTTGTTGTTTGATTCCAACAGGCAAAAGATATATTAGGATTATTCCATTTCATGTCTTTGGTAATTTTTTGGACCCACCTATATTAGTTGCCGTGCTTTTTACAGTGGGAGAATTGAAGATTAGCAAGTTAAATCTTTTTCTATTTTTTATTTTATCTGATTTAATATATTTTTCTGTTGTGCAATGATTTATTACCAGGTTGGACCGAAAAAAAAACACTTGAAATGTGGTTTTAACGCTATTTTACGATGCTTCTGAAGTAGAGAATAAGAGACCGATGAACATGATAGTGTTGGTGAATTTATGATTGACGCTTGAGGGGTTGTAATTTGTAAGTGTAATGTTCTATACAAGAAAGAAAAAAAAAACAGTGATTAATGGTGCAAAATACAAGCGCATATAAACAAAAAATTACCATCCAGCATAATCCTACTTGGTTCCCTGTTGTGAGATATCCAATCCTTTGTGTGACCCTTCGTTTTTGATGTCCTAGCATTTTTTTTGTAGTATGTAGTGTCTCTACCTCAAGACACATCTTGGTGTTTTGTAATACTATCATTGTCTCTAATGGATTTATTCGTTTGCGTTTTGATGGAAGTCCTACGAATAACTATCTCAGTTACAAGTTAATGATACTGAAAGGTGTAGGTACTGGTGTTCCAGTTTTCATTTTTTTTTATGCTGGTAATAGTTTCTTCCCTGAGCTCCTTACATTGACTTTGAGAATAGATGTAAGGCAATTTTTCTTCAATTATTAATTTAACGTTATGTAAAATTGATTTTCAGATTGTATCAATTTCGATTTTTTTTGTGTTTTAAAAAGTTTTTGTCTTATTCCGTGTTTATTTTATAAATACTACAGCCATAAGTTGAAATTCAAAATTTCGCTGGCACTTTTTTCGTTTACCATGAAAACCATGAATCCATTATAAGAGGATTCGTTTGTAACTTAAGTTAACCAAGCAACTAATTAAGATATTTTACATCATTTTTAATATCGATGATAATCAATTATTGTGTAACCTTATGACAAAGATGAGGAACAGTCAACAGAGGAGACACAAGAGTAAAGCTGTTGAGAAGGGAGAAGCAATATTCGATGTTAGTTTTCCTTCTGTGGGCAGTTTGCATTGGCCATGTAGTCGAAAGTACTCTTTTATATGGTAGAGCATTTTATTCGTACATACATGTTAAGCTAGCATTAGGCCAGTATTTGTGAGAGAGCAGTAAAGATTTTGTGCATCCATAACAAGACTAGCCATCTTAGCTTAGTTTGAATTATGGTGGTTGTTCGAGGGTCAAGAAAATGACATTAACTATTAACTGATCAAATCTGTCTGACAAAAAAGATTTAGTTTTTGCCTTCTTGCAGGTCCTAATTAAGATGAAATATAGCTAACGAATATATGCCTTTTCTTTTGGAAGGGATATATCAAAAATCTAAGGTCGAGATGCTTATGCATCTTAAGTTCAACGTATGTATATTTGTACTTTGTACTTTGCACTATAAACTTTGGTTTTATAAATAAGTAGCTTATGTGTTATTTTTCATTTTCGGCCATGTCTAAATTATAGCCACTCAACCAAGATGGAGAGATATTTAGAATTCATTGTTATTATTATTTATTATTATTAAGAATCTAGGAAGTAGCTAGCGTGATTGCAGTATAGAGAATTTTGGTTGTGACTTTGTAATTAAGTTGCTTCTTTACTCCATTTGGGGTTTCATTTATTCTTTTTGGCTCTTTTTTTTCCCGGTGAAATCAAAGAGGAACTCTCTTTGAAGATGCAGTTGATGCCGGTGATAGGGATAGATGATGTAGATCCTGTAAGGTTTTTCTTTCTTTTATTCACTAATAAACATTTTTATCATCTACAGTTAGCGTTTTTGAGGTAGTGCTTAAAAATATTTTTGGTGCACAAAGTTTTGTTTTTGTGAACTCTCATTAGAGTGTTGGATTATGTAGACAATTCTAATGAATCATAAATATGATATATAATAAAAATTAGTCGGTCAAAATCATTTTATGATTGGTGGATATTCCCTCTACATATATGTTTTTGGCATCTTTTGTTTTTAGCCCTTGCTTAATTAAAATTCCGGATCCTTTCACCTAAACAAAGAGATATCTTTGTTTACTTCGGAAGCATCGTTCGTATAATGGGCAGGATGCAAACGCTTACAAAGGAGTTGGGACTTGGGAGTGGTGATCACCGAAGGTTTTTTGAGGAGCTAAGCAATACTCATTACAATTCAAATGTTATGATGTTGATGATACATATCTTGGATTGTATTGGATGTCATATATAGATCACTTTCACTCAAGTCCGGTGTCGTTATATCAAATCTCACTTACATCGTGGATTGACTCCCACATATGGCACATTTTCTTAAGTTGGCGGAAACCTTATTACATGCTTCTGGTGTCAGCATTAGATCGTTATTTATGACCCACACTACTCAATAGTTACTACAATTACATATGTATGCCCTATTGGTGTATTTTTATCGTGGCTATATCATTCTATAACTTTTTTTTAACCAGTATATCATTTTACAACTTGATCTCAGTGTAAACAATACTTTTGATTTGATATTATTAATATGCCCCCACAAGAATACTAATTTCAAAGAAATTAAGCCTACGTCTAACTGAATCTCAGAAAATCTCAAAACCAAGTAAGGTCTATCGACCCCACTAGACCCTACTTCACTTCGTCCCTGGTAATAGGAGAATTAGATTTCAATTAGTGACCTACTTAAACGATAATTGGTATTTTCATTGTACAATGAAGATGTTAATTAAGAGATCTTCTAGGACGGGTGCGAGGGAAAACCCTGCCTCACCAAATAAAGACCAATTCCCATGGTTTCCCATGCGTAGCACGGGTTAAGTACTAGATTACCGATATTAATGACATTACCGACATTAGGGTAGGGTGTCCCTTTTACAGAAGAACTCAATAAAGTCCTTACACCGACACTTATAAAATATATTTGATTTTTGAAAAACGATATATCAGTGCATTTTCTTAATTACTATGTATGCTTTGTACAATTTAATAGCTGACAACAAGCACTGACACGGATACGACACGACACGGACACAAGAATCGACAAAATTCAAAGTCATCAGGACACATACACGTTTATATAGATTAATTATATAATTTCTATATACTAAGATTATACTCTTATGTGTAGTATATGAAATATATTAATCATGCAAATACACGAAAAAAACTCAATTTTAATGAAATAAACTTTTATTAGCCTCAAATCTTATCTTTGTATGTAATGGCCAAACAACGTGACAAACATCACCATATCTCTTTGATCTTCTTAATATTCTCTTCATTTTTTTTGTTTCTCAAATGCGTCCAGTTGCATCTGCAGTATGTCCAGATTTAAAACACGTGGTGCGCACATGTGTGCGCATCGTGTCGGTTTCCAACGCACGTCTGGCGCGGAAACAACATCAATACTGGAGTGTCCATGCTACACAGGATGACAATTTATTTTATATTAATATCGTGCTATTTTTTGTGTCTCTAATGTCAGATATGAAGACTAACTATATAATATGTGTGATTTTTATTTAATTACAAGAAGTTGGAGCCAGGAAAAGCAGTTGAATTGGACGGGAAGCACTTCATATGCTTTGTACTATTTAGAGTTAGCAATATATATACTAATATAATGATTTTTTTAGTTTCTCAAATATCATATATCGGTACCCATATAATGAGTGTGATTTTTCATTTACCTATAAGAAGTTGGAACCTGGAAGAGTAGTTGAGTTGGTCCCCTGATTCTTAACACAAATATATGATTTTCGAAGAAAGATATATCAGTGAATTTTTTTTTATTAAATCTATTTTGACAGGAAGCACTTCATATGTTGTGCACTATTTAGATTTGACAATCTGTTTTATATTAATATCCTTTTTTTTAGCGTCCCTAATATCAGATATCGAACAACTATATAACAAGTGTGATTTTTCATTACATTGTCAATATCAATACTGATATTTTTCATTTAATTGCCAACAGTACTGATATTGACAATGTAATGAACTACTTATTGATTTTAAAGGTCGATATAGTTTTCCAAAGAACTTTCCAAAAGTATTTTCTTCAGGAGGATTTCTTAATCTCCAACACTTTAAACAATGTATAATTAGTGAATAATTTGGTTCCATTTGTTAATCTACTAAATGACAATTTGTGTTTTCATTATACATTGCAGTTTTAATGGGACCCCTTATTGGACGGGTGTGGGGCGAAGCCCCGCCACACAAATTTGGGATCAATTCCCATCGTACCCGCTGCGTAACACAGGTTAAATATTTAAAAAAATCTAATTATGATTTAGTATTTATAGTTTAAACTATTTTACTCTTGAGATTACTTACATCTATTTATTTTAGTTTGTTTTTAAATTGATTACCGTTTAGATGGCTTGAAATTAGTTTTCAAAATCATGTGAGATCTAAATTATAACATTATTATATATTTGATTATAAAAAGGTTATAACTGTTAAATTTTTTTTATTTTTATGGAAACTGTTAATTATCAATTTGTTGGATAGTAATCCTATAATAACTTATTAGAATTCTCATGGGACGGGTGCGGCATGAACCAACAATGTAAGAAATTTCAGCAATCCCGATGCGTAGCACGGGTTTCAAACTAGTCATTTTTAATTATCTCTATAAATCTCCACAAAATTCCATGACGTTAAAGTGGGACCGGAATTACCAGGGGAGTACCATTTCATATGAGACAAAAGAGTTATATCCGATCCAAAATCTGGAAAATTAATCAGGTTTTCTATGTTTCAGTTTTCACTGATGAGACATTTGTCATCAAATTTGATCACTCAACCATGGATTACCTGTTGAAAATCTACCCATGCTAATTGAAGCATCCCCTTCCAAAGGTTCCCTTTAGTAATCGTGTAAAATTCAATCGACTACTAACCTCTTGTTAGACTCAACAAAATTCCATGAAACTCAAAAGAGCATCCGTTAAAATTATAAAAACTGATCGATCATCAAACCAAAACATCGTCCAGTTTTAAGATCACCGTAAGACGAACCAAAACACACAAATTTGATAATATGTGGACAATGCGATTAATGCCTGGTATGACCCCTAGGAATTTATTGTTACGCAGAACTCCTTAGGTGTAACAGGAGTGTAAACTTAGTGTAATAAACTTTAAATATTTACACAGTCATTAATGCATCATCGTTCTTTTTATGTTTTGAGGTTTATTTTTATTTTTTGAAGTTTGAAGTTTAAACTTAAAACTACAACGTCTCTCTGATTCTCTCTATAACCGTCCGCCTTTCCCTCCCTCTCTCTTTAAATTTCTCTTTCTTTCTTCTCTTTCACTGTCTCAGTTCAATTCGGTGAAAATTAGAAACCCTAGTTTTGGTTCAAGAGCAAACAATGGCGACAACGATCCATCCTCCCATTCAAGGGAAGGAACTTACAGATCCTCCTTCGGATGGCATTACAAACCTCAGATTCTCAAATCACAGTGATCATCTCTTAGTTTCTTCATGGGACAAGGTAAACCCCCAAAATTTACTAAAAAATAACAGTCATTCTAAAACCCTAATTTGGGCATAATTCTTTTGATTTTGATCTCTAATATTACTGATCTGTTTGATGAATCAGAGTGTTAGGTTGTACGATGCTGGTGAAAATGTACTGAGAGGGGTGTTCAACCATGGTAGTGCGATCTTAGATTGTTGTTTCCATGATGATTCTTCTGGCTTCACTGCTGGTCTTGATCATACAGTCAGGAGGTAACTGATGGCTTAACTTTTTTTTTGTTGTTAGTTCAATTTTGACAGAATCTAGATTGGTACTTATGTTTCATATTTTAGACAATTTAAGAATGACTAGTTAAGAAAAGAAAATTTGTTTTAGTGTTCACAAGGTATTTGTAGAAATGCTGGTTGATGCCATCAAGTTAGCATTTATGTTATTTTCCATCTCAGAGATGATTTCAGCTCTGGCAAGGAGGATATTCTGGGAAGCCATGATGCACCTGTGCGATGTGTTGAGTACTCCTATTCAGCAGGTACATATCGCAAATTTCATGACAACATACCTGATTGTTTTTGTGTTCTAATATCCCCCTCAAAAAAGTTTTTGTTATTTAGTCCACTTGTTTTCCTTATTGATTCATTAGGAAAATTGATCTCCTTCTCGATATCTTTATTTTATTCGTTTGAGTTGTAATGTTGTTTGGAACTATGATTATCTCTTTTCTCTGGTGCTGAGTAGCCTTATTGACTTAGATGAAGAGTGACAGGGAGGTTTGTATGGGCTAGTATTAGCTTCTACATTCATGTTTTATTCCATGCACAATTTCAGGGCAACTTATTACTGGGAGCTGGGACAGAACAATTAAGTGCTGGGATCCTAGGGGTGGAAGTGGCAAGGATCAGATGCTTATTGGGACGCATTCACAACCTGAGCGTGTGTATTCACTATCAGTTTCTGGCAATCGTTTAGTGGTAGCTACAGCAGGAAGACATATAAATGTCTATGATCTGAGGAACATGTCTAAGCCAGAGCAACAAAGAGAGTCTTCATTAAAATACCAAACTAGATGCATTCGTTGTTATCCCAATGGAACAGGTACGCACTGTTTATATTTCGAAAGTTTTTGTTTCTTTCTCTTTTTTTCTTTCTTCTTGTCCCTGTTTTCACATTTTTTACTCATGCCAATTTGTAGGTTATGCTGTTGGTTCTATTGAAGGTCGGGTTGCAATGGAGTTCTTTGATCTTTCCGAGGCTGGGCAGTCGAAAAAGTATGTCTTTGTTCTTCTTTAAAGTTTGAGTACAGGATATAACCCCATTGAAATATCACAGTACATGGATGTCTGCTGTCAATTTTTGCGCTGAAATTGGTTATTATTTTATTTTTTATCCTTTTATGTTAATTTGGAAGTAGAATCCTTAGCATGACCAGCTCCATCTAGTATTGCTTGAGCATAGTCATAGAACTCATCAAGCCATCTGCAGATATGCTTTCAAGTGCCATAGGAAATCAGAGGATGGAAGGGATATTGTTTATCCTGTCAATGCAATTGCTTTCCACCCCATGTAAGTTCGTTCTTCTTATACTTAATCTCAGAGGAGATAGGTTCATATGCAACATCCATATCATTCTGTCACATATTTCATTTATCATATTTCACTATGTCACAGTTATGGTACATTCGCGACTGGTGGTTGTGATGGATTTGTGAATGTGTGGGATGGGAATAACAAAAAGAGATTATATCAGGTAACATATATATTTGCAGAAACACTTTTAGTAAAAAATCAGACACACTATATAAAAAAAGCATTTATCAGTTACCTTTTTGTTTGAAGCATATTTATCAGTTACTTTTTTGCTGTTCTTTCACAGTACTCAAAATACCCAACGAGCATTGCAGCGTTGTCATTTAATAGAGATGGTCGTCTACTTGCTGTTGCGTCCAGTTACACATTTGAAGGAGGAGACAAGCCGTATGATCTGATTAATCTCTTTCTGTTTATCGGTTTCCTCTCTTTTGGTACAATTTCCAGGTTCATGAACATTTATGTGTGGTTTTCTTTGCTTGTGCAGTCATGAACCAGACACCATCTTTGTCCGTAACATACATGAAGCTGAAGTTAAGCCGAAACCAAAAGTGCACCCTACACCTCAGTAACTCATAACTGTGAGACAACTAATCTATGTTCCTTTTACCAGTTTCTTCATTATAATGGAAACTACAAATTGAGTTGGACACTTATCTTATAGAACAAAATGCTGACCCCTTCTATTTTTTTTTGGCTTTCACCTGCAGTGTATATCGGCTATAATGTGTTAATATACACACAGCTGTCATAACAAAGTGCTCTTTTGTTAATAATCTAACGTCTGCACCAGTTTCTAATTGTTCGCTCGTCTCGCGGTAAGCACATTGACCACAACTAAAGCTCAGAAAAACCAGGATTCATGGATACGTAGAAGACCTAGGCTTTCTGATTTCAGTATGGCAGTTGCAGAGAACAAAGATGGCTGTATAGGTCATCTTCTTCTTTTCCAGATAGACCCATCTATGTTGGTGCAACCTATTTGCAGTATTTTATTATTATTATATATAGTTAGCTTTCTGTTCACCATCCTCAAAAGCCATCTCTCCTTTATGGCAGGCAGAATTCAAAGATAGAGAGTTGAATCTGTACTTGAATGAATCACTGTTGAGGTCATTAGTTAGTTAGTACTTGACTTGAGAATAGTTGGTTTTGGAGTTAATATTATTATATTCATTATCAATTATGGTTTGCTTGTTATCTCAGTAGTAGATTAAGCTAACCTAGATCTACATGGCAAATTCTTGTCCTCTTTAAATGTTTATAATGTGCTGTATCACCACCACAGGTTTGAGCAGACTTGATTAGGCAGCTGCCCAAGTGAATTAGGCATGGGCTGTGACCACCTTTTAAAAATGTCTTAGTTGTAATTAATATAAATAAATAAATATTGTTATCATCATCACTTACTATTGATTGTGCTGCTTGACTTTAACTCATACCTACTGTGTCTTTAATATCCCACAGACATTAACTTATCTGTTTTGTTCTCTACATGGATAAGGAATCAATAATATGGGATTCTTAGAAAACTGCTGGATAATTGGAGGAGAAGGTCATAGGAATATCCAATCCTTAATTCATAGTAGTGATTTCCATGCTTCTTACATGACTGCTAGCTGCTGTGTGGCAGTATACAAAGAAAACCCCAATTCACACAACAACTACTTTTCTCTGGATAGATAATTAGATAAGAGTTAGGAATGAGTTAGATAGACGTCAGTGGAACAGTTCTAGTGACTCTCATGGACCTTTCAGAAGCTAAGCCTAATTGCCCAAGCAATACATGTGGCAGTTTGTTCTGTAAACAGACTAAAAGTCGAATCTTGAGGAAAAGTCAGAACCCAGAAGAAGTTGTTTATTAGTACTATATACTTTTGCACCCTTTCCTTCATTGGCAAGAGTAAGATAGAGAAGGCGGCGTGGAATAAGACGCGTTTGTTTACCGTTTCTGATACGATAAATAATCAAAATCAAAAAAGTCTTGTAAAGCAAGTTTTCTTTCTTTTCCCATTCTGTAGTTCTGCTGGAAGTTCACCAATTGACTCATTCTCCCATTCACCGCCTCTTCCACCACTTTCCACCTCTCTGACTTTTTAAAGAAACCCCACACTTCACTTACTTCACTCCACCACCCTCAACTACTTAAACTAATCTTCACTAAATCAAAACCCTAAAACAAATACCAAACGTGTAATCTAACAAACACTCTCCCAAACCTGAACCCTCTTTCTTGCGGAGCCCCTTTTCCCCCTTCTAAACTTCTCACGCAACTTCTATCTTTCTCTACATCACTCTACAAAACTCCTTTCCTATATATATCCCACCCCCCACTCCTCACTCTCTCAAAAACAGTAAAAAGAAAACCTAACTCTCAACTCTCTCTAAATGGCTCTTGAAACCTCCTCCTCTTTCAATCACCACTTCAAACACACAGTGGATACCGAAGAAGAAGAAGATCTTCTTAACAACCATCATCAAGACGCACCATGGGCGAAAAGAAAGCGTTCTAAACGTTCTCGTTTTAGCAACGACAGTTCATCACCACCACCACCGCCACAAACAGAAGAAGAATATCTCGCTATTTGTCTCATCATGCTTGCTCAAGACCGTTCTAGTACTATTATTTCATCTTCTACAAACACTACCACACCGGAAGCCGCAGCTCCACAGCCTTCAACATCCGCAGCGGCGATGACTTCGGAGAAAGTAATAAACAGTTATAGTTGTAACGTTTGCGGCAAATCTTTTGGTTCATATCAAGCACTTGGAGGACATAAAGCAAGTCACCGCACTAAAGTCACTGCACTTCCGACTAGTACTACTGCTGCACTCCCCACTGCTTCAGACGATCAATCGACAACAACTATTAATAACCCGGTGATGGGTAATCGTGTTGGTAAGGCTACAAGGGTTCATGAATGTTCGATCTGTCACAAGTGCTTTCCATCTGGACAAGCTTTAGGTGGGCATAAGCGGTGTCACTACGAAGGGACAACTGGTGTTGGTGGCGGTGCTCTTGGTGGAAATCCTAGCGGTGGGGGAAATCATAGCGGTGTTACATCTACTACTACTAATACCTCGGATGGTGCTGTTACCAATCACCGGAATTTCGACTTGAATTTATTACCAGTTCAAGTACCTTCAGAATTCTGGCCTGGTTTTAACAATATTGAAGATGAAGTACAAAGTCCTCTCACAATGAAGAAGAACAAAATTAGTGATTAATTAGTAATTTTCTTATTTTGATAAATATATAAATTTGTTTAATTAGTCCTTTGATTGATTCATTCAACTATTCAAGCTTTAGATTTTATTTAGAAACATTATATATTTACACATTATGTACAGTTTGATCATTATTTGATTCGTTCTCTATCAAAATGTAAGGCTGGATAAATTGGACAAGTTGTTGTTGCGTGTTACATTTATTTTTTGTATTCGTATAATCAAAAAATTTATGTACCTGAATTTGGGTAGAGATACAGATAATAATTGGTACACCACATGTTGACATGTTGTTCATGTGACTGACTGATACATGAGGCCTTGAGAGTATTAGAGAAGCAGCCAATGAAAATGGGGTCTTCTTGAGTATTGAGATTTATACGAACCATAGAACAACACGTGTTGTGGAAAGACCCCTCTGATAAGCCACATACATGTAATTGTTTGGAAGTTGGTTTCAGTTGTCATGTTTATCATTATCACTTCCTTTTTCATTTAGTTAGAATGCATTTAAGAAACTAGTCTTTTTCATCACTTGTTTTTATCAATTTTCATTTTGAACTTTCCTTCCTAGTAACCAAAAGTTGGTTCTTGTTTAAACTTGTGAATCTTTTTATCTCTGCGTGATAAGTGTGCTTATCGTATTTTTCTGCCGAATATAAATGTTGAGCTTTGCTTGTGCTTACAGTGAAGTAATAGTCTTGTTATAATAAATGAATCGGAAATGTACATAGAGATGGTTGGACTTTCATTTTTACGTTTAGCCAAGTTTATATATTGACCAAATGGAAGTGGACAGCAAATGAGACTAATCTCAAGTCAAATTTTAGATATATACAGTCTTTACTTGTTCTAGAGATATAGATAAAGAAAATACTTGATTCCTACATTTGTCTTTCTATAAGCTGCTTGGAACTTGCAAAGATGAAGAAGTCTTTCAAGGGCTTTAGTGTGAAGAGTGTGAGCCGTGACTGTAAGATGCGTGTCCTCTGCGTGTGTTGCAGGAGTATCCATCAAGTAACTTAAACTAACAATATCCACAGGTTCTTTTAATAATCTCTAATATTTCAACTTGGGAAAGGGAAAAGGTGAAAATTCTCCTCATGTCCTACATGATGAAATTCAATAGCAATTGTGCCAATTTTTGGCAGTTTAGATGCATTTTTTTTTTTTTTTTGATCAATCAAAAGGAATTATATTAAGAAGTGCGCAAGCGAATACACCAAAATTAGGGGAAAACAACCCCAACCAAAATAAAAATTCTAAGAATATGCAAAAAGCAACAAAGGTCTCTAGACAAACCTTAGAAACCAAGCAACCAAATTACTTGCAAACTAAATCAAGAATGCAAGCTACATTTAAGTAGGATTTTCATCAACCTCTTCCATGGTAAAACCCTTGTGATTTTTCGCCACACCACTAAACATTTCATTACGATTTTCCTTCGAAGAGGGAAAGCTTAGCCCCATTATAGAACCAAACTCCATGAGATTACCTGCTGAAATCTTACTAGGACTAGTATGGGAGTTCGAAGAGCATTTTTTTTCCTGCGCACCCTAGTGTTGGCTCCTTGAACCGGCTCAGACACCGCTGTTTTGGTGATGCTAATATCGACGATTTTTAAAGCAACCTCCTGATCTTCTTCAATCCCTTGGAAAAGGTTATATGAAAAAATCTTTCTTGTTCATTACTTAAAAGCGAAACAGGCAATCATAGATGAGTCAATCAAAAAAAAAAAAAAACAATCGTCGGATGAATCCTTTCTATATTGATAAAATTAGGCCTCTCTTATATCTAATTGTTAGTGTAACCTTTTTGCCCCATCTCTCTCCGGTTTGTCGGACAAATATGGTTAGCTGCGCAGTCATCAGACAACACTAATGGTTTTGAACATGCTACGGGAGGTAAATTTTGGTGCTGATATAATGGCAAAAAGAGGGTGTATCCTTGCAACTAGTGTTTCTGATAGGTAGAAACTATCAAATACAACGTAGTCCATGTTATAAACCAAGTTTATTTATTAAAATGCCCTTCGTGCTTAAGTTTAGGGTTTACATATTTTGGACACCAAATCTTCTATTTATATAAATAGAGGCTTAAATATTGTATCTTACACTATTGTGGGTCGTCTTCTCTATTTTCTACTTTCACAATACGTCATCGGCATGGAGCTCTAACTACCGAGCATAATCACCTAAGCATCGCATGATAAGCTGTAAATAAAAACTACTAGCTAGCTATAAGCGATTTCCGAGATTGAAATCATGAAAGAAAGATAACAGTTGATGGATCTCTGCCTAGAGAGGACGAAAAGGGATTTTCTATCTTTTTTTTTTTTTTAATATTACATGTCTGATATTGTTTAATATATATATATATATTATTTTAATATTACATGTCTGATATTGTTTGTTAGGATATGAACGGATGGGTGTTTGAAAGTTGATAAAACCTCATGATATCAACTATGTACGTGATCATATAAGCCTCCTAACTTATGATTTAGGGGCACCAAACAGGTTACATATGCTTTTAATGATTTTTTTTTAAATTCAATTTTTTTTTTATTTTCTAAATTTGAACTAGATAAACCTGATGGTTTATTGATTGACATATCAAGGGGGATTTTTCTTTTACCTACCTTCCAACTCCATGGCTATTATCATAACCATTTTTTTTTTGGAGTAGTTGATATCCATTGTGGATATTAACCGGACCCGGTTTATATTTTCTGGGATATGGGTGATCAACTATCTTTCCATGAAGTTGATTTTCCTTTCTTCTCTATACTTTTCATTGAGAAAGAAGAAAATAAATCCATCGAAAGATGGATTACAATTTCTATTCTTTTAATGAAATTGTAATCATCAAAATTGGTGTTATCGCATATTTGGTTACTTTTAAAGTAATTAATCACGTGCATGGTTGAAAAACCTACGTCCAATTAAGTTTGGTATCTTCTTCCATTAGAGGAAGATCATGTGATTTTTTATAAATTGTTTCTATTCGTTTACAAAAAATTATCCGTGACCATAAAATGGATTTTCCATATGCGATGACTAAACGATTTTCTTTCTCCCTATCGTTAAACGAATTTCTCACATCGTTTAACCGTTTGGTATAGATTTTGTATCTCAATTATGTGAGTAAAATTGGCATTCCCAAATTAATTTTTCTCTTAGCCAATTTTATTTGATATGTTTCGTCGATTCTAAAATAACGACGCAGAACATAGGTTTATAAGAAACCTTTATCGACGAACATGGTTTTATCTCATAATAAACCACTAATTTTTATTCCTTCAAAGGAAATTGTTCTTCAACCATTAAGTGGGTATTTCTCTTCAAATGATGTGATTTCTTAAAAAAAAATATAGTATCCTTGGGATATTGGGAAATTTTAAAATTTCTTCCTACTAATAATCTCCGAAATTTTAGACTGTTCCACTTGTAGTTGGAACACGAAAGGACACAAAAGATCAAAGGGTGCGCACCCGGCTTGTTAGTCAATATCATTAGTCTTTGAGCGACTTAATTGATCTTTCTATAAATATCTTTTGCTAACATAAGTGTCCATAATTTTATTCTCATTTTATTTTTTGGGGAGTACGCATATTTTATATGCTTTTATACCAATTAAATTTGGTTTCCAAACGTAACACATGGTTGATATTAAATATGTATGTCTATTAAGACTACATTTTTTTTACGTCGAAAGATATATTTTATAATAAGTATATGTCTCGAATTAATCGGATAATACTTTATGAAACTTATTTTCGTATATGAGATGAAAGTATTTTTGCCACAACCAGGGGGAGACCATACAATACCGGAGGTTGGTGTTCATTAACTTAAAAGTTATATTAATTTCTCTCCCATCACTCAAATCGATTAAGGCTGTCGTTATATAATTGGCGTAAATTTTTTCTCATTTTTCTTTTATATAAGATTTGCCTCTTTAGAGGAAATCCAGTCACATCTAGCAAATAAGTAGTGTTCTGTAAAAGGCTACAGGTAGTGCTTCAATTGAGTGTACCAAAATCACATTCTCAAATATAATAGTATCTTCTCACATGAAAACGAGGAGATTATAATACCCGCGGGCGCTGGTACCATTAATTGATTAATTTTTCAAGACGTGGGCTCTTAGTAAGCCAATTATTGTCGAAAATTCATTAATAGTAGCTACTCAAATAATACAGATTGTGGTTGTTAACCCCTTTGCATAGGAATATTGACATATGTGATTGGTTGGCATACAATCAAATTAAGTTGGATTGGTTTCTCAATTAACTCAATTTTCGGATCCAAAACTTAACACTTAAAAAAATGCCAAGCCTATTAATTACAGGTTAGTGTAGCCATAAAGCGTTATACGAGAAATTTTTCGTTGTAAAAACGATTTAAGGGTTTCATTTTTGCTCAGACCCTAGGATTGATTCATTAATTGTTCTCTTCATACAATTCACTTGGCGTGGTAGTCTTTGAATGACTCATATTGGATTGACACAAGAAATGTGGTCGAAGAACATATTGAATTTGTAATCTTTTGAGGATTCAAATTTTATTCAGGCAGCCACCTTATTTGCTTACATAAGGTTTAACAATCCTTTATGTGTTTTTAGAAATTTGGTACACAACCAAAAATCCGAATTGATTAGTTGATGATTTCAACGTTATAGGTCTCTTGAGGAGTCCATAAAAACTCAAAAATCCACTCTTTAGCTGCATATATTCTAATTTTTTTCCCCTTAAATCTGCAGTTAGAATTATGCTAGCTTAAACTCTTATTTAAGATGTACTAGAGTTTTTTTTTTTTATGACATCAAAAGTTGTACTCTTTTTCCTTCGTTCAGGTTTTGTCCCATGTGGTTTTCCTGACAAGGTTTTAACGAGGCAACATCTTGTTGACGTTTAATTTTATTTCAAAATGTTGATATTGTGCTTTTTTTCCTTTGTCCAAATTTTTCCCCATTGGGTTTTACTGGTAAGGTTTTAGTGAGCCAAATTAATTCAACATGGTGGTCAACCAAGGGGGAGTTTTATCAAATTTCGGTTATTTGGTGGATTCCCACCATTAACTAGGCATTTTGTTAGGCCAAATCAACATAACAAGCCCTTAGTAATTTGGACGTCATTTCGATCCACATAAGGTATGACCACAAATTCAGTTTTGTTCACTTATGGTAATTTATTTACATATTGACTCTATGTTGAAGAAACTACATCAATTACTTTTGCAAATCATCTCCGAGAAGTCCTTAATGTACTTAAAGAAGCGTGAAGACTCGAGAAAATTACTTTCAGAAGACTTACACAAAAGAAGACTTAATCAAGTATCAATTTTCTTCACGAAAGAACAAGAATCTTTAGCATTCGAGGAATACGTTCACCAAATTGGGAAGTTACGACACAAAGATATGCAAGCCAAGATTTAACTGAAGTACGTATCAGGGGGAGTGCAATCATCAAATTAAGGTGCATTCACTGGATTTTATCGCGTTGTACTCTTTTTCCTTCGTCAAGGTTTTGTCCCACTGGGTTTTCCTTGTCAAGGTTTTAATGAGGCAACATATGCGTGTCCAACGATGTCTGAGTCTTTACATGCTTATGTAATTTCAGTTTTTTCTCTTTTGAGTTTTCCTGATATGTTTGTACCGACTTAGCCACAGTGGTCATCAGGGGGAGTGTTATAAACCAAGTTTATTTACTAAGATGCCCTTTGTGTCTAAGTTTACGGTTTACATATCTTGGACACCAAGTCTTCTATCTATATAAACTAGTAAGGACACATGTGCGATGCACATGCTTGAATTTTTCAACAATACTAAATTTGAAAGCCACGAATTTTTTTCCTAAAACAAAATTTTACTATTCTTATTTGTACTCGTTACGTAGATAACTGAAAGAGATTTTCAAATATATAAATATTTAAAAATTCGATGTATATTTTGAAAAATATTAAGTTTTTAAGATTTTTGATGTATTTTTAAAACAATTGTATTTATGTAAATATGTAAAAAAATGGGGACAACTAAGTAATTTAGGGGGTCTCCTACCAAAAAGAGCGCTTTTCTTTATATTAGTGTAAGATAAGATAGAGGCTTAAATATTGTATCTTACACACAGATTAATAGAAATCTCTCTCTCTTCTTCCCTTCTATTTTGGGCCGTCTTCTCTATTTTCTACTTTCATAATAGTCCAAAAGTTAGAACAAGTGTGTATATTTGGTCATTGACTTGGTCTTCTAATGTTTTTTAAAAGAGGAAGGATCCATGAACACTTTTAGATGGACACTATCACACATGATTTGCGTCATTTTCTCTGCAAAACCCAAAAGGAAATGAATTTAAATCTAATATTTTGATGACATGTACCTTCTATAAGACTCTATATTCCTACCAAAATTGAGCACAATTCGAGATAACAAACCTCATCATCTACCGATCTTAATTTCAATCGTTAACTTTTAACGGTTGATATTCAAAGGGGTAGATGGTGGTGTTATAAGCCTCGAATTGTGCTCATTTTTTGGTAGGAATGTAGAGCCTTATAAGAAGAACGTATCATCTAAATATTAAACTCAAATTCATTGTCGTTTGGGATATGCAGAGAAAATGGCGCAAATCATGTATGATAGTGTCCATCTAAGAGTGTCCACGGATCCTCCCTTATTTTAAAAATATATTTTTATTTTGGTCCAAAAAATAATAATTTGGTCCTAGGATAAATATTATCCACGTTGATAATGTTATTAACGAAATCATTAATTTGAAATAGTGTCAGAAATACCCTTTTATATATCTTTTTTCTCTCTCTTCATATACAGTAAAACTTCGATAAATTAATAGTTTTGGGACTGCGAAATTCTATCAATTTAGCGAAGTATTAATTCTATCGATAAATTAATAAATTATTAATATATCGAAACATTCCAATTTAAGTTTTAAATATTAAATAAAATAAGTGTGTATATTATTTCCCTATAATAAAAAATATCTAGAGATTTATTGAAGATGTACAAATCGTTGAAGATGAAGGCGTCAATAAACTTAGAATTCTTAGATTTGATAATTATGGAGTTGAATTACCATAATCAAATGAATGACGACATTTTTTTTCTAGACTATCCAAATGAAAATGATACCAGTACGAAGTTTTTTACGGACAAAGAGGCTATTGGGAAAGTCATATCAAAACTCCAAATGAGAGGAATTAGAGATAATAGTTGCATTGTAAAGCTTGTTTCTCTTAAAGAAGCAATCTTATCGATAGTAAAACTAAATGATTTTTTTCTATAATATGAAACCTGCCAATTGAATAGCTATGAACTCTAATGTTGTACAAATGTAAACAAGAAACAAACAACTTTGGAATACTATTTTGATAATGCACCATTTAATATAATGGTATTATAGTGATTATTAATTTATATATTAGTTGGGCCTTATTGAAAACTTAAAATTTTTATTATCTTATAAATTTAGCGGGGTTATTAATTTAACACACTGACCCAAGTTGGGACTAGCAAAAAATATTATTTTAGCGTTGTTATTAATTTATCGAAGTTATTATAGAACGCGTAATTGGGGGATATGAAAACTAATTGGGGGATATGAATTACTTCCCCCAACCAAAGGTGGATGTTAAGGGGTGTTTTTTGAGTGCGAAAATACTAAAACACCCTTTCATTAATTAAAAATCATTATGTAAAGACTGTAATGCCCTTTCCCCTTTCCCCTAAAACATTAAAATCATATATCCCCCAATTCCCATTTTAGGTACCGGCATAGTTAGGGTTGGGTTTTGAATTTTTTTTTTTTCTTCATCTTCTTCCTCATCGTTCATTCTTCATCGACGATTAATCGTTGAATCAAAAATTTCTTCATCGATTAACCTACCATAACCATGCCTCCACGAAAGAAATCAAAAGAAAAACGGAAAACCAAATCGATTGCTCAAAAAACACATGAACAAAGAATCGAGAACATTGCTCAACAACTAGAAGACGACGCAGCAGCGAGCTCGGATGATCAACCAATCATGGCTTCTCTTAGAAGGTAAGTGATTTTTGAACTCATTTATGATTGTTTTAATCGATTTGTAGCCATGGGTTTAGGTTAGAATCGCCAACAATAGCTGAAACTGTCGAGTTACAGAGAGTACCGGAATCAGATCTAGGTTTGAATACCAAGCCGGTTTAAGTACTGGCATAGCATTTGTGTTGAATACCATACCGGTTTGCTTTCCTGAAACTGAATTTTTTATACCGACATACAATTAGGGTTGAATACCATACCGGTTTGAATTCCTGAAACTTAATTTTTTGTACCGGCATACGAATAAGGTTGAAGACTATTCCGGTAGTCAACTAAAAACACACATGAATAATTTTTTGTACCGGCATTGTATCTAGGTTTCATGAATTCCAGTAATTAAAAACCGGCATGAGTTAGTTCAATTCGGAAATGCTGGTAGTACACTTAAAACATACAGGAACATCACTGAAATTGTGCTTAATACCGACACACAATTTAGGTTCCATAGGATGCCGGTACAACGATACCGACATGCTCGATATTTAAGATTTTATGCCGGAACATGTTACCGGCATTGGTTTGTTTAAGAGTTTGCATGCCGGTTCCTAAACTTCCATGACTTTTCTTATGTTTGTTTTGTTTTCTTATGTTATAGGTCAAAAGCCAAAGAAGCGAAGAAAAAAGGTCCTATTCTCACTAAGAGAATGAGGAAGGACGGTCTTGATACTCCTCAGTCCCTGCCTCCACGAGGGAAAGACGAAGGTCGCAAGAAGCGTTTAGGGTTTCAAATAAGAGGGTCAATTTGGGAGAGTGGTGGTAAACGTAGTGTACTTGTAATCCGTGAAGGTACTGGAATAGTTGAGGACGATGAACATGATGAAGGGGAAAGTAAGGAGGAAGATGATGAGGTTCATCCAAGTCAATTATCAAGCCAAAGCGGAGTTGGTGGGACGAGTCAACAACCAACACAAGGAAAGGGAAAGGAGAAACCCAAAGTTAAAGTTAAAGGTTGTCATATTCCTCACATTGATGACATGATACCCGACCGCGATGATGGTAAAATTTGGGGTCAAGCTCCGGACCCGAAAGTACTCTTTGGATACAAGCACTCTTGGGCTCGTACTATCTTTCAAACCTATGTAAGCATTTTTTTATTTTGTGCATGTGCATTGTTTTATCTTTTACATCATCTCTTAATCGTATTATCTCTTATTTTTAGGATCATACTAAGGATGTGCGTGTTTGCCAAAATCAAGCCGCGGCTGAGTGGAAATTGTCGTTAGAGCATGAAGATGTCCAAACATTAGTAAAGAACTCTGGTCTGTATTCTTTGGTAGAAAATTACGTGAATCCAGATATTTTGACCGTCAATTGCTTCATCGAAAGGTGTCATGGTGAAACTGATACGATGCACTTCCCGTTTGGAGAGATGACCTTGATTCCTGAAGATGCTCATGACATTATAGGCTTGAATGTTATCGACAAATCAATTTCAGAAGGAGTTGAGTATCGGGACCTAGATTAGATGAAGTTGCACGATTTGACTAAAAAGATGTTTGGTTGGGACTTCAAAACTTCTTCGGATAGCTTTTATGTAGCATCGAACGGAAGTAAGATGAATACATTCAAGATGACGATGCTTAAGAAGATGTTTGAAAATACAAAGGCTAGAAGTTTGAAGGATGGATGGGACCCTGCATAGATTCGTTATACAGCCGCTGCGTACCTGTTATACATCTTGGGCACTAGGGAATTCCCTGACACTAATGGAAACAGGGTAAGTGCAAACTTTCTCCAGTATGTTGACCCGTTGGAAGGTGTCTATGGCTATTCTTGGGGCACCGCGGTAATGGAACATTTGATGGAGGAGATGAGAAGGGCTTCATTGGCTAAAACAAACCAATTTGTCGGGAATTTCACTCTACTCCAGGTACAATTTCTTTAATCTATGTTCACATGTATTTTTTTAACTTATTTTCACATTTATATTGTTCATATTGGATTAGGTGTGGTGTTATGAAAACTTCCTAACCTTGTTCAAGGACTGCCAATTCTTGAAGATCAAAGACCTTCCTGAACCCGATACCCCTAGAGCTCATAGGTTCGAGTTTAACAGTAATATGAAGCCCGGTAACAAAGGTCGAGTCATCGATATGAGATTGGCTCTTGATGCTATGAGGAAGGAAGACATTGTGTTCGACACTTATAAGGAGATTAGAGGATACCGTCAATTTCCAAGAGATGTTGCATTTTACAAAGGGCCGTTGTACCACCCAAAAGGATACATCATGGCCGATTCATGCCGTGTGATGCGCCAACATGGATTTAAGCAATTATCCCGTTTTTGGTCGGCCTCTGTTGATAATTATCGTCTTTACTTTTCTCGGTGCAATTCAACTCCCAACAAGTTGCATGTAGTGTATGATCCAAAACCGGAACCAACACATTGGAGGGAAAGAGATCCACGTCGTTTGGTAGATATTAGTAAGTGGGAGATTGCGGAAAATAGTTATGAATTTGATGACAGCTACATGAGGGATTACCTGGAATGGTCACATCCTTATGTCTTGCACCCTCCCTCCGTCGAAGCTCCACACTAAGAAAACCCTCCTGTTGAAATTCCTCCACCTCCACAACCTATGATGGCCCAACTTCTTAAGACTTTCGGAATGGTGGTAAGTTTTATTAATTGCTTATAGTCATTAAATGTAAACATAATCATATATTAACATATATACTGATTATGTGTTTGATGTATTAAACTAGTGACGTCGGCTTGGCAAGGTTACGAAGATGTTAGGTTGAAAGCACAAGGAAGGAGTGGTGCTATCTCTTCAAGAAATCAAGGAAATCGAGGAAAAGCTTCATAGAATTGAAGAAACCGACCCTACTGTCAAAGCTATGTCTGGGGAAACAAGGAAAGCGCCGACCCAGAAGAAACAAAAGACCAATTTAGTGGAAGAGAATTGATGACAATTAGTGATGGTGGTTGTTACGTCAAAAACAATTTCAAGCTTGTTTTGGTTTGTACTGTGGGTTAACCCTTTAGTTTTTTGGTTTATGTTGAACATGTTTAGATTTGTAGTTTGAAAGTTAAAATGTTCTGGCATAGTAGAGCTCAGTTTTAGAAATACCGGTACACATACCAGCATATACGAAATACTCAAAACACTGCCGGTACCTCATCCCGGCATAGCAATTTTTGTGCCGGAACAATCAGTTTACATTATTTGGTTCTTGTATAGAAACTGACATGTATCGGCATGGTGGTGTTATCTAACGTCCATGCCGGTATTCCAAATTTCCAAATACTCTTAAATATGTGACCGAAAACTGGCATAGTAAGATTCATTTTGACAATGCCGGTATTTAAAGTTTCCAAATACTCTTACAGAGTTGACATAAAACCGGCATAGTTGTATTAATTGCCTTAATGCCGATATGCTGCTTAATTCATTTCAAATTCTCTTTTCTTTTAGTCCGAAGTAATTTATTACATTAGATTGGAAACTTTAAATAAAAAAAACAGTGAATGGATTGCACTTAGTTAGAGATAATCTATTTCGATCCCTTTTCAACAATTGCGGAGCCTTTGAGCATTTACCTAATCTGTTCAAAGACATCGTCCGGGATGGGGGTGTCAAGGATCATCCTCATTGGCTCTTCTTATTTTTTAACATATCCCTTCATATAACACCCATCACACCCATCGATAGGCTTGCATTGGCCCTTGTGGTTTTCTCTTGACTCTACTAGTTCAACAACTTTGTCAAACCATTGAAACTCATCGCACTTTGGGTGATTCAAACACCTTAGAAACATTCTTCCATTTTCAGCATCATCAGTTTTTGCAATCCAAAACCGGTATGTCCCATCACAGCTTCTACACTTTGAATAAATAAATGGACAGTCCATGGCTAGGTGAGAAGGTGACTTGCAAATTTGACACTTGCAATGATGACTCTGTAAGAGAAAATTATATTAGTTATCCTTCATAGTATTGAAGAGTATGTTGTTAGTAAATCTACTTACTTTGCAAATAGAGGTAGATGATGAATCCCCCATTCTCTGAACCGTGCTTTCTTTCTTGAGAGAATGATTTTTGTTATTTGGTGCTTGGTTTGTGTAGTTTTTGCCAAAGGAATGGGGGATGTTATATAGAAATGAAGCTCCAACGGTCTTATTTTTCTAAAAACTACCCGTTTGTTTTTTGAATTTTACCTATTCCGGCATAGAGGTTATTATACATCGAATGCCGGTATTGTAGGCATATTTGGCTCATTTCCTGTAAAGAAATTCCGCAGTACCGGCATCATATTTTTATAACATTCAGTGTCGGAACATACCCGAGGCATTTTATAGTATTCCGACGTATCCCGATGGAGAGGTTTGGAGTTTAGTTGAT
Organism: Papaver bracteatum; assembly: GCA_023529315.1. Taxonomy (NCBI): domain Eukaryota; kingdom Viridiplantae; phylum Streptophyta; class Magnoliopsida; order Ranunculales; family Papaveraceae; genus Papaver; species Papaver bracteatum. The sequence continues at coordinate 343,128 of JAJJWX010003108.1, forward strand.
CGTTGTATGTCACAATCTAAGGAATGAATGAAAAGAAAATTGGATTAGTTCAAAACCGGCATTGTCGATAAGTAAAGTAAACTGCCGGGATTAAGCACCGGCATAAATGGTAATTGACTCTCCATGCCAGTATTAAAACCGGCATTCATAAAATTTATGTTTGCATTCCGGGATAGGGTTCCGGCATAGTAAGTTAAAAGAAAGGAATGCCGGTATTTAAGTTCAAAATATCATTAACTTCTGTATATTTTTCATGTAAAACCGTCATCCTCGACATTTAAGTTTCCATGCCGGTATCATATACCGGCATTGTCTGTCATGTACTCACACTGCCGGTTTGAATATTCCATAGAATATTCGGTGGTAGGTAAAAAGTATAAATGTGTACCGGCATCCAATCTTGGTTTGAATACCACGCCGGTTTGTTCTTGAATAGTTGGGTATATTTTGTCCCGGCATACAAATTTGTATGAATACAATGCCGGTTATAGAGGTTCCGGCATAGTATTCATACAACGAGCATGCCGGTACTAAGCATTACCTGTGTGTTGGGGTTGTTTGTATGCTAAACATGTTTACTTTCTTGAGTTGGTTCTTCACAAAACACTTCATGGTCACGAAAATCATGATTCAAAGGTGTTGGTTCATCATTCAACAATTGTGAGTTGTTATTATTAACGGAAGATTGAATATATGATTGTTGTTGTAATTGAGCTAAATATTCAGCAGCTGCAAGTCTCTCATCACAATCATCTTCCATTTTCAAAAAAAAAAAAATTCTACTCAATTTTTTTCCCTCCTTCTGCTCTCAACTAACCCACACAAATTAAATACACACTTATTATATCCCCCAAATCATTAACATTTTACTAATCATAATTAGTAACTATTTAATAATTTAATTATATAAGGGGTAACCCAGCTAGGATATTTGGATCCCTATTTTGTCATTTAGCTATATCCCCCAATTATTTTTCATATCCCCCAATTACGCGTTCTTATTTTACTATAAATAAATATTTTTGTTAGAGTTTTAGGCAAAGAAATCAGTGATGTGATAAACCTATACTTGCCTATAAATGTCATACGAAGCCTTTTCACAATTTTAATGATTATCAAAAGGATAACTTTGTAAAGACGAAGAAAAGATCCGATCCCAATCGGAGAAAGACTAACTTGCAAAAGAATAGTCAATCAAATTCTCTTCCGAGAATTCTAGAAGAGAGTAATAGGAAGAAGGGTCTGGTTGTTGCTAAACGCACTAAGATGTGGATACCAAAGAAATCCAATGATGCTTTGAACGTGAAAAGGAATGATCTCCCACAAAATTCCATAACTATGGAGAAGGCAGTATCCATGATGTTAGAACTTAAGAATTTCTTTGGAAAAATGTATTTGGATGTGAAATAATCTAAAAGAGATCTCTTTCACGATAATCCAAAAGTAAAACGCCAAAAAATATAGATAGTGAAAAAATTCATAGTGACGGAAAAGTCTATTTCAGTTACTTGTGGTGATCAAGACTTGGTTCACCTCAACACAATTTTATTGTGTTGTAAGTGCATCCTCACTAAGGAATGCTCTGTTATGTGTACGGTGAGGGAAGCACGAGAATTGGGGCGAACAGATTATGGTTGGTAAGGCTGTAGAATTTGGTTGGATTCCTCTAAAAAGGTATGTCTATAAACTTGAGAAAGATTTATGTTTTTATTATTTGCTTAAAGTGCTTATAATGATCCATGTACCTTGTGTATCGTTCATGTCTACCTAACTTGATATATGTTTCAGGTTCTTAAATTTTTAGGTTTGAAAATAGTAGTTCGGGATGTTTGGACTTCATGGTACACATACCAGGTATGCATACCATCATTTAAAATCAAAATCTAGGGATATTAGTACGCAAACCCGTTTGCATATTGGCATGTAGACGTCGATATTCGGTAAACATGTTTTGGACTTGGGCACTTGGATTCTTGGAGTACTTGTCTTCTAAGCTCATTTGTAGCTTTTACAAGAATTATGTTGGTGAATCACAAAGAAGAAAATTCAAGAATGGACAGTAGTACGCATTGATATGAGATTCTTGAATGTTTACAATCATCTTATGTGAACTATGGTGCATGGTCTTTAATGACTTTGTATGTTCTTCTTTGTTAAGAAAATCTTTTTATAGCCTTTGAGCACTTCCGATTAAATTAATCATGGGTTCTCTTGTGGTTTATTTAATCGAGATTTTTGGATACAAATTCATGCTTCATGTGAATTGTTAGTGTCCAACGAAATCATTATTTTCTTGTAAAAGTAAGGTCGCTCTTGTTGTTATTTCGGGAATGACATTTTATGGGGGAGAGTTCTTAATTGAACTTGTGCTTAATTGCAAAATCTTTGTGGGGAGTGCGGCTATTGAATATTGTAGTAGTTATCTTTTATCTTTATAAACTATTTGATAAATACACTAAGTTTTGACTATGTAAAATCATCGAAACAAAGTTTATATGTTCTCTTTTAGTCATGAATTATCTCTATGAGAATTTCATTATGATCCCGCTAGTTTTCGTACCTTTGCCATTTTATATTGACAAAAAAAGGGAGAATTATTATGTAGTTCACACTACATTTACATATGGTTTACGGATCATTATGTAAGGAGGAGTGGTTTTCATTGTGATATGAAGTATTAATTAAGGGGGAGTGATACATATCACCATAGTATTGTTGTTAAAGTTGTGATACAATTGAACTTTGATGTTGTGTAGTAATACTATGACACTGTATAGCAATGATTGTGAACAACTATTTTCTCATTATTATGGCACGGATCTTCAATAACTATGATGCTGAGTTGAACACGTTTAATCACTAGAGTACTTGGAAGTGACGAATATTTCGAGTAATGTTGAAGAACTGAGGATATCAAGCATTTGGATGAGAAGCTACAAAGTTTATTTATTTTGTAATCCATATGTGTTGATAGTTTTGTCACTAAAATTGACAAAGGGGGAGATTGTTAGATCACTGCTCGGTCAAACTCGCAAGCGTTGCTATCTCAAGCTTGTTTGTCAAGTTTGGTTGTCAAAACTATAAGTCTTGATTTCTAGTCTACTTATAGCTATGTCTCGGACTATGATAGAATGTGTAGTTGAGCTTTAAACTTCACGGCGTTCATCGATTGAAGACGAAGAACTACTAAGGAGAGATTGTGGAACTTCATCCACAAAAGGTATGTGGAGACTTAAACTCATCTATCACTCAAAATTCTATTTCTACTTTATCTCCTATTGAGACAAAAGTCGTATAGCTATATAGACTTTAATTTATACACATTTGATATTTCGAGCTGAGTTTAACTCGCCTACATATTTCTCGAAATAAGTGTTAATAAGCTTTTGCTTTAACCAAGTTCATATTATACTCTTGACAAAAGTCAAAAGATGATCATATGAAAATCGTCTGGTAGCATCTTATATGATTTGTGTGAGACAGTCATTTTATGTAGATACGGAATGTTTCGTATTGGTCATTCGATCACTTGAAAATTTCTTTGAAGCTAATAGTTTGTGTGAGACAGCTATTCCCATCTTCTAAGAGTGTTTCAATGATTGAAATGGGAGTTTAGAACGATTAACCATGATTGGATATAAGCACACTATGCATATGTGTTTTCCAAGTTCGAGAACCTAACATGCATACTCGTATGCATACAGTAAAAGTCAGTTGAAGTTTGGGAACTATAGTATGCGTACCTGTTTGCATACTATATTCAACTGAGTTCGGATGTGTACGACAGTTGGCGTACCCATTTGCATACTGGCAAACATAGTCAAAGTCCGGCTACTTAGGTATGCGTACAATTTGCATACTTGGGTGGGTTATGTTCTAAAATCGACTAATTCATGAAAAAAATGCATTTATATAATAAGGAATGCAATTTTTTGCAAACCGTGGTTATAATGTTCATGAATTGATTCGAGTGAATCAAAACCGATTTTGCTCCAATTATGTCTTGTATACTTCTATGAGAATATAAAAAATTGAACAACTTTATAACTAGTTTCATTTGAACTAGTTTGTTAAGATGAACAAGGTTGATATGAAAGTGTTCATATGGCTATCTTCGGTTAACTATTGTTGAGACAACTAAGTGTACACGTTTAGATACGGTTACCCATATCCAAATGAAGGTACATTTCATTTGTGTGTAACAAGATAAGTCAATCTAACGGTTGAAAAATATTAATCTAGTGAGGTGTTCATCTAACGATGAATATTGATTGCTCTGTCTCAAAGCTATCAAACCCTGATTTGAAGACTATATAAGGGAGAACTCTAGCAACTAGGAAATATAATCCCCACACCTCAAGTGTGATACTAGTTGCGACTAGAGTCAATTCTCCTTTAACCTAGGTTTTTCCTAAAACCCTAATAGGTTAACGACTTAAAGACTTCATTGGGACTGTGAAGCCAGACCCAACTATTTTATATATAGTTGAGTGTTCTGATCTTACTTTATTTTATCGTGTTGAGTACTCTCTTCTCTAAATTTTTTTCGAGATTATCTCTGATAGGTAAGATTAAAAGAAGTCACAAACATCTTCATTTCATCGTTTGTGATTCCACAATATCTTGTTCCGCTTCCATACGGTTAAAGATTATTGTGAGGTGATTGATATTTCTAGGATGTTTTTCGAAAATACAAGTCGTGTATATCAATTGGTTCATGTGCACCTTGATTTATCAAAATATGGAACAAAACTCGTAGGTATTTATGTGGATATGAACTCTTTCTTATCACATACTACATTTATTTTAGTGAAGTAAGAAAGTGAAATTATTTTTGCTCGGCTGACAACCGACCAAATTTTGGCGCCGTTGCCGGGGAGGCAAACGGCTTGTTTTCAAGTTTTTAGTTTCTTTTTATAATTTCTGCTCTTATCTTGCTTTTTGTTTCTTGTCTTGGTTCTTACTTGTTTGCGAGAATTGTTTTCAGGTACCTAATCCCTGGATTCTAAGGATTGGAACTATCCAAGGTGCGGGATTGATACTCGAAGAGGCACAATACTCCAACCAAGTCAAGACATACCGGAAGAGCAAGAGTTAGAAGTGGAAGAAGAATTACAACTAGAAGGAGAACAAGAGGTTCCATTTGTAGAAGAACCACTAGTTGAAGAAGAAGAATCAATAGGTGACGCGAATCATACACTCAAAGATTTGGCTTCCCATAGGCTTGATGCACAACGATGGTGTATTCAAACAAATTCAACATTTGAGATCAAGCCTGGTTTGATTAGAGAGTTTCTGAAGTTTCATGGTATGGTGAATGAAGACCCAAACAAGCATCTTATGGAGTTCCATACCATTGTCAGGGCCATGCTTCCAGCAGAGATTGAAGCCGATGGTGCAATGTTGAAAGTTTTTCCATTTTCTATGGTGGACAACGATAAGGATTGGTTGTATTTTTTGCCATCCAGAAGTGTCACTACATGGAATGGGTTGAAGAAACTCTTTCTAGAGAGGTATTTTCCTGCGTCAAAGGCTACTCAAATTCGCAAAGAGATTTGTGGAATAAAGTAACATGCGGGAGAATCTTTGTATGAATGTTGGGAGAGATACAAGAGACTGGTGGCAATCTGTCCTCACCATCAATTTAGAGATGCTATGATAATCCAATACTTCTATGAAGGTCTTCAATCAAGTGATAGATATCTTCTTGATGCAGCGGGTGGTGGTGCACTAGTGAACAAGACGGTGGCCCAAGCTGCTAAGTTGATTGAAAGCATGGCTGCAAACTCGCAATAATTCTACACAAGAGGTGAACCAATGGTTAGGGGAGTGCATGAAGTTAGTGATTCATCATCATCACACCGTGATCAAAGGATGGACAATATGGAGCACATGATGCAAAAGATGGTTGCGGTTATATTACCTTCGTATAGTGAAGAGTTGGAGCAAGCTAATGCGGTTTTTCCAAACCCACAAAGATGGTATGATCCCTATTCCAACACCTACAATCTGGGATGGAGAGATCATCCAAATTTCAGCTATGCCAACAAGCAAGGTGCGGTTCAACAACCTACTTTCAACCGTCCGAGTGGATTTCAACCGCAACAACAACAATTCCAACCGCAACAACAACAATTTCAACAACAACAGCAACAATTTCAGCAACCACAACAACCGGTTCAAAACCAAGGTTCCTATATCGATGCAAAGTTACCAACAATGATGCAAGGTATTTCTACCATGTTCAAGGAAAGTCAACAAGAAACTAAGAGTTCTATCAAGGATTTGCAGACACAAATGGGCTCCATGGCGATTGATATCAACAAATTGAAGGCACAAAATAGTGGGAGACTCCCTTCTCAACCCATTAACCCAAAAGAGGGTGTCAATTCTATTACGTTGAGAAGTGGTACACAACTTGAGCAACCCAAAGTTGCTGATTTGGGTGAAGAGGAAGCTCCAAAGGAGCCGGTTTTGGAGGAAAAGAGGGATGAAATTCCCCAAACACCCGAGGTACCTATTCCTAACTCTAAAACTCCTATTCCTACTTATATTCCTCTTATACCTTTTCCTCGCAGATTTGCAAGTTCTAAGAAGGCGGAACTAGAAAAGGAGATTTTAGACGTTCTTAAGAAGATTCATGTGAACATACCGCTTATTGATGCTATCAAGAAAGTTCCCAAGTATGCAAAAGTGTTGAAGGACTTGTGTACCAATAATCAAAGGCTTAAAGGAAATTAAGTGCTAAGTGTGGGGGAGAATACTTCGGAAATCTTACAACACAAACTCCCACTGAAATGCAAGGATCCCGGTAGCTTTGACATTCCCGTCACAATTAGTAACACCACTTTTAACAAAGCAATGTTAGACTTAGGTGCATCCGTTAATGTTATGCCGGCATCCATGTATAATTCACTTAATCTAGGTCCTTTGAAAAAGGATGAAATTGTGTTGCAATTATCCGATCGCTCTAATGTTTACCCAATGGGTATTGTTGAGGATGTTCTTGTGCAGGTTAATCAACTTGTATTTCCAGCTGACTTTTGTGTTTTAGAGATGGATGAAGGTTCACCGGACTCATCTCTTCCATTGCTACTTGGGCGTCCCTTCATGAAAACGGATAAAACCATTATTGATGTGGACAAGGGAACGTTGACTATGGAGTTTGATGGAGAAATAATACGTTTCAACATTTTCGAGACGATGAGATATCCTAGTGATGTATACTCTTGTTTCTCCGTTGATGTTATGGATGCATTGGCGCAAAAAGTGTTTGAATTGAATGGTGATGATGCTTTGGAAACTGTTTTAACTACATCCATGGATGATGGTGTAGAGTGTGGTAACGAAGTCAAGGAAGCCCTTGGTGATCTTAACTCACTACAAGGATGTCCGGAAACTCATAATATCTCTTATTTCTTTACCATGCAGTGATGAAAAGCTTTTACCTTCTATTGTTAAATCTCCAAAGTTGGAATTGAAACCTCTTCCAAGTCACTTAAAGTACTTGTACTTGGGTGACAATGAAGAGTTACCTGTGATTGTTTCTAACGAGCTTAGTGAATTACAGGAGCAAAAACTTCTAAGGGTGCTAAGAAATCACAAGACGGCCATAGGATGGACAATTTCTGATATCAAGGGTATAAGCCCTGTTGTTTGTATGCACAAGATTCGTTTGGAGGATGATGCAAAGCCTACAAGGGAAGCGCAACGTCGTTTGAACCCTCCCATAATGGAAGTTGTGAAAAAGGACATACTCAAGCTTTTGGAAGTGGGTGTTATCTACCCCATATCCGATAGCAAGTGGGTGAGCCCGGTACAAGTTGTACCAAAGAAATCAGGTGTAACGGTGGTAGAGAATGATGAGAATGAACTTGTCCCAACTCGTGTGCAAACCGGTTGGAGGGTTTGTATTGATTATAGAAAGTTGAATGCCACTACTAGGAAGGATCATTTTCCTTTACCTTTTATTGATAAAATGCTTGAACGTTTAGCTGGACACTCTTATTATTGTTTTCTTGATGGTTATTCAGGGTACAATCATATTGTGATAGCACCGGAGGATCAAGAGAAAACCACATTCACTTGTCCTTTCGGTACTTTTGCATATAGAATGATGCCGTTTGGCTTGTGCAATACTCCAACTACCTTTCAAAGGTGTATGGTAAGTATCTTTTCCGAGTATGTTGAAAACATCATTGAAGTGTTTATGGATGACTTTAGTGTCTTTGGTGATTCATTTGACCTTTGTTTGAACAACTTGTCATTAATCCTTGAACGATGTGTTGAAACAAACCTTGTGATAAATTGGGAGAAGTGCCATTTCATGGTAACTCATGGCATAGTTTTAGGCCATATAATATCTTCTAAAGGCTTGGAAGTTGATAAATCTAAGATAGACCTATATCTCGTGCTCTAACCCCTCCCACTACGGTGAGGGAGATACGCTCTTTTCTTGGTCATGCAGGTTTTTATCGTAGATTTATCAAGGACTTTTCCAAGATAGCATCACCACTTTGCAATTTATTGCAAAAAGATGTGGTTTTTAACTTTGATGAAAAGTATATGGCGTCATTCAATTGTTTGAAAGAACTTTTGATTTCAGCCCCTATCATTAAACCACCGGATTGGAGCAAGCCTTTTGAGCTCATGAGTGATGTAAGTGACTATGCGGTTGGTGCGGTGCTTGGGAAGCGTGTGGGGAAAATACCTCATGCCATTTATTATGCTTCTAGAACGTTAAATGAAGCCCAACAAAACTACACAACCACTGAAAAAGAGTTTTTAGGTATTGTATTTGCATTGGAGAAATTTCGCTCTTATCTAATTGGTACAAAAGTTGTTGTTTTTTTTTATCATGCAACACTTAGGTACTTGCTAATGAAGAAAGAAGCGAAACCGGGGCTCATACGATGGATCTTACTCTTGCAAGAGTTTGATAATGAAATCAAAGACAAGAAAGGAATTGAGAACGCCGTTCCAGATCACTTGAGCCGTCTTGCTGTGGAAAAGGAAGCTATCCCATTGCGTGAAAGTTTCCCGGATGAGCAACTATTCTCAATTGCCTTTGGAGAACCATGGTATGTTGATATTGTGAATTACTTGGTAACTAAAAAAATCCCAAAGAACTTGTATCGTGATGAGAGGGACAAACTTAAGAGGTTAGGGAACCAATATATATGTAATGATCCATACTTATGGAAACATGGCAGCGACCAAGTAATAAGAAGGTGCGTTCCCGAATCTGAGTTTAACTCTATCTTGTCTTTTTGTCACTCTTATGCTTGCAGAGGACATTTTGGAAGTAAGAGAACTTCTCACAAGGTACTTGAAAGCGGTTTTTATTGGCCAACCTTGTTTAAGGATGCATACACATTTTGTACAACTTGTGATATGTGCCAAAGAATAGGCAATCTAGGTGCCCGAAATCAAATGCCACAAACTTGTATTCAATTTATTGAAGTTTTTGATGTATGGGGTATTGATTTTATGGGTCCTTTTGTCAACTCTCATGGGAATTTTTACATCTTACTTGCTGTTGATTATGTCTCTAAATGGGTGGAAGCTAAGGCCACCCCAACTAATGATTCCAAGGTTGTTTCAGATTTTGTACAAGCTAACATTTTTGCAAGGTTTGGAATTCCAAGAGACATAATTAGCGATGGGGGTTCTCACTTCAAAAACAGGATTTTACAAAGCTTGTTGAAGAAGTACAATGTGTCGCACAAGATTGTAACACCTTATCATCTTCAAACAAATGGACAATCCGAGGTTTCTAACCGGGAGGTGAAATCCATACTAGAGAAGACGGTGAATCCAACAAGGAAAGATTGGAGCATGCGACTAAATGATGCTTTGTGGGCTTATAGAACCGCATACAAGACACCTATTGGGATGTCCCCCTTTAGGCTTGTGTATGGTAAACCTTGTCACTTACCCGTGGATATTGAGCATAAAGCGTTTTGGGCGATTAAGCAATGCAATATGGATATGGATGGGGATGGAAAACAAAGGAAGTTACAACTCCATGAGCTAGAAGAGCTTCGCAATGATGCATTTGAAAGCTCTCGCATTTACAAGGAGAAAATGAAGGCCTTTCATGATACTATGATTTCTAGAAAATAAATTTTGTGTTGGGCAGAAAGTGCTTTTGTTTAATTCTCGCTTGTATTTATTTCCGGGTAAATTAAGGTCACGTTGGATCAGACCTTTTATTGTTACTAATGTGTTTTCTCATGGTGCAATAGAAATTCGTAGCATAGCTACAGGCAAGGAACTTAAAGTTAATGGGCACCGGTTGAAACTATATTATGAGAATTTCACTTCCAAAGTGGTGGAAGGAGCCAACTTTATGGATGCACTCCCTCTGGAGGAGTCATAGAAAGCAAGGAGCAAGTCGGGCTGACGACTTTAAACCAAGCGCTAAGTGGGAGGCAACCCACCGGTTTTGTATCTTTATCTTTATCTTTTTATTTTTAAGCATTTGCTTTTATCTTTATTTTCTTTGTTTTTTGCATATAATTTGCGGAATTTCCCACCTTGAACTTTCTTTGGACGATTCAATTTTACATTGAGGACAATGTAAAGTTTAAGTATGGGGGAGCATTTATATGTTTGTATAGTTTGTTTTAGTTTGTTTTATGCCTTTAGTAAAAAAAAAAAAAAAAAACCAAGAAAAAATTGTGCTTTTTGAACTCCGAAATCTAGAAACTTGTGCCTTTAGGATGACACCATTAGTGGATGGAACCATTTTGAATGCATGAGTTAAGGAACCAATTAACTAAAAGGGATGAACATATCTCAGAAATCACAAATAACATGATAGTTGTTACCATATCTCGGAATATCACCATATCACATTCTATTTTTATTTTTCCATATTTATCTATTGTTCTCTAAGTTCTTTGGTGGGTCACTAAACATCTACTTGTTATTACTGCTAGGATGAAATAGAGTGATTGAGTTGCTAAAAAAAAAAAAGAGACCGACCAATTAGACCAAACGGAATAAAAATGACACTTGGATAGCAATATGTGTGTGTTCTCCATGCCTCCTTCGCCTAAACAAGCATGGAATGCAGGATCCAAGGGAACTATCATGTAATCTGCTGACAAGAAGCATGCGCTTGGATCCAAAAGATTTAATCATGCTGTCTAAAAAAAAAAAGTGAAAAATAAAAAGAAAAGGAAATATTATATTTGTTGAATAAAGTCACTCCTGGTTTCCTTGTATATGCCAGTTGAGTGGATGTAGAAATAAGATTGTTGACCACTGGTTCCCTTGTATTTTCCAGTGTGTTGACACTAGAATTCAGACCAGTAGATCAATCCAATAGGATGCATAGGTTCATCTTGGAGGTGGCCTTCAGACAGATATGGGAAACACCAACCACTTGTGAACATTCGCCAACATCTACATATATATTCATCTTCTTAATATTTTCATTGTGATTGTGGTTTGTTAGTTTCCGAGTATTGTGGCTTGTTCGACTATCTAATTAGAGCTTTATTTACTTATATATGAATTGAATTTGCGCAAGGTGCCTCCTCCTGTAATCATTTTGGATTCGTTCATTGATTTGTCACAAATAAACGGAGTTGAAAATATAGGTTTTGTAGGAAGACCTCTTATAAACCTTCACGAGACTAAAACTCATCCACTAGGGACACCTAGGGGTTCAAAGGCTTGTTATTTATGCTTAGAGTAATCGTAGCCTCGACGAGACGGAGTTGTATGTATGTTTTATAATTATTTTGTTTGATTTGATCGAGGACTAGCAAAGTCTAAGTGTGGGGGAATTTGATAGGTGTCCAAAACACCTTGATATTTATCGATAGTTTATGCTTTCTTTGCGAGTTTTCTTGTAAATTATGTATCTTATGTTTTGTTTTTGAGTATTTAGGTACTTTGGAGTCATTTGGAACAAAACAAGAAGAAACAGGGCAAAAGCGTCATCTCAAGTGCAACTGCGGTTGGAGGTGAATTATTTCTCATTATTTTTTTTTATTTCTTCATCCCTGTCTGAAAAGTATGTCGGCTTTAGTGATGCAAATTCTGTCTGAAAAGCATGACAACTTTAGTGATGAAAAGACATTGAAGGGAAGAAGTGAATATGAGAAGTAATAGACGATATTGTTGGCGACAGAATTCGAGAAGAGCAAAAGCGTTATTCACAGGCATCCATTTGGAGCGAATAGGAGCAAAAAGATCAAGGCGTAGGCGAGAGACATGGTGATCGAGCCAAGTCAATAAAAGGGTTACCATTTAGTTGGCCCTTATCAGAATCATGGATACCTTGAATCATTCAAGGTATCCCCAATCTACTTCACCAGAGGGGGTATCGTACCTTTCTATTCCTACACAAAACCTAGAGCCTCTCTTCTCATTTATTTTCGTCTGAAAATTGAGAAAAGAGAGAAACTTGGATAGAGGCCATGGAATTCAGAAATTGATGAAAATCAGAGCAGAGATATTGAGGTTTTTCGTTGCTGCTGTTTAAATAGAGAAATCAGAAGTTAGGGTTTATGATGATGGTAGATCTGAAATTTAAGGTTGAGAGATGAAATCTTGGAGTGGTGGTTCAGTGGTGGCTGAGATGATGATACGGGGGATTGCTTGAGAATCGAATTTACAACAGGGAGAATGGTATGAGTTGCTGGTGGTTTTACACAGTTGAGCTTTGTCAAGAATCGAGATTTGGGTTGTTGTTAGACCAAGACTTTGAGTTAGAATCAGCAGGGAGAATGGAAGGAGCTGCTGTTGCTGGTGTTTTGTTAAGAGGAGATTGTTGGTGGTATCTCAGAAGTTGGGAAGAAATCAAAGTTGGGGTTTTGATTCAACTGTTGACTGTGGTGTTTGAGAAATTGAAGGGGTTTGGATGAATTTCTGAGATGCATCTATTGGTGATGTTGAGAAGATGAATGTGCTACTATAGGGAAGCTATGTGTTGTTTGAATTGAAGCTATAAAAGACTTGAATTGAGTCTGAGGAACAATGTGTAGTTCAGTTGAAATGACTGAACAAATTAGGTTCTCAGTAGATGAATGTTAGGTTGGTGAGGAGCAGGTGGAGTTTGTTGTGTGAAGATGGGTATGAGTATTGGAAGTGGTATTATAGTTGGTGGTAATTGTTGTTTTTGTTGAAACTGCAGTGAAGGTATTGGAGTTGCAGTTCAAGTGGTTGGTGTTTGTTGAACAGCTGTTTAAGGAGATTGCAGACATGAATTGAACTGGCTGTGTATCGCAGAAGCTACAACAATGGGTTGTTTGGTTTTTCTCAAATGGATTAATTGAGACTAAGGGTTAGGTGATGGTAGTGACTGGAGATGGTGTTGCAGGGGAGCAGGTGCTGGTGGTTATGATGCTATATCTCTGGTGGAGTTCAGATAAAATAGGAAGTGCAGCTGAGATGGGTATGAGCTGCGAGGAATGGAGATGTGCTCTGATATGCAGAGATCAATGAGGTGTTGATTGTGTTTGAACTGATGTTGCGGCAAAAGACGAGCTATGCAACTTCAATGGAAGCAAGAGATGTTGGCAGAACAATGGAAATTGCAGGGTAGATGTATGTTTAGGTGCAGCTAATGTCACAAATGGGTGAAGCTGAGAGCTGGTGCACTGATGTTGTTGGGGAATGACATTGGTGGTGCTCTGCAGATGGTGCTGGTCTAGAATAAATGTTTGAAGTTGGTGTTCTCAGGCATAGTTGGAATTTCTTGCAGGATAGCTATGGAAAGTGTTACTTTGCAACTGAGATGGGAATGAATCCAGATGAGAATGTTGGATTTCAGAGATTGGGTTTGTTGGTGATGTTGTTGAGTTCAAGAGGAAGAATTTTGACATGGGTATGGTTCATATTGATGGAAGAGGAGCTACAGCTAATGGTCTGGTGTTGAGGCTGCTGTTATTAAGGGAGTTATGGTTTTCTCATTCAAAATTGCAGGAATGGTGATTTCAGTGAAGAATTTGAGTTACAGCTGTTACTATGATGAGACTCTTGGGTTGATTTGCTGAGAGTGGTGATTGAGAAGCTGGAATGCAGAGGCATTGCAGTTGCAAGTGTTGTGGTGATAGTTGTTGCTGGCTGTGTTGAGGGCGGAAATTGAAGTTGCTATGGCTTGTGACTTTGATGGCTATGTTGTTACAATTGAATTGCAAAGCAGGTTATGGTTGAATGAAGTTGCAGCTGTTTCTGGTGGAATGGAAAGAACATCCATCTTGGTTGTGACTGATGAAGCACAATGATGGTGAAGCAGGGCCATCATGGCTGTGCAATGACTGCAACAGTACTAGCCAAAACAACTCAGCCAGTTTTTTATGACTCGGTTTTGATTCAGTTGACTTCGAGTTGACTCAGTTGACCCGAGTTGGACCGTTGACCGTTTGACTTTTCATGTGGCCATCGACGACTTTCCGGTGCCGAATTTCGTCCAATTTCCGGCCAAAAACACAGTTTTCTGGCGAGCGTTTTTGGGACATATTTTCTACACGGGTTTCTCTCACTTGTGGGCTTGGTGGACTTTTTGGTGATGGACTTTGAAGACTAGACCTAGTTTTGGAAGGAAGAAAAGCTACAAAAAGGAAAACTTCTACAACTTAGGAGATACATCTTTCTATTGGAGTTTTGGAGGAGAGCAGCGACTAGGGATTGCTTTCGTTTATTTTTCATCTTCTTCATTTCATTTTTATTATTGATTATTGATTATGAATATGAATATGATGAATCCAAACACTATGAGTAGCTAAACATTTATTATTGGTTATGGGATATAAGTGGATTTCACAAATAAGATTTGATTCAATGTATTAGTTTTGTCTCAATATTTTACTGTTTATGATTCATGGTTCATATTGTTTATGATTTGATTTTTGTTTGGTTGAGTCCAGAATCAATCCGATTGCATTCATATCTAGAGCTATATTAGGGTTTCCAATACGAAAACGTTGTTTATCCCTGATTTTAAGAAGCATAAATGTGGGTAGTGCTTGTAGTGATATATCCTACTAGTGACATATGAATCATAACTTGGGTTAAATCGATTTAGTGCTTTTACACATTTTGATTGCCTTGATTAGTCTTATTCCAGAGAACTTATTGCTTTTAGGGAGTTAAATCTAATTGTGCTTTTACACTTTAGGTTTCTTTCTAGGAACAAGTCACATATGCATATTTTAATGTGGTTGTGATGAAATCAAGGAATTAGCGGGATACTCTTGCGATCAAGGTATCCTAGGACTTTTAGTAAATGAGAGATTAAAATTCCAATTCTAGTCATTGTTGAGAATTCAAGTTTGTGAATGAAACTATCCCGTGACCAATACTTTCTCCTTATTGATTACTTTTATTTTTACTTTGCTTTCAATTTATTTCTATTGCTTTGAAATATCAACCCCCCCCCCCTTGGTTACTAAGAATCTGAAAATTTGTATAACAACAATAGCCTCTCTGTGGATATGAACTCTTTCTTATCACATACTACATTTATTTTAGTGAAGTAAGAAAGTGAAATTATTTTTTCTCGGCTGACAACCAACCACGTGCGGCGTACACTACACCCATCATAAGGAAGTGTCATAAGGGAAAGCGTTTAGTAAATATAGGGAGTTAATGGTGAAATGCCCGACAATCAATTCCATACGTTAACCACTTTATGGAACATCAATTTCATATGTTAACGATTTTATGGAACATCAATTCCATGCATACGGTTATCACCTCCTCCCATTTACTTACCCATTTATCCATCCCTTAATGAGACCAGAGTACGTTTCACTTCGACTTGTATTAATAGGTCTTACCTATTTCCACAAAACAACAAGTTCATTCAGGAATATACAACACTCAGAAAACACTTGCTAGCTTACCGCTTGTTAGCCTTCCCACTTTTCTGATACAAGTCACAGTAACACAACTACTCTTCCAGAATCAACTACTCTGGTCTCATCACTTTCCTTGCTTCCCTCCACAAAACCAACCCATTCTCCTTCACTTTGTGACCGAGGCAAGTCTGGAACGGTCATTTCTTGGTTTAGGCTGAACTTGTACAGATTGATCTCTCGAATCTAAAGTACTCCCTTGCAGTACATTGGTTAGGGTTTAAATTTGTTTCTCACCCATACACCCAAAATTACCGAAATTAGTAGAAACCATTTTCACCCTCAAACAACAGGTCCCTAAAAGATTTATTTATATCTCTGTACTAACTATCTTGGATGCTGCAGGAAACAACATTGATAGCATAGGACACCTAGGCCCCACTGGAGAATGGGGAGCAACTGGATGAGAAAATATAGCTTTCACCTAGGCTAAGGAGAGGCAGCACATGAATATTGAAGTACAAGCTGAAACTAGGGAAATTATGTTAAGATTTCAATTCCTATATAATCAGGCAATCAAGGGTATATTTAACCTCAATCACTATGAAGCCTTAAGAAGTGACGATAAAGACAACTACTCAAGAATCAATCCAATTTCTTTTGTGTTAACTAGCCTTAAAATTATCCATAGACTTCAAAACTTGGATACTCTTAATATTGCTACTATCTGTAAGAACAATATAAGCAGGCTTGGCACAAGCACTATTGACACTATGACCGTTTCTTACCTATTTCCACAGAACAAAAAGTTTATTCAGGATTATACAACACTCAGAAAACACTTGCTAGCTTACCGCTTGTTAGCCTTCCCACTTTTATGATACAAGTCACAGTAACATAGCCTTCCCGAAATCAGCAGAAACCATTTTCACCTACAAACAATTGGCGACCACAGCGGGAGGTTCGATCTTTCGGTTACAATGTCAATTTTCGACCGTCGATCTCGTTCTTCGACCCAGACGTCAAGATGGTAGAGGAAGACGATCCACTCCGACTCAGTTACCTGACGACTCGATTATCAGTCATGACACGACAAGGGATGACTGGGGACTTCCTAGAGGATAAAATCGAAATGATCCGCCCAGGGATCAACGGCTCGATTATCAGACAACTCAGTAACGACTGGGGACTTACCACGACCTTGTTTCTCTTAAATCTTGGTCCTACACCCGGAAGGTCTACTCTTCATCAGAAAACCTAAGAAACTGAGTAAGTCTTACCTAGGAAAAATACATGGTTTGCATTTTCAAAGTTTCACAAGAATGATAAAACCGATAACCATGTTATGTTTCATCCCATGTATCTACCAACACACGGTTCCATGGTTTCCCTGGGATGTTTGCGCTACTTTCAATCACAACCAGAAATAATCTTAAACATTTCGTTCCAAAAGAATAATCCAAAACCGTCAAGGTAACATTTATCTATTAACCCAAGAAAACCATAAAATCAAAAACCATAAACTAGGCGTCTCATTTGCCTTTCAAAAACCTAAAGATAAGAGGTTCAAAAGACAGAAATATATTCAAGGAAAGTTTTTCATCAGCGACTTGCTCCTCTTAGCAAAGGCCTCCCTTGTACTATGGAGAGCTTCCCTCTTCAATTTCATTCATTTGCACAACTTCTTGAATTTCGCTTCCTGCTTCTTCACTATGTCAGCGGAAGGACCTTCAACTGCTTCGGCCAATAACTTTTCGACATCAGAGAGACCTTCAACTAACCAAGGGACATTGAATTCGAAGTCCATGCATACATCACTATGGAGCTTCCAGCTCGAGATTACATCATCATAGACCATATGACCAATCACGTTGCACATATCGTCGATCGAAGACAAAGCTTCCTCCACCCGCTTGACCAATGCATGTCGACTAGTAATCTTCTTAGTCATGGCAATATAACCGTAGCTTTGCCATATCTTGGTATACAATGTCGCATATTTATCTGGCATGCTAAATCCACCAATTAACACATGACACAGGAAAGGGGCCAGATACGGAGGATTGAAGGTGGCACCTGCAATTGAATCAGCAACCGACAAGGGATCCCTAACTACAATTTCACCAGGCTGCCCCGGAGTGCTTTTCACCATCTGAGTCATGGCATTTCCTTCGGGATGATAATTTTCAATGTCCAAGGCACTAACTAGTATGGTTCCCGCAATTAAAAGTATGGATACGTCTTCACTCTGGCGGGTTTCCACTTCAAGACCATTCCCAGAAACAGTTTCCTCCTAAAATATCAAAATTTAGTTTTACTTCAAAAAAAAAAAAAACATGGAGAGGACTTATTGATTCAGTTTCAGACTGACTAGGGGAAGATTCAGCACTGTTATCGGAAGAACTACTCTCTCCATCGTCGGACCCTGAACTTTCATCCTTTTTCGGATTCCCTATTACCATGGATAGATTCGGCACCACCACCCTTCGTCTCGAAAAATGATATTTTATGACCACTTGCGAGTTTGGCAAAGGCGTTCGTACTGCTGAAACCCTGGGCGAGATACAATGAAGCATTCTCAGAAAAGAAACAAGGATATAAACGAACCAGCTGAAGTCAAGAGGGAAATCATACGTACCCGCATGTTGGATGAACTAAAATTCGGTAGAGCTGTGGAATCTAACTGGAAACCGCTTGCACGATTCTTAGACCTTCGTTCTTTTGCCTGGGGACTGTCCGCGTCTGGACCGACGGATTTTCTTTTGGTTAAAGAAATTTCCCTCAATAATGGATGTTTTGCTAAAATCGCGGCAGAAGGCCTACCACGAATGTTCTCCACCACGACTTTCACAAATTCCTAGATGATGAGGAATTCACTCTGCCAAAATGCGTTATACTTGGAGGTAGTCGAAGGATTTCGTTCCGAAAGCAAAAAATGGAGGATTTTGCACGGCGCAAGAACACTAGCATCAAGAATGGTCTGTAAAGGGTCAACTGGAGATGCCAGCTGACGAACAAGAGGGACCCCTTGGTCGAAACACATATACCGCGTTGCACGGTCAATATTGTAAAAGACTGCCTGACATGATCCTCGAAAGAAAGACGGTATATAACCAGATGTGCAACTTCGCATGAATATGATCTCGCCGATGCCCAGATTCCCCCCATCATAAAGCAAAGACATGTTTGGAGCAGAAGAAAAACTATTAATCTAGGATATGGGTGTACACACTGGGGCCCATGGACGAAAATTAACGGCACACGAATTATCGAGGAAATCATCCAGGTTTGAGCCAGCTCTTGGGCGCCTATTCACCCAGCTAAGTATTCTCTATCCCCCCCAAGATGCGGGAAGTGAAACCAACGGTTTAGGAGCGTATCTTTCAAAATGCTACCATAGCCATGCCTGGAGAAAAGCAACATGAACATACGAATCCACTTTCATGTAACCGTTTGAAGCACGCATGTCCACAGCCAAATGATCCAAGTGCGTGTACAGAGAACCAAGAAACAAGATGCCAATGGGGAGAACAGCTTCTTTCGCAAATCTTATGGAAAAATTGATGAGTTCCAGCCTTATCTCCTTCTTACTGGAGCCATCATCGAAAATATATCCCGGGATAACCAGAGAGCCAAGAATGCCGCGACGTAGAGTGTACTATTCTTATGATCCGGTGCCAGCTCATCAGGGAACCATTAAGACATCCACCAGGAATAGAAAGACTTTGTCTCGTTCTCTTTTCGGACAAACCCTTTCGACTTCGCAACCATGGCGGTACGTATTTTTTCCTCATCATCAGACAACTTGATGTTAAGGTTTCCTGTCATGGGAAGATTCAGCAGGATAGCCACGCTTTCTAAGGATATAGTCAGTTTTCCCCACCTACATATGGCCGTGTGAGTATCTGGACACCACCTGGAGATGAAAGCATCCAAGCCCGGAATGGATTTCCTAATTTGAAGCGATGCAGAAGTTTTGACAGCATCAATGATTTGCGCCTTGGTCAAACTAGCTCTTACACGCTCTTGACTTATCATAAAGTGCATCCATTTATCAAACGAACGCAATGGACTCACTGGGGTTTTGAAATCAATAAGAGAGGCGGAATACTATTTCCTCTGAAGACAAAACTGTATTACATTTCCGGGAGGAACCGACCGATCCTCTCCCTCACTCTCCGAACCGGTCAGAAGCAGTGGCACATGCTTAAGAGGACTTCTCATGGCAGAGACTATCGTGAAGAATTCATCAGCGACGTTTGGCGTGGAGTTACCAACGTCCTTCGGTATGGCATAATTTTTTTCAAGTGATGTCATAACGAAGATTCTCTCACAGTACTTCCGCTTTCCAAACAACTGAATAATATGAAGAGAAATTATTACGGAAAGTACGGAAATTATCTTTTCACCCAAGACGTAAGCCAGTTTGTTTCAAGGCCGTACCCTGCAGCATAAAATTCTTGTCCGACCGAGGAGGTGGGACCCACCAATGGCAAACCATGCACACGGCCACACCAGAACAAGGAGTAAACCCTAAAAACTAGGTTTTTTAGGGAAAGGGACGGAAATTTCTATCGCGTGCTTACTTTGCACAGTGAGTTGAGGCAGTGAACATTACTATGGTATTCATGCCTAAGTTCTACTACGATCTCATGCAAGACGTACCTACGGCTAGGATTCACACCAAAATTTTCTACAAGGTCATAAAAAGGTACGCCTATAACTAGGGTTTACACCAACACAAAATAGAAGAGAAAACAAGTTAATAAAGAAAAGAAAAGAAGTATTGGAAGGCCTACCTGGGATATGCTCGTCTGCCTTGCTGCTACCACACAGCTAGGATTAGTAAATAGGCGTGGAAAAAATAGAAGCCAGCCCTCCTTTTATATATACACGGTACTTGGGAGTTTGAACAAGGAAGGGATTTCCTATTTTGATCCAAGAAAGGAAAAGAGGAAGCCGGTCCTACAAAGACCAATTTCCATTCCCAAGACCGCTCACGCCATGCCTTGGCCCCATGCGCTAAGCCATCCACTCTACTCACCTTCCCAAGGCCAAGACATCTGATCCATTATCGTGGCCCCACCACGCCTAGCCGTCCGTGTACATCTCGCCTTGCCATGGCCGCACCATGCCAAACCGTCCGCTTGCTTCGCCTCCCAAGACCGCTCCCCCTTTGCCTCGGAGATGTACGACCAGACCAAGCTGGTAACTTTCGTCTCTCCACTCCACGAACTGCATCCCCATTACAACTTACGCATGGCCGCCAACACGGGAAGCCAAAATCCTCTTTACCCCTCAAAAAGGTTATTCGAATTTTCCTGACCATCTTTGCAATGACTTGCATCTAGATTCCGTCCTTATTTGTCACCATCATATGCTTACCTCGCAACAAGGCACCTGTTCCGAGCTAAGCAAGGGACTTAATGTTGATGGTGGTTTTTAGCCTATGGTTAAAATCGTAAAACCCTAAACCCTAGTAGACAGTGACGTCACAACATTTTAGTAACCGACATTTATTGAAATCTTTAATGTGTCTGTAAATAATTACCGGGGTATATTTTTTTCAATTAGGGTTACGACAAGCCAAACCATAATTCCCACGCGTGCCAATGGAAAACCATGCCATCCATACTAACCGCGCCAAAGCATGCCAACCATGCTAGCCACACCCCTATGCCAATGGAAAATCATGCAAGCCATACTAACCGCGCCAAAGCATGCCAACCATGCTAGCCGCACCCCTATGTCAATGGAAAATCATGCCAGCCATACTAACCACTCCAAAGCATGCCAACTATGTTAGCCGCACTCCTATGCCAATGGCAAATCATGCCAGCCATACTAACCGCGCCAAAGCACGCCAACCATGCTAGCCGCACCCCTATGCCAATGGCAAAACATGTCAGCCATACTAACCGCGCCAAATCATGCCAACCATGCTAGACACACCCCTATGCCAATGGAAAATCATGCCAACCATACTAACCGCGCCAAAGCATGTCAACCATGATAGCCGCACCCCTATGCCAATGGAAAATCATGCCAGCCGAACTAACCATGCCAAAGCATGCCAACCATGCTAGCCGCACTCCTATGCCAATGGCAAATCATGCCAGCCATACTGACCGCCCCAAAGCATGCCAACCATGCTAGCCACACCCCTATGCCAATGGAAAATCATGCCATCCATACTAACCGCGCCAAAGCATGCCAACCATGCTAGCCACACCTCTGTGTCAATGTCAAACCATGCCAGCCACACTAACCGCGCCATGCCAAACGCACCTCGCCATGGCCCCATACCGACTTAGCCGCGCCACCATGCTGGCTTTCCCTATGCGGCTACCAAAACGAAGGCGTGCAACAATCAACGGTTGCCCTTTAATCCCAGGAGCAAATCATGTCCGTCTAAGGTTACCAAACGACCTTTGGACCAAAATCCTAGCTTGGTCACGCACCTAGCCAAAGCTAGCCACGCCATGCGCCCATGGAAAACCCTTGGCTCCACATGCCAAGGCAAAACCACACCTAGCCAAAGCTAGCCACGCCACGGCAAACCCTTGGCCCCACATGCCAAGTTAAAACCGCACCTAGCCAAATCTAGCCACGCCATGCGCCCATGGAAAACCCTTGGCCCCACATGCCAAGCCAAAACCGCACCTATCCAAAGCTAGCCACGCCACACGCCATGGCAAACCCTTGGCCCCACATGCCAAGCCAAAATCGGACCTAGACAAAGCTAGCCAAGCCATACGCCCATGGAAAACCCTTGGCCCCACATGCCAAGCCAAAACCGCACCTAGCCAAAGCTATCCATGCCATGCGCCCATGGAAAACCCTTGGCCCCACATGCCAAGCCAAAACCGCACCTAGCCAAATCTAGCTACGCCATGCGCGTATGGCAAACCCTTGTCCCCACATGCCAAGCCAAAACCGCGCCTAGCCAAGGCTAGCCACGCCATGCACCCATGGCAATCCCTTGGCCCCACATGCCAAGTCAAACCGCGCCATACCAACTTAATGGCACCAAGGCATGCCTAGTCGTGCCACCATGGTGGCCTTCCCTACACGGCTACCAAAGCTAAGGCGTGCAACGATCAACGGTTGCCCTTCAACCCCAGGAGAAAATTATAGCCATCCAAGGTTACCAGACAACGCATGGTAATCTTTGGCCCGAAAACCTAAGTTTTTCCACGCCAAACCATGCCATGCCAACGGCATACCAACCTAGCCGCTCCACCATGTTGGCCTTCCCCATACGGCCACCAACAAACGAAAGCGTGCGGTAATCAACGGCTACCTTGCCTCTCAAGATGCAATATCTCGACCGTCGAAGGTCACCAAGCTACCGAGTCTCCCAAGCTCGACTTTCCAGGCAACAACGACGTGCCACATGTTTTCCACAAAAACATTTGAGACATCAAACACATATCACAAACTGGGGGATCCTCTTTGGGTATTGGTTTGGCAGTTTACAGCGTGCTGCGTACACTACGCCCGTCATAAGGAAGTGTCATAAGGGTGAGGCGGTTAGTAAATATAGGGAGTTAATGGTGAAACGCCCGACAATTAATTCCATACGTTAACCACTTTATGGAACACCAATTTCATACGTTAATGGTTTTATGGAACATCAATTCCATGCATACGGTTATAACCTCCTCCCATTTACTTACCCATTTATCCATCCCTTAATGAGACTAGAGTACGTTTCACTTCGACTTGTATAAATAGGTCTTACCTATTTCCACAGAACAACAAGTTCATTTAGGAATATACAACACTTAGAAAACACTTGCTAGCTTACCGCTTGTTAGCCTTCCCACTTTTCTGATACAAGTCAGAGTAACACAACTACTAATCCAGAATCAACTATTCTGGTCTCATCACTTTCCTTGCTTCCCTCCCCAAAACCAACCCATTATCCTCCACTTTGTGACCGAAGCAAGTCCGGAACGACCATTTCTTGGTTTAGACTGGATTTGCATAGATTGATCTCTCGAACTTAAAGTACTCCCTTGCAGTACATTATTTAGGGTTTAAATTGTTTCTCACCTTCACACCCAAAAGTACCGAAATCAGCAGAAACCATTTTCACCTACAAACACCTATTCGTAATGTGTCTAAGCAAATGGATGAGAATAAACATGGTATGGATAACATGACAGCTTGCCGAAAGAAAAATAATTGTGGCCATTTTGCTGCCGCAATTCGAGTGTTGTCTTCAAGTGGAGTTGCTCCTTGTAATAAACAAACTTACTCTGAATTGCAAGATAAGCACCCATCGGCACCTTCTCATGTTGTCCCCTGTGATGATATTTTAGCGGATCCAATTACAGTGGATAGTCGAGTAGTTATGGGAGCTATTAAGAGTTTTCCTAAGGGTACATCATGCTGACGGGATGGACTTTGAGCACAACATTTGGTTGATGTGATGAGTGGGGCTGTAGCCGATGTTGCAGACGATTTACTCGCTTCTATTATAGGGGTTGTAAACCTTTGGTTGGTTGGAAAATTCCATGATAGTCTAGGCGAGTTCATTGCTAGTGCGCCCTTAACACTGTTACTTAAGCCCGGTGGTGGTATTAGGCCCATACCAGTTGGCACGGTTTGGCGAAGATTGGTCTCTAAAGTGGCGGTTTTTTATGTCGGTAAGGATATAACTTCTTATTTAGGTGATTATCAATTTGGTGTTGGTGTGCCTACTAAGGGAGAGAGTATTTTACACGCTGTAAATGGCCTACTGGAGTTAAAAGGTCACTAAGATACGATGTTAATGCTGCCTATTGATTTTTCGAATGCGTTCAACATGGTGATCAGATCTCATCTCATCAAGGAGGTTCATCTTCATTATCCAAGTATTTCTCGTTGGGTTGAATTTTGTTACATGCGACCGGCTAAACTCTACTATGATCAATATATTTTATCTTCTGCCCTCGGAGTCTAACAAGGTGATCCTCTCGGTCCCTTGTTATTTGCCTTGACACTTCACCCCCTGGTGAAGACCATTGCTTCCAGATGCAAGCTCGATTTACATGCCTGGTACCTTAATGATGGTACAATCATTGACGATACTCTTGAGGTTGCCAAATCCTTACGCTTTTTTGAAACTGAAGGACCGGGAAGAGGTTTACATCTAAACATCAAGGAAACAAAAGTATTTTGGCCTTCGGCTGATCCCAGAAGTACTGTTGATGGTGTTTTCCCTCATGGTATCGGTAGACCTTCTAATGATGTTAAACTTTTGGGTGGTCCTGTGAGTCTGGATCTAAAATTTATTAGTTATATAATGTTGAGTAGGGTGAAAAAGACTGTTTAACTAATGTCTACCATAAAAAAACTCAAGGATCCTCAAAGTGAGATGTTATTACTTCGCAATTACACTGGGGTATCTAGGCTATATTTTTCAATGATCACTACCAACCCGGCAACCCTTCAACAAGCTACTGAGCTTTTCGATGATCACCTGTTCAAGTACTTGAGACTCCTTATTACTGGAGACGGTCCTGGTTTTGGTCCTTTACAATGGAGACTTGCTACCTTTCCCATCAAGGACGGTGGCTTGGGCATTTACACCATGACAGACACCCACACCTATTGTTATTTGGCTTCTCAGAGCCAGACTTCTTCAGTACAAAAGGTGATACTAGGTAACTTGTTCTCAACAAACAAATGCTATGCTTATCAGTTGGCTCTTCAAAACTTCATCCAGGTATGTGGACTACAGTCTTCTTATTGCGTTGATGATATCCCCCCCCCTACATGCATTCCCTAACAGTTACTTATTATGATCGATTAAGAAGCGAATCCCAGACCAATTTTCTATGTCTGCAAGAGATTCCATTTTGTGGAAGTGCAACCAAGTTAAGCATGCACATTATTATTTGTTAGCTTTATTAATCAGTGGGCTTAACTAATGCCTGGGGCCTAGACAGTTCAGAGCTGTCCTTTGTTACTGTCTTGGTATCCCTTTATTTGTCGAGAATGGTTTATGCTCAAGTTGCAACAAATCTATGGATATCTTTGGGGATCGTGCACTCCATTGTGCTAAAGATATTGGGATTAAGTTTTGACATGATTTTGTATATGACATTGTTGCTGACATTTGTTACAAGGCTAGTGTACCTGCCCGCAAGGAAGTCTCTCTTGGGTTTTTGTCAGATGATGACAAAAGCTTACGGCCTGCTGATATTCTCGTCCTTAACTGGGAAAATAGTCAAGATGTGTGCATGCATGTTACAGGTGTCTCTCCTTTCACGGGTGATGGTATTCGCTCTTTCGTTCCAGGCAAAGCTATCTCTAGTTCTGTTTCGCGTAAACGCACTAAATACTTGGACAAATGTGTCTCTCATGGATACGGTTTGGGCATTCTAGCCTTCTCTACCTTAGGGGAACTTGGAGAAGATACTTTATGTTTTTTTAAGCGTCTGAAGAATTGTTTAGCTAACAACGACGCAAGTAGTGGTTTTGGTAGTTTTATTTTTCATAGGCTAGGTATTGTTATTCAAAAGGGTGTTGGTGCCCATATTGTTGCTAGGTTTCCGCCCAGATCTTTGTAATAATATTTATTAGAAAGTTATTATAAAATAAAAATAGTGGTATTTTATCAAAAATAAAAATAAAAATAAATCATAAATATTGAACGAAAGTCGAATTTTTAAAGAGTCAACTCTAGTCAACGTTTTTTTTTTCCAAGTACCAAACGCCAAGCTGGATAAATGTTAGACCAAACTCAAAAATTTGACAAAACTGGAGTACCAAAAATAAAATAACCCTTGTTTTTATTATACATCGGTTGCAGCCCTAATTCCACATACAAAAAGGAAAAACTTGCTTCAGAGAGAGAAAGAGAGACGGGGAGAGGGAGATGATTCAAACTAGTAGCCTGTGTACTATGGAGAGTATGAAATGAGTAGTGGATAGATCAAATTTATTGGTTATTGCTGAAGACGCAGAAGATAGTAACGAGATGGAAGAAGGTGGTAGAAGCAGAAAAATTAGTAATAAATCAAAGATGTTTGGGTCGATGCTAAAGACTCAGAAGATCGAAAGGAAAAAGAAGAGAAAGAAATGGTTTATCAGCTACTCATCTTAATCAGTTGGTATATACAGACTTGGAAAAGTTAACAGGTAACCTAGGTTTTCAAGTACTCTGTTCAGCACAGTCTTCTAATTAGGCTATGTTGCTCTAAAATGGTCACCATTAAACCTGCTATTACACCCAACTATAAACATTACTGTGATATATTACATTTATGATTTTGTTTGAGATCTTACATTTATGTTTTTTTTGGAGGAATGATGCTAGAAAGATTATTTGCACCAATTGATGAGGTCATCAAGCTGATTAAATCGCATACAGAAGTAGGGATTGAACCACTAAGTGTGTTTTCATATAATCTTAGAGCATATGATGAATGCTATAGTGACTTATATATCGTTTATTCATGTGAGTGGAATTAAATGCAGGTACAATTGCATCATAGTAAGCCACCATGGTGTTTTTGTTATTTATAAATGACAATTAAGAATTGCAACCTCACAATAGTGCTTATATTCTAAAGTCTTGTAACACTGTTTTGAATAAGCTGCTTTAGTAAAGCCATACAACTACAAGTTACTTATGTAGAAAGGTACCTGGCAACGGCCTATCCAACTTATTGAGAAATAATTTTGCTATTGTTCGGTTACAACTAGATTGGCAAGTGTAGTGGGCATGACTATTTGGATTAGTAAATGCTTATATTTGCTTAGTTTTAGATTTAATGACCGTTGTTGGTATTTACAATTTCGGTGCTATGTAGAATGTTTAAAAGTATATTTCCTTTCTATTCTTGCGAGTATTGGAGTTTTTTTAGACCCCTTGAGTCTCCCTCACCTTTTAAAAAGACGTAAGATAAGATTTTATTGTATTGATTTACTAGTCAGTAAGCTCACTGCTCACTTATACTAAGAGAAAGTCTTATGGTGGAATCCAACCTATTCCAAGTGTGGAAAATTCATGGAATGTCAAGTCTAGTGACTTCCAAGTTGGGGTTTTCCACACAAAATCCAAGCAAGGTTCCATGGTTTGGTAGAAGGGTCCGTGAAATCCATTTAAACGCCAATAAGAATAGCGTTGAACGCTATTAAGAATAGCGTGCTAAAAGACAAAAAACGCTATTAAGAATAAGGTTTTTTTTTTATCCGTAGATTTAAAATGAGTTGTTGAGAATCTAACGGCTGATAAAAAAGCTTCATTAAGAATAGCATTTCTACTGTAGATTTAGCTCCATTAAGAATAGTGTTTTCTACTGTAGATTTAACTCTATTAAGAATGGCGTAAAACGCTATTAAGAATAGCGTTTATACTATTCCACCATTACACTTGCGCTTCCATCCACAGTTCCAAGTGCTGAGGTGGTGTGGAAGATGGATGGATTCCACCATAAGACTTGCTCTAACACACTGTTATCTTATGGAAGAAACTTTATTGTTTTATACAGGATGGAAGATCAAGAAAATGAGGGAGCACAGTCACCACTCTAATTCCTCGGCTACTGGTAAATCATTTTTTAAAGTCCGCGATAACATCAAAGTACTGTATTTGGATCTATTTTTATGTTAATACTATACAGAGAGTTCACATGTCTATGTATTTCTAAGCATCTAGTCCCTTTGCATGTTTCATGGGAAAGACGAAACTGTGGAAGAACTCAATTGGGATGACAATCGACCTAGTGGAGCCAATAAAACTCAATATTCTGATGCCATTGGGGTGTTACAAAAACAATCTCGGCTGCTCAACTGGATAGACCATAAGCTTGGAAGGATAAAGAATGGTTGTGGGCCGAACTTAAGGTGAACATACTCAGTATAACCTGCAACTTTATCCATATTTCGATTGTTGGCATGTGATTAACCATGGAAAATCCATTTATGTACATTATTTTTACTTGTTTTGTGTTCCATATGATTCAAATGTCTTTATGCAACTGAATGACAAGTTTATTATTTTATCTATTTCAAGATTTGCTCGTACTAGATGAACGTTATCAAAAACCTACCTTGTCTATTGCCTGTGAAATAGTTAGACACAAGAAAGCTAAATGGATGGAGCTTGGAGATTATGGACTACGGAAGAGCATCAGGTAAATTTATAACTCTGTTATGTTCACTCATTACTTTTCTTCCATATATTCATGTCTATTTAATTCTGGCTTGCATCAAAGCACTTGGCGATACACCCATGTAATAAAATGCACACTTTGTGATACATAATTGGACCGTCTTGTATAATATCGAATGCCGCGACGGATCGACCTATATTTGAAACCTAGATTCTATTGCTTGCCTTAACTTATCCTTGCCTATTTGCCTTTATTTTCCTTGGAATCACTAGTTTGTTTCAACAACACTCTATCAAAGTCAAGTTTCCTTTTAATTGTTACAAGACGATCGCACGTGCATAGGTGACCACCAACAGGAGTCTGGTTCATTTTTTTCTCTTTGCTCTCACGCACCTCAAGGAAATAAAAAACTGTTATTTTATTATCGGCTCTCTGTAATTTATATTCAAGTACCACAATAATTAATTATATTTATGGGTTTTGCAAAAATTCATCAAATTAGAATTGCTAATATAAAGCAAGTTAAGAAGAACAAGAGAAAGATGAGAAGAGAACGTGGGGGCTCTATCCCATTTCATTTCTTAGATCGTCTTTACATCCAACTAAGGACGACTATTTATAGACACAGCATAGAGTTGGTAAAATAGGAAATGTATACGTGTTATGAGATAATCAAATGCTCAAAGGACAATCATGTCTAATGGGTCCTTATCTTGACTGAAAAGAGGGTGAAATATTCTTCCAGAGTATTCTCGGATTCCCTGGAGTAGTGAATGGTGGGACATCCTATCAAAGATGTGTTCTCATAACGCTCCACCTTGGACCACCATTCTAAGAACATTGCCTCGTTAAAACCTTGCCAGAAAAATACGACTGGGATAAGAATTGGTCGAAGAGTAAAATTCTTGGAGCTTTAAAGTGATAATGGTCGTTACGAATTTTCTCCTGTCGCCGAAACCGTGTCAGAAAAAATATTTAGGAAAACCTGAACTTGGAGTGAGATTGGTCACCGCCATGAAATGCTTCCTCTGTCAAAGTTGCGTCAGGAAAACCATTTAGGACAAAACCTGGGCGCCACATCTCTAGATACTCTATGGATATGCATCTCGTTAGATGGTGATCACCGTTCTAAGATTGTTATCTCATTAAAAACCTCGTTAGGAATATCCAGAGGGACAAAACCTGAACGTAGGAAAATATGAGTCCTCAGAACAATGATAAATCCACAGATGTTGCCTCGTTAAAACCTTGCATGGAAAAACCCAGTGGGACAAAAACCAAGACGAAGGAAAAAGAGTACAACATGACGAACTGCGAATAACAATGGACTCGCATGCCTCATTAAAACCTTGACAAGGAAAACCCAGTGGGACAAAACCTTGACTAAGGAAAAAGAGTACACTACGTAATGTTCAATATGCCCATATCCATAGTCTTCCATGGCTTTACTCCCCCCTGATGAGATGCCTTCTTAATTGATCATTGTGTCTTATGATAATGTATAGAGACCACGAACCATCCTTGAATATCTTCAGAAAATTCCTTTGCTTAAGAAACTTGGTCCGATTTTACTCTGTGCAATGCTTTAATGACCTTCTGATTGTACCAGCCATTTATTCTCAACTAGCTTTGTCTGAACAATCATAATCGATCAGAGGATGAACAAATATCCTCTAGTACCAGACTATTAGCTAGGAAAATGTCTAGCTGCTTCATCAAACCTGCCAAAAATCAAAACTTCCACAGTCTGATTAACTTTTCTCTGTGGGAGACATCCAGTGATCCTTTATGCAAAAGATCAAGCTTAATGGTACCACGAAAATGAGGGGAGACTTTATTCGGACTAATGTCTCGATATTGGTGCTGGGAAGAGCCATACTTACATGTTTACTACAAACGCAATATCGGATATCTATAGCATATTTTAGCTAATATACCATTTACACATCTTTCGTGTAATACAAACCACAAAGTGATACATCTCCCTTATTGAGATGTAGACTGATCAATCTTAAAATTAAGAGATCGCGTAGCTGCAATTATGACAGTTTGTCCATTTAAATATGTCTAAACCCTTAAGGTTGACGAAATTAATGAACTTCTATTTACAATGCTCAACCAACATATTGAGACCTTGTTTTACTGAGAGTCTCATCTCGAACTCCTGCATTAAGCATTTTTGTGCTTTGGAGAACTCTTCAGAAGTTCTAATAAGGTAGATGTTACATAAATCAAAGCTAATAAATGCACAGTATATGAGCACATAAGATGGTTCACATATCCCTGGATAATATAATCATTCACCCAAACGATTAACCACTTTCGCCCTTATGACGTGGTAATTTATCCTTCAGGAATTTGTATGCAGTTGTTCATATCTAGTCTTTCATACATATTTGCAGTGACCATGTCCACTAGATGCATGTCAAGTCCTTAAAAGACTGTCAGACAAATACCAAAGAGGTAGTTGCATCCATAATATGGAATATGTTATAAAGAAATACATCTCAGGTTCCTGTAAAAGACTTTGTGCCATTAGTTGACTTTATTTTTCTCACTATGCACATACACCTAACTGTAGCCACTAGGGGTTAGATTATCGGATGTCAGAACTGTAAACACCCGTATGTGGCCAAGAGTAACTCACATTATCGAGTGTTCTGGTTGTAGTACCAAAACCATGCATTTTATGAGAAATTATTATTCTGCCTGAATCTCTCATTTCTCGTTTAACCAATAATTCCTTTGATGACATCTTTATAGAGAGTGGTTCAACAGCAGCATCATCTATGGAAGTATCAGTGGATACTTTGACGATATCATCAACAATCATTGGATTACTATCACAAATTTCTCTATTTCATGCATGCCTTAAGAAAATCCTCTCATTTTAAGGTTCCACAACCTTTGCAGAGACATTCTCTTATTAAGAGAACTATATTTAGAGAAATTAGATCTTCCACTAATAGCCTCTTTAAGAGCACTATCTTTCAATGATTGTGACTGGATCTTCCTTTCAGGAGGTGCAGAATATTTTAAATCAACTAGTCATCCACGCTCAAGGTGTGTTTTAAGTGACACACTTACTACTACATACACAGCTTCTCATGGAGAAACTTGATTTGCAATTTTTGAAGATATTAAATCTTCTATATGTGTTTCATTGCTGAAAACATCCAGATGAGATGCATCCTGGTTTATCTTTGTCCAAACCAGGATACTTCACGTCGTTTTTCAGGCGACATCCTTTCCTCCCCCAAACGGCGAGAAGACTTTCTCATAAAATTTGCAAATCTTGTAGTAACAGCAGTGGAATATAGCACATCTCAAACAAAAAACATGACAATGGTTTCATGAGTAATAAGTTCAAAATGCACAAGAACATCAAACCATCAATGCCCAAAGCATCACTAGGATGATACAACATCAATGATTGACAAACAAGAGTTTCTTTTAAAATCTATACGAGTATAGATACACGGTTACCATCAGGTGAGATGTCGAGTCATTTATGACTACCATACCATACTCCCATGAACCTGGTTAGTGTCCGTGGAAACTAGTTGTCAAGGTTATCGCTATATAACAAGCAACCTTAATTCTCTCATTACACTTTATTATAAGCATCAAATTTCGAACTAAAGTTTGTGGATGCTAGCACTGAGGTCCTAAAAACAAATACAAGTGAGAGAACAACTCAATATGGACTAAGATCCATATTTGCCAATCATATAAACTTTGTCAATAATTCCTTTGCAAAGGGGGGTGACAATCCACATCGATTTCAGTATCTATTCTGAACATCATCGACAACCAAGTTATTAATCAGTTAATAAACGATCTTATATCATTCTCTAGAGTATGAGGATATCATAATCCATTGGTACCAAGTTTCAATATGCGGATATTCCTCGCCATGAGATATCAACGCATCTTTTATGGATGTGCTCCTCTTCAGGAGAGATATCAACTCATAACTCAAAGAGAATATGGACGTTATCTAATTAGATTGGCATATCTCAAGCTAGAGGTTTTCATCTATGCTTCCAAGCATATTTCCAGACGAAATAATCGTTGCGATTACATGGCAATACTTGCAAGGACTTTAATATATGCCGAATCAAGCAAGCGTACTCTTGCAAAATCTATCAACAGAGTAATCTCCAACACTTTAGGCACTTCTCGGTGTGTGAATTTAGATGAGACATAATTGGAATTAACCAATATCGTCGACGATTCTCCCCCTAATCCTTAGGCGAGAATGTCTCATCAACAGAACATCCGGTTCCGTATTAATCTACCTATTAAGGGAGCAACTGGGTGCATAAAAATAACAATAACATGCATCCCAGGAGAGGTGACTGATCAGGTTTCCTCTCTCGTTTACTGTCCAGCTGGAAAATCAACAGTAAATTGTAAAATGAATTATGTGAACATAGACACTATCTTAATATCAGTTTCAGTCCTGCCAAGACGACCGATAGAGATCAACAATAGTGAAAAGCACTCCAGGTGCACGTACTACATCTTTTATGTCACAATGATAGCAGAGCTCTTCCAGGCTCAAAAACGGCTTATTCAAGCCAATCGTTATGCTATCGTCCCGTATTTCTCCACTTCTAGTGGTACGGTGCTCATCAGGTTCTTAAACCCGAGAACTATTGTGGTTCCCATATTCAAAAATATACCTACCACAATTGTATTTTCCTTCTTTGCCAAAGATTTTAAACTTAGTTGCATTCACCAAATTCAAGAATTTAGGTAATAGCTCATGCGACGAGAATACATGGTATTAACTCTAAATACCATTTACAAAAATGTAACACTCATTATCGCTCGACGTTTGTATATCTACGAGGCGCAGTTAACATTTGCAGCACTCGATGTTGTTGACACAACATATACAAAGTGAAAATTAAGCACTAGCTCTTTAAATCTCGTCGATGCATATAATTGGTGCATATAATGCACGCCGTAAAGCTAGCAGGAACACATAAGGGCGCAAAATATGCAGCTCTCCTTATTGCTCACCATTATATTATATACGGTGCATATATCTTCTCTAAAATCAAGCCGAACTATTTTCCATAAATATCAATGGTGAAACGGTTCTAACATAATACCGATAAATCTCCAATTTCGTCAATTGGGCTCGACGAAATATTAATTTACTACAAGTGTGCAAAAATGGATACGTTCTGGAAAAATTGCCTTAATATCAGTCGCAGGTCATTTCAGGGACCGCTGATAGAAACCGGCTGACACTTTGTAACAGGTCACTTCTGGGACCCACCGACTAGCGAGGTGTGCCCTTTTGCATCCATATTATGCTACACAATAATCCGTCTTCTGGTGGAATTATTTCAAATTTATGGAGATTATCAAAGCCGAGAAAACCAAATTTACGCTATCCTCCAGGAATGCGATAATTTCTCGCTTTACCGATTTTAAAACCGTTAGTACCATAACAAAATGATAACTAAATAAAATTATCAAATTTTCGGAATCACTATCCTTACCTTGTGAAAAATATATACTTACCAAAATTATAAGCACTTGCCTATGGAAAAGATATAAGTATATTACTGTCTTCTTTTCACGGGTATGATTTAATAATACCATACGGAAAACTCCATGAACCACCACCAGCTTTTTGGTTGTTTCCTGTGTCAACACATGAATCACCAAACACAAATAACTTTAATAAACCCATGTGATTATCATGATTATGTTGTTGCACTTGCTCATTGGTGTTGGTGGTGGTGGTAATTATGATGTTTCTCATAATGGAAACCGGATTGGGTGGAGCAACCAACCCATCGTCCATGAGCCAACAACATCCTACGCTCACGAAAGTAGGAATCAAGTGAGACACATAGACAAGGCAATATACATAAATAAACAATGAAGAAAAATAAATTAAATAGAGAGAAGAAGAATGTTTAGGTATCTTCTTCTTTATGCAATCAGCTCTTTATTTTCTTCCCTTGTATATTTTCTTCCCGTGATTGGCATCTTGATTAATTTCTCCAGCAACAAGTTCCTCTTTAATTAGTAACGAGTCGATCGCCGGTACAGAGCAGAGCTATTCGTGCTGATAACGTGTTATTTTATTACCGGCTCTCTGTAATTTATATTCAAGTACCACAATAATTAATTATATTTATGGGTTTTGCAAAGATTCATCAAACTAGAATTGCTAATATAAAGCAAGGTAAGAAGAACAAGAGAAAGATGAGAAGAGAACGTGGGGCTCTATCCCATTTCATTTCTTAGATTGTCTTTACATCCAACTAAGGACGGCTATTTATAGCCACATCATAGAGTTGGTAAAATATGAAATGTATACGTGTTATGAGATAATCAAATGATCGAAGGACAATCATGTCTACTGGGTCCTTATCTTGACTAAAAAGAGGGTGAAATATTCTTCCAGGGTATTCTCGGATTCCCTGGAGTAGTGAATGGTGGGACATCCTACGAAAGACGTGTTCTCATAACAAAAACTAATTTTTTACATTTTGGCGTAGCCCCTCTCTGTCCAGTGATTTAATTTTTGTGAATAGTGAAGATTAAATTACAAATATGCCCTTAAAGTATTTTTTGGTGGAGAACAGTTTATAGTATTTGGAGGAGCAAATTCGGAAATTCAAATTGTACAGCTTCAGCCACTATTCATGAACAGTATGGCTAAGGGAGTTCCCTTTATATATAGGTAGGTATAGGTGTAGATACAAGTTTTTGGTTTAGACGAACAATTTCTGCACTCTTCTTCTTCTTTTTTTTAATCAGGAACTAAACCTTCAACTCAGTCTTTCTTTTTGCTCAGATTTTGATTTTTATTGCGTTTTTGAGAAATCTAAGATGTGGGTTTTGTTTTTGATTGATTTTCTTTTATTCTTTGAGAAAAAATTGCAGTATTCTAATCAAATAAAGTGGGAAGAGATTCAAAGGAAGAAGAGCGATAAAATGGAATGTCTGTAAAATGGAATGTCTCTCACAACAGTGGAGAAAAAAATAACTTGGCTCCTCAAGATATTGCGTATCTGCCTCACTGTCTTCTAACGAGGGTATGGTTGGTCTCAGAGTAGAACTCGAGAAATCAATTGAAGCAGAACCGGAGAAAGTGAAGCAATTGAATGTAGATTCTTGGAATAATGTAGACAAGCTGATCAGGTAACAGTTTGTAACCTGGCCATTTACAGTAGTTTGCTTAATTATTGCAATTTGTTTTTATATGGTAACATAGGTTTTGATGTTATCTTATTCTTCTAAAAACTTTGGCTGACAAAACGTAGTCATACTGATGGACTATAGCCTATAGGGACGTTGGTGTCTAGGTGACTTGTCTTGGAACCTAATCCAAGAATCCTCCTGAGTATTGCAAATCCATGAAAATATGGATTTAAAGTATTGATGGGACATCATGGACAATATAAACTAAGAATCTTAAATTTGCATTTAAACCTATTTGGGTTTGGTTATTAGATTACCAAGTCTTGGGTATTAATTCTGTTATATGTGCGTTGACAGGGAGTGGTTGGTCTTTCTAGATGTTGTGATGAACCTGTGTGTTTTTTCTACTCGGCAAACTCCTGGCCAGATACTTGAGGCAGCTTTAGGAAAGGGAATGGTTTGTAAGCAAATCAGTTGGGTGTGTAACCCCTTTCACAACACTATCTATTGATGAAATAACAAAGCAGTTGCTCTTACTGATTCTAAGAGCACGCAATATGGTAGATATGGATTCGGCTGAATTTATCCCCGCTTCAGGGAAACTGAAAGTTTTCCTTGGGCAACCACTATGGCTGTTTAGGGAAGATGACACATAGTCATGGTCCGCCACCAAAGAAATTGACAGATTATGAATGTTTGTTTTTCTATTTATTTTATAAAATAATGCGTTTTTGGATAGAAGAAGTGTGGTGTGGATTGTCATTATCCGCGGGGATTCTTCCCAACCTGGATACCTGGATGCAGGGGGAGGTTAAGAATGGACTGAGATGTTTTAGGTGTTTGTTGTTTGTTTAGAGTGAGCTGGGTAATTGTGGACCCAGGTGTTTGGGGTTCTCAGCCTCTTGGTAAGCAAAGCTTGATTCACTGCAGCACTTTCACTATTAGAGACTTAGAATGTTCAGCACGACTCCAATCAAAACCGATCTTTCTGCTGGCGGCAGTACTGAGGTCTTCCAGTTTGTAGTTTCTTGGCTAAGTTGTTGATCATTGGGGTGTATCTTTTTTTAGATTGTCTTCCATGGGAATGGGAGCCCCGAGGTAAACTGGTGATGCACCAGTAGTGGGGACATGGAAAAGATTTTGTTGGTGGGTAGTGAATGGTGCATCAAATCTGGGTGCCTTCCCCAGGATCCTGACATGTAGGTTTCATATGATTTCGTCTCTGTTCACCCTGAGAGGTGAGAGTAGTCTGTTGTGCTGCTGAGAGACAAGGTTGAACATTGCTGGTTACCCTTAGGTTCATTTGCATGATGAAAAGGAGATCCTGTATAGTGGTTGTTCCGTGCTTGACTGATGAGCGCCTAGAAACTTGGGTGTTGAAGACACATAAGTTCAAACTGGAACGGCCTATTGAGCTGATAACCTTCTGTGCTGAGTGGGAGATGGAGGCATGACTTGAAGCATAGGGAGTTAAGTTGAGGTTCTTTTGTGGGGACCAAGTAAAAGGTGTTCCTCTTTTATCCTCCTTAGAAAGTACTTCACAAAATCTCTGATTGATGTGATAAACAGAAACATCCAAACTCATTAAAGAAGGTAATTTATTCCAAAAGGCTTGTTCTGCTGGTACATGTGGGGGCTTATAAATGCCAGTAAAAAGCAAAGGTGATGAATCAGGGATTGGTTAACATTTATGAGAGGAGCAGCCGAATTGGGTGATGCTTACAAGTGAGTCCTTTGTAATCTTTGAACTGTCAAGGCTTGCTGAGCACCTTGATAATTCCATGCAAGTGGATTCATATATACCTGGGATGTTCCAACCTCCCTAGATGAAGGAGTGCTTTCATTTTCGAGCCTGAGCTATCCGTATCTTGAAAAGAGATATGCGTACCTTTATAGTGCTAGTGGGTGCTGGGTCAGAAATAACCACTTCAGTTGGTACTTATCTAATACTTGGATCAATGATCGGGTGTTTTAGAGACGGTGTTGAACAGTTGGCTGGAAGGATATATCTTCTTTGGTGGCAATGTGAGGTGATCAACAGATGGTTCAGTAATTGGTTTGAATTTTTTGAATGCACTACAAGGTGGTACTTGGTGTATTTGTGGTAGATGATTGTGGAGGTGGGTAGATGAGAATGTAAATGACTTATCCAGAGTGTTGGTTAGGGATGGTTGTGGGAATTCGAATAGATGGTGTGTGGGGAAGAGGTGAAGGTCACTCTCTGTCCTTGATCAGACAGTGAAAGAGTGTGGGAGTTGGAACATTGTCTTAGTTATATATACGAAGTACTTTGCAGGTTCTTAAGTGAACGCAGTTTAGATACATGAATTAGATGAGGAAATAAATAAATAGATTAGTAGAACGTAGTTTTTCAACTCTTAACATGTTTACCTTTATTTTAGCTTTTTGAAATTCAGCATAGATGCATTCCTGACAAAATTATTTTCATGTAATATAGGATGATTTTTGTGCGCATTTCTAACTTCTAATTTTGTCTACTGTCACATTGTGGAAAAATTGTCACTTTAGTTGTTTACTAGTGATTGCAATATTACGTTGTATGACTTGTGATTGTCAACTCTAGTGAGTGACGAAGCTGATCATACAGGAATTTCCTGCTAATTGGCATCATAGAGTTGAATTAATGATATATGTCATTCTCACATAGCTTTTCCATCTTACTAATTGGATAATCTTCCATCCCCCTTTTACTACCCTTGAGCTCGTCTCAGTTTACATGATATGATAGAACTGTGTGTTGATTAGTAACAATTTCAGTGGGAAGGAGTTTTTGTGCTTTGTTTTTTTTCTCTTTGAGATAAGAATGTTCCATATAAAGGTGGCCATCAGGAAGTTTACCTTGCATGTTTTCCTGTGAACACAGTTTCAGATGTGGATTAAGTTTTGTTTCACCAAAGTAGGTATTTTGCATGAAGGTCACGTGCGCTGTCACTTATGTTATCTTGGGGAGTGATAACACTAACCTGGGGACTGCAGTTATGGAAACCTATAGCTACAAAAAAGTGTGGACTGTGGAGCGGTTAGGATCCCTTTCCCATGATTATTTGCATTTCAATGAAACACATGCGATGAGTAACTTAAAAATTAGATCCTCATACAAGATTTCCCTTTAATGAACCTACAGTTCTGTGTTTAGTCTTTGTTCTTCAAATAGAAATCTTAATATTTGAACAATTTAGGAGATAAAGGTTTATATACTTTGTTCTCCTAGTCCCTGAAAAAACGGAACCATGCGTTTTCAAGTAGGCATTAGAAGGAATATATCTCCAAGCGTACTGAAACCTGTTCACTGGCTATTTTTGTGAACTCTTGAATGTTATTTATAATTGAAGATATCCATGTTACTTTTTGTTGTCATTTACAGGCAATTTCGCTGCCACTCAGTTCTACTGTTCATCACTTTGTTAAGCTCTAATCGTTATACCAATGCAGCTTTTACAAAGGGAGCTTAAAAAGCACAAGTATATTGAGGCTATCAAGACTCGTACTGTAGTAAAAGACGGGCTCAGATTAAATTTTGGTTCTGAAAGTTGTAGTACACATTTGTCCTTGCGAGGGAATGCTATATTCATGTTACCAAGGCGAAGGATGACAAGAAGAGCTTGCAGTCCCCCAGGAAGCATTATAAGTGCCTAAGAAGATAAAAAAGTTTAAGTAACATGGGTCTTGTCAGGTTGTAATTTTTTTCCTGTTCTTTTTGCCATGTAAAGAAAGGAACCAGAGTTTAGACCTCATAAAAAAAAGTTAGGTCTGTCATTCACATCAGTTAAAATTGCAGCTTCTAAGTGATTACTTGCCGAATTCTCAATAGTCAGTTTAAAGATTTGCGATGTCAACTCATTGGTTGCAAGTGGTATCATATTGCTGGTCAATCTGCAGGTTTTATATTGTTCTGATTCTTATTGGCAGTTTCACAAGAAGTTTGTAGCAGACACAAATTAACTTCAAGTGAACGATCTGATCCCAGGAATCAACTTCATTCATCTCTGGTTTTGACTGCACTTTTATATGCAAGACCGATTACTTGCCAAGTTCTCAATAGAGTCGATTTAAAGATTTGCAGTAAACCAAGGAGAAGACCAAAATTGCGCAAGTCTCTCTGTCAAGTGTATTTTACCAACTTAAAGCATGCCCAGGGCCTGTTTTACACTCCGACCATATATAATGGAACACAAGATTTATAGTGACCGCCGAGGTAAACAATTTCAATGCCAAGTTGTATCATCAAAGTTGGGTGTTTTGTCGGTCATCTTATTAAGTTTATGGAATTCATCTGATGGAGAACTCAAACTCATCAAATCATTAGTTCACTTCGCTTTGTCGTTGAGAAAAGAGCAAGTAGTTGGTTTACTTATTTTCTTTCACAAGCAGAAAGAATAATCCTAGTCAAACATGTGAGAAAAGCTATGCTAATATACCAGATGACTAATTTCCCATGATTGATAAGGGCTGATACCGGAATTACTGGGGATGATACCATTCAGCCGATCCAATGGTCAGGATTGCTTAAAACCTTTTTGTCATATATGAAAAATAGTATCAGCCCCTATAAATTTGGTATCAGCCTATATCAATCCTAATAATTTCCTACTTCTTAAGAAACTTTGTTATAAAATTAATTTTCACCTTTTTGAGATATTGGTAGGGAGAGGACCCACCGTTAGATGAAAAGAATCTTCATCTTTTGACTTGGGAGGACATCTGTAAAACCAGGGGAAAGGATTTACAAACCATGGAATAAACAATAAAACCATAAGGGTACCAAGTACACAACACTTTTTTTTCAAAATATCAACCAATGCAAGACACATCTTGTGTAATCTAATACAAACACGAACTGTCAAGGAGATTACTAAACAAGATGTACACTTGGTATATAACTTATGTTCGAATCCGAACCATAGATGGATCAAACGATTGTTTGATTAAAGTATCTTGTTACTACTTTAATTATTACTTTAACAATATTTATTATAATGCGAAAAGTAAAGTAAAATCACACAACAAGATTTTGTTAACGAGAAAAACTGTCATGCAGAAAAATCCCGGGACCTAATATAGTTTTGAATATTCTCATAATTAAGCCGATATACATAGACTACTGCAACTTCGTAGAGTTGCGACCAAGTAATCTAACTCCAAGTTACTCAGTTTCTTCAGTATCCATGCACCCACAACCAATTAGGTCTAGACATGTGAATCCTAATATATAGTCCACTATTTTAAGTTGCTTCACCTGCTGTGAAGACTTCAACAACTCAACTTCTTTGGATCGTAATCCGAAAAAGTAAGGTCTGATCTGTTTCGGTAACCTCTCTATCGATCTCCAAGATCAAACAAGTTAACTAGAGATAAGTTGAGTACAAAGGTTTGTTGACACCCCATTTCCGCACCTTCCATAGAAAATGTCATTCTTATACTTCGGAGCAGAATACAAGAGAAATTCTTTGTGGAGTAATTAAGGATTTTCATATCCTTTAAATCAAGCATGTAAGTTCAACCAATCAAGCCCACAAGCTCTCAAGCCCACAAGCTCTCAAGCCCACAAGTTCAACCAATCAAGCCCACAAGCTCTCAAGCTCTACCAAAGCAATCAAGCCCACAACCAATCAAGCTCTCAAGCCCCAAGCTCTCAAGCCCACAAGCTCTCAATCCCACAAGCACAGCTCCTACCCATTTCATTATCCTTCCAAACCTGGAATTCTCGCTATCATGATAGAGAGGAAGAAAATACGAATCAATGGCGAAAGAATGGAATCATTCTCGAGTTTGTATGAAGAAGTTATGAGCAAAACAAAATCTCATAAGACTAAAAGTCAAAGCGGTCAAGTTCAGGGAAATACTAAAGGCACCCGATTTTTTACTAAGGGCACCTCTCTTTCTTCCTCATGAAGAACATGAAGAACATGGGTGTTCTTAATGGTGGTCATCATGATGATCACGATGATGATGGATTTTGATCGACAATGATTTTCGATTTTGAATTCATCACTAGGTTCTTAGGGATGATATGGAGCTTGGGTAGGAGACTAATTTCACATCAATCATGTTCTTGATGTGGTGAACAAGAATCTGGGTGAACGGTAACAATACTTTTGAATAGTAACAATATTGTGAACAAGACCAAGCGGACCCACATGTCATAATCAGATTTTTAATTGTCGCATACAATTGAAAAGCAACGAAGGAAAATTTGCGAAGAAAAAGAAGAAGAAAAAAAAGGACGATTTACGGCCTTTTTTTTTTCAACAAAGCAGCCCGAAATTGACGGAGAATTGAGATTTTTTTCCCTATAAATAGAGATCGAATTTCTCATTCAAAAACAACGAAAAACACTCCAGAGACTTCATTTTAGACTGGAAAACACTTCAAGCAGAGACTCAATAATAATTTATCGCATTCAAACACTTTCTTCTTTATTTTTCTTTCGCTTAGTAATATCAAATCAAGTATTGTCTTTAAGTTTTTAAAGGATTAGCATTAAATTGCTGGTACTTTAATTATTTTCTGCATACTTGACAAAAGCAAGAAATCATCATTAGAATATTTTCAAGTTTTCTTACATCATATTTCAAGTTAATTGTCTTTAAGTTCTTAAAAGATTAGCATTAAATTCTTTGGTACTTTAATTACTTTACGCATACTTGACGAAAGCAACAAATCATCCTAAGAATCCTTCAAGTTTCAATATCATAGTTCAGGTATATTAATTTCCTATCTCTTCGTTAATTATGTAGTCATAC
Source organism: Papaver bracteatum (assembly GCA_023529315.1). NCBI lineage: Eukaryota > Viridiplantae > Streptophyta > Magnoliopsida > Ranunculales > Papaveraceae > Papaver > Papaver bracteatum. Next base: position 385,995 of record JAJJWX010003108.1, read on the forward strand.
GGGAACGGAATGGTTTTCCATTTCGTAGTAACACCGCAGCTACTCTTTACATTACATAAAAATAATTACGCTTTATTATTAATTTTCCAAGTGGGATAAGTCAAAGTGTGGGTTTAAAGCGGAATTCCCTCCCACATTAGACCCATAATAAATATGTTTATTATATATATATAAATAAATAATATTAAAGTTTGCATTAATTCTATATTTTAAATAATTGATGTATAAGAATCTTTTCTCAATTTCTAATAAATTTCGGTATTAAAATCCTGCACATAAGTATTGATAAAAGTAAATTATAAATTTTTCCCCTTTAATCATGAAGTAGAGGCCAATCTTACGATTGGGCGGCTGATGGGTGCCTAACACCTTCCCATCCCGTACTAGAATCTCCTTACCCAGACTCTCTGATAGCATACCATAAATATGCAAGTCATAACTAGGTTTTGTTTTCCTCAAAAGAATTCAAACTAGTTAAAAGGGTCCTGACTCCCTTTAGTCAGGTGGCGACTTCAAAACATCTCTTTCTTCTTTGCAAAGTTGGCCCTCTTACTAATGAACTAGTAAGAAATTATCTCTGCCAGACCCCTGTGTACATTAAACATCCACGAACGGATGAGAACATGGACCTCGCCCCATAACAATTATGGACAAAGGAAATAGACCGACACCTCGACCCGTGCTAGGCGAACACCCGATTTCTACAGTGGCGACTTCACTGGGGATAAATAAGAGATTCGACTTGAAAAAAAAATGATTAAAGGGAAAATGTTTTTTTTTTAACTAATATTTATTTGAGAAAGGTTCATATTTCAGGTACCATCTTTGGTTGTAAACCATCGAAGTTTATGGCTCCTACAACTAGAAGTGTTACCAGAAAAGATGCTTCAACATCTGTTAAAGTGTATTTCCGCAAAGGAATCAAGTCCTCAAGAACGAAGAGGTCTTTTAACAAAAGAGAGAAATTTGGAGGGCCATCGCCGAAGGAAGGGACATGCGTATTCTCAAAATCCTCTCAACCATGGTAGAAGCATCCGCATATTGCTCCTGACAGAATTGCTAAAGACGGTGAAACCTTTTTCTAAAAAAAAAAAAAGAAGCAAAAAAGAGAGGGTCCGGAACAAGATATTTCATTCACAAAAGGAAGTCTTACAAGATCCTCATCAACAACTATTCAAATCAAGAACAACTACTCATCCAAAGGATACATGATCAGATCTAAAAAAAAAAAAAAGTGATCTGACGATAAACCAAACAAGGGGGGAAGACAGTTCAAGCCTCCAAATCTGCGATCCGAAAATCTAGGTGTTTCGGCTAGGGGAAATCCAGTTCGAATCTGGACTGGAAATTTAGAAGAAGCGTTTAAAGAGGTTAACATCAGCTTGCCATTCTCAAGCATACCAGAAAAAATTGCACGCAGTTTCAACAAACATGTGCGACCACGCAATTTCGACAAAGGAGATCTCGTTCTCAAGGAAATTTGGTCCGGTCAAGCATACTGACCCAAGGGGCAAATTTAAACTAAAGTGGGAGGATCCATTCATCGTTAAAAAGATTTTTCAAGGAATGGCGGTACAACTGATGGACCTAGATGGAGAAGAACATCCAAGGCCCACAAATGCTGATCAACTCAAGAGGTACTACGCTTAACCAACGGCGACATTCCAGCATGCCTAATCCATGCATCTCCTCAAAAGATCAACTGGTTTGTCAACACTCATGATTTTTATCATCGTTTTCTACGCTATCAATCTTGTTTTCAAAAAAAAAAAAAAACCAAAAAACCAAAAAAAAAAGAGTTTATTAAGTTTTAATTTCTTTTCAAAAAAAAAAACACACACAGATTTCTAAGGTTTTGTTTTCAAAAAAAAAAAAACGGAGAGTTTATCAATGATGTAAAGCTTAGGATTTGGGTATGGTGTTATGAGCAACTAGATAGGCAGCTGAGACAAACTCTCCAAATCAAAATTTCAGTTTTGTAAATTTTTAAGTTTTTTATTTTGTTTTCAAAATATAAAAATAAAAATAAAATAAATGCTGATGATGAAAGACCTAGGATGATACTGTGCCTTGCACACGTACCAAATAGGCAACTGAGGCAAACGTTTCTTGAGTTATTTTAAGCCTAATCATGTTCTAACCATGCTTTAAGCTTTTGTGAACGACGAGTTATCTGAATTAAGGCTTCTCCACGAGTCGTGATCTGCCATGATCAGTGCAAGTCAAACCAAGGACAAGAGCATCACCAGAAAGAAAATATTTCATTCACAAATGAAGGAATTACAGAATCTTCGTCTACAACAATGAAAAGCATGAACTCTTCCTTATCTGAAGGATACATGATCAGATCGAGAAAAAAAGAAAAGAAGCAACAACAATAAGAAACAAACAAAAGAAAAGAAAAAAAAAAGAACAACAACAAGAAATAAAAAAAATGATCTGACGGCAAACCAAAGAAGAAGAAATGAAAAACAAATAAGGAAAGCTGGTGATTTTATCTGAGTCTACAAGAAGGATCACAGTCCAGATCCGGAACATACAAGAAGGATCTGATGAAAAGATGGAGGAAAGAGGCAGAGTTGCAGAGCAAAAAAAAAAAAAAAAAAAAAAAAAAAAAAAAAGAGGAAGAAGAAGAAGAAAGAGAAACTGATGGTCGGGGAAGAAGAAGGCAAGGAATTTAAAGCAAAGGATTAGGGCTCCATCAAACTGCTATTCGGGCAAACCAAAATGAAACCTGTAACCCGTCGGGCTTCTTCAACCCATTAGGGCCATTCATCCGATCCGCTAGCCCCTTTTCCCTGTTCAAAAAAAAAAAAAAAAAAAAAGCAAAAAAAAAAAAAAAAAAAAAAAAAACAAAAAGAAAAAATGCAGTCTACCTCGTAAAGAAGTCGAAGCGTAGATAATTCTTCGAAAAAGAGTATCAATACGTGCCTGCCTCCCCATGGATTCTCTACCGACTTCATCATATCTCAACATGATACCGTACATCTCATTCACCACCGATGTCAGCGGCGCCCACGGCTATCCACCAAACGGAGCAAGTATTCTTGAAGAGGTCTGGAAGCCTGAAGCGAGAAAGGAGTCAATAAAAAGTATTAAGTCATTAAGTCAAGAAGAGAAGAGTAACAGAGGTACCTCAGGAATATCATCCGGGAGAGGTAAACCAATAATATCTTCACGGTCAACAGGGCCACCTGCAATTGGAACCACATTTGAAGTCCCCAAGATAGGTATTTGAGAATCCCATGTTGGAAGAAGATGACCGAAGCCCGTTAGTGGAACTTGTTGAGAAGAAGCATTCTTTGGAAGATCCCATCAATAATGGACGAGGGGCAAAACCCGGATCACCCACTACAAGATTCTCTCGGCAAGATTGGATAGCAAGAGGTGGACCTAAAGAAACCGATCTCCAATATGATTCAAAATTCATTCCCCGATCAACGAAATCTTCATAGGAACGTTGCGGCTGACGTGAAATCTCGTCCATATCACTAAACGATGCATAAGGAAAACATGTAACGTTGGGAGGAGGAAAACGGGGTGTAGCGTCTGGTTGACTAATTTGTCTCCCAAATCTGTCACCAAGATACCAAGCACAGTAATCCGGGCCACGTAACAAGTACCGAAGCATGCTAGACGACATGGCATAAATGGATCTTTGATCACGCCGAATCAGATAATCCTTCCAAGGGTCCCAAAAAATCTGCGATCAAAATGGAGGTATATATATATTAATAATAAATAAAAAAATATATATATAGGGTTTCTTACAGATTCAACTGTCGCCCCCTCCAAACAAAGGCGCGTATATGCAGTCGAGTGCCTTCGAAGTGCACCTTTCCATCTAGCCATTCGAGGAAATGTTTGACTATTGGAGAAGCTTGTATCAAAAGGAGGGCGACTAAGAGGAAAATATTCGTAACACCAATACTGTTACAAGGAAATAATATGGGTGTTAAAAAAGGGGGTCCAAAATCGTTCAACCTAAAGCAAGGAAAATGTACTCACATTCAAGATGGGACAGAATCCACATAAGGCTTTTGTTTGAAGGCGTGTTGCTCGAGACAGATAGGTGTAAAGTCGCGCCATCGCACAACTTCCCCAATCGTAAAAATTCACCAATTCAAGGTCATAAAATGCTGCCAAGTAACCAGATTTGATATAGCCACCAGAAGAGTCAAGGAAGGTATGACCCGCAACAAAGATCAAGAAAGCTCTGGTAACAGTAATAACTTTAGCATCATATTTTGAAGCGTCAAGTGATGAGATCCATCTCAGGGACCGAGAAACTCGTCTTCAAGCCTGCTAAGCTGACATACCAATTTTTAGGGAAGATATCCCCACAATGTGGTCCCAACAGGTTTCGGACATTCTCCTCTGTCACGTTTTCGCCCACCGGGACGGGAGCTCCTACCCCCACACGGATGCCAGTAATCATGTAGAAATCCAGAGGAGTGATGGTTAACTCACAATGTGGCAGGTGAAATGAATTAGTATCACCCCACCATCTTTCTGCCACGATTAAAGCATTCTCGCCATCATTGAACGGTTCCAAAGCTTCAATAAAGTCGTACCAACCAATCTGTTGTACAAGATCACGTACACCTTTGCATCGTCTCAACACCAGCCACCATTCTACTATACCAGTGGTCCCTCCGCGAATACGTTCCCAAGCGTAATTCTATGAAAGAAAGCAGTGGTTGAGAAATAATGAAAGGAAACTTGGAAAACAAAGAAGAAAATTTCGATCAACAAGGAAACTTACAGGGTCTTCCAGGATTCTTGCAGAAACGTGATCATCCACATCGTTTAAAACCCCAACTCTTCGTCTTCTACGCAGCATAAGCAAAGTTGGAGGATCAGGAATAATGATAGCCATCCGCCTAGACGACATATTGAAGAAAAAAAAAGGAGTTTCTTACCTAAAGAAAGGTCTTTCTCCCCTATCTTATAAAAAAAAAAAGGGGGGGGGGGGTAATTACTTCCTCAAGAAGTTTTTGAAAAAAAAAATACTTTATCAGAATCGTCTCGTGAAAGAAAAGCAAGTCATGTCAGGACAAAGTGTGGAACGGAAGCCAAGAAGATGCACTTTCAGAATGTGAACGAAACCGACAAGCTCAACTGGGGCAGACCCAGCCAACGTTAGTATATTTCTTCATCAACCTATTCAACTATTTCAATCGGCTCGAACAAAGGGCAATCCAACTGAATCAACCGCAAAGGTTCAAAAATCAGGAAAATGGAGCTGACAAGCTTAACTGCGGCAAACATGGCCAACGTCAGAATTTCTTCATCAACCCATCAAAATCACCTCTTGGAAAAGATAAGGTGCGAAAGGGTGGTCATGGCTTTGTTCGTTAACCGAAAACGGTTACTCTCAAAGAGGGGCAACTGTTGACACCCCATTTCCGCACCTTCCATAGAAAATGTCATTCTTATACTTAGGAGCAGAATACAAGAGAAATTCTTTGTGGAGCAATTAAGGATTTTCATATCCTTTAAATCAAGCCCGTAAGTTCAACCAATCAAGCCCACAAGCTCTCAAGCCCACAAGCTCTACCAATCAAGCCCACAAGTTCAACCAATCAAGCCCACAAGCTCTCAATCCCACAAGCTCTACCAATCATAAGCTCAACCAATCAAGCCTACAAGCTCTCAAGCCCACAAGCTCTACCAATCAAGCCCACAAGCTCTCAAGCCCACAAGCCCAGCTCCTACCCATTTCATTATCCTTCCAAACCTGGGAATTCTCGCTATCATGATAGAGAGGAAGAAAATACGAATCCAATGGCGAAAGAATGGAATCATTCTGAGTTTGTATGAAGAAGTTATGAGCAAAACAAAATCTCATAAGACTAAAAGTCAAAGCAGTCAAGTTCCAGGGAAATACTAAAGGCACCCGATTTTTTACTAAGGGCACCTCTCTTTCTTCCTCATGAAGAACATGAAGAACATGGGTGTTCTTAATGGTGGTCATCATGATGATCACGATGATGATGGATTTTGATCGACAATGATTTTCGATTTTGAATTCATCACTAGGTTCTTAGGGATGATATGGAGCTTGGGTAGGAGACTAATTTCACATCAATCATGTTCTTGATGTGGTGAACAGTAATATCGGTGAACAGTAACAATACTTTTGAATAGTAACAATACTGTGAACAGTACCCATCGGACCCACATGTCATAATCAGATTTTTAATTGTCGCATACAATTGAAAAGCAACGAAGGAAAATTTGCGAAGAAAAGAAGAAAGAAAAAAAGGACGATTTACGGCCTTTTTTTCAACAAAGCAGCCCGAAATTGACGGAGAATTGAGATTTTTTTCCCTATAAATAGAGATCGAATTTCTCATTCAAAAACAACGAAAAACACTCCAGAGACTTCATTTTAGACTGGAAAACACTTCAAGCAGAGACTCAATAATAATTTCTCGCATTCAAACACTTTCTTCTTTATTTTTCTTTCGCTTAGTAATATCAAATCAAGTATTGTCTTTAAGTTTTTAAAGGATTAGCATTAAATTGATGGTACTTTAATTATTTTCTGCATACTTGACAAAAGCAAGAAATCATCATTAGAATATTTTCAAGTTTTCTTACATCATATTTCAAGTTAATTGTCTTTAAGTTCTTAAAAGATTAGCATTAAATTGCTGGTACTTTAATTACTTTCTGCATACTTGACGAAAGCAACAAATCATCCTAAGAATCCTTCAAGTTTCAATATCATAGTTCAGGTATATTAATTTCCTATCTCTTCGTTAATTATGTAGTCATACGGGAACGGAATGGTTTTCCATTTCGTAGTAACACCGCAGCTACTCTTTACATTACATAAAAATAATTACGCTTTATTATTAATTTTCCAAGTGGGATAAGTCAAAGTGTGGGTTTAAAGCGGAATTCCCTCCCACATTAGACCCATAATAAATATGTTTATTATATATATATATATATATATAAATAATATTAAAGTTTGCATTAATTCTATATTCTAATTAATTGATGTATAAGAATCTTTTCTCAATTTCTAATAAATTTCGGTATTAAAATCCTGCACATAAGTATTGATAAAAGTAAATTATAAATTTTTCCCCTTTAATCATGAAGTAGAGGTCAATCTTACGATTGGGCGGCTGATGGGTGCCTAACACCTTCCCATCCCGTACTAGAATCTCCTTACCCAGACTCTCTGATAGCAGACCATAAATATGCAAGTCATAACTAGGTTTTGTTTTCCTCAAAAGAATTCAAACTAGTTAAAAGGGTCCTGACTCCCTTTAGTCAGGTGGCGACTTCAAAACATCTCTTTCTTCTTTGCAGAGTTGTCCCTCTTACTAATGAACTAGTAAGAAATTATCTCTGCCAGACCCCTGTGTACATTAAACATCCACGAACGGATGAGAACATGGACCTCGCCCCATAACAATTATGGACAAAGGAAATAGACCGGAACCTCGACCCGTGCTAGGCGATCCCTCGATTTCTACAAGGTTCTTCCTTTTAAACTCTTTTGTTCGGTTAGATCAACTAAGATAAAGAATACCGAAATAATCAATCTTAGTTTATAATCTAACAAAGTGGATATCAAAGAGAAACACCTACATAGATTACCGATCTATCAACAAGCTTTAAATTTCATTCGAATAAACATCTATTCGGATCCCAACAAATCAAGTGCACACGAAATATATCACAAAGATCATATTACCAAAAAGAATTCTTCTAGTTTTCAATCTTCAAAGTACCTTCACAAACAACTTGATTCCCTAATGATCGATCAAATACAAAATGGAGTCTATTAACAATGGATGATCACTAGTCCTATCATCATATCTTGAGCAATAAAGCAATTCTGTAATCGTTGATCCTTGAACTAGTTTAAGGGATTTTATATCAGAAGAAAAGGATCATAGAATAAACAAACTATATCTGTCAAGTTTCAACTGTATCGTTAGTCAATCAAATTAATAATCGAAAACTAAAATAGCAATACGATTCCTAGTTTCCCACTATCGACCCTACTAAAGCTTCTTTGATCCCAGAGAATCTTCATACGAAGCATATGTAAGAGGTTTCAACTAACTAGGATATTCTCCTTTCCGATGATTATTACAAGAATACTACTAGTGGGATTCCCATACCAATAGTTGTTAGAGCACTACTCGGTCGAAGCGTTGCTATCTCAAGCTTATTTGTCAAGTTTAGTTGTCAAAACTATAAGTCTTGAGTTCTAGCATACTTATAGCTATGTCTCGAATTAGGATAAAATGTGTAGTTCAGCTTTAGATTTCAAGGCGTTCATCGATTGAAGACGAAGATATACTAAGGGGAGCTTGGAGGAACTTAATCAACAAAAGGTATGTGGAGACTTGAAATCATCTATCACTCAGAAGTCTATTTTATTCTATCTCCTATTGATACAAGGTCGTATAGCTATATAGACTTTACACTATACCTGAGTTTAACTAGCTTATATCTTTCTCGAAATATGTGTTAGAAAGCTTTTTTATTTACCTACTATTTGTGGGAGAAAACTACTTCTGCCGGTTTAGGTAATTTTGGGTGTGTGTGGATGAGAAGTGAATTTAAACCTTCAATAAATGTGCTGCACGATGAGCACTTTGATTCGAGAGATAATCTGTACAATTCTGGCCTAAACCGAAGACACGACCGTTCCAGATTTGTTTCGGTCACAGGTGAAGGATGTGAGGTTGATCTTAGGGAGGGAAGCGAAGAAGGTGTTGAGAGTATGAAGGTGAAGGCTATTTGATGACTTGTTAACAGAAGGTTGAGCAGGCTAGAAAATGTTGCAGACATGCTCTGGGTGTTGAATACGATGGTATTAACACTTGGTTTTCTGTGTTGTTGTTGGAAATAGGGATGAGAACCTATTTATACAAGTCAATAAGCCTCTATCACGTCTCTCGTGGGAAAGTGGATGAAGTGGAGTGATGGAGGAAGTGGAGTTGTGTGTTAGTGTCACACGGTTTCTTGCCCACTTCTCCTATCATCGCTAACCGCCCATGTTTCCCTGACACGATCTTGTGATGGCGTGTTGCACGCTGCACGCTATAAACCGCCAGATCAATACCCCAGTTTGTATCCCCCAGTTTGTGACATGATTGATGTCTCGAGTGTGTGGATCGTGGGACCCACATAAAATAGTACATGGTGAATCGTGAACTTGGTATGACATCGCATGCAGTCATCTTTAGCTGAACGTTTGGAGGCTGTATGGGCAGGCCACGCCTTGGTCGGTCACCCTGTGAAGAAGAGTGACGGATGGTGATCATGGTGATACCTTGTTTGCTGGTTGATTCGCACCCTAAGTCATTCGTCCAAGCTTGCAAAGTTAGACGGGCAAGATGGCTCGTAGCCTTGCTTGCGATCGTTGGGTGGGAGGCGCGCATGCTGCCTCTTTCGACCCAAACGTTTGCATGCTAAGGGAATTTCTATGGAGGGACCGGTTGGCCCTGCATGGAGGTGGTACAATGGTGTTCACGCCCATGCCTTCTTGACTCACAAAGATTTGATCTAAGCCACTCGACTCAGGAGGCAAAGACGAGTGGTCGAGATTAGAACTTATGGAGGGGCCGTGACATGCCACCTTTGGGAGCACGTACCGAGGAACTTGACCACTTCCGGTCTTGGCCGATCAACTAGGCGTGAAGTCGGGCCCACGGTGGTCATGCTAGCATGCTCGGTTCCTTCTAAGTCTCCATCTTTGCCTTCCATCCAAGCCTACGAAGATGGACGCTCGAGATGTTTATGCGACATATGCGCCGCAAACCCTAATTAGGATTTCGGACCGGCCACTTTGGGCGATCGGTTTTGGGTTACGTGCGCCTCCTTTGGGGAGACCGACCATATATGCAACATCTTAGGCCGACAGTGAGCATGTACATGCTTGCTCTTTGACCCTGGGCGCAACCTAAGCCATCCAACTATGCCTGCGAAGTTGGATGGTTGTGATCGTTTTGGATCTTCTCAACCTGCATAAGGCGTTAACCTAGCCTTATTTGGGCAATCATTTCTTGCACCACGGCTTTCCTATGAGGGAGTCGGTCATGTAGGTAGAAAGTTGGTCCCCCAATGGTGTATCATCACTTCACTACTTGTTTTAGGGTATAATCTAAGCCGTCCAACTATGCCTGCGAAGTTGAACGTTCATGATTAAAAGGAACCCTAGCCGTGCGTCATGCTCAATTTGAGCGCACGTTTTTGGAAGGACCAACTGTAGTTGGTCTTGACAGTTCGGTCATGCATGAAGTGGGTCCTAGGCGATCATGGTAGCATGCTCAGGACCCCCTGAATCTATATCTACACCCTCCATCTATGCCTGCGAAGTTGGACGGATGAGATCTATTTTTGGGTTTGTTTTCAGCAGGTGAGACTAACATGGGTAGTCTTGCATGCGTTCAACGGGGCTAATATAACCCGCCGTCAGGTATCCTACGGGTGTTTTCATGTCGAACACAAGGCTTTAATTAAGGCAGTAATGCTGCAAACCTACATAAAATCGGGATGGTTGCTACATGCTCCGCTCTAGGTAGGTTTTAATTCTCAGGGATGGTTGCACATGCTCCAATGAATTATCATGGCGAGAAATATTCATCACCTGAAGGCTTAATCCTTTGCAGGACGTCATCTTACAAAATTTGGCCTTTTATAATTTTTGCCCTGAATAGAATTCCACCATCAACATTAAGTCCCCTGCCTAGCATGCAATGATTATGCTATTGTAGGGTAGGCATGAGATGGTGACAAATATACATGAAAGAGACAAAAGTAACTAACCCCAGAAGGTAGCCGCCAGTGGTTATCCATGTGAACGCGCCGTCGCAAGCATGAAACTTTTGGCAGGCCCGGTTCCCTTCCTTGATTTTTGAAAACAAAAGGAATTCTTTTCCAATTAGAATTCTCCAAGCTTTGTCTATAAAAGGGAGAGAGTCGTCCCCCTTTTATTATATATATATTTTTTACATCACGTGCAGCTCCCGCCCGTGATTTTGCTGTCGCCCTGTCGCTGGAGCTCCGCCACCGTCCATCGGAATCGTCACCGCCGGCGCCGCCAACCAGGTTCGTGCAAAAAAAAATTCAAACCCTAATTGCTTAGGTAGAGCTCTTTTTGAAAACTGTAGTTTCTCGGGTAGGGCTTCCTTTTTTATTTTGAAAGGATTGTAGGTGTAGCGAAACATACCATAATTGATTCTTTTACCGCTGCTAGAGTTGTTTGGTAAAATGAAATGGAACTCATGAATATGTTGCTTGTTCCCTTTATCTTTGCATGTCAAAAACCCAATTTTTAGGTTGTAACTTGACAAGACTCCCGCCTTGAGCCTGTAAACGTGATCCCCAACTGTAGAAGAGTATGTTGACGTGCTTGCCTAGTTTTAGGGACGCACATGCATGATTTAGCATCCGCCTGCGTGACTTGTTTCCATGATGGTTTTTCCTTTATGCATGTTGTCCACCTACTTAATTTTAGCCTTCATGAAGAACAAGTTGCCTTCATGAAGGGACGAAATATTCATGAAAATATAGCCTTGGCGTCGGAGATGATCAATGAGTTGAGCATTAAAAGGAAGCATGGAAACGTGGGCTTAAAGCTTGACATTGCCCAGGCTTTTGATACAATAAGCTGGGATTTTATTCTCTAAGTTTTTAGGCACTATGGTTTCTCGGAGGATTGGTGCAATTGGCTTCTCAGTATTCTTCAATCTTCTCGGATTTCGGTCATGATTAATGGAAGCCCGGAAGGTTTTTTTAGCATTACAAGAGGTTTGAGACAAGGTGATCCTCTTTCTCCTTTGATTTTTGTTCTTATTGAGGATGTTTTGAGTCGTAACATTACAAAATTGTTTGATTCGAAAATAATGCAACCTATGGTTAGCAAGAAGAGTGTAGCCCCTACGCATTTGCTCTTTGCAGATGATATTCTTATTTTCTGTAAGGGTAACTTGCAAAGTTTAAGCATCTTGAAGGAGATGCTAGGTATGTATCAATTGGCTTCAGGCCAAAGTGTTAGCTATGCCAAAAGCAAATTCTATTTTGGTGGTGATAGAGACTCCCGGGCGGTTGCAATTAAAAATTATTTGGGCATGGAGAGAGCTTCTTTTCCGGACAAGTATTTTGGAATTCAATTGAAGCCAGGCATTGTTCGCCATGCTCATGTCCGTGAAGTGGTGGAGAAGATCATGGACAAGCTTGCTGGGTGGAAAGGTAATCTCTTATATTTTCAAGCTAGGTTGGTTCTGATTAAATCTGTTATTTCAATCTATGTCATACATTCAATGGCTGTTTATAAATGGCCGTGTAATATGATTAAGCAAGCGAAGAAGGCCATTAGAAATTTTCTTTGGTCTGGTGATGCGGAAAAACGTAAGTATTTCACGGTTAAATATGATGCTATATGTTGTCCTAAGCGTGAAGGTGGTCTAGGTTTGAAGAAGTTGAATGACGTTAATAGGGCTATGCTCATGAAGTTATGGATTTCTATTCGTGACTCAAACAAGACTTGGGCAAGATTCTTACGAGCGAAGTTCTTCAAGCTGAATGGTAATTTAATTGACTACAAGTTGGGTTCTTCGGTTTTTCCAGGAGTGCGTTTGGTTTACAATTTTGTTCATAAGCACACACGTTCAATTATAGGCAATGGTGATAATACTTCCTTATTCTTTGATAATTGGTGTGGTGATTTTTCGATTGCGAAGAGGCTTGGAATCTCTTCTACATGCCGGAATGAGTTTAAAACAAAGGTGAGTGATATCATTGTTGATGGTACATGGTCAATCCCGCAGGTTACGAGAAATTTGATGATCCGTTGCAATATTGATGTGGAGAACTTTCCAGTCATTGCTGGTGGGGATGATTACAAGATATGGGATTTGGATAAAAAAGGTGTCTTCTCGGTCAAATCGTCCAAGGAGGCCATTAGAGTGCGTGCGGCAATTGAGCCACATGCTATTTTATTTACACGTAATGTTGTGCACCCAACTTTGAGTGTACAATATTGGAAGGTGTGGGCTAATCAATGTTGTGCTACGGAGGATAATGTAATCAAATAAACTAAAAGGTCTATGCCTACTATTTGTCGCATTTGTAGGAGGGATGGCGAGTCTATGCGTCACATTACTTGGAAGTGTAGGTTTGCAAGGCGTATTTGGGCCTGGGCAGCGGGCATCTTTAATATGCAACCAATGGAGGACCTCGTTGATTCTTATAAGGTTGCAAAGGGTCGTAGTAGGATGATTAAGGATTTGTGGCTTGTTGCTCATCTTGCAATTGCCACGGAATTATGGAAGTTTAGGAATATCATTTATTTTGATGAGGAGAAGGTGAATTGGCTTGGTTTTAAGGGCCGATTTTACCAATTAATTCATGATAATTCGATCCGCATGAAGGGCTACATGTACAACAAAGAAGATGACTTGCGTATTTTGAATTACTTCAAGGTGGCACATAGGGATTGCCGGATTTCTACTCCTTTGGAGGTTGTTTGGTGGCCTCCAAACACTGGCGAGATTATGATTTGTTGTGATGGCGCGTCGCTTGGCAACCCAAGGCAGGCGGGTTGTGGCGTGACTTTCCGTGGATCAAGCGCGGAGATTTTGGGCAGTTTGTTGGTAGGCCTTGGCTGGCAAACAAATTTCTACGCTAAAGTTTGTGCAATTATTTATGGCGCGATGTATGCTAGAAGATGGAATATCAAGCAGCTTTGTGTTCGTTCGGATTCAATGAGTTGCATTCAAGCTTTTCAGGAGGGGCAGCTTCCTTGGAAGCTGATGCAGAAATGGAGGATGGCGAGATCTTTCTATGATAATATTAGATATGTTCATAGCTATAGAGAGGTTAATTTTTCAGCTGATGCCTCGGCTAAACAAGCATGTTTGTTGGCCGAGGATATTTTTGAGTTTTATGAGGGTAGTCCAGTGTCCACGAAAATTTATGAGTGGCCTGGAGAGGTTTATTATCGTTTCACATAAGTCTTCTACTAGTGATGGCCTCATGGCTATGCATTAGTAAGGCTTAATCCCTGTACAGTTTTTTCGTTTTTTAATATTATTGACCGAGTAAAAAAAAACCACCTACTTAGTTTTAGGGGTGCGCCTGCAAACCCCAACCCAATATTTGCGCCTGCTTAGTTTTAGGGATGCGCCTGCAAACCCAAAATCGACAGCCTTTTCTCACAGCTTCATGCATGCCAGTAATTTGTGCATGTAGGATGAGTCTCCATGTTAGCGTAGTCTCCTTGCCGGCATTGATCTTGTACTTGCTTGCATAATTTTGAGGCACTCTTGCGCTTGCGTTTATCGAAATTGTTGTAGAATCCTCATAAAAACTCGGATTTTGATGCTCCGCATATGTATCCTCAAGCCCAGAAAATTTCCAAGCTTTATTATAGAAGGTTTTTGAATTTTGAGCGTGTTTAGGGGATAAAAACCGCGAAATAGTAAACTTCCAGGAGGTTTTCAGAATTTTTTCAGGTTACGTGTTTTCTGATGTTTTGGCCACCCTTCCTTGCTCTTTCATCCGATTGTCGTGAAATTTTGATATGTTGTAGGTAACTTCCATATAAAGAGAATGGCACATAAAATAACACTAGATTCAATACCCATTGCTCCCAGTTCGTAATCGAACACAGGGTAGTGTAAATTTCCCTCAACTGAGTTTGTTTGGAGGACGCTTGAACCATCCCAATCCCATGTAATCTCCGTATTAGGTGCCTAACAACGAATTTGGGAATCACGAGAATCTTTTATTTTTGAACGACTCCTTGGAAACATGATGACACCTCCAATCTTATTGCAGTTACTCAATGATGAACGCGGAGGACAATGTTGTGAAGGGAGGTGTCGACCCTTTCAGAGATGTGCCAAATATAGATGATGGAATGCTTACCAAGTCTTTTCCAAACGTCAGGAAGCACCCCAGCCATAATAAAATCTTTATTACCGGTTCAGAAAGTGAAGAGGGTCTACCATCGTCTTTAGCAGGCGTGATGAGGCTTTGTCTCCAGAAGAAAGAATATCCACCTTCTACTATTGACTTCAGAATTTGCCAGAATCCACTTAACTCATACGAAGGATGGATGTGGCGCATGTTGGGTAATGAATGGATTAGAGACAACTTAACCAGGGCGCGAATTCTTGATGCTATCTAGGCGTCTGCAATTCTTCATGTCAAGAAGGATATCCCAGGTTTGGTCGCTTTTGCTGCTCGATGGCGTTCTTCTACGAACACAGCTTTATGCACATGGGGTGAAATGACTATCACTCTTGAGAGCGTGTCTGCATTAATGAGCCTTCTTGTTGCTGGCAGTCTTAATTGCAAACGTCATCTATCAGGCTATAATTTAGAAGGTGAACGAATACGATCAGTTGGAGAAGAAGCTGAAATGTTTCTACACTTGGTGGGTAGGTGAATGGTCTTCCATGCAAGGTAATGATGATCTTAGCACAGCTGCATTCTTGTCCTTGTGGTTGTCCAGAGATATTCTTGATGACGGCTCCGGCATGAAAACTATTAGAA
This sequence comes from Papaver bracteatum, assembly GCA_023529315.1. Lineage (NCBI taxonomy): Eukaryota > Viridiplantae > Streptophyta > Magnoliopsida > Ranunculales > Papaveraceae > Papaver > Papaver bracteatum. Next base: position 401,535 of record JAJJWX010003108.1, read on the forward strand.
AGAAAATCATCATATTCGCCATTAAGCTAGGCAAAGGTATAACTCTCCCTTTGGCTTCGTTATTCCTAGGCTCGCTGTATGGTCACCTGAATTCTTTAGTGGAGGAGATGTATATTTCCAACGGGTACATGAAGGTAGATACATATGTGCACATCGCCTTTCTTCAGGCATTTTTGTGGGAACACTTTAAGGATTACGCTCCCATTCCTACAACCTCAGTCCCCAACTTGTATGGTGATTCAAGAATAATCCGTTGGCAGAATAGACGTCCAAAAGCTGGGGTGAGGCTCGTATATTTGATCGATAGTGTGAGTGCCATAGACTTTCGTCCTTGGGGGCCGGTTCATCCTTCCGACATCGTCCCTGTCATTGAGCTGCCGCCTGAGGGGAGAGATATGAGCCCTGAAGAAGTTGTTTTCCTGCGGAGCTGTATACCAAGATATGTTCCTTCTTTTTGTGATGGCAGGCTAAGCATTATTCCATATAATATTGATAGAGCCGCTTGCCAAATGGGTTTTGATCAAGGTGTCACATGCCTTGATGTTGATGTTTTCTCGCCGGAGCTGAAACTTCCTTTTCCTTCCCAGGGGAGAAAGCCGGTAACTACTTCTGGTTACAAAGATTTTTGGAAGGGGCAACTGCTGCTCTTTAAATCATTTGCTAGCAAAATGGCAAATGACCTTCGTTGTGAACCTCTTGATGACGTCTTGGATGGTCATAGGCGATTGAAACCCCTTCTAGGAAAACGAGGCAGGGTTAACGCCACCGACTTCAATCTCAAGTCCAAGAAAAAAAAGCGAGCAAAGCGAGCATGTAGTCCAGTAATTCTCAACTCTTCCAATATGCAGGTATTCCGAATTCTTTATGCTTAATTTTCAGTTTCTATTTCCATGAGCAGCTTCTATTAATCCTTGTTAGTGATTAGAGGATTACTGAAGAAAATGCCTTTGCCGCACTGGCCCGAGTTTACAATGAGGAGCGTGGAGGCAACGGGAAGTCTGGAAATCTTCATGCTGAGAAGCCTGATAATAATGACCTTCATGTAGAACAGTCTGGAAACACTTATCCTCATGCGGAGAAGTCTGGAAACATTGATCTTCATGTAGATAAGTCTGGTAACACTGATCCTATCATATACAATGATGAAGATGGTGCAAGCTCGATTGAAGAGAATGCCTTTCAGAGCAGTAATTTTAGTGAGCTTGTAGATGAGGCCATGTCATCAATCCAGACCAGTACTTCGAGGAGTTTGGAAGGGACATCTACTGCGATGGTTCCTTCTAAAGAGATATTGTCGCCAGCAGTCGTTCTTGGTGGTATGTTCGACCTTCCTTTTGATAATCCACGTCCTGATCATGTGTTGGTTGGAGGGTTCAGCGTGCCGGCCCAGTTTGAGGAGTTGTACACCACAATATGGAAGAAACATGGCCACATTGCTACCACCACGAAGCTGAAGAGTCATCTTGCTTTGGTAAATCGCATTCAGGAGGCCTTACCCTCTATTCGGGAGATGAGCGTCGCAATTGGTCGTGATGTTTCTGAAGACGTGATGGAAGACTGGAAGTGCCACTTGGATGTGTTTGCGTAGTATGACTTCAATGCTCCTTGGTTCTTCAAAGGGTTTCATGCAATTCAGGAGATTCAGAAGAAGCGAGGTACGGTGCCTTCCACTGAACGGGTCGTTCGTCAGAAACAAAAGGTTGGTAGGTTGGCCGAGGAGTTGAAATCTCAGCAAGCCATTCTACGGAAGATGGAAGCTTCCCTTGCTCGTAAGGATGAGGTGTTGCTGAAAGACTTTCCTTGAAGTATTCATGCCGTCTACTTGTGCTTTCTCTTTAGATGCTTTTTGAGTGATTGTGAGGATTTCCTTTCACACAGTTTGGTTTTAGGTTCTGAATTGATAGGTGATTGAATCTTGGACTGGTTTATTTACGACATGCTTTTATGAATGTTTGACTCTTGGAAAAGATTATTCTAAAATCATACATGTCATGTGAAATTGAAAACGCAGTGTGAAAGGGAAAGGTGAGGGGTGGTGATCATGTATGGCGCTTGCTCATTGAGTATCCTGTTCATATATGTAGGACTCCAAGTCCCCAGTAGGATATATAACTATCTTACAGTAATGTTTGCTGGGACTTACTTATCTTTCGAAATCCGTGTATGAGAATGAGCACTCCCAAATACCTTCTCCCCGAAGAGCGTGTGCAAATTTTTTTAGGGGAAATATTATTTCTCTGAATTTATCTTATCGTGGACAATGCATTTAAATGCGTGGCACTTGCTGGTGGGGTGATGGAGAAATCGATGGTAATGACAATACCTCGGGTTGGCTGTCTCTTGATCGGTGGGCGGACCCCACACCGGCGGCAGTTGTACTTATCCATCACGTACCCATGTATCCAACAACTCCACAATCTTCCTTATGGGAAACGGGAATCGTGGATCTCTTGAGTCTAAACTTTCCGTGTGTCGCGGCTCTTCCCTTAGGTTTCGGTGTGAAGCACGCTTTGGAGACGAGATTCAGGCGTTGTCACGTGTCGCTGCATCCACGGCCCTCTTGGTCGGGTGATTCTGCTGAAACATGGAGGACGTTGTGCTGGCGATGATATTGTCGTTGAGCTGGTGATTTGAAGGCTGCAAGATCCTACGTTCATATGCTCTCTGATTGATTTCTCCTTCCTCCAGTGTTTCTTCCCCTGGATGAAGAGTCAGCACGGGTTGGGCATTATTCTGAGTTTTGGCAAGAGCCTTGAGGTATAAATCTTCTAACAAGGCTTCGTACGCAGTTGATTCTCTGTTTTTATCCAGCAAGCGTCGTAATTCTTCATGCTGGTCGATCAGTCTCGAGCTCTCGTTGCCAGGTGAAAGGTTTTGTTCGTCTCTGGGCTCTTTGGGGCCATGTGTTCCGCCAGTTCTTCTGAAAACCTGACCTCCATAATTTCTTGCGTCATTAGTGATACTTACCGGGTAGCTGCTTTCAGAGCCCTCATGTAATTGAACCGATATGTCGTTCAAGAGACGGAAGGTTTCACTCTGCCTTCTGGCAATACCTGCTTGATTTTCCTGGACGTCTTCCAGCATCCTGGTCATATTTTCAATGACACTTGAATTATCCATGGCTTCTGAAGGATTCAATGAATGGGAGTACATCTCGGGATGAACTTCTGGGATTTGGTGAAGAGTGAATTGATAATCGGATCAAATCTAAGATCTACCTCTCCAAAGTCGAATAAAAATTGGTAGACTTTGAAGATTCGAGTTTTGCAACCGAGAGATTAACCTCCCACTGTGGTCGCCAATTGTTTGTGGGAGAAAACTACTTCTGCCGGTTTAGGTAATTTTGGGTGTGTGTGGATGAGAAGTGAATTTAAACCTTCAAAAAATGTGCTGCACGATGAGGACTTTGATTCGAGAGATAATCTGTACAATTATGGCCTAAACCGAAGACACGGCCGTTCCATATTTGTTTCGGTCACAGGTGAAGGATGTGAGGTTGATCTTAGGGAGGGAAACGAAGAAGGTGTTGAGAGTGTGAAGGTGAAGGCTATTTGATGACTTGTTAACAGAAGGTTGAGCAGGCTAGCAAATGTTGAAGACAGGCTATGGGTGTTGAATACGATAGTATTAACACTTGGTTTTCTGTGTTGTTGTTGGAAATAGGGATGAGAACCTATTTATACAAGTCGATAAGCCTCCATCACGTCTCTCGTGGGAAATTGGATGAAGTGGAGTGATGGAGGAAGTGGAGTTGTGTGTTAGTGTCACACGGTTGCTTGCCCACTTCTCCTATCATCGCTAACCGCCCATGTTTCCCTGACACGATCTTGTGATGGCGTGTTGCACGCTGCACGCTGTAAACCGCCAGACCAATACCCCAGTTTGTATCCCCCAGTTTTTGAAATGATTGATGTCTCGAGTGTGTGGATCATGGGACCCACATAAAATAGTGCAGGGTGAATCGTGAACTTGGTATGACATCGCATGCAGCCATCTTCAGCTGACCGTTTGGAGGCTGTATGGGCAGGCCACGTCTTGTTCGGTCATCCTGTGAAGAAGAGTAATGGATGGTGATCATGGTGATACCTTGTTTGATGGTTGATTCGCACCCTAAGTCATTCGTCCAAGCTTGCAAAGTTGGATGGGCGAAATGGCTCATAGCCTTGCTTGCGATCGTTGGATGGGAGGCGCGCATGCTGCCTCTTTCGACCCAAACGTTTGCATGCTAAGGGAACTTCTATGGAGGGACCGGTTGGCCCTGCATGGAGGTGGTACAATGGTGTTCACGCCCATGCCTTCTTGACTCGCAAAGATTTGATCTAATCCACTCGACTCAGGTGGCAAAGACGAGTGGTCGAGATTAGAACTTATGGAGGGGCCGTGACATGCCACCTTTGGGTGCGCGTACTGAGGAACTTGACCACTGCCGGTCTTGGACGATCATCTAGGCGTGAAGTCGGGCCCATGGTGGTCATGATAGCATGCTCGGTTCCTTCTAAGTCTCCATCTTTGCCTTCCATCCAAGCCTGCGAAGATGAACGCTCGATATGTTTCTGCGACATATGCGCCGCAAACCCTAATTAGGATTTCGGACCGGCCACTATGGGCTATCGGTTTTGGGTTATGTGCGCCTCCTTTGGGGAGACCGACCATGTATGCAACATCTTGGGACGACAGTGAGAATGTACATGCTTGCTCTTTGACCCTGGGTGCAATCTAAGCCATCCAACTATGCCTGCGAAGTTGGATGGTTGTGATCATTTTGGATCTTCTCAACCTGCATAAGGCGTTAACCTAGCCTTGTTTGGGCAATCGTTTCTTGCACCACGGCCTGCCTATGAGGGAGTCGGTCATGTAGGTAGAAAGTGGGTCCGCCAATGGTGTATCATCACTTCACTACTTGTTTTAGGGTATAATCTAAGCCGTCCAACTATGCCTGCGAAGTTGGACGTTCATGATTAAAAGGAACCCTAGCCGTGCGTCATGCTCACTTTGAGCGCACGTTTTTGGAAGGACCAACTGTAGTTGTTCTTGACCGTTCTGTCATGCATGAAGGTGGGTCCGAGGCGATCATGGTAGCATGCTCAGGACCCCCTGAATCTATATCTACACCCTCCATCTATGCCTGCGAAGTTGGATGGATGAGATCTATTTTTGGGTTTGTTTTCAGCTGGTGAGACTAACATGGGTAGTCTTGCATGCGTTCAACGGGGCTAATATAACCCGCCGTCAGGTAGCCTACAGGTGTTTGCATGTCGAACACAAGGCTTTAATTAAGGTAGTAATGCTGCAAACCTACATAAAATCGGGATGGTTGCTACATGCTCCGCTCTGGGTAGGTTTTAATTCTCAGGGATGGTTGCACATGCTCCAATGAATTATCATGGCGAGAAATATTCATCACCTGAAGGCTTAATCCTTTGCAGGACGTCAGCTTACAAAATTTGGCCTTTTACAATTTTAGCCCTGAACAGAATTCCACCATCAACACCTACGTTCATCATTATTCTTGAAGAAAGTCAAAAGATGGTCATGTGAATATCGCCTTGTAACATCCTACATGATTTGTGTAAGACAGTCATTTGATGTAAACTCGGAATTTTTCGTATTGATCATTCTATCACTTGAAAATTGCTTATAAGCTAATAGTTTGTGTGAGACAGCTATTGTCGTCTTCTAAGAATGTTTCAATGATTGAAGTGGGAGTTTTGAACAATTAATCATTATCTGGATATAGCACAGTATGCATACCCATATGCAAACTGTTGTAAGAATAATTCAGGTACGTGAACCAAGAATGCATACCCGTATGTGAACGGTTTTAACTGTTAAAGTATGGTAACTAAGTTTGCAAACTTTTTCACCTGAGTTTGGTCCGAAACGATAGTATGCGTACCCGTTTGCGAATTGGAAAAGATTAAAAGTTCAGAACTTAAGTTTGCGTACCCTTTTGAAAACTTATGTGGTTAAGTTCTAAAATCGGTTAAGTATGATTTCATACTTATGAACAAATACATTTATATATTAAGGAATGCAATCTTTGCTAACCGTGGCTAAAGTTTTCATGAACTGATTCTTTTGAATCAATCCGATTTTTCTTCAAATGTGTTTTGTATACTTCTATGAGAACATAAATAATTGAGCAACTCTATGTGTAACACAATTAGATTCATTTAATTATCATTTTATCTAGAAGTGTTAAGATGAATGTGGTTAACACAAAAGTGTTCATATGGCTAACTTCGGTTAACTGTTACTGAGCTAACTCAATATACACGTTTAGGTACGGTTACTATATCTAAATGAAGGTATATTTCATTTGTGTGTAACAAGCTAAGACCATCTAACGGTGGAGAGATATTGCTTTTGTTTTAAACAAACTTATCTTGAATCATAAATCAGGATTTCATCTAACGGTGAATATTGATTGCTTTGTTTCAAACCTATCAAACCCTGATTTGAAGACTATATAAGGGAAAACTCTAGCAACTGGGAATACTAATCCCCACACCTCATGTGTCATACTATTTGCGACTAGTGTCGATTATACTTTAACCTAGGTTTTTCCTAAACCCATTATAGGTTAACAACTTAAAGACTTCATTGGGATTCTGAAGCCAGGCCTAACTATTTTCTCTGTAGTTGCGTGATCTTACTTGTTTTATCGTATTGAGTACTATCTTCTCTAAGATTTGCTCGAGATTTATCTCCGATATGTAAGATATAAAAAGTAATCACAAAGCTCTTCGTCTCATTCTTTGTTATTCCATAATAACTTATTCTACTACCATATAGTTAAGTTATTTTGAGGTGACATAAATTCATTAATTTTGGGTTTTGATTTATGCTCTTTAATTTTCTTTTTCATTTGGATCTAATTCTCAATAATGGAAGACGAGGAAGACATGATATTAATCGTTGATTTACTTTTTTTCCTCTTAAAATCATGATTATTTTTTTTAGATCTTGTATAATCATACAGTACATATCAATATCTACAATGGGATTATACACTTTTCCTTCGGTACATATTGATACGTATTGTTGGACCTTAAACTTTTTCCTTTGATACATATTTTCATTAAGTACATATTGAAAAAGTGGGGGTATAACAATCACATGCAATATTTCGCTTAACAATCTGTATGGACTAAGTCCAATATACTTTCAAGAGAATCAACTAGACAGACAGACTCAATCTTAAGAAAAGTATATCAAAGAGTTATATCTCAATTTCTCGATTCAATCCTCACTCAAACAAATAGAAATCTGCGATCTTGATTGAATACAATAGAAATAACTTGAACGGTACCAAAGACCAATGTTCAAGTATCAATTAGTTTCAATCAACAACCAAAGGTCGGATTTACCAATTGATCGATTCAACGCACAACATGTGATATTTCAATTATATAAAAAAATATAATTCAGAAAAGAAATAAGACAGACACCAAAAGTTTTGTTGATGAGAAAACCGCAAATGCATAAAAACCCCGAGACCTAGTCTACATTGAACACACACTGTATTAAGACACTACAGACACTAGCCTACTACAAACTAACTTAGGTCTGGATGTAGTTGAACCCCAATCAATCTCACACTGATCCAAGGTACAATTGCGCTCCTTACGTCTCTGATCCCAGCATGATACTACGCTCTTGATTCCCTTAGCTTATCTCACCCACAACTAAGAGTTGCTATGACCCAAAGTCGAAGACTTTAATAAAAAATCTTTCTCACACAGAAAAGTCTACATGAATAGATAAATCTGTCTCTCACAGAAATACCTACGAGTTTTGTTCCGTCTTTTGAGAAATCAAGGTGAACAAGAACCAATCAATAACATGGACTTATATTCCCGAAGAACAGCCTAGAATTATCAATCACCTCACAATAATCTTAATCGACTAGCGAAACAAGATATTGCGGAATCACAAACGACGAGACGAAGATGTTTGTGACTACTTTTTTTATCTTTCCTATCGGAGAATAAATCTAGAGAAAATCTTAGAGAAGATAGTACTCAATCACGATAGAAAACATCTATATCATAACACGCAACTAAAGAAAAAATAGTTGGGTATGGCTTCACAATCCCAATGAAGTCTTCAAGTCGTTAACCTACAGGGTCTCGATAGAAACCTAAGGTTAAAGGAGAATCGACTCTATCTTATACAACCAGTATCGCACATGAGGTGTGGGGATTAGGTTTCCCAGTTGCTAAAGTTCTCCTTTATATAGTCTCCAAATCAGGGTTTGCAATCTAAGTTACCTTGGTAACAGAGCATTCAATATTCACCGTTAGATGAAAACCTGATTAGATTCAAGCTAATATCTTTCAACCGTTAGATCAAACTTAGATTGTCATACACAAATGAAATGCATGTTCAATTAGGTTTGGGTAACCGTACCTAAACGTGTACACCTATTTGGTTCAAAAATATTTAACCAATGGTTAGCCATATGAGCACTTTCATATCAACCTTATTCATTTTCACCATAACTAGTTCAAGTGACTTAAGTGAACTAGTTAAAGAGTTGTTCAATTGCTTAGATATCATAGAAGTATACAAGATACAATCGAGGCAAAAATGATTTTGATTCACTCGAATCGATTCATGAACATTATATACACGGTTTGCAAATATTGCATTCCTTAATTTATAAATGTCTTAGTTCATGAATAAACCATTTTTAGAAAATAACCCACTTAAGTACGCATACAGGTACGCATACTTAAGTACCCATATTGAGCTTGTTTTCAGTTCACAAACTCCAGCAGAAGTTCACGGGATGTGAACCTCCGACAATACGCGTACATGTACGCGGACTTAGCTCCGGTCATCCTAAACCAGTAAAGTACGCATACTTTGAGGATTTTGGACTTACACAAGTATGAGTTCACATACAATGTTTATATCCATTCAAGGTTATATATTATAAACTCTCATTTCAATTATTGAAACATTCTTAGAGGATGTTATATAGTTGTTATTCACAAACTATTTTTCATCAAAGCGATTTTCAAGAGATTTAAATGTTCAACATGACTTTCGTCACGGGTAAATATGAAATTGGCCAAAGCAAAAGCTTACCAACACATATTTTGAGAAATAGATAAGCGAGATAAACTAGGCTCGAAATAGAAAATGTGTATAATCGAAGTCTATATAGCAATATGACTTTTGTCTCAAGATAGGAGATAGAGTAGATAGACTTTTGAGTGATAGATAAGTTCAAGTCTCCGCATACCTTTTTGACGATGAAGTTCCACCAGTTCCTTGAGTAGTTATTCGTCTTTGTATGATGAACACCGTGGAGTCTAGAGCTCAACTACACTTACTATCCTAGTCCGAGACTTAGCTATAAGTAGACTAGAAATCAAGACTTATATTTTTGGCAACTAAACTTGACAAACAAGCTTGAGATAGCAATGCTTGCGAGTTCGACCGAGCAGTGATCTAACACATATTAATATGTATTGTTGGATTACTATGCATTATGGGATCATAAATTTTTTCCTTCAGTACATATCAATATGTATCATGGAATTATACAATTTTTCCTTCAGTACATATCAATATGTATTCCAGGATCAATATGTACCGTGGGATGATACACTTTTTCCTTCAATACATATTTTCCTTCGGTACATAACAATATGTATTGCTGGATCAATATGTATTGTGGGATTATACACTTTTACCTACAATATGTATTTTGCTCTAGTACATATCAATATGTACTGTGGGATGATACACTTTTTCCTTCAGTACATATCAATATGTACGATCATATATAACAATATGTATTGCTCTTGGTGATTAGCAGAGATGTTCTTCTTCTTCTTTTTGTTGCTGGTGCAGGAATACTATTTTCTTTTTCTACTAATTTTTTCTCTTATTGCTCTTTTAATTTTAATCTTTTTTGAGTTTTTATCAATAATTGTCGTCACATTCGTCAATGATTTTACTGGATCTATGTTTTTTCTTACTTTTGGTTGATGATTTTGATCATTTATTGTTGATCGTTTCATTGGATCTGTTTTTCTGGCGTTCAATTTTAATTTTCGTCTGAAAAAATAAAGAAGAAGAATAAAGTAGATGATTCACACGTAATTGGTGAGGGAAATCAAGTAATTTTAATATTTTAAAACCTTTTTGGACCAGCGGTTAAAAGTTTTCTCCCGCTGGACTATAGGATAACCCCTATACGGGTTTGTGGACCAACCAACAAATTTCCCAAAAAAATCAGTATGCCTCAAAACAAGTTTCCTATTAATATTTAGTGGGCTTACCATTCGGTTCAAGAGCCCAATCATTTGTCTTGTCTTGATTACTATTAGGCCAGAATTTACTAAGCCGAATAACTCATATGCCTCTAGGGGTGTGCAATGGACGGACGGATGTGGATTAGGTGTCGCCCGCGTCCAATCCGTCAAAGTTGTGGATTTGGAAAATCCAAACGTGTCCAGCCAATTACCCGCGTATTTGACATCCGCAGATCAACGGATGATACGGACCGGATGCGAATTAACCGCGGATTTAGTTAAAAAAAAAACTAGTTTTACACAATACCCTAATCTAATCAAATAATCAATAATCGTCACTTAGGAAAGATGCGGATTAACCCATCTTTACTCCAATTAAACCTATACAGACTATAATACCAGGACCAGGACCCTACACTTCAATTCAATACTATAAAGTTTAGATGACGCCAAGTGGGCTAAGCCACCCAACCAGACCAGATCCCGATGTCTAAGAATTAATGATTTCTTTAACCAATAGAAAATCGAATCTTTGGAAGCAAGTACAACTAACGGCTTGATATACATACTTCTCTTTTCAAGAATTTGAGCTGTGCAGAAATAGCTTCCCGTTCATAAGTTCTCATTAGTTTCCAGAGTCCATACTAGAGACAAGCATGATACAATTGAAGGAATCTCATCTAGCCATGTCAAATCAAACATGTCGCTTAACAACATAGACAAAATGTGAAAGGAAAAGTGTGGGTTAAACATGAATAAATTTGATTTAGAATACTATCATACGGTATGGGTGAATCCGCGGTTTTCAAAGTCCAACCGCAACCAACCTGTTAAAAACTGCGGATTTTAGAATCCCATTCGTGTTCGTGTTCGGCCCATAGATCTTGCGGATTGGGTTTCACCCGTAATTTTACGGACGAACACAGGTGAAATCCATGATTCCTGATCTTTTGCTCACCCCTATATGCCTCCCTAAAACTTGAGCCTCCTCCTTATCTGATAAAATACTTGTACAAACATTCTCCTTTCTGAACCCTCAAATTCTTGACAGGTTAAGATATTATTTTTAGCTCATCAGCGAGAAACTTGTTCACTGGATATTTTTGTGAACTCTTGAATGCTATTTATAGTTGAAGATATCCATGTTACTTTTTGCAGTCATTTACAAGGAATGTCACTGCCACTGAGTTCTACTGTTCATCACTTTCTTAAGCTCTAATCATTTATACAGATTTGTAGCAATGCAGCTTTTACAAAGGAAGCTTAAAAAGCTCAAGTATATTGAGGCCATCAAGACTCACTCTGTAGTAAAATATGGTTTAAGATTAAATTTTGGTTCTGAAAGTTGAAGTAAAAGTGTAATACACATTAGGCCCTATGAGGGAGTGCCATATTCATGCAACTAAGGCGAAAGATGGCGAGAAGAGCTTGCACTGCCCTAGGAAGCATTATAAGTGTGCCAGAGATTAAAAAAAATAAAAAAAATTAGTAATAAGATGGAGTTTGTCAGGTTGTAATTTTTTTATTGTACTTTTTTCAGCAGTTCAACTGCCATGTAAAGAAAGAAATTGGATTTTAGATCTCATAAAAAAAAGTTAGGTCTGTCATTCACATTTAAAATTGCAGCTTCTAAGTGATTACTTGTTGAGTTCTCAATATAGTCAGTTTAAAGATTTGGAATATCAATGACAATCAGCAACACAATTATCTCTAGTTAATGCAACCCCAACTGCTTAACTATTCCATTAACTAATATCAAAACCGACTAAATATAAATTTCAAGTGTTATACTCAAAGTTCTTTAATTCAAACTCCAAGATTTGGTAAGCAGTATTGAAGATTAGGGAATGTTAAGAAAGAAAAAAAAATTAATTATATAAGACTTTTGTCGTCTAGAATCACATACTGGACTTATCAAAATTAGGCGATTGATAAAAATATCCATGCACGACTTATTATAATATGCAAATCAATGACAAAAGAGTAAAGGAAAATACTTTCAACACTTGAATCCTGGTGTTTATGGGTGAAAACGGTTTCTGCTGATTTCGGTAATTTCGGGTGTGTGGGTGAGAAACGAATTTAAACCCTAAACAATGTATTGCAAGGGAGTACTTTAGATTCGAGAGATCAATCTGTACAAGTCCGGCCTAAACCAAGAAATGGTCGTTCCAGACTTGCTTCGGTCAAAAATTAAAGGAGAATGGGTTGGTTTTGGGGAGGGAAGCAAGGAAAGTGATGAGACCAGAATAGTTGATTTCTGGAAGAGTAGTTATTTTCTACGACTTGTATCAGAAAGTGGGAAGCTAACAAATGGAAATCTAGCAAATGTTTTCTGAGTGTTGTATGCTCCTGAATGAACTTGTTGTTCGGTGGAAATAGGTAAGACCTATTTATACAATTCGAAGTCAAATGTACTCTGGTCTCATTAAGGAATGGAAAAATGGGTGAGTAAATGGGAGGAGGAGGTAACCGTTAACGCATGGAATTAATGTTCCATAAAAAAAGTGTTTCACCCTTAACTCCCCGTATTTAATAACCGCCTCATCCTTATGACATTTCCTCATGACGGGCGTAGTGTACGCCGCACGCTGTAAACCTCCAAACCAATACCCAAAGAGGATCCCCCAGTTTGTGATATGTGTTGATGTCTCGAATGTTTTGTGGAAAACATGTAGCATATTGTTGTTGCCTGGAAAGTCGAGTTTGGGAGACTTCCTGGCTTGGTGACCTTCGACGGTCGAGATTTTGCATCTTAAGAGGAAAGGTAACCGTTGATCGTCGCATGCTTTCGTTTTTTGGTGGCCGCATAGGGAAGGCCAGCATGGTGGCGCGGTAAATTTGGAATGCCTTGGGGCGGTTTGGCGTGGCCAAACTAGGGTTTTGGGCCAAAGGTTACCATGCGTTGTCTGGTAACCTTGGACGGCTAGGATTTTCTCCTGGGATAGAAGGGAGACTGTTGATTGTCGCACGTCTTCGTTTTGGTAGCCGCATAGGAAAGGCCAGCATGGTGGCGCGGATAGGTTGGCATGGAATTCCTTGGCGAGGTTTGACGTGGCCAAATTAGGGTTTTGGGTCAAAGGTTACCATGTGTTGTCTGGTAACCTTGGATGGATAGGATTTTCTCCTGTGATTGAAGGGTGACCGTTGATTATCGCACGCCTTCGTGTTGGTAGCCGCATAGGGAAGGCAAGCATGGTGATGTGTATAGGTTGGCATGGGGTCATAGCAAGGTGCGTTTGGAATGGCACGGTGGGGGCCAAGGGATTGGCATGGACGGTTCGGCTTGGCATGGTGGGGCCAAGGGTTTGGCATGCCATGGGCGCAAGGTGCGGCTAGCATGGATAGGGCCAAGGAAATATGCGGTTTGGCTTAGCATGGTGGGACCAAGGGCATGCCATGGGCACATGGTGCGGTTTGGCTTGGCATGATGGGTCCAAGGGTTTGGCGTGACAAAGCTAGGATCGTGAGCAAGCTAGATCGTGACCAAGCTAGGGTTTTGGGTCAAAGGTTACCATGTGTTGTCTGGTAACCTTGGACGGCTAGGATTTTCTCCTGTGATTGAAGGGCGATCGTTGATTGTCGCACGCCTTCATTTTGGTAGCCGCATAGGGAAGGCTAGCATGGTAGCGCGGCTAGGTTGGCATGGAGCCATGGTAAGGGGTGTTAGCATGGTTGGCATGCCTCGGCGCGGTAGGTGTGGATGGCACAGTTTGCCATTGGTACATGGGTGCGGCTAGCATGGTTGGCATGCCTTGGCGCGGTGGGTGTGGATGGAACGGTTTGCCATTGGAACAGGGGTGAGGCTAGCATGGTTGGCATGCCTTTGAAGCGGTAGGTGTGGCTGGCGCAATTTTCCATTGGCACAGAGGTGCGGCTAACATGGTTGGCATGCCTTGGCACAGTAGGTGTGGCTGGAACGATTTTCCATTGGCACAGGGGTACGGATGACATGGTTGGCATGCCTTTGGCGCGGTAGGTGTGTATGGCACGGCTTTCCATTGGCACAGTGTTGTGAGAATTAGGGTTTTGGCCTATCGAAACCCTAATTAGCATTAAAAAAAGGTACCCTGGTAATTTTCTCGCAGTCATATTAAAGAGTTCAATAAATGTGCTTGGTGGAGACATTATTACTCAAGTTCTGTGATGTCATTTTCTGACTAGGGTTTTACCATTTTAACCTTAAGCTAAAAACCACCATCAACATTAAGTCCCCTGCTTAGCTCGGAACAAGGGAATTGTTGCGAGGTAAGCATATGATGGTGACATACAAGGACGGGATCGAAACGTAAGTCATGCAAGATGGACATGAAAGTCCGACTAACCTTTTTCGAGAGGTAAGGAGAGTTCATGATCCTGCGTTTTGAATCCTTTCATAGATTCTATTTGTGGTGTATACCGTGAAGTGATGAGATGAGGATCGTTGGTTTGGTCCGGCTACGCATCATCTTGACTGGGTTAGGAAACATCATAACGATGGCTCGACGAGTTGGTGCTGGTGTGGCAAGTCATGTCACGGACATCTTGGCATGATGGGGCCACAGTAATGGAACGGACAACTCGGCGCGCTTCGGTCATGCTAAGGCGCGGTTTGGTGAGGCAAGGCATGCATGGACGGCTTGGAGTGGTGGGGCCAAGGCATGACGGGCTTGGTGATTTATCTTTACGGGCCCAGTTGCCTCTTTTCCTTACTTGACTCAAATAGGAAGTCATTTCCTTATTCAAACTCCCAAGCATTATGTCTATAAAAGGGGTCGGCCTCTCCTTTTATTGCACGCCTTTATTATTTTCTTTTCTTTTCTTTTCTGGTCGTGTGGTAACAATAAAGTGGATGAGTGAATCCAAGTATGTCTTCCAGCACTTCCTCTTTAACTTTCTTTGTTTTTGCTTCCTTGTTGGTGCAAATCCATAGTTGTGGGCGTACCTTTTCATGACCTTGTAGAAAATGTTGTTCCTATGTGTTGGTGTGAATTCTGGCCATAGGCATGTTTTGCATAAGCTTGTAGTAGTATTTAGGCGTGAATACCGTAGCAATGTTGACCACCCCAACTTACTATGCGAAGTAGGCGAGAGATAGTAACTGTCATTCCCTTCCCATGAAAACCTAGTTTCTAGGTTTTACTCCTTTTCTTAGTGTGGCCGTGTGTATGGTTCCCATGGTGGGGCGCGCCTCCTTGGTCGGGCGCGAATTTACTGCTGCAGTGTACGACCTTGGCATGAGGCGGTGATACAGGGCACGTCAGTCCCCATTTCTTTGCGTATACGTATTATGATCCCGAAACAAACTGGCTTGCATCTAGGGTGGATCTCTTTTGTTTGACAAAATAATTTCCATGCACTCTCCGTAATAATTTTTCCTTCGTATTGTTCCATTGTAGTTGTTTGGAAGGTGGAAGTACCGTGAGAGAATCTTGGTTATGACGTCACTTGAGAAAATTTATGCCGTACCAAAAGACATTGGAAATTCCAAGACAAACTTAAGTGATGAATTCTTCACAGCATCGGTCACGGTTAAGATAAACCACCCCCAGTTCGTGTCGATTCTTCTGACTGGTCCGTAAAGTGAGGGAGAAGACCGGTCGGTTCGGCCAGGAGGCATAATAAGGTTTTGTCTTCAGAGAAAAGAATATCATGCCTCTCCTATCGATTTTAAAATCTCTGTGAGTTTGTTGCGTCCCTTCGAGAAATGGATGCGATTCATGATGATCTAGGAGCATGTAAAAACCAATTTGACCAAGGCACGGATCATTGATGTTGTTGCGGCTTCTGCAGTGCTTCAGATTAGGAAAGATATTCCAGGCTTGGTTGCTTTTATTTCCAAATGGTGTCCGGACACCCACACGGCCATATGTAGGTGGGGTGAAATGACCATCTCCTTAGAGAGCGTGGATGTATTGCTGAACCTTCCCGTAATTGGAAACCTCGATGTTAGGTTGTCTGTAGATGAAGAAAAATGCACGCCACCCTGGTTGCGAAATCAAAAGGATTCGTTCAGAAAGAAAACGAGATGAAGTGCTTCTATGACTCGTGGGTGTCTCAGTGGTTTCCTAATGAGTTGGTCGAATTAAAAGAATAGTACGCTTCGTGTTACGGCGTTATTGGCCCTTTGGTTATCCAGAGACATTTTTTATGACAGCTCAGGTAAGAAGGAGATAAGGCAGGAACTTATCAAGTTTGACATAAAATTGGCAAAAGGCGCCATTCTCCCCATTGGCGGTTTGTTTCTTGGTTCTCTGTACGCACACTTGGATCAGCTGGTCTCGGATATGTGCGCTTGAAACAACTATATGAAATTGGATTCGTACATTCATGTCGCCTTTCTTTAGGCGTGGCTGTGGGAGCACTTCGAGAAGTATGCCCCAAAACCGTTGGTTGTACTTCCCGAGTTTTGGGGTGTCTCCAGGATACTGTGCTGGTCGAATAGGCATCTAAAGATTGGCTCGAACCTAGTTGGATTTCTTGACACCTCGTACATGGTTAAGTTTCGTCCATGGGCTCCGGTGCATGCATCCATAAATAAGATTAGTACCTTTGCTCCTTCTTCGAATATGTCTTTGTCTTCTGATAAAGAGGATTTGAGTATTGGAGAGATGGTGTTCATGCGAAGCTGCATGCCCGGTCATGTTCCATCTTTCTTTCGAGGATCTTGTAAAGCAATCTCTTACAACATCGATAGAGCGGCTTGACATATGGGTTTTGACCAAGGGGTCCCACTCTCTCATGAGCCGGTTGTTCCAGAAATCCCGTTGCCAACTTTTCTCGATGCTAGTGTTCTTGTGTCGGGTAAAAGTCACCCTTTTCTGCTCGCGGAACGAAATCCATCAACAACCTCCAAATATAACACATATTGGCAGGATAAGTTTCTCGTTATCCATGGATTTGTGAATGATGTGGTAAAAAACCGTCGTAGTAAGCCTTCACCTGCGGTTTTAGCGGAACATCCACTGCTGAGGGATCCCAAGAGAAAATCCGTTAGCCCGAATGTATATAGTCCCCAAGTGAAGGAGAAAAGATCTAAAAGCCATGCTGGTGGTTTTCAGTCGATTCCGACGGCTCTTATGACTTTTAGTTCTTCCAATATGCGAGTATGTATAATTTTCTTCCTGATTCGGTCGGATTACGTATGTCTTTGTCTCATTTCTGAGTGTCTGTTCTTGTGCCTTGACCAGGGTATTAGCAGTGTGAACGCCTTTACTAAACTTGCACGTAGTCATAAGACAACATCTCTTGAGATGGAAAGCGATGATGCTGATCCTACCCATGGTGAAGGGGAATCCGAGAAGGAAAAGAGTTCGGAATCCAGCAACAGGGAGGATAGTTCTTCTGGTAGCAGCGTTGAATCTTCCTCCAACGAGTCCGGAAATGAATTGGTGAGTCTTCCACTTTCTTTATTTCCACTTCCTATTATTTATTTTTGAAGCAAAAACCAAGTCTTGATATTCTAGGAGGAAACTGTTCCCGAGGATGGCTTTGAAGTAAAAACCCTCCCGGGTGAAGGCGTAGCTATACCTCCAATTGCAGAAACTGTGTCGGCTGGTGACTTGGGAATTGAAGTTCATCATCCTAAAGACATTGCCACGACTAAATTGGTGGAGAGTACTCCAGGGACTACTTTCAACCCTCCATACCTGGTCCCTTATCCGGGTCATGTGTTGATCGGGGGATTTAACATGCCATCCAAACATGCGGTGATATACACTAAAATATGGGAAATCTATGGACATATTGCCACAACCAAGAATATTACTAGTCGATTTGCGTTGGTTAAGCGGGTGGAGGAATCTTTGTCTTCGACTGAAGACATGTGCAACGTGACTGGTCATACGGTTTCTGAGGATGTAGTCTCGAGCTGGAGGTTCCATCGTGACATGTGTGTGAACTTCGAATTCAATGTTCCTTGGTTCGTTGAAGGTTTCTCCGAGGTTGAAAAGTTGCTGGTCGAAACAGTCGAAGGTCCTTCCGCAGACATGGTGAAGAAGCAGGAAGCGGAATTCAAAAAATTGTGCAGGAAGCTGAAGTTGAAAAGGGTGGCTCTCAAGAGCACGAGGGAGGCCTTTGCTAAGAGGAGCAAGCCATTGTTGGAAAACTTTTCTTGAATATATTTCTGTTTTTTGAACTTCTTATTTTTAGGTTTTTTTTTTTTTTTTGAAAGGCAATGAAACGCCAAGTTTGTGGTTTTGATTTTCTGGATTTTTGGGTTGATGTTATCTATGAGCGTTTTGAATTATTATTCTGAATGAACTGTTTTAGGATGATGCTGTTTTTGGTTATGATTGGTTATGAACGTTGTATGTTGGTAGATGACATGGGATGAAACATAACATGGCTATCGGTTTTATCATTCCCGTGAAAACTTGAAATAGTAAACCAACGTATTTTTTTAGGCAAGACTTACTCGGCTTTTTGGATCTGCTAACGAAAAACTAGTCAGGTGCAAGCCCGAATTTCGAGGGAAACAACGTCGATTATGGAAAGTCCCCAGTCTTCCCTGAGTCACTTGATAAGAGTCGTCGATCCCTGAGCGGATCATTTTCTTTTAACCTCTGGGAAGTCCCCAGTCGTCCCTTGCTATGTTAAGACTGATAATCGAGTCGTCTGGTAACTGAGTCGTCGATCCCTGAGCGGGTCGCCTGCTTCTACCGTTTTGATGTCTGGGTCAAAGCATGAGATCATGGTCGAAAATTGACATTGTAACCAAAAGATCAATCTCCCACTGTGGTCGCCAATTATTTATGGGTGAATACGGTTTCTGCGGATTTCGGTAATTTTGGGTGTGTGGGTGAGAAACGAATTTAAATCCTAAACAATGTACTGCAAGGGAGTACTTTAGATTCGAGATATCAATTTGTACAATTCCGGCCTAAACTAAGAAATGGTCGTTCCAGACTTGCTTCGGTCACAAAGTGAAGGAGAATGGGTTGGTTTTGGGGAGGGAAGCAAGGAAAGTAATGAGACCAGAATAGTTGATTTCTGGAAGAGTAATTATTTTTCTACGACTTGTATCAGAAAGTGGGAAGCTAACAAATGTAAAGCTAGCAAATGTTTTCTGAGTGTTGTATGCTCCTGACTGAACTTGTTGTTCGGTGGAAATAGGTAAGACCTATTTATACAAGTCGAAGTGAAACGAACTCTGGTCTCATTAAGGAATGCAAAAATGGGTGATTAAATGGGAGGAGGTGGTAACCGTTAACGCATGGAATTGATGTTCTATAAAAAAAAAGAGCTTCACCCTTAACTCCCCGTATTTACTAACCGCCTCATCCTTATGACATTTCCTTATGACGGGCGTAGTGTACGCCACACGCTGTAAACCGCCAAACCAATACCCAAAGAGGATCCCCAAGTTTGTGATATGTGTTGATGTCACGAATGTTTTGTGGAAAACATGTAGCGTATTGTTGTTGCCTGGCAAGTCGAGCTTGGGATACTTGCTGGCTTGGTGACCTTCGACGGTCGAGATTTTTCATATTAAGAGAAAAGGTAACCGTTGATCGTCGCACGCTTTCGTTTTTAGGTGGCCGCATAGGGAAGGCCAGCATGGTGGCGCGGTAAAGTTGGCATGCCATTGGCGTGGTTTGGCGTGGCCAAACTAGGGTTTTGGGACAAAGGTTACCATGCGTTGTCTAGTAACCTTGGACGGCTATGATTTGCTCCTGGGATTGAAGGGCGACCGTTGATTGTCGCACGCCTTTGTTTTGGTAGCCGTATAGGGAAGGCCAGCATGGTGGTGCAGCTAGTTTGGCATGCCATTGGAATGGCATGCCTTGGCGCGGTTTGGCGTGGCCAAATTAGGATTTCGGGTCAAAGGTTACCATGTGTTGTCTGGTAACCTTGGACGGCTAGGATTTGATCCTATGATTGAAGGGTGACCGTTGATTATCGCACACCTTCGTTTTGGTAGCTTCATAGGGAAGGCCAGCATGGTGGCGGGGCTAGGTTGGCATGGGTCCATGGCAAGGTGCGTTTGGCATGGCATGGTAGGGCCAAGGGATTAGCATGCCATGGGCACAAGGTGCGACTAGCATGGCTAGGGCCAAGGAAAGGTGCGGTTTGTCTTGGCATGGTGGGGCCAAGGGTTTGGCATTCCATGGGCGCATGGTGCGTCTAGCATGGCTAGGGACAAGGAAAGGTGCGGTTTGGCTTGGCATGGTGCAGCCAAGGGTTTTGCGTGACCAATCTAGAATCGTGACCAAGCTAGGATTGTGACCAATCTAGGGTTTTGGGTCAAAGGTTATCATGTGTTGTCTGGTAACCTTGGATGGATAGGATTTGCTCATGTGATTGAAAGGCGACCGTTGATTGTCGCACGCCTTAGTTTTTACAATGGTAAGAAAAGTGGTTCGTTTAAGACTTGTAAAGATTCGTTTTAGACTCAAATAAAACTAGAAAACTTAAAGAAGGTTGTATCAAGATTTTAAAAGCACCGAGACTCATGATTCCACCAATCTCCAATTTCTATGTGATTTAATCTAATCAATATTCATGCATCTCTTTACGTTTAAAGTGATTCTAAAATTTTGCAAAGGTAGATTTTTAAAATAACAAGTGTATTTAGAAAACATAGAATATCAAAAACCTAGGTCTAAGCATAATCTATCAAGAGAAATCACAATTGCTTAGGAAAAATCATTCAATCAATTCTTAATCAAGGCAAATAATCATAAAAGAGATTGCAAAAATTAATATAAATAGAAATTACCACACAAATCTTGGAAAATTGGATTCCTCCATCGCCTCAGCTAAGGGGTTTAGCTCCCATATTAATCACTTTCTCAAAATACATGTTTGTTGCTCAAAAGTTGATTAAAATAGTGAAAAGATATAAAGCAGTGTGTATTGTAACAGATATAATTGTTACAGAACTATTGTTACAGAGAACCCTTAACACAGAACTGTTGCGAACTCGATTAATTGTTGGAAAAATTGTTACAAAAGGCTTTGAATTTTAAAGAATAGGTCACGGATTCTGCGACCTTATTCTTCTGCTATTCTATGGTTCTTCTTCTACCTCTCTCATGTGTCTCTGCAACTTAATTGTTTTCTCTCTGCAATGCTACTCAACCTCCCTAAAGTGAACGTAACCCTTTTTGTGACTTGACTTAACCTATATATATCCAACATGTCCCAAAAATCCGAGTTTTTCTTCTTCTTTTTCTTCCACAGCAAGTTCCAGGATTTCCTTTTCTGAATCCCTTACGCGTCCTCCAAACCAAATCGAACGTCTCAGACTCTCTCTAGGATACCGTTTAATAGAACATAATGCATTCCTCCCTTATTTTCACGTACTTTCCATGAATATAAACCTCTGATAATAATACATCCTTGTTTTATCAAAATCCGGTAGTCCAACCTCCTATGCATTATCCGAACTCTCTTATCCCCTCTCAAGACTGAATCAAGACTAAATGCATCCAATCCTTGCGTAACATTCTCTCATAATCCTTCACAGAATCTCCATAACCCCGACAATATTTCTTCTCCTATGTTTCATTAAAATTCGTGGTTTATCCCTTGTTTTGCGAATCTAGGCCACATACAATCCTTGTTTGATCCAAACAGGGTAATCCCAGTCCAACTCGAGCAGCAAATCCAATCACATCTCTGATTATTATCGCCTATAATTCATGCTGCAACTGAATTTCAAATTTAGTCTTTCCCGCTAAAATTCTAGAGAAGAAAAGGGTCGCCCCCTATCCAGAGTAGGGGTGCGAATAGCATCTAACCTGGGGGTACCCCTTATCCAAACTGTGGGTGCCAATAACAACTCCTCCGGGTGCATTAGACAACTTTTCGAGGCGATTTTTCCAAAAATGTTTATTGGCCAAAAATACCTACACAAACATAAAACATCATAATAAGTACAAAATTGAGCACTATCAATATATAGAATCGAGACAAATAGGACACAAAAATGTGTCCATCACCCTGTAGTTGCAACACTGAGGTTTATGTATTACCTTAAGATTAGATTTTAATCGACCTGTTGCGAGAGAGGAAAAAGAAAGAAAAAGAAAAAAAAAGGCAGTAATCCTAGAGAGAATACCATGCTGAGAGAAAAATAAAATAATTACCTGTTGTGGCATGGGGTTTCTTCTGTTTCATTATTACCGAATATAATCAAAAAGAAAACTTATATATCAACGAAACAATAACATATTGAGATAAAGCTTGATGAAATTACATGCTTATACATGTACTTGCATTAGAGGATTCACT
Source organism: Papaver bracteatum (assembly GCA_023529315.1). Taxonomy (NCBI): domain Eukaryota; kingdom Viridiplantae; phylum Streptophyta; class Magnoliopsida; order Ranunculales; family Papaveraceae; genus Papaver; species Papaver bracteatum. Next base: position 424,022 of record JAJJWX010003108.1, read on the forward strand.
GGCAACATTTTTCTGCCTAATTAAGATTAAGTTTGCACCAATGGTGGTGGTTATGCATGAAGATTAACATTATTTGCACCAACACATAATAGGATATGTGAAAAGGAAAATCTATCTTCAGACCATCACACACTCTCTTTAGTCCAAGAACTACCATTGCATCTTCTATTAGTCCAAGATGACAAACATGCTTATCCTAATACGACCAAACTCAGAAATGCTCAACAAAAGCACGACTTTAAATTCCTTAAGATTTAATTGTATAATAAGCAATTAAGATCATAAAGTACTTTGAACACCACATAACCACACCAAATAGAATATGTAAATAAATTGACGTTAATATAGAAACCATTCCAAACAGTCTTATGTTACTTACGAAATCCCCATGATATTAAAATATGTAAAATCCAGATCCATTATAAAACTCTAGAGCATCGGCCCTCAAAGTCATAGGTACCAATTACAACAAACAATATTGCAGTAGATACTTAAAACTCAAAAAAAAAAAAGTTAAAACAATAAATAGCTATCTCCAACTTACCGAAGTAAAATAGGTGCCAAAAATCAAGTGCACGACAGAGTAACAAACATGCAATTTGATGTAGCTTGAAACCCTCATGTTCCCATTCATAACAACCTATCATCAAAATGAGAATTCCTAAAAAAAAATCTCTGTAAAAAAAAACTCAATCCCAAATCTGTGAAGAAATATAAAGGTGCGAATCTAGGATGCATAATATGTCAAATATAAAAAGTACCTTCTCCTCAATTTTCAGTGAAGTTAATCTTTCCATGATAACCGCAGCAGAACTTTTTTGTAACTCTTAGCATACGGTGGAATACAATTGAATCAGAAAACCTACCCGCATGTTCATCGTGAGTCTGAAACAGACAGACTAAGAATCAATATCCATTGAGACATAATTTATGATATTTTGTAAGTAGCCTTTATTTTTAATATAATCTCTATTTACCGAGCAAATAATATAATCTCTATTTACCGAGCAAATAAACAAAAAAAAACATTATTCTCAAGCGAAAAGAACAACATAGAAACGAAAAGAGCAACACGATCACAACGAAAGATAAATCAAATAATCAGAGAGAACCCAATCCACTATATGGTGCCAATCTATCTGAATGCTAAATGGCCTGAGATAAGTTCATACTTGATTCGTCTTTTACATCTATTTATCTTGATCATTAAGAAAACTCCCTCTAATACTTTTGTTGTTTAATCTATTCTTGTTGAAAATTTTGTAATTTTTTATTATTTATCTGGCATAAGATTTTTAACAGGAAAGCACTTTCCATTAATAAGGAAATAATACTTACCATACATAGATGCTTACTATTAATGTTGGTAGATTTTTACATAAATAAATTACTTGTTATATACATAACCATTCATGACTTCTTCAATTCAAACGTACAAAGATATAGTTACCATATTAAACGTATGTGCTTACCATTAGACGACATAACCATTCACAATTTCTTCGATCTAACAATGCAGAGAATCTGTTACCATATTAAACGTATGTGCTTACCATTATGGAAATTAATAATATTAAATATTTTTGTTATAATTGTTATGTTTTAGGTTAAGATCTCGGTTTAAAAATCAAAATAAAGAAATTAATGTAAAACATTCAAAAAAAAATCAGAATAAATCAATTCGATCGAATTTGGAGCATTGGATCAAATCAATTAGATTTAAAATTAACGGCCACGAAATTTAAGGGGGCTAACTTTGATTTTGGTCAATCATGAGCGAGGGTTCCGTTCACCGGCCAATGAGAGGGGAGCTTTTTGCAACTCTCGACGTGGTGTGAGAGATGTGATTGGGTGTTTAGGTTGTTGATATGATGATACAGTTTTCTAGGGCACTGCCGTTTCATTTTTTTATATTTCTTAAGGATGCCTTTTTCTATCTAAAAATATCCTTATTGTATAGTGCACGCTTTTTGGTTGCAGTAAGCACTCAATGATAATATCAGACGTTTTCATTCTCCAAACTAAGGCTGAAAAGCTGACAAGGTAAGCTACAGATGAGGGTTTTCTAATAAATATTTGGTAACTTTAACACTACTGTATAAAACGTCGATCCGCTATTAGCATACATGAAGCATGGTGTGAGGTACAATCTCTTCTTGATATCACCTCATGTTATTAAAGCTTTTAGAAAATAGATCCAAGTGTAGTTGCTATCTTAGATCAAATGGTAGAGCACATGGATTTTACCATCCAGTTGCAGGTTCGATTGCCGCATATAGCATAGTTATTTGAACAATCCAAAACCCAAAACCTTTTATGGTTTCAATAGCAGAGTATAGGTATATATGGGAAAAATATATATCATATTGTAAGGCTCTCTGAAGGCTTATTTTTGTCAAATTCCAGGACCCAGTGTTAATGTTTATTTGGCCAGATTTAGCATCTGTTGCGACCTCTGCACAAGGAAAGGGGGAAATTTTGCTATGTGCTTTGTTATCAAGTTTGTTTTATCCAAATCAGTGCTTACTCTCTTTTGTTAATAAGTCTATTAAACTGTGGTGGTATGAACTGTATGGTGGAATGCTTAAAATGATACTAAGTTAACTCCTTGCCTCCTTCCAGGCATTTAATATTCTCAGCCACGACATTGAAACTTTAATGAAACTTTATTCGATAATAAACTAGAAGTGCCACCTCTTATACCTCACCATGGTCGGGTTAGTGTTTTTTTCTTGACTTTAATTGGTTTTACACCTTTATTTTGTCTATTTTGTTCTCTTTATTTAGCAAATATGAAGTATTTGTCTTGGAACACGAGATGTATTTTTTTTATGATGTATTTTTGGTTGCTTCTATTTATTCTTCTAATTTATCAAAATATATTACTGACATGGATATAATTGACGTGGCATGTGGCTATATAATACCACCTTTTAGTTGGAGTAATAGGCATTTGTTTACTAATAACATAATCAAATTCGATGGTATTATGAAGAGGTGGGTATCCTAAACTTTTAGGAGACAGTCAAATAGTAAATAAAAATTTGAGACTGACAATCAAAAGGTTGATGTTACGTGTCCCTCAATTAACATAGTAAGAAGTTCCAAGATCTGTTAGTAATTCACAAAATAAACTTAAGATCAGAATCTAACCATCCATTCAAAATAACCAATCAAAATTCTATCTTAAAATCAGACTTTGCCTAATGTAACAATCAGTTTCTGAGAAATTACTTAGAGTGTTCTTTTTAAACATAGTTTGTTCTTTTCGCTTCTTTTTCATAATATATGGAAATTTCTTCTCCTTCTTTCGAAATCATTCTTATGCATATAAATATTATATTTTAACAAGTGGGCTAAAGATTTACTTATTAGGATTTTCCCTACGATATTTTCAACAGATAAAATAGTAAGAAACATGGTATATGCTTTGTTTGATAACCTAGATCCTTACCATTTCATCAGAAATCGAAAGATAAAGGAAGTGTATGCGCTGAAACTACACTTAATGGATAAAAGGTAAGAAAATCCCTTATGTTGATGCATGTCTCTTGAATTATATAGGGTATTTAATTTAATGGTTATGCTCAAATATGTTTATTGCAAATGGAAGAAACACAGATGCATGCAAAGGTACCAAGGAAGCCGGTAAAAATATTCGATATCCTAGTTGGTGGAAGGGAATGTATATTCCATCGAAAGGTTTAATCTCTCTGCCTAAAAGGGAAGTTTCAAAATTGTTTACTATAAACACTTTTTGTGGTTTAACAAGTTCACCAAAGTGAAGCTACTGGACAATGGATAATCAGACTTTTTTGAACATAAATTTAATCTCATAGATTTTATCTTCCTAAAAAGTAAATGACACCACATTCTATCTTCTTAAGAACCGAACTACATTTTAATTTTCCACGAGACGTACATAAGATACATATAATTGATAGAAATGTTACTTGCATATGTATGGGGAGATTGAAATTTGTTTCAGGTATTACTATGGTGCATTGGATGATCAAAAAGAGTCCGGCGAAGTTCAGAAGAGAGAGATAATCATCGAAGATACTAAGTAATTAACTTTTTTTTAAAGTTATATTACGTTGAGTATCGGGTAATGAAGAGGACCACAAGCAACTAACTTCTTTGTCGTGTTTGGATTACGAATAAGGACCCATTAGTCAATTGATGATTAATCTTATATTGTTGTTAAAACATGAGAGTTCATGTGAAGGTAACTCAATTGGGGGAATGGTGCAACTTAATATAAAAGGGTGTCATAGATGACCACACAAATACTGTGATTATTTATATTGTTACTGAAATGTTTTTAAGTGAGTTTCGAAGTTAGTGGTCTGCTACTAATTAACCACATCATGTCCTAACAATAATATTCATTAATTCACCTAATATATAATTACACATTGCAACAAGTACACTTGCGTTAGCGACGACCACTACATATAAAGTGTTATCAATCTAGATATACTAAATTTAATAAATTCAAGAAAAAGTATTGGATTAAAGATCATTACAATAGGATCATATATATGTACAACGAAAAGAGGGGAAAAAAACACGAGCCAAAAAAGTTTACACAATATCAAAAATTAGACAAGGACTGGAATGCCATCATGTTTAACCAATTTTTAGAATTGGATGACATTGTGGAAACCAATAGTGTAATAAAAAAATTCTACAACTCATTTATTGTCAAGTGATAGTAAAATGCTTGAAGCTCATTTATTGGAGAAAACTTTCAGATAAGATTCAGAGTATAGTGAGGGGATAGATGTAAAAGAACTACACAGACATCTTTGCAACGTTTAAAAAATAGACAATTTTAGTTTTGTAGATACTGTTTTGAAGAGGAAAATGAAAAAGCGGAGGTCTAACAACCACACCTAATATTTCGATTAGCTATTTGTATGGACAAATTCCGAGTTACTTCACTAGAGAATCAACTAGACAGTCAGACTCAATCTAGGTAAAAATATCTCAAGGAGTTATTATCTCAATCTCTCAATTTGATTTACTCAAGCAAATACAATCTGCGAGTCTTAATCAAAGAGAGATAACTTGGATGGTACCAAAGACCAATATCAAAGTATCAATCAATTTAACCAAGAAGGTCGGATATTCTAATTGATTAAACAACGCACAACATGTATTATTTCAATTATATAACAAAATATAGTGTGGAAAAGAAATAACACAGACACCAGAATTTTGTTAACGAGGAAACCGCAAATGCAGAAAAACCCCGGGACCTAGTCCAGGTTAAACATACATTGTATTAAGCCGCTATAGACACTAGCCTACTCCAAGATAACTTCGGTCTGGACTGTAGTTGAACCCAAACCAATCTCACACTGCTCCAAGGTACAATTATGCTCCTACGCCTCTGATCCCAGCAGGATACTACGCATTTGATTCCCTTAGTTGATCTATCCCGCAACCAGGAGTTGCTACGACCCAAAGTCGAAGACTTTAATAAACAAATCTGACTCAAACATAAAAGTCTACAAGGATAGATAAATTCGTCTCCCACGAATAAACCTATGAGTTTTGTTCCGTCTTTTGATAAATCAAGATGAACAGGAACCAATTGAAAAAACCAGACTTATATTCCCGAAGAATATCTCTGAAAAAGCGGGGGTCTAACAACCACACCCAATATTTCGATTAGTAATCTGTATGGACAAACTCCGAGTTACTTTACTAGAGAATCAACTAGACAGTCATACTCAATCTAGATAAAATTATCTCAAAGAGTTATTATCTCAATCTCTCAATTTGATTTACTCAAGCAAATACAATGTGCGAGTCTTAATCAAAGAGAGATAACTTGGATGGTACCAAAGACAAGTATCCAAGTGTCAATCAATTTAAATCAACAACCAATAAGGTCGGATAATCTAATTGATTGGACAAAGCACAACATGTATTATTTCAATTATATAAAAATATAATGCGGAAAATAAATAACACAGACACCAGAATTTTGTTAACGAGGAAACAGCAAATGCTGGAAAAAACCCAGGACGTAGTCCAGATTAAACATACATTGTATTAAGCTGCTACTGACACTAGCCTACTCCAAATTAACTTCGGTCTAGACTGTAGTTGAACCCCAACCAATCTCACACTGGTCCAAGGTATAGTTATGATCCTACACCTCTGATCCCAGCAGGATACTACGCACTTGATTTCCTTAGTTGATCTCACCGACAACCAAGAGTTGCTACGACCCAAAGTCGAAGACTTAACAAACAAATCTGTCTCACACAGAAAAGTCTACAAGATTGATAAATTCGTCTCTCATGAATAAACCTACGATTTTTGTTCCGTCTTTTGATAAATCAAGGTGAACAGGAACCAATCAATAAAACCAGACATATATTCCCAAAGAACAGCTCAGTTTTATGAATCACCTCATAATAGTCTTAATCGACGCAGCGAAAAAAGATATTATGGAATCACAAACGATGAGATGAAGATGTTTGTGATTACTTTTATATCTTTCCTATAAGAGATAGAAATCTCAAGCCAATTATTACAATTGTACTTGTACGATAGAAACAGCAAGATCAGATCACACAACTACAAGAAAAGTAGTATCGGTTTGGCTTCACAATCCCAATGAAGTCTTTAAGTCGTTAACCTGGTTTTAGAAGAAGAAAACCAAAGGTTAAAGGAGAATCAACTCTAGATTAGCAAACTAGTATCACACAGAATGTGTGGGGATTAGGTTTCCCAGTTGCTAGATTTCTCCCTTATATAGTCTTTCAAATCAGGGTTTGCAATCAATGTTAGCTTAGTAACAAAGCATTCAATATTCACCGTTAGATGAAAACTTGATTAGATACAAGCTAATATTTATCAACCGTTATATCGAAAACTTAGCTTGTCATACACACATGTACTTGACATTTTTGGGTTTGTGTAACTGTACCCAAACGTGTACATTAGTTGGTTCATCACTAATTAACCAAATGGTTAGCCAAATGATAACTTTCATATCAATCATATTATTTTTCACCATAACTAGTCCAAATGACTCAAATGAACTAGTTAGAGAGTTGTTCAATTGCTAAGAGATCCCATGTACTACACAAGACACAATTGAAGCAAAAACGATATGATTCACTCGAATCGATTCATGAACTATAAAGCCACGGTTTGCAATATCATTCCTTAGTTTTTTAAGATAAGTTCACAAACATCATTTTTAGACATAACCTACTCAAGTTCGCGGACTGGGTTCGCGGACTCAAGTTTACCGGTTGGAGTTTACAAACTCCAGCAGAAATTCTCGAGTCGAGAAATTCCGTCAGTTCGCGAACTGAGTTCATGGACTAAAACTGAGCTACAACTCCAGCAGAAATTATCGGGTTCGAGAACTGCAGAAAGTTGGATTATCGGGTTCAACAAAGTTCACAAACTATTTGCTAAGGCTTGAGAAAGATACCTACTATTGTATTATCTTGCAAGTGAGTTGGAACGTTGGAGAGTGTTTGATTCTTGATCAACAAAGTTCACAAACTTCATTTCAAGCTCTAAGGACTTATACATATGTAGCAAGATATGTACTAGGGTATTCAAAATAATGTTTATATCCTCCAATGGTTATAGATATTCTGTCTAAATTCTCATTTCAATCATTGAAACATTCTCAATGGGGTGAGGTGGATGTTTTGGAAAGAATCCAATGGGGGGTGAGGTGGATGTTTTGGAAAGCGTTATATAGTTTTTATTAATATATGACTTTGAAGCGTTTTCAAATACCCCCAAACCTTACTTGAAATCTAACGATTCAATTTAGCGATGCACTAAGCCTTTAAAACTTGACTTTAGAAATGTCTTTGTCACTCAGGTAAAGATGAACTTGCAAAAGACTACAAAGCAAAAGAAGCTTTGCAAAAGACTACAAAGGAAAAAAAACACATATTTTGAGAAAAAAGATAAAAGCGCAAAACACACCCCCAAACCTAAATCTAACATTCACAAATATATCAACAAGATTCAAAAAATATCACACAATTATAACAGGACAGCAATGCAAGTGAGACTGCATATGTGAATGAGTTACCCCAAACCTAGACGTGTATGCACCATGCACAAGATTCTTACTCTATATAGTAATACGCTCACATTCATAGAACAACTTTTGTCTCAAGATAGGAGATATAGTAGATAGACTTTTGAGTGATAGATAAGTTCAAGTCTCCTTTACAACGGCTACTCGTGCACACCGTTGAGCTCATAGGGTTTAAAAGTTTTGAAAAATCAAATCAAATCAAAAAAAAAAAAAAAAAATGTAAAATTAACTTGTGAAATAGATAAGTGCGAGAAGATATACGTTGTTTAACAAGTGACACAAAGATGAATATTTGTTGTTGAAATATCATACGTGACTTTTATACATTTTATTCTTAGTCTATATAGTAATACGACTTTCAAACGTCTCAGATAGACGTGTATATTTTTGAGTGACTTTGTCTCAAGATAGGAGATATAGTTAGACAAGTCAAGTCTCCACATACCTTTTAGTCGATGAAGATCCACTGGTTCCTTGAGTAGTCCTTCATCTTGTATGATGATCGCCATGGAGATCTCAACTACACTTTCTATCCTAGTCCGAGACCTTAGCTATAGTAGACTAGAAATCAAGACTTTATAGTTTTGATCACTAACATTGACAAACATGCTTGAGATAGCAACGCATGCGAGTTCGACCGAGAAATTCTCTAACAATATCCCCCTTTGTTGATTTTAGTGGCAAAACTATTAATACATATGAAATACAAAAAATACATAAATAAACTTTGTAGCTTCTATTCCACATGCCTAATCTTCAACAATACTCGAAATCTTCATCACTTCCAAGTAATCCAATGATTCCAAAGGTTGTAAGTTTAGCATCATCGTTGTTGAAAATCCGTAGTTATAACAATGATAAAAGCAATGGTTCTCAATCATTGTTATACAGTGTCATAGTATTATTACACAACGTCAAAGTCCAATTGCATCACAACTTTAGCAACAATACTATGGTGATACTTCACTCTCCCTTAGTCAATAATCCATCTCACATGGAAACCACTCCCCCTTACATAATGATCCAAAAACCATATGTATTTGTAGTATGAACTATATATTAATTCTCCCCCTTTTTGTCAATAAAATTGGCAAAGGAACAAGAACAGGATCCTAATGAAATTTCCGTAAGAGACATTTCATGACCAAAGGTAAATGTATATCATCTTGTTTAGATGCAATCATAAAGCCGAAGCTAAATGCATTCATCAAGGAGTTTATAAAGATACAAGATAACCCCTATAATATTCCACAGACGCACTCCCCACAAAGATTTGGCAATTAAGCACAAGTTCAAAAGAACTCTCCCCCATAAAATGTCATTCCCAAAGGAACAACAGGAGCGACCTTAATTTTAAAATAAAAAAAAATGATTTCTTTAGACTCAACAAATTACATACAAGTATGAATTTGGAATCCAACAAGAAATATTCAATCATATTAACCAAAGAGAACCGAGATTAATTTGACTAATTATGCTCAACACAAGTAAATTTATGGAGACTTAGTAACTCGATTAGATTATTCACAAGAGAACTCATAATTAATATAACTGGTGTAGATGGGGCAAAATGATTTACTGGTTTTTACGGAATTAAGGAGACGACCGTACGGAGGAGACTCTTTGAACCGAGCGAAATTTTCAACCTCACACAGATGCACTACAAGAAGGGAGTGCTTTAAAATTGAGAGATCAATCTGTAGTACTCCGGAATAAACCAAGACAATGGCCGTTCAAGAGTAAATTCGGTCAGAAGAGAGGATGGGTCGATCTGTAGGAGGGAAGCTGAGAAATGTGTGGAATCAATGGTAATAAAAGATCGTAGGTGTGTTTTGAATTCTGAATATGATAAGTTCTGTATGATTGAAATTGCTCAGTTGAGAGTAATTGCTCAATTGATGAGTTGTTGATCTTGTGTTGTCTGTGAGACGTGAAATCGTTGTTGTTTCAATCATGATTCGGAGACTTATTTATATTGCTGGAATTATAGACACCGTGATCCCATGAAGTGTGACAGTTGTTGGAATCAAAGAGTGGGGAAATGGAAATCGTGTTTGAAACCAGTTACTCATCGTGAGGAGACTTGGTTAATTTTCCATCCACTACTTTGTTAACTCCTTCAAATGATTGCACGACTTGCTCACATTCCATCGTGTGTATGAAAACATGTGCCGTAGACCGCCAAACCAAAACCCTATTTAATATCCCCCCATATAACACGATTGATGTCTCATGTGATTGTGGAGTCTGCAAGGCAGACGTGTATTTAGTTAGTTAGTGTTGACTTCATGACTTCATGGGACGATGAGTCCTAGTACCGTTGAGTCGAACGTGGTTTGGAAATGTTTTGAGAATCATGAATTGAACATGTCTGTTGAGACAGAGATATGATGTGTGAATAAGTTGACGTGAGCAAATATTGCTCATTCGATGAATTGTTGAATATTGATAGTTGAACCAATATTCTTTGGTTTGAGCAAGTATTGCTCATCTGAGCAAATATTGCTCGTTTAATGAATTATGGGTAGTATGACCAAATAAAATATTAAATCAGAATACTGGCAATTGAGCCGTGTATGATGAATAAAATGTTGATCATGGGATCAACGTAAAATTATTAGTGTTTGAATCTGGAATCATTAACCTTGGATTCAAAACCCTAATTTGATCAATTGATGATTTATTGATGGTTTATTGAAAAATAACCATGGAGTGAAGAGGGACTGGCTACATGGGATTATGGGTCGACCATGTAATGCCTAGATTCTCACGTGATCAAATATCAAGGTCTCATGAAGACCAGTTGATTTGACGAAAGGATGATTAAATGTTGGTTTAATCATTTATCAAAATAATGCTCGTCTGAACCTTAGGTGATAAAACCTAATAATTAATTATGAAGAGGTGAGGGACCGACCAAGGGGTCATGAAATCGGCCATGTGTGGTCACGGGATCGACTGACGATCATTCCATGAAAAATCAAAATTATTTGGAAGAGTTTTGGACCTAATACGTGCAATTACGCAAATTAGGTCAAATTCGTAAAAATATATGGGAACGGCTCCTTGCAAGCCGAAGAGACAACCTTGGTTGGTCAAGGTAACATCCTCACGTCACCAAAGTGTTCGTGTCTTAGTCTTGAGAATTTTTATATTTTCCGATGTGCGTTTGAGCAATCGTTTGAGAAAATATGACGAAATTAGGGTTTTTTTTGCTGAAACCGTGAAAACTTCATGAGATGAAGGAAAAATAATAAAATAATGAAGGAATCATAAAATGTGGGATCGGCTATGTCCAAGGAATGTTCGGCCGGCCAAGGGGACGGTCCCATGCTATTTTCCCTAATTTTATTATGTTTTCATGATTTTAGGGAAATATCATAAAACCAAGGAGTTTGTTAAAACCAAAGAGTTTTGTTGAAACCAAGGAGTTTTGTTGAAATCAAAGAGTTTCCATGAGATGAGGAAAACATTAAAAAAAATAAAAAAATAAGGGACGTGTGGGACCGGCTTGGGATGGTTGGCCGGCTAGGGCCCGGTCCCGTGATTTTTCCCTAATTTTATGTATTATTTTATGATTTGAAGGAATTTTCATAATTTGAAGGAAATATCATGAAATCAAGGAATTTCATGGGATTAAGGAAACATGAAAAATATAATAATAATAAAATAAAACATGTGGGCCCAGCTAGGGCATGACTGGCTGGCTATGGCCTGGTCCCACGGGTTTCCTTAATTTTATATTATTTTTCATGGGATCAATGAAATATCACGAGATTAAGGAGTTTTCATGAGATTAGGGAAATAATAATAAAATAATGAGGAACCATGAGGTGTGGGGCCGGCCGGGATCAAGGCATGGCTGGTTGGCCAATAATCACGGCCCCACAATATTTTCCTTAATTTTATATTATTTCCTCAGTGTGAAGGAAACACCATGAAACTGAGGAGTTTCCTCAAAACGAAGGATATTTGTTCAAATGAAAGGATTTTCATGAGACCAAGGAAAATAATAAAATATGATAAAATATAGAATTTGGGCGTAGGACTGGTCACGGCGTGACTGGCCGGACGGTGAGCTAGTCCCTTAGCGCCTTGACTATTATTTTATTATTTTCTTTCCTATTTGCATAGGTTCATCGTCTCGTCGTATTTTGAAATACTTGTTTGTTCATTCAGGTGCTTGTTAATGCATTATTTGTCGAATGCATTTACACCATTTTGGTTGGGGCTTACTCGAAGGTAACTCAGATGCCCGTGTGTTGAATATTTATTACTAACCCATGGAATTCTGCTGGGAAGAACCATAAATTGAAGTAACGAAATATTATAAAAAATATTGAATATTTTTCAGGGATCCAGTTAATGAATCTAATGGTTCTGAGAATGATTAATTGATGGCTCTATACTAGTACAATCTTCTAGGAGCATCAATTGTGAGCGATATGAGCTTGTTGAAGCATCATATTTCTTTTATATAGTCAGGGAAAACGTTGTTACATCCTGAAGATGTTATTGCTCTATACTAGCATGCAAGTTGTCTAAGAGCCGTTCAATCTTTCAATTCTATATAAAAGTAATTACTGAAGTGTTCAGTATTCATGAGATATGTCGTTGTCTAGCCGAGAGACTATATATTTGCATGTACTCTTAGAGACAATATTCTCAGTCAGAGGTTCGATGAGAGACCCGTGTCTCAATACAGATATGTCATTGTCTAGCCGAGAGACTGCATATCTTCATGTACTCTGAGAAACAGTATTCTCATTCAGAGGTTCAATGAGAGACTCGTGTCTCAATACTCACGTCTGATTGCTGGATCAGAAGTTCATATAATTATGGGTTTACGATTTTAGCCTTTTTCGAAAATACACCATCTACATTAAGTCCCCTACTTAGTAAGGAACATTCGTGTTCCTCAGTCAGCATTAAATGGTGATTTTCCGGTTATAACAATGTAAGTAATTAAACGTAGTCGTTAGTTAAGATGTTACCGGATTTTGATAGTACGAGCAAACCATGACTTGAATGAAGATCCCAGTGGCATGATGAAGCATCGTTCGATGAGAATAAATTGGTGTTGAACCGCTGATTTGGACTATGAGACCTTGGTCGTTTAGGATTCGCAGGCCGGGCCGAAAAGAAAATCCTTATTTTAGGAATAGACGCTCGTTTGTTCGTTAGTTTAAGGAACAAACAAAATATACCTGAGTCTAATGATATAAAAAAATTTTATGAGCTTTCACAAAAACCAAAATTTTATCTTTGTGAGATTTCACAAAATGGAATAAACTCTCGTTCCTAAGGTGAATGCTCGTACGAGAGAAAAGTTTTTTTTTTAAAAGACGTGCGTCTATTAATAAATTTTTTTGCCTATGACCTTTCATGAATTTTTTTATTTTCGATATGTGAACGTTCACAAATTTTCGAAAATATACTCTCGATTCAAAGACAGATGCTCGCGCGAGGGAGCAAATATATAGATGTATTTTTCAAATTTACGTGAGTTTCACGTTAAATATATATATTTGTAAAATCAGTGTTTTAATTTTGAACAACTGTTGAAAGTAGACAATTTTTCATCAAACCATGAACAACCCACGTGAATTTTAACATCCGCTGGTTTTTCAAAAATTGGACAGACGTCCATTTTACATTTGTGCATATCTTCATGTACTCTGAGAAACAGTATTCTCATTCAGAGGTTCAATGAGAGACTCGTGTCTCAATACTCACGTCTGATTGCTGGATCAGAAGTTCATATAATTATGGGTTTACGATTTTAGCCTTTTTCGAAAATACACCATCTACATTAAGTTCCCTACTTAGTAAGGAACATTCGTGTTCCTCAGTCAGCATTAAATGGTGATTTTCCGGTTATAACAATGTAAGTAATTAAACGTAGTCGTTAGTTAAGATGTTACCGGATTTTGATAGTACGAGCAAACCATGACTTGAATGAAGATCCAAGTGGCATGATGAAGCATCGTTCGATGAGAATAAATTGGTGTTGAACCGCTGATTTGGACTATGAGACCTTGGTCGTTTAGGATTCGCAGGCCGGGCCGAAAAGAAAATCCTTATTTTAGGAATAGACGCTCGTTTGTTCGTTAGTTTAAGGAACAAACAAAATATACCTGAGTCTAATGATATAAAAAAATTTTATGAGCTTTCACAAAAACCAAAATTTTATCTTTGTGAGATTTCACAAAATGGAATAAACTCTCGTTCCTAAGGTGAATGCTCGTACGAGAGAAAAGTTTTTTTTTTAAAAGACGTGCGTCTATTAATAAATTTTTTTGCCTATGACCTTTCATGAATTTTTTTATTTTCGATATGTGAACGTTCACAAATTTTCGAAAATATACTCTCGATTCAAAGACAGATGCTCGCGCGAGGGAGCAAATATATAGATGTATTTTTCAAATTTACGTGAGTTTCACGTTAAATATATATATTTGTAAAATCAGTGTTTTAATTTTGAACAACTGTTGAAAGTAGACAATTATACATGGTGAAATAATGTTTGTATGTGAGTTTTCACATTTGTAAAATGGACATCTGTCCAATTTTTGAAAAACCAGCGGATGTTAAAATTCACGTGGGTTGTTCATGGTTTGATGAAAAATCAAGTCATGATTTTGAATAATGAATTTTGCTCGTCTTTGCAGGTTTGAAGGAACGAGCAAGGTTTCGAAATTTTGACGCTATAATCACTACAACTAGTGAAATTGTAAATAGGCAAGAGTTGGATTGTTACCGTTTAAGCGTGTGCTTGTTGTTGGTATATCCATGACTCCATGTATTTCTCCTCAGATAGTGGTGACTTCTGGTTACAACCACCCTTCTGGATCTTCCGGCGAACGCTCCAGAAATACCAATTCAAACATGAAGACTTTTGCAGATGTTTATCCTGGAAAGTTGGTACTTTGTATGTCTCTTGATCGTCCCTTGTCAGTAGAATCACCGCCGACTTCAGAAAATGAGTCTATAGGCTGACAATGAAGGCAGGATTTGCGTTGATGGTGTAAATCCTGATTCAGATGTGGATGAACGAAGAATTTCGTCATAATTCGTCATCAGAAAATTCAGAAGTTAGGTCTTTATTGAAATTGTTGTAGAATCTCCGTCTGATGTCGGATTCTCGCGGTCTACCCATGTATCCTCATGTCCAGGAAATTTCCAAACTTTAACAAAGAAGCTTTTTGGTTCCGAGCATGTTTAGGATCCGAAATTGACGAAACAGTAAACTTCCAGTAGACCTTCAGAAAAGTTTCAGCTGGCATGAGGTCCAATGTTTTGGCCACAACTCTTCGCTCGTTTCTCCAATTGCTGTGAATTTTAGATATGTTGTAGAGGACATCCATATGAATAGAATGGTGTATGACCCATCCCCAAATTCTTCATCAATTTCTCCCATCTCGTCGGTTTGTACAAGGAAGTGTAAAATCATCTCAGACGAGCTTGCTGTAAAACACTCATGTTGTGCCTTTAGACCATTCACTTGTGTCTTGAAGGGTTGGTGAAGGATTTTAATGTCATTGATTCATTTGAGATCAGGATACCTTGATTGATACATGAGCATGGTGCTTGCAGTGCCATCTTGCTTCTGTCAGTCATAGAAACATCACTTATGAAACCCTGGTCACGGGACCATAGCTGAGGCTGGTCTCGAGATGGGATGATGTAATGACCATGGTTTCACGTTCCGGTGGTAGAATTACTTTTATGATGAATAATTAGCACATGAGAGTCTGGTGCCACGAGTCTTGGATTGTGAAACTGATCATCATGATCAGTGGACCGTCAGTCCCAAGTATTTTGTTAAATCTCTCCTTTTCGTTTTCTCTTCTTCTGGTAAGACTTAGATAGAGGACCCGGGTGGAAAATTGATGTAAAGACCCAGGTGGTAGAAGTTGTAGGTACCTTGATGAAGGACTTAACGAAAAGACCTGGTGGACATCGATCGACTGTAGAGGTTATGAATCCCTTCCACGAATTTCTGCTTGCATGTTGTATACTCTAGAAGCTGTGGGAACCTTACACGACATCGGAATTCGATGCTTGACCCCAAATTTTGAATCTAGGAGACTGATTTATTACATGATAGAGAATTAATCAATTTGGAGTTGTAAAGATCCGCCAACGAAGAGTGCACATTTGCAATTTGTAATCCCGTACAAATTTTTCAGGTTTCGTAGACCTGACGGTAAAGGACATATCTTTCAGCTCGTATGTCCGATTAATGCGTACTTTTGGTATGTTGTATAAGAGACATAGATGAACATCTTTTGTTTAGGAAAAAGTGTCCCATTCCTCAACCATTGGTAAGTTTTTGCAAACCCGTAACCTGAAGTGTGTTGTATCTCATTTGTAGAGGTGATGAGAACATCTTGTAGAAGACTTTGGATTATGCCCACCAGTCATTCTAGCTTTGGGAAGACTTTCATGTGAGCATGTTATCATGTCTACACATCTTGATATGAATCATTGGTTCTTAGAGAAATCCGCTTCATATGTAACACTTCAGAGAATGATTAGTTGATGAAGCCCTGAGGATGTTGCTCCCGAGACCGTCGTTGGTGCTGAGACTATGAATGATCGCGCTCCAGAGCTCCTTGTCGATGATGAGATCATGGATGATGTTCCTCTAGAGATATATTATTGTTGATGTTGATACCATGGTTGAAGTTACTCCAAAGACCGAAAAGGATAGAACCATGATTATAGATATAATCCTTGCTCCTTCATCCAGTGAGCCTTTTACATTCAAGAACTAGTTGATGAGTTGAGCGTCCCTAAGATGAAGGTTTACTGAGAGTTCAACCTGAATGCTCGTGAAAGCATAACTTTAGCATGAACTGGCTTTGTCAGTGAGTCGATGTTGTTGCGGTAGATAGCATCAGCAGTTTTCATACTGGATGTGATTGGTGAAGAGAGAAAGTTCATCAATCATGTAGGGGCTTGTGATGTAGAGAAATCCCGTTGATGAAGTTTCATGGAATCACCTCAGGATGCCAGTGTATGTTGAAGGAGTTAGTGCCATCCATGTATGAATGATGTTGCATATTCTTCAGAAGTCTTATCATGGGATAATGAAGACTTATCGATTGTATTTTAGTAACATTTTGATCGTGCTGGTGTTGAATGAATGTGTCATCGTCGAGATATTTGTGCTGAAGCTTTACTCTTTGATTAGGAGTACAATTTGATGGCTTCTTAGATGCTTTAGCGTTGAAGCATATATTCCTTAAGCATCGAATGTCTTAGGGGTTTGATTATCTCGGCCCTGGAGTTTCTTATGTTGATTAAGCATCCCTTACGTTGCGGTAGTAGGATTCGACACTTGTGCAGACCTCAGAGCTTTATGATTTTATGGAACACATGGACTTGCAGGAGAAATGCCCAAAGTGTTCTTTTCCATGTTTGGACATCATCTCGGTAATGAATGTTTCAGTGCTTGATTCGATGAAGATACCATTCATAACGTCTTGCAGAGTTGCTAGCAGAATTGAGTCCCCATGCTGGGATAACATGTGAGGAAATAAATGACATAGACATGGAATGAGACTTGCCTGAGTGCGGAACCTCTTGATGAATGTCTATGCATCTTTTTTTCTTGCTTCAACCTCGTCAAAGTTTGAAGTTCCTCCAAGTACTCTGATGATGGGATGTCCGTCAAATCTTCTAGATCAGAACTTTCTTCGTTGGAGAGATGTGTAACCAAAGGAAATTTGTAAGTACCCATCTTTTCAGTGTGGATCCATGCTCGTCGGAAGGACATGTCATATCCTGGATCTTCCTGATTATGTGAAACTTGGTTTCTGTACAGATTGAACTTATGTTCACTTTGATAGTGATGTAACTATAAGTATTTCCGAGCGCTCCTTCAAGGTTTCTGATTGAGATGGGATTATGAGTAGCTTCGAGTGATGCATGCTGCTCTGAGGGTTTTCAGTGGAATGATGTTGATGGCGGTGCCAGCATCGATCAACGTTCTTCCAAATTTGTTTCTTCTAAGATTGACTGTGGTAGGCAGTCCCCAGTTGTACATATCTTGGTTTGTGGCTGGAGACTCAAGAAGTATTCCCGGAATGGATTTCTTGACATGATGTGGTTCAGTGTTGTGAACATGTCTCTCCTTTGTGCCTTTGGAAGATGGATCAATTCTACAGATTTGATCGAGCAACGATTGAACTTCTTCTTTTAATTCAGAGAGCGCAAGGTTCTGACTGGAGAGGATTCTTGTGTAATCCTGGAATTCTTCATTTCTTATTTTTTTGTCTCTCTTCTGATGAATGACAATTTGATCGCACCATCTTGAACCCAAACTTCCAGTAAATCGATCACTCCTTCATGAGATGAGAGAAGTTTAAGTCTGTCCAATAATTTCCCGTTCGATGTCGGGTCGAGGTTTGTGCAAGATTAGTTATCCTTCCGTGATGCTTTTGTAGGATGAAATATTGGGTGTCGCATGTTTGAACAGAAGCTTTCCTTTTGCCTCCTTGAGCAACAACGTTCATGGAAGGTTGGACATTGTACTGTTTGTTGATCAGGCGTCGGCTTCTCCGAGGTTCCTCGACCTTGTATACTTTGCTCAATAAAGAAGTTGTAGTAGTCGCTGATCATTTGGCTTCTTCATGAAGTTCTGAGAAAGTGTGGAACCAGAGGTTTTCCAGCGATGCTCTGTAGACCGGGATCATTCTGTTGATGCATAATTCTACAGGTTGTTGCTATGTGACGTTTGGGTCATGGCAGTCCAAGGCTTGAACTGTGAACCATTTCACATAATCATCAGGATGTTCGCTGCTCCTTTGAAACATCCTTCTTAGATCAGAGAGAGTGATTTGCTCTTACACGAAGAAGTATTTTCTGTAGAAAGCATTAATCATCTCTCTCCAATTGGTGATACTTCCCAGTGCGATGTTGTTGTACTAGGTGTATGCTCTTCCTGTCAGATACTTTGAAAATTCCTTCAGACGGACGACATGTTGTGCTCGTGTTCGCCCAATAATTCCATAAACTGAGAAATATGTTTTTGAGTATTGCATGTTCCATCATAAAGAATGAATGTTGGAGCGGTATAACCTTTTGGAAGAGGAATCCTATGTATGGAAGCAGGATATGAAGGTTGGTGAAGATGGACATATGATGCCTTGTCTTTTCCTCAATCCTTAAAAAGTGCTCCAGGTCTTCACGAGTGATGAAACTTGCGGGTTCCATTGTTGGAGGGTCATCTGCAGCATTACGGAACTCTTCATCATGTACAACATGGATTGGAGAGATTTCAGGATCAGAAGTTGAAGATGTTTCTTTAGCTTTTCTTTTCTCACGTTGAGGCTGAGTTCGTTCAGACGCAAGCTTGTTTGTGAGAGTTTTGAGATAAGCACACAACTTTTTCTGTGCTGCAGCTACGTCATTATGAACCTTTATGAGATCAACTATGGTAGGCTGATTTCCTCTAGTTTCTTCAGGAGATCAACTGAAGAGTATATTGTTGATGGTGCCAATGACGTCACTTGTAAGGGTGATCACTGGAGCATCGGTGCTTGGACGAGTGGCATTAGAAGTACCACTAGAGCTTGCAATATTAGGATCGGGTTTTAAACCCGGATTGGTTGACCTAAGATCGACCATCTTTGTGAGAATTGAGATTGTAACCGAGAGAATGATCTCCCACTATGGTCGCCAATCTGTAGATGGGGCAAAACGATTTGCTGGTTTTTACGGAATTGAGGAGACGACCGTATGGATGAGACTTCTTGAACCGAGCGAAATTTTCAACCTCACACAGATGCACTACAAGAAGGGAGTGCTTTGAATTTGAGAGATCAATCTGTAGTGCTCCGGCCTAAACCAAGACGATGGCCGTTCTGGAGTCAATTTGGTCACATGAGAGGATGGGTCGATCTGTAGGGGGGAAGCTGAGAAATGTGTGGAATCAATGATAATTAAAGATTATAGGTGTGTTGTGAATTATGAATATGATAAGTTCTGGATGATTGAAATTTCTCAGTTGAGAGTAATTTCTCAATTGATGAGTTGTTGATCTCGTGTTGTCTGTGAGACATGATATCATTGTTGTTTCAATCATGATTCAGAGACTTATTTATATTGCTGGAATTATAGACACCATGATCCCATGAAGTGTGACAGTTGATGAAATCAAAGAGTGTGGAAATGGAAATCGTGTTTGAAACCAGTTACTCATCGTGCGGAGACTTGGTTGATTTTCCATCCACTACTTTGTTAACTCCTTCAACTGATTGCACGACTTGCTCACATTCCATCATGTGTATGAACACATGAGCCGTAGATCGCCAGACCAAAACCCTAGTTAATTTCCCCCCATGTAACACGATTGATGTCTCGTGTGATTGTGGAGTCTGCAAGGCAGACGTGTATTTAGTTAGTCAGTTGTTGACTTCATAACTTCATGGGACGATGAGTCCTTGTATCGTTGAGTCGAACGTGGTTTGGAAATGTTCTG
Organism: Papaver bracteatum; assembly: GCA_023529315.1. NCBI lineage: Eukaryota > Viridiplantae > Streptophyta > Magnoliopsida > Ranunculales > Papaveraceae > Papaver > Papaver bracteatum. Next base: position 444,607 of record JAJJWX010003108.1, read on the forward strand.
AGACTCATGAATTGAACATGTCTGTTGAGACAGAGATATGATGTGTGAATAAGTTGACGTGAGCAAATATTGCTCATTCAATGAATTGTTGAATATTGATCGTTGAACCAATATTCTTTGGTTTGAGCAAGTATTGCTCATCTGAGCAAATATTGATCGTTTGATGAATTATGGGTAGTATGACTAAATAAAATATTGAATCAGAATACTGGAAATTGAGCCGAGTGTGATAAATAAAATGTTGATCACGGGATCAACGTAAAATTATTAGCGTTTGAATCTGGAATCATTAACCTTGGATTCAAAACCCTAATTTGATCAATTGATGATTTATTGATGGTTTATTAAAAATTAACCATGGAGTGAAGAGGGACTGGCTACATGGGATTATGGGTCGACCATGTAGTGCCTAGATGCTCACGTGAGCAAATATCAAGGTCTCCTGAAGACCAGTTGATTTGACGAAAGGATGATTAAATGTTGGTTTAATCATTTATTAAAATAATGCTCGTCTGAACCTTAGGTGATAAAACCTAATAATTAATTATGAATAGGTGAGGGACCGACCAAGGGGTCATAAAATAGGCCCTGGGTGGTCACAGGATCGACTGACGATCATTCCATGAAAATCCAAAATTATTTGGAAGAGTTTTGGACCTAATACGTGCAATTGCGCAAATTAGGTCAAATTCGTAAAAATATATGGGACCGGCTCCTTGCAATCCGAAGAGCCAACCTTGGTCGGTCAAGGTAACATCCTCACGTCACCAAAATGTTCATGTCTTAGTCCTGAGAATTTTGATATTTTCTGATGTGCGTTTGAGCAATCATTTGAGAAAATATGAAGAAATTAGGGTTTTTTTTGCTGAAACCGTGAAAACTTCATGAGATGAAGGAAAAATAATAAAATAATGAAGGAATCATAAAGTATGGGACCGGCTATGGCCAAGGCATGGCCGGCCAGCCAAGGGGCCGGTCCCATGCTATTTTCCCTAATTTTATTATGTTTTCATGATTTTAGGGAAATATCATAAAACCAAGGAGTTTGTTAAAACCAAAGAGTTTTGTTGAAACCAAGGAGTTTTGTTGAAATCAAAGAGTTTCCATGAGATGAGGAAAACATAAAAAAAAAATTAAAAAAATAAGGGACGTGTGGACCGTTTGGGATGATTGGCCGGCTAGGGCCCGGTCCGTGATTTTTCCCTAATTTTATGTATTATTTCATGATTTGAAGGAATTTTCATAATTTGAAGGAATTTTCATAATTTGAAGGAATTTTCATGAAATCAAGGAATTTCATGGGATTAAGGAAACATGAAAAATATAATAATAATAAAATAAAATGTGTGGGGCCAGCTAGGGCATGACCGGCCAGCTATGGCCCGGTCCCACGGGTTTCCTTAATTTTATATTATTTTTCATGGGATCAAGGAAATATCATGAGATTAAGGAGTTTTCATGAGATTAGGAAAATAATAATAAAATAATGAGGAACCATGAGGTGTGGGGCCGGCCGGGATCAAGGCATGGCCGGTTGGCCAATAATCACGGCCCCACAATATTTTCCTTAATTTTATATTATTTCCTCAGTGTGAAGGAAACACCATGAAACTGAGGAGTTTCCTCAAAACGAAGGATATTTGTTCAAATGAAAGGATTTTCATGAGACCAAGGAAAATAATAAAATATGATAAAATATAGAATTTGGGCGTGGGACTGGGACTGGTCACGACATGACTGGCCGGCCGGTGAGCCATTCCCCTAGCGCCTTGACTATTATTTTATTATTTTCTTTCCTATTTGCATAGGTTCATCGTCTCGTCCTATTTTGAAATACTTGTTTGTTCATTCAGGTGCTTGTTAATGCATTATTTGTTGAATACATTTACACCATTTTGGTCGGGGCTTACTCGAAGGTAACTCAGAGGCCCGTATATTGAATATTTATTACTAACCCATGGAATTCTGCTGGGAAGAACCATAAATTGAAGTAACGAAATATTATAAAAAATATTGAATATTTTTCAGGGATCCAGTTAATGAATCTAATGGTTCTGAGAATGATTAATTAATGGCTCTATACTAGTACGATCTTCTAGGAGCATCAATTTTGAGCGATATGAGCTTATTGAAGCATCATATTTCTTTTATATAGTCAAGGAAAACGTTATTACATCCTGAAGACGTTATTGCTCTATACTAGCATGCAAGTTGTCTAGGAGCCTTCCAATATTTCGATTATATATAAAAGTAATTACTGAAGTGTTCAGTATTCATGAGATATGTCGTTGTCTAGACGAGAGACTACATATTTGCATGTACTCTGAGAGACAATATTCTCAGTCAGAGGTTCAATGAGAGACCCGTGTCTCAATACATATATGTTGTTGTCTAGCCGAGAAACTACATATCTTCATGTACTCTGAGAGACAATATTCTCAGTCAGAGGTTCAATGGGAGACCCGTGTATCAATTCTCACGTCTGATTGCTGGATCATAAGTTCATATAATTATGGGTTTACGATTTTAGCCTTTGTCGAAAATACACCATCTACAACCGGAATACACAATTAAACTAATTACAAAAGTAATCAATCCAATCGTTTATACTCACATAAGAAAATCTATGGAGCGATAACTACGTTAATCATAAAAATAACCAACCCAGTCAATCGTGCTCAACATGAGAACCACTTACGGAGTCATAACTAAATAATCACACAAGATGATTAATTTAGTTCAATATTCTCAACGTAGAGTATCTTACGGAACACAACAAAGCTAATCACAACAATGATCAACTTGGTTTTCTAGTTCTTAACATAAGACACAATACGGAGTCTCACAGTAATACACAAAATATGGATCAGGGAAGATCAATTACTGCGGAATACACAAGGATTAATTTTATGTTTCCATCACCATTTTCACAATGACACACAATAGATATAATCCTTGAATCACAAAAGATTTTAACATATCTTACATCAATAATTGACAATATAGGCTTAACTTTTGTGCTTTGTCAAAAGTCTATTCATTCTATTATCAATATTTGCATATCAATTCACGAACGACTTTACTTTTGACAAAATATGGGACAATCAAGTTCACAGACGTAAACACACATATCCCATAATAATATTGCAATACATGAAACCATAAAGATTAATACTGCAACCATCATCTTCCAAACAAGTTTAGAATATAACAAAATAAATCTAATAGCATTGAAGATGAATACGTTGGACATAGAAATCACAATATTTTTTATTCCAAACTCTAGTAATCCTTCTCAAAAACAAGAATAAATTATCATAAGAAGTTTCCTAGGCACCAAGACAAACTCGTAATGCACATATAAGATGATTTGTCCTTAGAGGGTGGAATCAAACTTTTTCTCCCGGATTTATACCAATAATAGCTACCAAAGGCGTATAAAAAGATTTTCTAACAACATTCTTATAAAAGCTACAAAATAGCTTAGAAGAGTAGTACTCCAAGAATCCAAGTGCCCAAGTTCAAGAGAAGTGGAACAAGTGCAATGAAACGGAGCAAAATACTCAAAAACAAGAGACAGGACAAATACCATTCTTAACTCATACAAAATCAAGGTTTCTCATCTCTATTTTGTATAGAATTTAAGGAGGAATAGATTTCAAAAAGAATGAGTTCATTCCGAGTTCGTACGAAGAAGTTAAAGCCAAAACAAGTTGACCGAAAATCGACGTCTACAGGCAAGTCCGCGAACTTATGGGTTTGCACACGAATTTTCAAGTCCGCGAACTTAAACTTCTTTTTAGAAGAATGCAATCGACTTATTGAACATAATATGTGTGCCCCAATTCTCGTGCTTTCCTCACCGTATTCATATAAGGGCATTCTTTTGTGAGGATGCACTTACAACACATTCAGGTTGTGTTGAGGTAAACAATATCTTGCTCACCACAAGTGACTTTTGGATTATCATGAAAGAGATCACTTTTAGAACCTTTCACATCCAACTCCATCTTTCCAAATAACTTTTTAATTTCCAACATCATAGATACTGCCTTTTCCATAGTCATGGAATTTTATGGAAGATCATTCCTTTTCATACTCAAAACATCATTGACTTTCTTTGGTATCCACTTCTGAGTGCGTTTAGGAACTACCGGAACTTTCTTCTCATTACTCTCTTCTAGATTTCTCGAGAAAGAATTGGATTGACTATTTTTTTGCAAGTTAGTCTTTCTCCTATTGGGAGATTCGGATCTTGTCTTCGTCTTTACGAAGTTATCCTTTTGATAACCATTACGATTGTAAAAGGACTTCGTATAACGTTTATAGGAAAATCTAGGTTGATCACATCACTGATTCCTTTGCCTAAAGGTTGGACAGTTACAACCTATAACGTTAAGTGGATTAGTCTTAACATATGATCTTGGTTTCACAACTTCTTGTGATGCCCAAACAAGAACATCATGAATTTTCTCACCCCTTATACGGAAACGACATTTCCTTTCCAGATGACCTTTATTTCCGCAATAGTGGCAAACATAAGGAATATTCTTACCTCGATCCGTGTGTGCTGACTTTGGAGGTTGGTATACTTTGTTTTTTCGAACTTTAACTGCCGGTGAAGGTATTTCACTTTTTCCATCAGTGGAAACCTTTTGTTGAGAAGCATCACTAGCCTTCACAAATTTTACCTCTTTGCTAGTACTTGGAGCATCTATTCCCTTATATCCCAATCCTCATGTATCACGATGATTTTTACTTGCTCCTAGCATAGTGGTTAATTTTCTTGAACTAGAATTGAACTTTTTCAAGTCATCTTCCAACATCTTGATTTTATTAAGAGCAGCAGTTAAATCAGCCTCAAGGCGTTTTTCTCAAGCGAGATAAGCGCTTTATCTGTCATAAAAACTTTCTTGCTGAGAGTTAATCCTTCATTCAGTTTTTGCAAGTTTCTCTTCCAACAAGAAATATTTTTGATATACACGATCACTTTCAAGTGACTTTATACTCAGGTTTTCCTCGATATCTGTGAGGACCGATTCGCAAGAGCGATTCTGACTATAAAGACCACTGTAGATCCTTTTCAATTTCTTGTTTTCTAGACATATAGGAGTAAAAAGAGATGTGACATGAGAAGTTGTAATATTCTTCATTTTCAACAAATCCAAAAACTTAAAATACTCTGAGACTTCCTCATCAACAACTCTATCAATATCTGAATCACCTTCGTAAGAAAGTTCATCCAACTGTTCTTCTAGGAGTATTTCCCAATCAATAGTTTTTACATCAAGAGAATGTTTAGATATTGACTCTGATGTGACTATTCTCTCAGGTGAATCCAAGTTTTTAGAATCATCTGGTAATTTCTGAACTGGTACGTTATTAGAGATAGACTCGTCCATAATCAGATCACTACAAACACAGACTTATAAGGTCTTTAAACGTGTTTGCCTGCTCTGATACCAACTGAAAAAGCGGGGGTCTAACAACCACACCCAATATTTCGATTAGCAATCTGTATGGACAAACTCCGAGTTACTTTACTAGAGAATCAACTAGACAGTCAGAATCAATCTAGATAAAAATATCTCAAGGAGTTATTATCTCAATCTCTCAATTTGATTTACTCAAGCAAATACAATGTGTGAGTCTTAATCAAAGATAAATAACTTGGATGGTACCAAAGACCAATATCCAAGTGTCAATCAATTTAAATCAACAACTAATAAGGTCGGATATTCTAATTGATTGAACAACGTACAACCTGTATTATTTCAATTATATAAAAATATAATGCGGAAAAGAAATAACACAGACACCAGAATTTTGTTAACGAGGAAACCGTAAATGCAGAAAAACCCCGGGACCTAGTCCAGATTAAACATACATTGTATTAAGCCGCTACAGACACTAGCCTACTCCAAATTAACTTCGGTCTGGACTGTAGTTGAACCCCATCCAATATCACACTAATCCAAGGTACAGTTATGCTCCTACACCTCTGATCCCAACAGGATACTGCGCACTTGATTTCCTTGGTTGATCTCACCCACAACCAAGAGTTGCTACGACCCAAAGTTTAAGATTTTAACAAACAAATCTGTCTCACACAAAAAAGTCTACAAGATAGATAAATTCGTCTCCCACGAATAAACCTATGAGTTTTGTTCCGTCTTTTGATAAATCAAGGTGACCAGGAACCAATCAATAAAACCGGACTTATATTCCCGAAGAACAGCTCGGTTTTATCAATCACCTCACAATAGTCTTAATCGACGCAACGAAAAAAGATATTGTGGAATCACAAACGATGAGACGAAGATGTTTGTGATTACTTTTATATCTTGCCTATGGGAGATATAAATCTCAAGCCAATTATTACAATTGTACTCGTACGATAGAAACATTAAGATCGGATCACACAACTACAATAAAAGTAGTATCGGTCTGTCTTCACAATCCCATTGAAGTCTTTAAGTCGTTAACCTGGTTTTAGAAGAAGAAAACCAAAGGTTAAAGGAGAATCGACTCTAGCTTAGCAAACTAGTATCACACAGAATGTGTGGGGATTAGGTTTCCCAGTTGCTAGAGATTTCCCTTATATAGTCTTTCAAATCAGAGTTTGCAATCAATGTTAGCTTAGTAACAAAGCATTCAATATTCACTGTTAGATGAAAACCTGATTAGATACAAGCTAATATTTATCAACCGTTAGATCGAAAACTTAGCTTGTCATACACACATGTACTTGAAGTTTTTGGGTTTGTGTAATCGTACCCAAACGTGTACATTAGTTAGTTCATCACTAGTTAACCAAATGGTTAGCCAAATGATAAATTTCATATCAACCATATTCTTCTTCACCATAACTAGTCCAAATGACTCAAATGAACTAGTTAGAGAGTTGTTCAATTGCTATGAGATCCCATGTACTACACAAGAAAAAATTGAAGCAAAAATGATGTGATTTAATCGAATCGATTCATGAACTATAAAGCCACGGTTTGCAATAGCATTCCTTAATTTATTAAAATAAGTTCACAAACATCGTTTTTATACATAACTGACTCAAGTTCGCGGACTGGGTTCGTGGAATTATGTTCACCGATTGGAGTTTAGAAAATCCAGCAGAAATTCTTGGGCCGAGAACTTCCGTCAGTTCACGGACTGAAACTGAGCTACAACTCCAGCATAAATTCTCCGGTTCGAGAATTACTCCAGTTCGCTGACTGAGTTCGCGGACTGAGTTTGCTTCTCACGTTCCAGTTTCACTTGATCAACAAAGTTCACAAACTTCGGTGCAAGCTCTAAGGACTTATACATATGTGTGTTACCACAACAATGCTTATATCCTCCAATGGTTATATTGTCTAAACTCTCATTAAAACATTCTCAGAGGGCGTTATATAGTTGTTATTCACAAACTATTTTTGTCAGAGCAATTTCCAAAAGGATTGAAACATGACATGACTTTCGTCACTAGGTAAGGGTGAACTTGGCTAAAGCGAAAGCTTTACCAACATATATTTCTAGAAATAGATAAGCGAGATATACTCAGTTCTAAATATCATATGTGTATATTCTTAGTCTATATAGTAATACGACTTTTGTCTCAAGATAGGAGAATAGATAAACTTTTGAGTGATAGATAAGTTCAAGTCTCCACATACCTTTTAGTCGATGAAGATCCACTGGTTCCTTGAGTGGTCCTTCGTTTTGTATGATGATCGACATGGATTTCTTGAGATCAACTACACTTTCTATCCTAGTCCGAGACCTTAGCTATAGTAGACTAGAAATCAAAGACTTTATAGTTTTGATCACTAATATTAACAAACATGCTTGAGATAGCAACACATGCGAGTTCAACCGAGCAGTGCTCTAACAGAAAATACCAAAAGAAATAAACGGAGAAGTGATTTTATTCGTAGGAAAACAAGTAACAAAAAAATATATAGAGAGCATGATAATATGATTCTTTCCCAAACCATTAATTATATCCTAATAAACAACGTTTGCAATAAAACAAATATACTTAAAGTTTTTTCGAGTTGGTTGCTAATTTTTTTAACGTTTAAGACCAACCTGACATGCTAAATCTAAAATACCTAGAAAGTACAAAAACGTATCAAACACTACACAGTTTACTAAAAGTAGACGATTTCGAAAATTAGTTAGAATTTTGTATATGCTCAAGCATACGGATCAGAAGCCTGCATCAAAAATAGTCCATATAAACCAACAAAATAACAAGGTTTATTGTTACATTAAACCGGAAAATAACAGAGTTTTAGTATTACAATAGATGGAGTTTGAAAACTATAAAAGATATGATTTTGTAGAACAATAGAAAGTGAAAAATGTCTTTCCACAACAAGATTGTTCAAACTTTTGATCAAAATAGTTCAATAGATAAAGAACATATCGTTATCGATCAATTAATGTTAGGTAAGGCACAGCAAAAGAAACCCTACAGATGACGCCCTTATTTCCTTAATAGAAAAATATGAGTTGGAAAGACATACATACAATATCAGTATGAAATCACGTTTTCGCAGTATTATCAGGTTGAGTTTTATGAATTTTAAGAAAAGAAACTTGCATTAAAGATCATTACAATAGGTACATATATATGTACAACGAAAAGATAAGACAAAGGCACAAGCTAAGAAAGTTTAAATAATATCAAAAATTAGACAAAGACTGGAATGACATCAAGTTTAGCCAATTTTTAGAATCGGATGATACTGAAGAAATCAACAATGCAAGAATAAATTCTACGACTCATCTATTGTCATGCGATAGTAAATTCTAAAACCTATCTATCGTCTCTGAAGCATTTTACATGGGAAATTTTTTAGAGAAGATTCAGAGTTTAATGAGGGGCCGGATGCAAAAGAATTACATCTTTGATACTTAAAAAAAAAAATCTCTTTTCCAGAAATTCTATTGACGAAGAAAATATTAACATAATTATACGGAGAAGTGATTTCATTCCTAGGAAAACAAGTAACACAACAGATATCGAAAGAGCATGATAATAGGAGTCTTTTCTTAAACCATGGATCTGAAGAACATATCTAAAAATTTAGGAAAATATTATTACAAAGATGAATGAAGTAAATAGAAAAAGGCAAGAACATAGGATGTTGACATTCAAAGAACATCCAAAACAATAATACAATGTAAACATGGATAGAGTTTGGGATCGATAAAGAATTAAAATAGTCAAAGAAGGTCTTATAATATATAAAACTGAAGAAAAACTATGGGAATTCAAGTGAAATTCAAAGAAATAAAGATTTTTTTTCGGGTTAAATGACTATCATAAGTCAAATAGGAATAAATGGTTATGTCATGCTACATTTTACAATCAACTTTATGGTTGTTTTCATGTCGTTTTTTAATCAACATATATTACTGCTTTCTTATTTTGGTTGAACGTAATGAATATACCAATGGAGTCTACAATATGCATGAATATGTACCTATCCAGGACTTTTCATTATCCTTTTTTATTAAGGAATTATTCATTTACTCTTTTATAAGGATTGAATTTTTTCGTTCCCAATATTTTTGATGAGTTTCTGCAAAATTTTATATAGAATTATATTACTCATTGAGGTTTTTTTGTTGATTAGTTGCCCACAATGTTGTCATATTGTTTTTTAAATATCAATCTTTTTAACACATGTCTGTTTGTGTTTGTTGAAAAAATATGGTTTATCGTTCAAACTCAATTCAAAAGAGTTCTATCATAAATACTCTTAAGTATGCGGCAAATCTGCTCTCTTCCTTAAAAAACGACCTAATTCTTTCTGTTTGAAATATTATAAGTATGTATACCAATCTTTGGGTGATAAGCAGAAACCGCATTCCATTATTTTTTCATATTGGCCTATTTCGTGAAATACTTTTCATTCTTATAATGTAGATGTATTTTAGGTGTTTAACGATACGGTATTACATTAGTTTTCCCTATCGACATGTATTTCATGAAATCCACCACATCATTAACGGTCTTATAACATGTGTTTTAATGATTGGGGTGCATCATAAATTCACAAAGAGTAGTATCTTCAGTGAAATAACAATAACATGTGAAGATAATTAAGGGTCTAAGTAATTTTGTCCTCTTTTAACAAATGAAAGTTGGTTATAAATTGGAATATTGTTTAGGTTCCAAATTAAGCATGCTAATATACCAATTACTTTTAGCTATATTGGGAACTTAGATGTAGTGATGCATTGGTGTCACGTTGTTGACCCAATTTGAGCACTTATGTTCTGTATCATTCTCTAAGTATATTTAAAAAATATATATATATATATATTGTAGATAAAAAAGGTCAACACTTTTGTTGCTCTCTCATAATTATCCTCATTACTTACTATTTAAATTAACTTATAGTTGTCAACATCTATCCATTCGTTTGATTTCTCTATTAGTCTTCAATAACGATTTATTTTTTTGAAGCATGGCTTCTTCTTCGGTAACGATGATTGTACATTGATGAAGTTAAATATTCAATATTTGGATATATTAATTAACTAAGTTTTAGGTATTATTACAAAGAAATAAAGTATATACACCTAAGACTATAATGAAAGGTTGAGTCGGGGTCGTAAGGCCTCGGTGATACCTAGTAAACACATGAGGAGCCTAAAATGTGAAGAATAAAATTATTTCATATTCTCACCTACTTAATGCAATTTTGAATATCTTTTAAAAAAAACAAGAATTTTTTTTACCCCATTATGTCCACCGGTCAGCAAAGAAATTTCTAGGTCAGGATAATATCTATACAACTTCTCGACCTTTGGAAATAGAAAATGTGTTAACCGCCGAGCAGTTGGCATTGGCCTTTGAAGAGCATGTGATCTTTCAAACTGCACAACAGATAAATTTCATAAGTATTATAAAGAAATAAGAAATCAACCTACATACAGAAAGATGAAACCAACATATATAAAGAAGTTAAAAATTTGAAAAAGAGTGGCAAGCTTTCGAGCTTACTTTATCATGAAACAAGGTTGCTATAAAGTAACAATGCATCTTCATACCGCAAAAACCCAATGCTAAACCTCCGGCCATGTGGACTTTTTTATTATGGCCCCTTGCATATATCATACAACTATATTTTGGTTCATCATGGACTACCTTACCATTATAAGATCCCCGGTTTTTGGCTCCAATTACTGCAAAGTGAACCCCTAAATAGCACATAAGTGCAGTTCCACGTAATAGTTTATCAATGTTATGAGGAATCTGCAAGTAATATAATTATCAAAATCAAGCATTCATAAAAAAAATTCATCACTATTATCTAAATAAATCAGAGAACGATAAAAATAATAAGTAACCTTATAAAGAACATGCAACTGTCCAATCTTTCTTGCATTCATAAGTCCAAGATTAGACTTCTGCAAAAGAAGTAAAAACAATTATTCATATACAATAAAAGTCAAAGCAGTTTAAGAAACAACCAATCACTTGTTTCCGTTTGGACAATAATACTACCAATTTTGTCTATTTATTTTAATATAAAGGACATTGCATATAAAACTTAAATGTACAAACAACAAAGTTCCTATATACATTCGTACACTCAAAGCAACAGATAATAGCGAACAAAGAAAAAGTACTTTATTAGGGTCAATTACATTAATACTAGTCCCGATGCAAGTGAACAAAATACAAATAGTTCTCTAAAAAGGTTTGCAATGGTGAGCCAACCTTGAAACATAACTCCAATTGTTCGGAAGTTCAATTGCACTAAGTAGTTAAAAATAGAGAAAAACAAATGTTGTCTAGAAGCATACCAAACAAATTAATAGTCGAAAAATGTAGTTTCTATATACAGTACCTTCCTGAAAGTAAAACCCATAAACCAAACTACACGAACTTGTTTAACCAAATAAAATGTCAGCAGATTGGACTTCAGCTAAGTAACAACCCAAGTCCAACAAAAAACAAGAATCATGAAGACCACACCCACACTTTTCCAGGAAACTAGTAAACATATGAGGATATAGTTGCTAAATAACAAATTGACACACAGATAACCAGAAGGCAAAGCAACAAGATGACGACAATGACTATCTTTCAGACACCATACTGAGCAATGCTGAACGACGACGACTCTGTACCTTCTCAAACCTCAAAAGAGGTTCTAGTACTCAATGGAACAATAAACAATGATGAACATCGATTGATGAAGTTAAAAGGAAGCCTTACCAAAAAAAAATACAAGAACAAAAGAGGGCAATCCTAACACATAATAGAAAAAGAAAAATAATACGAAGTAATATAATATACATTATGATGTGCATAACAGTTAGTACAAAAATTTTCCGCTTCAACCAAAAATTAATCATACAACAACAATATAGACATGTCTCAAAACAAACCTGATCATCCTCATCAGATGCATATGCCACAGGAGAGTTGTTCGACTCAGAAGGCTTCTCAGCCCCACAGTTCTGTCTATTGCACTTGGCTCTGAATGGGTGGCTTATGTTATTATATTTCCCACATGTACAGCTCCATTCTGACATTTTTTGCGCTGCAGGATAAGAATATATACATATCATACCCAAATGACAAGTATTAGATCAGAATAAAAAAGACAGGATCCAAAAAAAGAACTTACTGGAATTTTTGCTTGACTTAGAAGGCTGCACCAAAGATTTAAGAGTTTAGAAGAGAAAACATGAAAATAAACAAATAAATAGAAAAGATCATATAATCAGATCACAAGCCTGCCCCTCTATTGTTCTCAAATATCATCTCAAACAAAAAAAATAGAACGAGGATTTATAGCACACACTAGGGGGGAGGAAAAAAAAACACACACAAACCTGTGATCCCGGTGTAGGGGTACTGCACTTTCTCATGTTGCACAAGAGAAAACAGAACACAAGAGAAATGTTGAATATAACCCCTTACCATTCAAACATCGACGACAAGGTCATGAAAATAAAGTACTTCCACCACCATTATTCTTGGCAAACTGTATAAATGACCTCACACCTTATATATAATCTTGATACATGCGGGGACATTTCATTCAACTCTTACTGACATTAGATGACATTTTCCCTTTAAAATACCGACTTTACGAGATTAAAAAATACCCTTAGTCCTAGTGGTAGGATTACCGAAGCCGTGCAAGTTAACGACAGAAAACATACTCTCAAAGAAGAGAGAATGTTTTCGCAAATCACCACCAGGATTATTATCATCATGCGAGTATGTACAAAACTAGAAAACTTTCTAAGTTCAGTTCACAAACCAACAATAACTATTATCATGTTATATAGCATATTAATAACAACACCAAAACATCATACATGCATCATTATGTTATATATTATTATGTTTAGGTTTTCCCAAGTCTGTACAAAATACAAAAGTAATATACACATACTAAAGAAGTGACAAACACCACAAAAATATGTATATACTATATGCACATACGAGGACAAAAACTTTGGCACTTCAACCTCTCCACTGGAAGATATTCACTCAAGAAAAACGTAGCACTCGCCTTCCTTTTCCTTTAGTTCGTTCACCTGGCATTAAGAGGAAAGGTAATGAGCAAAGTCCACTGGAATCTTATAGTAAAAATAATAATTACAAATGGAAATTTGAACAAAAGGGGGAGAACATAATAAAGCTCAAACTAAAAATGTCATTCCTACATTGATTCACCAAACAACTATCCTCATGAAGAACCCACCCAACCCAAGCCATGAGATCAAGTGGAGTATGGTCATCCTCCACACAAAAGCTGAGGTACTAATACGTATCGACTAGCAATGCATACATGATTCAAAATCCTTCCACTATCTGGTTCATTTTAAATGTTCATGTAATTCTTAGGGGAAAGGCTCTGACAAAAATTACGGGTTCCCCATTCTAAACCCTATTTCTAGCAAGAACGAACAAAATTTTATGAATGTCATTTAGGGTTTTTTCATAGGGGAACTATGCTAATGTCCATTGGTTATGCATCAGTAGCTCAAACAACAAAGTGTTTCAAAATAAGTAGAAACACCCCCTCCAAAAGTGAACGAACAACCAACGACTGTTTAAGAATTAGTGTAAACAGTTCTCTTGAAGATTGAATATCTATAATTGAAAAAAATAATGCAATAAATTAGCATATGCAAACTAAAAATATACCAGAAAACAGGTAACAATGGTGCAATGGAAAGAGTGCATCATGCTGTTTAATACTGGTTCACAATTTGATTTATGCTTCTAAATACATGAACATCTCTAAATATTTAAGAGAGTTCACCCATTAAGATTCTAAGAATCTACAAAGTATGATCATACAAAACCAAACAAAATTAAAATATAGAAAAGGGATTAAAGAAGAAGAGGCTTCAGTGTTGTTATATGGACTTTTTATATCATGTAGATCAAGCAAAACTATTGATCACAGTAATCAACCTTACACACTTTAGTCCACTTCCTGAAGCCCCGGACCCTTTATCATATATGAGCTATATTAAAAGAAAGATAAGTCATCCTTAAATTCTCGCTTAAATTCTTATATCTCTTCTAATTCAACCTAACCATAAACGTAATCAACAAAAATGATGTTCCTATTATGGAATTGATTGAATATTTTTCTTTTAAATATTTTTCTTCTAAAAACTACCTAACCTACCAATTCATAATTCCCTAATTTGAAAATATTCGTTTACCACTCACTATTATCATATTATATATCATGATAATAACATCATCAAAACATCATACATGTTAATACCAGGACTATTATCATGTTATATAGCATATATCATACAAGAAAAGAGAATAAGCTCACTGAGAATTAATCAAGAATGTACCTTCTCAGACTTCCAGACTTATACCTTCCTAAGCTCAACTCTGATCAGTTCTTCAAGTTCCAACTATGATCAACAAGCAAATGAAATCATATTAGAACTATTAAATCAATTCATATAAACATTATCAAATAGACATTCAACATCATACTAATTGAAAATAAAACCATTAAACTAGCATAAAGAATACATCAGGCCAACTAAGCTAAAAAAGCATTCATAAAAGAAACATGAACATAGAACACACACTTATATTTACAAGAGTCGCAAAATGAGTTCACGCAAGCTATACACTGGGTACAGATGCATACAAAAATGGATTTCTTAAGGAAATGAATATTAGTTGCTATAAATTACACTTATTAGTTCAGTGTACATGTTCAATTTTCAATTAAATAAATGCCAAAATGAAACATAAGGCAGTAAAGCCAAAGCCAAGAGTATTCAAAACTTAAATAAGCGCCTTCCTATGCCCACTTACTTCCATCTCCAATTCTATTGATTGTTGTATGGTCTACTAACCAAATATAATCAATGACTTGTAATCTCTACAAAGATTAAGTGAACTAGAATGGTAGGTTGTGTTGACAAAACAAAACTTTTTATAATCAACTATTCAATATATTACAGATTGTGTCAACTAAGACAATTGAAGTCTACTAGTTGAGGAATGTTAAGCCGCCTTTACTTATTTAGAAGAACTTACAGCTAATTCTATTTCTAAAATGACACACCTGTATTCAGTAGAAATTGGAACCCAGCGTTAGCTTCTTCTTCCAAGAATCTCTCCAACTCCAGTTGTTGCTACTGAAATCAAAATCATGTCAAACTTCATAAACTTAGTAAAAAATCGAGACCAAATAAGAAAATACCAAAAATCATTAGGAGAAATCGAAACCCTAATCGAACATAATATCTGAAAGAACAGATAGAAACCCAAATTGAGATTACTTACGTCTTCTGCTTCAAATCGAAACCCTTAAACTGAAACCCTAACATATGAACTATCTTATACAAGCAGCTTCAAAGTGAAAACCTAACAAATGAACTTTCTTCTGCAAGTAGCTCCAAATCCAAATCATCAAACTGAAACCCTAACAGAGAACCATCTTCTGCAGAGATGAGGAATGAGGAAAGAGAAGAAGCGGATAAGTAGAGAAAAAAATGGAGGGGCTGAATAACCGAGTCATGTGTGACCAAGGGGACTAATGGATAACCTCATGTGTGACCAAGGGAGGAAATATCCTCAGGTAGAACTGGCTTGGATAGAAAAATGATGAAGGTGTGACCACCTACGCACACGAATGGCACGCGCGGACCATATCCAGTTACGAATTCGTAAGAGCTACATGACAGTTATGAAATCTTACAAGATTTGTAACACTTTCAGGATGTTACAACCCGTTTTTAACAGCATTTTCCAGTTACAAATTCGTAACTACCAGTAGGCTGTTACGAATTTGAGTAACTAATCCAAGAAAATATGTGTTGGTAAGCTTTCACTTTAACCAATCTCATCTTATATTCTTGATGAAAATCCAAAGATGATTATGTGAAAATCGTCTGGTAACATCTTATATGATTTGTGTGAGACAGTCATCTGGTGTAGACTCGAAATGTTTCATATTGATCATTTGATCACTTGAAATTTCTTTGAAGCTAATAGTTTGTGTGAGACAGCTATTCCCGTCTTCTAAGAATGTTTCAATAATTGAAATGGGAGTTTAGAAAAATTAACCATTGATTGGATATAACATAGTATGCATACTTGTATGCTAACTGTTGCAAGTTATTCCAAGTTTGGGAACCATAGTATGCATACACATATACGTACTGGTTAGTTAGTTTAAGTTCGAGAACTTAGTATGTATACCCATATGCATACCGGCGTAAGTTCAATTTCGGGAATTCAACTGAGTTTAGTGGTGTACGATAGTATGGACACCCATTCATATTGTAGGATTAGAAAAACGCAACAATAATACTTCTGTGAAATTAAATAGTAACTTCTGAGAGTTTGTACGTGAGTCCTCCAATAACACGCTGAGAGTGTCGCAGAATGATCTAAAGAATGACGCAATAGATGACGATGGTAGAAACACAAGAAGGGCATGATGACTTTGCGAGGGTTAGAACACTTGCGAAAATTAATATTGTAACTATTGCGAAAGTCTCGCGGGTCAGATCCGAAATTAAAGGACAACTTAGCTTTCACCCACTATGTAACTACCCTATATAAAGAGAACCAATGTACTCAAGAAAGGGATGATGCATTTTTTAGTATTGAAAAAGCCTTGAAGAGAGAGAAAATTCAAGAGAACGGTTGTATTCTTGATCTTTTCCATTTCTTGTAAACATTTCTGAGAATCAAATAAGAAAGTGTTGTTTTTAATCTTCAAATATGTGTTAATTACTGTAAATTCTTATCAAGGGTGTAGTGTAGGTTTTCCTGCAACTACATTTTGGCGCTAGAAACAGGAATGAATTTATGATTTTTTAAAGAAAAAGATAAAAATTGACATTGTGATTGGAAGGAATTTGGAACAATCAGTGAAACATCTTACACAATACCCAACAGTTTACTAAGATTAATGGCTAGAAGAAGAAGAAATACATCAGAACCACCAACAACCGTAAGGAGGAGTAAAAGGCTTGCAGGTGGAGAAACAGATAAAATAGAATCTTCAAGAGTAAGAATAAGAAGAAATAGAACAAGGGATAATGAAGAAAATCAGGTTCAACATCCAAATCAGCAAACACCAATGCAAGGTAGAGATGTGGATTATGATAGAGTAAGCGTGCATACTTGGCGATCAGATTCAATAGAAGAACCAGAAGATCGACAATTAAGAGATGAAAGACGAGAGGGAAGAAACCAAGAATTAAATGGAGGATTAATACACGGAGATGATGAAAATGAAACAACCGAGGTTTTAAGACAAATAATACAAGAGGAAAGAAGATTAGAGGCGGAAGAACGTGAAAATTTGGTAAGGCAAAAGCATGAATTGAGAATGGAAAACATGAGATTACAAAATAGAAGATCAAGAAGAACAACAAGATCAAGTTCAAGAACAATCAGAAGTGAGGTAAGAAGAAGATCACTTATAGCAAATATTGAACAAGAAAATCATGATCCAAATGGAGGATATCGCGAAAGGAGAGAAATAAGGGAAGATCGTTACATACCATAAGGTAAAATTCAACAAAATGGACAAAATAACATAAGGAGGGAGAAAGAACAGCGTCAGGCAAAAAACAACCAAGATGGCGAAGAAGATCAAGAGGAAGGAATGAGGATATTGCATGGAACACAAACTCTAAGAATCAGCAGATAATTGAAAGAGAAATCGAGAGACTGTTTGTACCCTTAATAAATTACACAAGAAAATGGGCAAACTTTGGCCTACGAGGCCCCATGTCCAAGCCCATGAGAAACAAACTAAGCTAGGCCTCGCTAACAAACACTCAATTCGCAAGCCCATGAGCAAGAACTCCAACTTGGGATAGAAGGTTACACATAAGGACCGCCACTTCACAAATTTCCAAACAATGCGTCAGAAAAGGATGCCACGACAACGGCCAAGTCCGGCGGCCTGAACGAGCGGCAATCACCGATCATTTGCCGATTAGTCGGCGATGAATAGTCTGTTGTCGATTAATTACGATGAATCGGCGATTGAATGGCCGACGGCCTAAACGAGCGGCAATCGCCGATCATTTGGGGAATAGTCGGCGAAAGTTTGCGGAGACGATTAATTACCGATTAATTGGCGATTAATTACCTGGTTATGTATTCAACGTAACTCGGTGTTGTTTAATTTCGTAGTCCTTGATCATTCTGCCCCAATCTGTTTGCCTATTGGATTTCTACGCCCCACTGTGGGCTTATGACAAGTAATTCAATTCTAACCATGAAGGTATGCAGGGAATTCAAGTCAGGGCGTCATACAGGGAATTCATGGCAGGGATTCATGCAGGGAATTCATGGCAGGGCGTCATGCAGGGAATTCAAGCCAGAGCATCATGCAGGGAATTTATCCATTGCATCAAAAGCAGGCATGCAGGGAAAATAACTGAAATTCATGCCTGCATCATAAACGGTAAAGTAATAGCATATAAATGGAAGTTTTCCCAACCAAAAAGGTATGCAATCTTCCCCATTAAAACTCCTGTGAAAATATTCTCTTTATAACTTAGGCATCGGAGGGTTTTTTGCAGGTACCCCCCACCTTTCTCCATTAACCAAATCAACTGAAGATTGAGGCAGCGATCGACTCCCAGCAGCAGCATCATACAAATTTCTGTGTTTGGGGTAGAAGCGATTTTACCTTACAAACAGTGGCGCCGACTAAGGGTTTCGAGAAAAGAAAATAGTTTTTTACTAGATAGAGTTATGGTAATAATCAGACAAACCGCACGAAGGTCTGATTCTTCTAGCAATTCCCAGCCGCGCAGGAGACGCGAAATTGAAAGGAACGAAATTGAGGTTCAATCTGCACCTGCTATACCAACGAGAAACATGCAGGGTCAAGATCATACTCATAACAGATCACTGGATCGTGGACGAGATCGACATCGTTTTCGTGAAAGTGCTCCAGATTTGAATCGAAAAAAAGAAAAACAACTTCTGATCGATAACGAAGTTATTGACGTTGATGGGGAAAACCCAGATGTTCGTGCAAATAGAGGGCATGCGTTCGGCAACCCATCTAGGAGGAATCTCAATCGACAAGATATGAGTGATGGCCGCACCGCGACTCCAAGTACAGAGGAGGAACAACTACTGAATCGGCTAGACGAGCTACAGAAGGAGAATGCTATCCTGAGATTATAACGTGAAAACCAACCTAGACCTAGGTCTGGTGTTTTGAATAATCAGAGGGTTCGGTCTGTATGGCAACGCCTTGGAGGTAGAATTGGACCGCAAGTCGAAGATCCTAATATAGAAGTGATCGATAATGATCGCAGAAACAGGAATCTATTGGTCACAGGAGATTTGCCGAAATGACCCAGGCGAGCAGGGGATAGGACAGCTGTAACTCATCAGAGCGCGACTGAAACTACATCTCATTCAAAACGCAACATAAATGATGAGGAAGAGGTTCGATATTGGCACGATGATGAAGGTTTTTTGCATGATTACAATGCTCGTTCGGAGCAAGGTAAAGCTGAAAAAGAACCTACTGAACCACATAGAAAAAAAAGGAGATCGGGTAATCATATTCCAGTGGATCGGGATTATGAGCAGGAAGGCAGTTCCTCGGACGACGACCTAAACGCAATAACAGAAGCTCATCTTACCAAGATGATCGAGCGAGTGATGATGAAAAAACAATCCCGAGAAGAAAAGATGTAAAGGCTACATCGAGCAGCAGGAGCTCCTTTCAAGCAGAATATAAGAGAATTCAGGCCACCAATAAATTTTTTAGTTCCAAAATTACCGGAATTCGATGAGAAAACTGATGATCCAGATCAGCACGTTTTACAATATGAGACAGCCATGTCCTTGTGGCAATACATCAATGAGTTAATGTGTAAAATGTTTATGCAATCCCTGACGGGAGGAGCTATAACGTGGTTCAATCAACTTTCATCACAGTCGATCGGAACTTACCATAAGCTGATCGATGATTTTTTTTCTCTAACTATAAGTACAACAAACGTGATCAGAAAGGATGCCATTCACTGTTCCTTCTAGGAATCCGGAAGGAGGAAAGCATCAGACAATTCACTAGGAGTTTCAAGCAAGAGTTAGCGGACGTGGATGGAGCCAACGACCAATTTTTCATTGTGGCATACAAACAGGATTACCAGCATGATCAAAGAGGTGTGTATGGTTCTTTGGTCAAGAGACCACCAAAAACTTTGGAGGAACTATATGATCGAGTTGAAGAGTACGCCCGAGTGGAGGACGATTCTAAAGCCCGAGAAGAAGTTAACAGATCATCCAATCATCCAAATGATGGGAAGAAAGAAAAATCCAATAACCGTTCAAACGGACAACATAATGATCGTGGGGATGCTCGAGAAAAAAATCAAGGTGAACGCACGGAAACGGGGTATTAGAAATTTCACGATATGAAGCTGACCCCGCTGAACGTAAGTCTTACAGAGCTGTACGAAAAAATACACAAGGATTTAAGCCCCCCACATCCTTTGGCAGCAGAAACATGAGATAAACGTGATAAGAGCAAATACTGCAAGTTCCATAAGGACCATGGTCACAAAACTGAGAACTGTCGCTCTTTACAGATCGAGATTCAGCGAATGATCGACGCTGGAAAGATGCAACAGTACATGAAAAAGGACTTTGGGAAAGGTCCTAGTCAGTTTGGCACTGCACATGTGATTAACGCTCGTGTGATTAACGTCAGTCACGCCAGGATTCATTCAATGACCAGGCGGGCATCGGAAGACGAGACCAGGAGAAAGCTCAGACAGTTGAAAGAATGGTACCTGACAAATCACATTGATTTTGTTAGCGGTAATGGAGTAGAAACTAAGGAGCTTGGGTGCAAAAAGATCGAGTTCTCTGATGCAGATATGATAGGTGTATATGCTCTACACAACGATGTCTTCGTTATAACTGCTTGGATTGGCATGTTTCGTGTACACCGGATTTTAGTGGATACTGGAAGCTCAGTGAGTGTGCTGTTTTTAGGAGCTTACACATCTATGAATCTCCCACATGACCTGATCGAAGAGGATGAAAACCCAATTATCATTTTCAGCGGCGAAGTTACAAAGGCAATTGGAAAAGTGAAGATACCGATAATAGTGGCTGACAAGTCCGTCTTGGGAACTTTCTTGTTGTTGGATTGCCAAGCACCCTACAACGCGATCGTAGGACGATATTGGCTGCATGAGATCGGTGCAGTCACATCATCTAATCATCAATGCTTGAAGTTTATTACCCCAGAAGGAGTTGTGAAAGTTAGGGGCGACCATATGGCTGCCCATAAGTGTCATGAGAATGCAATGGATGAGTACAAGAAGTCAGAGGTCAGTGGAAACCAAATCATGCGAGTCGAGCATAAATAAAAATTACAGAACCCTCTCCATCTAGAATCATATAGGGGAGAGGACGCAGCTGAACCCCCGACGGTCGAGAAACTAATAGAGGTCCATATTGGAGATGAGGATCACAAGACAACGTTCGTAGGGGCAGATCTGCCTGCACATGAACGTGATGGTTTAATTACTTTGCTAAGGGAAAACGCCAACGTTTTCTCATGGAGTTTTGTTGATATTCCAGGGATAGATCCGAATGTAGCCTGCCACATGCTAAATATCGATGAGAATTTCTATCATGTTCGACAGAAAATCATAAATATAGCGCAAAGCAAAAAAGATGGAGTGACTGAAGAGGTCAAAAAACTGTTGGAAGTAGGATTTATTCGACCGGTGAAATATCCTCGATGGCTGTCAAATGTGGTAGCCGTTCCAAAGAAGAATGGTAAAATTCGTGTTTGTATCGATTTTACCGATTTGAATAAAGCATGCCCGAGTGATCTGTACCCGCTGCCAATGATAAGAGATTTGGTGGATAAAACCGCAGGGTTTGAAAGACTGTCATTCATGGACGGTTTTTAAGGTATAATCAAATACCTTTGTTCGAGGACGATCAAGAGCATACTGTGTTCGTGACTGACATGGGAGTTTACTGCTATATTGTAATGTCGTTCGGGCTAAATAACGCAGGGGCAACCTACCAGCACTTGGTGGACCATATGTTCAAGGATATGATCGGGAAGTCGATGGAGGTATACATAGATGATATGGTAGTGAAATCTCAGCAAAAATAATCGCATTTTCTTGATCTGCAAAAGACGTTCGATATCTTAAGGCAATATCGTATGATGCTCAATCCAGCAAAATGTTCATTCGGGCTGTCATCAGGAAAATTCTTTGGATACTTGATGACACACAGAGGAATCGAGGCAAATCCGGATCAAATCAGAGCCATCAGAGAAATTCCATCCCCAAGAACGAAAAAGGAAGTCTAGAAGCTAGCAGGACGATTGTCAGCCTTAAACCATTTTATTTCACGCTCGTCGGATCGATTCAAGCCATTCTTTGACGTTTTGAAGAAAGCAGTCAATTTTGGTTGGACGGCTGAGTGTGAAAGGGCTTTTGATGAGATACAGCAGTATTTTTCAACCCCACCGGTTTTGGTGAGTCCAAAAGCTGGACAACCTATTGGAGTTTATCTGGCTGCAATGGAGAACGCTGTGAGTGCAGTGTTGTTTGTTACGGATCCATATGAGAAGCCCGTTTACTTTGTCAGTAAATCCTTGATGGGGGCGGAAACACAGTACAAGAAAATTGAGAAGATAACACTTGCACTGTTCCATGCATCTCGTCGCCTAAAGCCTTATTTCCAAGGAAGGAAAATCGTAGTATACTCGGAATACCCGCTGAAGCGAATCCTGGAACGTGCTGATGATTCCAGTCGACTAGCCATATGGTCAAATTTTCTGGGGGCGTATGAGATCAAGTACGAAACCAGGACTGTAGAAAAAGGACACGCACTGGCTGCACTGCTAGCAGATTTTCCGGTGGACGATATAGAAACAGTTGCTGGAGAAGAAGAGGAGTTGTTCAAACCCACTGAGCCAGTCACTGATTAGACTGGGGGCGAGTCTGCAATGGAGATCGATACACCAGAACCATTATGGACCGTATTTACTGATGGGTCTTCAAACGTTAGTGGTGCTGGAGTTGTATGCGTAATCCTAACTTCCGAAGGTTCGAGGATCGAGAAAGCGACCAGGCTGGGTTTCCAAGCATCAAACAATGAAGCTGAATATGAAGCTGCGATTATCGGTTTAAAAGCTGTCAAGCAGTTAGATGCGAAGAACGTGAAGTTGGTGACTGATTCCATGCTAGTAGTTAACCAATTTCTGGGGACCTACAGAGCAAAGGAGGAGAGAATGGCATTGTATTTGGACCATATGAAAGAGCTGACAAATGAGTTCGACCGATTCTCTATTGGGCAGCGACCACGATTGGAAAATAAGCACGCAGATGCTTTAGCATATCTGTCTTCCGCAGTGGAAACAGATACCGCCAGATTCGTTGTAGTAGATTTCCAAGAGTTACCTAGCATCTCCGACAGCCATTTTGTTCTGGCTTTCGAACACGCTAGTGGGGGAAAGAGGGCAGCTACATCAGCACAGGAAGAAACATAGAACATCGACATCAATATGGATATTGACAGTCCAGTGATAGACAATTCAGGAGATTATGTTGAAAATATTGCAGACTGGCGTCAACCTTATATCCAGTACCTGACAACTGGAGAACTCCTTGAAGATGAGAAACTTGTTGCAAAGGTGAAAAAGAATTCATGGAGATACTCAATGATCGAAAGGGCTGTTATACCGTAAACCTGTAGCTTTGGAGCCATTTTTGCGATGTGTATCAGACGAGGAATGACAACTGATACTGGCTGAGGCTCATGAAGGAATATGTGGCAGCCATTCTGGAGGGAGCAGCCTCGTACACAGAGTTCTTACCCAGGGATATTTCTGGCCATATATGCATAAAGATGCCAAGGAATATGCACAGAAATGTGTGTCATTCCAGGAACACGCTCCAATTCCGAAAAGACCAGCCAACGAGTTGTATCCAGTTTTCAGTCCCTGGCCATTCTCTATGTGGGGATTAGACATCGTCGGACCGCTTCCAAAAGCTCCTGGAGGTGTCAGATTCGTATTAGCCGCTACTGACTATTTCACCAAATGAGTCGAAGCAGTGGCACTGGTACACGTTACCAGACATGATGTGAAAAGATTCATATGGGAGAATATCGTCTGCAGATTTGGAATCCCAGATGCGATAATACCAGATAATGGGAAATAGTTTGATTCCGGAGTGATCAAAGATTTCTGCCAGGGCCTGAATATTCGCCACAATTTCTCCTCTCCTTACTATGCTCAGAGCAACGGGCAGGCAGAAGCGACCAACCGCGTTATTATGGACAATCTCAAAAAACGGCTGGATAAGGCAAAGGGAAAATGGACCGAAGAATTCCCTGGAGTCTTATGGTCCTATCGAACAACCCCAAAAAGGTCCACTGGGTTTTCACCATTTACATTGGCATATGGGACGGAGGCAGTCATACCCACCGAGGTACAACTCAAAACTACCAAAACTCGTGCTGTCAAATATAGAAAAAACGACAGTATACTAGCTTTGGATAAAGAGTTGCTGGAAGAGCATAGAGAAATAGCCTTGCAGAATATAGTTCGATACCAGCATGCAATCAAGCTGGGATATGATCGCAAGGTCAGAGAACGGTCGTTCAAGACAGGGGAATATATCTTGAAGAAAACCCGAGTAGCCACGATGGAGCCAAACTGTAGGAAGCTCGGAACAAACTGGGAATGTCCATACATAGTGGATAGGCCAGCATCTCGTGGATCATACTACCTAAGGAACCTCGATAGAACTGAAGATTCAAAGCCGTAGAAGCCGTGGAATTCGTTTCACTTGAAAAAGTTTTATCATTAGAAGTAGATTCAAATCCTACTATGCTGCACTCTTTTTCCCTTTTGATGGTTTTTCCCACTGGGTTTTTCACTCAAAGGTTTTAATGAGGCAGTTGTAGTCGAAGCAGTAGGTATTTATCTTGTTATTTCAATTCAGAAATTTGATTCAACATTTGTTTTGTTATTAAGCTGCTGTGGATGATCGAATCCACGGTCATCCCTAAATGACAAAACAGTACAGTTCATGTCTACTGTAAGAAATGCCTCAGACACCTCGCAGATAGGGGAAATGCCCAGTTTGAGCATCTTTACCCTGTCTCAATTTCATCCCATGTTACGGGACAACAACGGATGTGGCAAACATTTTCATCTGTCCAGGCACGTGAAAATGTACACATCTCGAACTCTGCGCGCATCTTGAATAGCAGGATTGTCCCCCTGTGCAAATTCAAGAAAGCAGAAAAATTCAACTCCTCATTTCATGCGCAAGCAAAATGCAGCAGGGAGGTGCACCCCTGCGCGAGCATTGAGCAGAATGACACAAAACATACTGGGGGCGAGTTGTATATCACCTCAACCATTGAGGAGCGAGATATATAACACTCCAGCGCAATCAACACACCCCTGGGGGAAAATTGCGAAATACTCCGAACAACACGCTCAACACTCCAGAAAAGTGCAAAATCATGGGAGAACCCGAACTTCTTCACCCATAACAGTTTATGGATTAAGAGGGGGCGATGTTTGTACCTTTAATAAATTACACAAGAAAATGGGCAAACTTTGGCCTACGAGACCCCATGTCCAAGCCCATGAGAAACAAACTAAGCTAGGCCTCGCTAACAAACACTCAATTCGCAAGCCCATGAGCAATAACTCCAACTTGGGCTAGAAGGTTCCACATAAGGACCGTCACTTCACAAATTTCCAGACAATGCTTCAGAAAAGGATGCCACGACAACGGCCAAGTCCGGCGGCCTGTACGAGCGGCAATCGTCGATCATTTGTCGATTAGTCGGCGATGAATAGTCTGTCGTCGATTAATTACGATGAATTGGCGATTAAATGGCCGGCGGCCTAAACGAGCGGAAATCGCCGATCATTTGCCGATTAGTCGGCGATAGTTTGCGGAGCCGATTATACGCTGATTAATTACCGATTAATTGGCGATTAATTGCCTGGTTATGTATTCAGTGTAACTCGGTGTTGTTTAATTTCGTAGTCCCTGATCATTCCGCCCCAATCTGTTTGCCTAGCAGATTTCTACCCCCCACTGTGGGCTTATGGCAAGTAATTCAATTCTAACCATGAAGGTATGCAGGGAATTCATGGCAGGGCGTCATGCAGGGAATTCATGGCAGGGCGTCATGCAGGGAATTCAAGCCAGAGCATCATGCAGGGAATTTATCCCTTGCATCAAAAGCAGGCATGGAAGGCCAATAACTGCAATTCATGCCTGCATCAGAAACGGTAAAGTAATAGCATATAAAGGGAAGTTTTCCCAACCAAAAAGGTATGCAATCTTCCCCATTAAAACTCCTGTGAAAATATTCTCTTGCTAACTTAGGCATCAGAGGGTTTTTTGCAGGTACCCCCCCCCCCCCACCTTTCGCCATTAACCAAATCAACTGAAGATTGAGGCAGCGATCGACTCCCAGCAGCAGCATCATACAAATTTCTGTGTTTGGGGTAGAAGCGATTTTACCTTACAAACAGAGACATTATGCTGAACAAGCACGCTTAGCTTGTGAAAGGGAAAGATTGAGAGCAGAGGTAGAAGAGCGAGAATTTCAAGAGGTAATTCGCTAGAATAATCATGACAATCGAGAAAGAAGACGAGAACAGAACTGCAATAATGGTAATATTAACGAAGAATACAATAGGATACAAAGACGAGCAGAAGAAAATCGCAGAAGAGAAAATGAGAGATATAATGGTGTGTGTATTCATGAATGAAATATAAGAGAAGATAGCGGAGAAAGACAAGAAGAAAATAATGGGGACGGAAATCAAAATCTCGCAATGCAAGCTAGGCAAGAACGCAGGAGAAGGGAATCTGCACTGAAAAGACCGATGGAGCAAAATTCAGTTGGGAATGAGCAAGTTCTAAGAGAATTAGCAGAAATGAGGGGAATATTAAATGATAGAAGAGAAGGAGGCAGAAGACAACTTGATGAGGCGATTGAAGAAGCTGCAAAAACTCTATTCACTCAAGCAGTACAATTGGGAGGAATACCCCCAAAGTGCAATTTACCAGCATTAACCAGTATTTTCGATGGAACTACATGTGCCATTCAACATATCAAAGCCTATGTTAGGTGTATGCTACAATGGGAGAACCATGATGTTGTGTTATGAAAATACTTTGCATCAAGCTTAACTGGCGAGGCGCTAAAGTGGTTTGAAGGTTTACCCAAGAATACTATAACTTCTTTCACTCATCTACAAACCACATTTTTGGGGGCATACATAAGCAAAAATTATGTGCGTCCAGGAATTGAAGATGTATTTGGGTTAAAACAAAGGATTGGCGAGAGTCTGAAACACTTAACATTAAGGTGGAAAACAATATGCAGTGAAATAGCTGGTAGAGTGGATGAGAGATACGCTATGTTCGCAACCAATCTACTATATGTTCAAGTTTTCAGAGTCAAAAATACCATTACAATGACTGAGCTGCGAGAACTACAAGAAGAATGCATTGCTTTGGAGGAGAAAGAAAATGAAATGGAATCATATCCAGTCTCAAACACCAGCTCAATAGCGGCAAACGGAAGTTTACTTCCTAAAATGATTAATAATGTGGCGAGCACCTCACAGTCACAACAAGAGAAAGTGGTTATTGAAAACTAGCAGAAGTTAGTAGCCATGGGAAGTCGAGATCAAGAGGAATATGAAAGGGAAAGGAGTTATTACAATCGCGATGGAAATAATAAAATTCAAAGACTTGATCAGCCGCAAGAGACTTATGGCGGTCAGAGATAAAATAATTTTAGAGGGCAAGGGAATCAGAGAATAATATGGGAAGAAATTAAGATGCCACCTCTGAATGCTAGCATAGAAAAAATATGGGAGGCTATCATTTTGATGGAAAATATACCATCACCATGGAATATGGGAAAAGAGCCACATCAAAATAATCGAAATCAAGAATTTTGTCCTTACCATCATTTTCATGGTCCCTCAATAAACGACTGCAGGAATTTAAAAAGAATAATTTTGAGGATGATTGATCAGGTAAAGTTAAATCATTTTCTAATAGGACATCCGCAATCTCAGCAGTTACCACCAGCACCAGATATTCGCAGAGTGAATACTGTAAAAGGATCAGAAACATTTGTGATAGAGGTTGGAGCCAAGGCGAAGAATTTGTTCTGTAATTCCATCATACATTCATACAAAACTATTGAGGATTTCCACGACAACGTTCTGAGCAGAGTCTTCGCGAGAGACGTAGATGGAAGAGAGATAATGAATATTGCAGAGTCTTGCCATTAGAGAAGTGGCAAAAGTAAACTATTTCTTTCACTGCAAAAGAAGTACTAGCGCCTGGCAAGATGTATGACAACCCACTAGTGGTAAGGTTAGAAATAAATCCAAAACAAATAGAAGAAGAAGATGAAGAAAATGATGATGATGAAACTGAGGATTCCTGGGCCATTAACAGAGTTCTAATAGATACTGGAAGTTCAGTTGATATCTTATTTTATCATACTTATAGAACCATGGGTGGAAGAGACGAAGATCTGATACCATCAACCTATAAGATCTATGGTTTCAACGGCACTTCCAATAATCCCAAAGGGGAAATTACAATGCGAATTCCATTAAAGGGTCTATCTTCTAAGATCATATTCTATGTTATGGATTTTAAATCACCTTATAATGCCCTGATTGGCCGACCTTGGCTACATGGGATATTAGGTGTGGCGTCAACTTTCCACCAGTGTATTAAGTTCCCTCATCCTAATGGTGTTGGAATTATAAAGGGAGACTGGGTTGATGGGAAGAAATGCTATGAAATTGATATGGAATCTTGCGAGGAAAGGGCAGCAAAGAGCATAAAATGGAAACGAAACATCAAGAAAAAAGAAAGAGGTGATAAGCTGATGGTTGATACAATAGAGCAGCGAGAGGAAGGAACATTGCAAAATCAACATGAGATGCAAACAATAGATGGCGAGCGTCTCGCAGAGAAAGAAAGAATAGTAAAGCGCAACAAAGTGAGAAAAGCAAAAATGTAAGCAAAAAGGGTAAAGTTTCTGAACCATGAAATATAAGAGATGTATGAATGACTTGTTGAATGAAGAATTTTCAAAAACATATTTGAATTCAATGAAAAAGATGAAATTGAAAAATCATACAAGAGCTGATATGCAAAAAGAGAAAATCAAAGAACAATGACATAGCGATATTCGTTAAAGAAACAAAGAACGGGACGAACCTTTATGGCGTGCACCCTTGTTCGCGAATACAATTTCGCAAGAGGCAAATGTAAGACCTAAAGCGCGTCATATTAGGGGGAATCTCTTTGCGTGATTCAGGGATAAGATTATACCGATTCTGGAACTTGAGTCACGGATATTGGGGTTATTGAAAACCCATCCAGGAGAGGTTCCATGGATTTCCAACTATATAAGGTTATACTCTGGTTGGACGACCGAGGATCTCTTCTAAGGGGTGCAGAGTATGACCAAGGCGCTGAGGTACACTATTGAGCCAAGGGTGCCCGGGATGGACGACCTACCCTGGCCATTCTTGGTAAGTCTTGGCTATGATGCACTCGGCCTGAAGAAAACCCCACTTAGGGTGCAGTCTCGTAAATATAAGCTATATAGGCATAAAGGATAAGAGGTTGCGAAAACAATTGGTTGTTGTTAAGACCGGATGGGAGGAGATAGTCTTGTATGGCCGATATGCCCTCCTTAAAGGGGAAACCAGGGGGAAGATAAGGGCGGCACCCTCCATTAGGGAGCTGATAAGTGTCTTAAGACGGCAATGTCATGGGATTTGTGTTCGCAAGAACATTTAGGCATGTCATATTGTCACGTGACAAATACAGAGGCAACAAGCCATGAGAAAAAAAAAATTAAGATGAGATCAATGGGTTTTTACATGAAAATGTAAAGACGTCCTGCGATTTCATTGCAAGACGGCAATGTCACGGGGCTTTGTTCTCGCAAGGGAACTTAGGACTGTCATATTGTCGCAGACATTTGACAATATATGGATAAGGCAAGATCAATGGGTCTCTACATGCGAATGTAAGGACGTCCTGCGGTTTTGTCGCAAAAGGAAACGTGGAAAAATAAGACCTTTAATTAGGAAGGAAAACTAAGACCACAAGAGATTAACACATGGCTGCGAGATTATGGTTGCGATATTTGCAAAATTTTATTAAGAATCTAATATGCTCAATCTCTTATATTGCAGACGAATAACAGAGGCAAGTATGGGAATGAACAGAATGATAAAGTTGTTATTCATCTTTATATAATAGATTTACGCACAAATAACTAAAAACTTATAAGTATTATTTCTTAACCATGTTGCACAAAAGAAATTGTCTTTTGATATATGCAGAAAGAGATAAGAATAAGTTCATACATTAGAGAACATTAGAAGCAGGAGAAATTCGTAGCAAGTATATTACAAATAAAAAAGGATAAATGTACAGATATTACGAGGAAAATAAATCTAGTTAGATCCATCGTTGTCTTCGCTGGATTTATTTTCTTCATCCCCACCACCACTTTCATCATGACCTTCATCTTCTTCAGAATCTTTGGCTTCATTGTCAGAAATGACAAGATCAGGGACATTTTGTGGAATTTCATGAAAAATATCAGGATACTCAGAATGAGGAATTTGATGATCATCCCAGACCAATTTAATGGAGTTATTGCGAACACCAACAAGAATGTTACTAAAATTCCCTCTCATAATTTCTAATTGTTCCTTCAGTCTTGAGTACTTTTCGTTGCGAGAAGCCAGAGCTTTTGCGAGCACTCCCTTATCATCTTCAAGTTCTTTAACTCTGACAGAATATCTCTTTTCAACCCCTGCGAATACAGAATAGCTGTATGCGTGTCGTAACCACAACAAATTAATTAATACTTTACTACCTAATTAACAAGCAATATAGGGTAGTCAAGGTCGATCCCACAAGGAGCACGAGATTCTAGTTGTAAATTTGTCACACAAAGGGGGGTATTGATTAAGAATTTGAGAAAGTAAATAAAATAAACAAAGCAATTAAAAGGAAATCAATAAGAGAGATTAGATCAAGGAATCCTTCTTCGCTGCAAAACAATGATTAAAGTTATGTTCTTTTCCACTTCTTATTAGTCACAGATTATCACCAACCGTAGGATATCAGGTTCGCTTAGCTAACCCCAAAATTCCTTATTTCACTGAGTAACAGGTCCGCTTAGTTATCAGATTCTATTCAAAAGAACCACCTTGAGGTTCGCTTACAAGATGTAATTCCCCAAACGCATTAAGATTTATGAATTTATTAGGTTGATATTAGTAGTTAGACTCTTAGATCAAGGTCCACTTGCTAACATTTTTTTTACACACAATTGCTCCACGGAAGCCCTCCGCAAGGTCTCGTGTTTGCTACTTATGTAAAGAGTCAAGAAACGATTACTTATCCCCTAACTTTCACTAGCTATAGATCAAATTAACAAATCAATTTAGTTGCTCACCTAAACAATCTATCAATCAATCATGAATGTATAAACATTCCTATTAGTAAAAACAAACGATAATCATGTGAAAACTTCAAAGTAGATTTGAAACAAAACTCAAAACATGTTAAGAACTAGGAATTCATCCTCAATCAATTTAGTTACTCATTCTACGGAGTTCACACAATAATAATAAATAAAATAAAAGTGTTGTGTGTGTAAAAGTGTATCAATGTGTATGGAAGTGTGGAAGTGTGTATAGAAAAGTAGAGAACTTCTCTATTTATAGGCTTCAATGTTCTCCATATCTTCCAAGGAATAGAATCCTTTTCCTTTTGTAGCTCAATTTCCAAATCCAAGCCTTTCTCAAATCTTCCATCTCCTCTTTCCAAATCCAAGCCGAATTCTTCATTCAATTCCAAGTCCAACTCTTCACATCCCATGAGAGAAATATACACAAAATTCTGTATTTTTGGCTTGCCGGAAAATTGTGTTTTTGGACGGAAATAGGCCGGAATCCGTCACCACCGGCCACCTGAAAATTCTCCTCCGGTCAAGGTACATTCCGTTGGTCAACAGTTATGACTAACGGTCAAACATGTAAACCGTCAGTCAAACTGTTAGTCAAAGTCGAAGGAAAAAGTCAAGTCAGTCATCGAGTCAGCAGTCTAACTCGGCTGACTGGTCTTGCACTGGTCTGAGTACTTCACGGCCAAGATGGCCATATCACTGCCTCACTCCCAACCATGAGGGTTGTACCCTGTAATTTCTGCCAACCCCGGTCTATTACCAACACCTTGTCCACCTGAATCAAAATCATCCAATCTCATTCCCTGCTCTTCATGCCCATTCACATTTCATGGCACAACTTCATAACCTGCAACGTCGGCTCAACTGCGATAACCCAATTCCCACAACTTCAACTGTATCTTTGCCTCAAACCATTAATCCACCATTTGCACCTCAGCTGTTTCTCATTCAAACACAGTACACGCCACGGCTCCAGCTTCACTATCAAATCCACAATCCACCAACACTGCCAACCAATTGCACTCATTACTAATTCATCATCCCCAGCTATCCAGCATCATCATTATAAACCCTTAACCTCAATTCTGCACCACCAACATAGAACAACAGCTGCATAACTCCACCAGAACCCTGTAAAACCTATACATTCATCATCACTCACTGTGCATCATACCCATTTTATCCATCCACAAGCTTTATTCAAGTGAACCCATTCAATCTGCCTCTGACCGCAACCCATTCACAGCAACGACAACCATTGTTCTTCTCTTGGTTGTTCTCAAATCCCTAATTTCATCTTCAACAGAACCACCAACCCCTTTCGAATTCAATCGAATCTTTCAATCAAAACACTAATCTGACATACAACTTCACCATTATCAACCCATACTCAAATCCGCGCAGAACCCATCTCCACAAATCATCTGCTCTGTGTTCAAACCCTTGAACATTAACATCAAATCCCGTAACTCATTCGCTGAGTCAAAATCAGATCTATTCAGTAACCCAATTTATCGATTATCCTCATCTTAGCAGCGAACAACACCGGATAAACGAATCTCAATTTCAGTGAATAAGTGAACGATTTAGAGAAGAGTTTCGTCAATTTCTCTGCAAATCAGAGATTTCTTCTTGGCTGCAGAGGGGAAGAACAAATGAGAAGAAATTTGAAATTAGTTCCCTTTCTCTCTATCCTGATTGGCTATTTGCACCCACTATGTATGCAGCCACCCAGTGATAGTTACATCCTTTAATAAATGATAAGGGGTACCCCAATAGAAGCCCCTTAACCACAACTGGTCTTTGTTTAGTACTCCTCCAAATAGTGTATGCCCTTTAACCTTATCTGGACTCCAGATAGTGTTCTCCCTATGAAATGACAATTATGCCCTTTAACCTCAATTTTGGATGATTCCTTCTTCTTTTCCTCCGTGCGACTCCAGAGTACCTAATAGCTCAAAAACACACGTAAAATACATAATTTACAAGAAAAATAGCAAAGAAAGCATAAACTACTAGATAGTAAATTAGGTGTATTCTAAACCTATCAAATTCCCCCACACTTAGACTTTGCTAGTCCTCGAGCAAATCAAACTAAAACTTACAACTCCAAAGCGTTCCAGTGTCCCAAGCATCCAAAGAGCTATGAGGACATAGAGTTTCTGCATGCTAGTAATAAGAAGTTATAAATACTAAAGAACATATTCTCATTCTTAAATGTTGAGTGAGAAATAACCACACCATAATGAGAGAACACGTGTTTGAGAAACGACCAATAAGCATTTCGCCTCGACTTCTGCTTCACCAAATAAGATTTTATGATAATTGCACTCAAAAAGACGGCTTTTTTATGGGTCTCACATGTGTGCAGGTAGGAATGAAGAGAGAATTCCTGAAACACGTTGAATGGTGGGAAGGATAACTTCCGAAATTTTGAGAAACCCACATCTTTTAACATTTTGAAAAAACATTTTTCTAACGATCTCTAAGAAAGGAAATCAACCACTTATATCGAGGATGAGATTACTTACTTACCTTCACATCCGATTGCCAATTATGATAACACCACTCTCACGGAATCCAATAGAAACGTCTTCCGCTCCTTGTCTTCATCTTCTTGGTCTTCGGATTCAACAATTGGTGATAAACTCTTTAGCTTCATAGATCCTTAACAATTTGTAACCTTTTTCCTTAACTCCTTGTCGCTTGAAACTTCATTATAGATTTTCCTTCCCCACGGCTTATTCAAAACAAAACAATAATAGATATTTCTCTTGTCTCATATATATATTCTTTTCTTTTCTTTTCTTTTTCTATTTCTATTTTTATTTTTTTTTCATAGACAAGAGAAACAAAACACAAAACAAAGTGAAGAATAAAACAACCATGGCCGTGGAAAAGTACTTTACCGCTTGATTCTTCACAACTTGTATCGTCTCGAAATCATAAACTTCAATAATTTTCACCTTTTGATTTTCTTCGCTCTTGTAAATAAGTCTTAATACTTGGATATAGAATTACCTAATTGCATTTTAAGTCTTCAACATGTATGTAAAATCTGCTCATTGTATGTTGCTTTACTTGGATATAAAAATTTGCTCTTTTTCTTGTTCCATTGTTGCTTGCAAACCTTGAACCTTTTCAACTTTCCTTGTAGATTTTGATGTCGCTCCCTTGTTGTTGATGATTATGGTGTTTCTATGGACCCGTTGTTGTCGAGAGAGAGAATGGTGCTAACTGCAAATCGAACTATAAGAAGGAGGCTTTCATCCATAGACGTCATCCTCATGATTGACAAAAATTAGCACTCAAGAGATCAAAAATAGTGCTGAAATTGGTGTGAAATTGGGTAGCTCACCATTCTACCCGGAATTAACGTACGGTGACACACACTCAAAAGAAAGCTTTTTAGTCATATGGAAAAAATTCTGGTCGGTGCCTTGGTTGATATGAAAATGGGTAGTCTCCACTAATGATTGATCAGCAACTCTAATAACGCACTTCTCCCTGCACCAAATTTGCATCACCGGCATGATTAAATCCATTATTTAACACTCTAACAAACAAGAAATCCGAACGTAGTTCCCTAACACTTCCAAGTTCAATTATGTCGGTCAGAATTCTCTATGTAAACATACCTAGAAGCATGCAAGTGACTCTAAAATCTCTAAAAGTTGAAAGTTTTATGCAAATTTTTTTTTTTATGCAAAAATATATGCTTAGCCACTCCCCCACACTTAAACCTTACATTGTCATCAATGTAATTGAATCGTCCAAGTAAAATCAAGGTGGGAAATCTTAATATGATATGGAACAAGAAAAATAAATAAATAAACAAAAATAAAAAGCAAAATAAAAGGATAAGAAATACAAAACCGGTGGGTTGCCTCCCACTTAGCGCTTGTTTTAAAGTCGACGGCCCGACATGGCTCTTTGTAAGATTCACTCCCCATATACTAACAATCGGAAAATTTGGGGATCCTCCCATAGTACCTGTTTTGCACACAATAACTCCATACAAATATTAGCACAAGAAAACAATAGTGAAATTATAGCTCGATATAAATTTCCCCCACACTTATTCTTGTCCACACTCGGAAGTGTATAAAGAACATAGAATTTGGGAACTTCCATGGTTTCCTCTTGGCAAACCTGCATAGTATTAGCATCAAGTGTTTCCAATGGTGGATATCTAGAAACAAAGTCATTCAAAAATACTTTTGAAGCACATACATTCAAACCAATAAGAGGTAAAGGAGAATAATCAATATGCAAAGGGTTAGACAAACCTTGCACAATTTCTTGTATTACGATATCCTCCTCATCCTTAAAAAATTCAAGTGAATTACTTACCTCTTGCATATCATGGTCCTCTATCAAACCTTGCAACCATTCTTCATCATTTTCTACCTTAACCAAAGTCTCGGCATCATCATAATCATTAGCAATTTCAATTGGGTCTTCCACAAATTCAATCAATTCGGTTTCTTTATCGAGCATCATCTCTTCAACATCTTCATCATCGGAATCGGGCCATTCACTAAAATGATTTTCGTCGGTAAAAATTGTAAGATCTTCTTGTGAGGGTGTTACACCGTTTACAACAATAGGAAAATCACACCAAATCTCCTCCTTTTGAATAGGTGAAGGATCGTTATTATGATCCGGAGTTGGAATAACTTCCTCATTGTTGCAACACTCATACACTTCCGCGGACTCAAATCTTTCCCTAAGGAATTTTTTCCAAGCACTAAATGCATCTTCCTCAAGCTCTACCTTTTGAATAGGTGATTGATCATTATTAAGATCAAGGCTCGAGTAATCTACACTAGTGTCATCAAAAGTTTCCAAAGGTTGGTCATTTTCAACACAATCATCTTCATTATCGGAATCACCATAATAAGAATCTTCATCGGTTTCATAACCTTTATCCCGACGTCGTTTAAGTTCCATATGAATGGTCCTACTAATTTTTGCGACAAGCTCTTCCGAGTCTCCATCATCTTCCAATTTGTATAACTTTTGTGCAAGTTTACGGACATTAACACGCTTAACACCGTGTATAGAGTTTCTAGATTGTATATCCTTAAAAAGTGAAGGAAAAACATGATAAAGAGGAGTATATTCCCAACTCTCTGTCTGCACATTACTAGAAAACAATGTATTAGAAGCATAATTATCCGTCCATCCTTGTGATTGTTTACTTACATACCCGTCATAAGGTTGTTGATATGTATGAGAATGTCCATAAGGCTCCAAAGGATTTGGATCATAGCCAAAAGATTGATTTTGATTGTATCCTAAGGATGGTTGGAAGTTGCCATGATGTTGAGGTTGAAAATCGTATTGATTGTTGAAATATGCTTGCTCTTGTCCACCATACATGGAAAACCGGTACCTGAAAAACAATTCTCAAAAACTAAGTTAGATACGGTAAAGAATCCAACAAAGCAAGAATAAAGCAAAAAGTAAAAAGAAAACAACTAAAATCATCCGATGCTCCCCGGCAACGGCGCCAAAATTTGTATGCGTGTCGTAACCACAACAAATTAATTAATACTTTACTACCTAATTAACAAGTAATATAGGGTAGTCAAGGTCGATCCCACGAGGAGCACGAGATTCTAGTTGTAAATTTGTCACACAAAGGGGGTATTGATTAAGAATTTGAGAAAGTAAATAAAATAAACAAAGCAATTAAAAGGAAATCAATAAGAGAGATTAGATCAAGGAATCCTTCTTCGCTGCAAAACAATGATTAAAGTTATGTTCTTTTCCACTTCTTATTAGTCACAGATTATCACCAACCGTAGGATAGCAGGTTCGCTTAGCTAACCCCAAAATTCCTTATTTCACTGAGTAACAAGTCCGCTTAGTTATCAGATTCTATTCAAAAGAACCACCTTGAGGTTCGCTTACAAGATGTAATTCCCCAAACGCATTAAGATTTATGAATTTATTAGGTTGATATTAGTAGTTAGACTCTTAGATCAAGGTCCACTTTCTAACGTTGTTTTTATACACAATTGCTCCACGGAATCCCTCCGCAAGGTCTCGTGTTTGCTACTTATGTAAAGAGTCAAGAAACGATTATTTATCCCCTAACTTTCACTAGCTATAGATCAAATTAAAAAATCAATTTAGTTGCGCACCTAAACAATCTATCAATCAATCATGAATGTATAAACATTCCTATTAGTAAAAACAAACGATAATCATGTGAAAACTTCAAAGTAGATTTGAAACAAAACTCAAAACATGTTAAGAACTAGGAATTCATCCTCAATCAATTTAGTTACTCATGCTACGGAGTTCACACAATAATAATAAAGAAAATAAAAGTGTTGTGTGTATAAAAGTGTATCAATGTGTATGGAAGTGTGGAAGTGTGTATAGAAAAGTAGAGAACTTCTCTATTTATAGGCTTCAATGTTCTCCATATCTTCCAAGGAATAGAATCCATTTCCTTTTGTAGCTCAATTTCCAAATCCAAGCCTTTCTCAAATCTTCCATCTCCTCTTTCCAAATCCAAGCCGAATTCTTCATTCAATTCCAAGTCCAACTCTTCACATCCCATGAGAGAAATATACACAAAATTCTGTATTTTTGGCTTGCCGGAAAACTGTGTTTTTGGACGTAAATAGGCCGGAATCCGTCACCGCCGGCCACCTGAAAATTCTCCTCCGGTCAAGGTACATTCCGTTGGTTAACAGTTATGACTAACGGTCAAACAGGTCAACCGTCAGTCAAACTGTTAGTCAAAGTCAAAGGAAAAAGTCAAGTCAACCATCGAGTCAGCAGTCTAACTCGGCTGACTGGTCTTGCACTGGTCTGAGTACTTCACGGCCAAGATGGCCATATCACTGCCTCACTCCCAGCCATGAGGGTTGTACCCTGTAATTTCTGCCAACCCCAGTCTATTACCAACACCTTGTCCACCTGAATCAAAATCATCCAATCTCATTCCCTGCTCTTCATGCCCATTCACATTTCATGGCACAACTTCATAACCTGCAACGTCGGCTCAACTGCGATAACCCAATTCCCACAACTTCAACTGTATCTTTGCCTCAAACCATTAATCCACCATTTGTATCTCAGTTGTTTCTCATTCAAACACAGTACACGCCACGGCTCCAGCTTCACTATCAAATCCACAATCCACCAAAACTGCCAACCAATTGCACTCATTACTAATTCATCATCCCCAGCTATCCAGCATCATCATTATAAACCCTTAACCTCAATTCTGCACCACCAACATAGAACAACAGCTGCATAACTCCACCAGAACCCTGTAAAACCTATACATTCATCATCACTCACTGTGCATCATACCCATTTTATCCATCCACAAGCTTTATTCAAGTGAACCCATTCAATATGCCTCTGACCGCAACCCATTCACAGCAACGACAGCCATTGTTCTTCTCTTGGTTGTTCTCAAATCCCTAATTTCATCTTCAACAGAACCACCAACCCCTTTCGAATTCAATCGAATATTTCAATCAAAACACTAATCTGACATACAGCTTCACCATTATCAACCCATACTCAAATCCGCGCAGAACCCATCTCCACAAATCATCTGCTCTGTGTTCAAACCCTTGAACATTAACATCAAATCCCGTAACTCATTCGCTGAGTCAAAATCAGATCTATTCAGTAACCCAATTTCTCGATTATCCTCATCTTAGCAGCGAACAACACCGGATAAACGAATCTCAATTTCAGTAAATAAGTGAACGATTTAGAGAAGAGTTTCGTCAATTTCTCTGCAAATCAGAGATTTCTTCTTGGCTGAAGAGGGGAAGAACAAATGAGAAGAAATTTGGAATTAGTTCCCTTTCTCTCTATCCTGATTGTCTATTTGCACCCACTATGTATGCATCCACCCAGTGATAGTTACATCCTTTAATAAATGATAAGGGGTACCCCAATAGAAGCCCCTTAACCACAACTGGTCTTTGTTTAGTACTCCTCCAAATAGTGTATGCCCTTTAACCTTAGCTGGACTCCAGATAGTGCTCGCCCTATGAAATGACAATTATGCCCTTTAACCTCAATTTTGGATGATTCCTTCTTCTTTTCCTCCGTGCGACTCCAGAGTACCTAATATCTCTAAAACACACGTAAAATACATAATTTACAAGAAAAATAGCAAAGAAAGCATAAACTACTAGATAGTAAATTAGGTGTATTCTACACCTATCAATAGCAAATCATAAATTTAGTAGCAAATTATAAAAGACAAAAGACCAATGAGAATGAATAATTAGCAACCTTCTCTTTCAGAAATCATGTCTCTAATCAAGGCTGCTTGTTCAGTATGAAGACTAACATCTACACCTAGATTATTTCTGGCATTATCAAGAACTTTCGTAGCCCATGCAAATTCTTCATCATTGCTAATAAAAAGACAAGAACGAACTTGGTTCTCTCTCGCAAGAAGATCTCTATTTTCGCCGATAAGTCTATCCCTCTCAATTTTAACATCAGTGAGAATTTTATGGAAATCTGATAGGGCTTGAGCACCATTTTTAGCAATAAGATATTTCTCATCAATAAGATCACTATTCTTACTTCTTAATCTATTAGTTTCTTCTTTCGAATCAAGATAAAAACGCTTAAACTTATTGGTTAAGCCCAAGTTGAATCTGTTCTCAATTTTTAAGAGATGAAGTTTGGATTTAAGTTCATCTATGGAAAGAGATCTAATTTGATCATCTGAGAAACTACTTAAAGAGCTATTAAGATGATCAAGAAGGGTATCTTCATCTACAGGTTCAGGGA
Source organism: Papaver bracteatum (assembly GCA_023529315.1). Classification (NCBI taxonomy): domain Eukaryota; kingdom Viridiplantae; phylum Streptophyta; class Magnoliopsida; order Ranunculales; family Papaveraceae; genus Papaver; species Papaver bracteatum. Next base: position 485,477 of record JAJJWX010003108.1, read on the forward strand.
AAGATCGGAGGAATGTAGCCTCATCAGTAAGGTCATAAATATCTGCAAAAATGGTTACTTGAATGAGCCAAAATAGGGCAAAAGAATTAAAAATAAAAGAAGGAAAAGTTCATACCATAGAGTTGCTGATTAGCCTTTTCAAGATCAGAGATCTTTTGTCTATCACTCGAAGCATAAATTTCTAATTGCTTGTTCTTCTTGCGAAGCTCAACAACCTCAGCTTCTAATTCTCCTTTACTCTTGCGAAGATCAACAGCTTCAGATTCCTACTGTTCCTTTTGCTTGCGAAGATCTGAAGATTTAGACTTCAAATTTTCATTTTTGTTGCGAAGGTCAGCACGTATTTTCTCCAAATCTGATGCAGCAATAAAATAAGCTCTTCCATCCTCCGAAGAAATGTAAAAATTTCTAAGACAGATATAGTTCGAAATCTAAGGTATAAGGAAGAGTCAAAGAAGTAAAAACATACCAGAATGCCGAGTGAATTCAAATGACTGGGATTCATCGATCTCGAGATTCCCTAGAAAGAATCATTGTCAACCAAAGCATCGCAAACCTTTGCGAGAGCTTGAGATACTTCATTAACAGCTTCATTTCCATAATCATTAGGAATACCATGCAAAGTATCGCCAAATATCTTGGACAATTGAGCCATAGAAGACTCAGAATAAGAAGTCTCTCTCGCATAAGAAGTATCAATGACATTTTCATCATCAGTATTTTCACTTGAACTCTCATTAGAATGAGAGGTAGAAGGTGAGGGAGTCTGAACTCTTATTTTCTTTGAAGGAGGAACAACATATTTTTCCTTGCGAGGAGCACCTTTGCTTTTTCCCTTAGTCCTCGCAGCTCTAACGGGTTCTATTTCTTCAATGACCTTCAAAACACAGATGAAGATAAGAAATAGAGACAACAATATATTGTTAAGGATAACAAAAGAGTATTTCTTACTTCATCTGTGAGGGATTTAAGAGCTAAAAAGGTATTGGGCTTCCCAAACTTTTTGTAGTTCATCTTCAACTTCTCAATATGACAAAAGAAGAACAATCAACGAGAATACATATCAAAATTTGAGAAAAACAGTAATGATGATAAAATTTTGGGAATTTACCTCTGAATTCCTCTCAGGCCAGTAAAACACCCATGGATGATACTCTGCGAGATTCGCAGGCAAAGCATGAGTACCAAAAATATATGGGCCCTCTAGGATTAAGGGGAATTTACACAATTTGTCATCCTTAGAGTAGCGAGGGGATGAATTATTGCATGGATGCCAGTCAATGTCTAACATAAGAGCCTTATCTTCAGCAATGTCATCTTTCTTATGTAAACGCACACCCCAGCAATTTTTATCTTTATTCATAGGGATTACTTCGTAATTTATGAAGAAATTCTCTACTGTGTACTTCTCAGGAATAATTGGAACGTCCTTGAATTTAGGATTCTTTGATTCCGGAGGATATAAAGATTTTTTACCAGCACCGCGAGTAGAGAACTCCAGCAATAGATGAATGACATCCCCACTCAACTGATAGATACCCTGCGAGAATTTCGCATGAGAAAGTATTTTGTAGAACAAAGGAAGTTCAGGATCGTAAAGAGGAATAGGAAGACCGGCTTCAAGCTGACCTAATGAGACAATGATTTTCTCGCAAGAACAAGGATAATCAGAAAATAAATTGATAGAAAGTTCAGCTCTAGAAGTTTGATTAGGAATAGTAGAAAGGACGAAACACTTATCTTGAAGTTTATCCTTCATCTTTTCAAAGGCGAGTTCATTTATACGACCAGCATGAGCCATATCTTTGAGAGTATGGGAATGAAATAGAATTTAGAAGATCAAAATAAGGATTGTAGCAGTAGCAGATGCAGAATTTATGGAAGAACAAGAACAGTAAATTTGCAGAGACAAAGAGAGAGAAAGTAAAAAAAAAGAAACGTAAAGGATATATATATAGGGAGTGAAATTTCTCGAAGAAACAAATACATTTAATGCGAAGAAAAGACGCATACGGTCAAAAAGCAACGGTTAAAAAAGACGTGTTAAGAAATGAGTGAAAGAGAAGACGTGTGCAATAAATCTGGTGAAGGTCTGGTGAAATTTCAGAAACGTGTCAGAATAGAAAAGGTGAACAGTTAAGGCAATTTCTCATGACATTCCCTTCTTTACAGAGAATACATGAGAAGATGCAAGATGTAGGATCAGAATATCGCAGCAATAATACTTCTGCGAAATTAAATAGCAACTTCTGCGAGTTTGTACGTGAGTCCTCCAATAACACGCTGAGAGTGTCGCATAATGATCTAAAGAATGACGCAATAGATGACGATGGTAGAAACACAAGAAGGGCATGATGACTTTGTGAGGGTTAGAACACCTGCGAAAATTGATATTGTAACTATTGCGAAAGTCTCGCGGGTCAGATCCGAAATTAAAGGACAGCTTAGCTGTCACCCACTATGTAACTACCCTATATAAAGAGAACCAATGTACTCAAGAAAGTGATGATGTATTTTTTAGTGTTGAGAAAGCCTTGAAGAGAGAGAAAATTCAAGAAAACGGTTGTATTCTTGATCTTTTCCATTTCTTGTAAACATTTCTGAGAATCAAATAAGAAAGTGTTTTTTTTAATCTTCAAATATGTGTTAATTACTGTAAATTCTTATCAAGGGTGTTGTGTAGGTTTTCCTGCAACTACACATATACTGGCGTACCCGTTTGCATACTTGAGTGGGTTATGTTCTAAAATCGTTTTGTTTATGAACTAATACATTTATAAATTATAAAGAACGCAATCTTTTACAAACCGTGGCTGTAATGTTCATGAATTGATTCGAGTGAATCAAAATCGATTTTGCTTCAATTGTGTCTTGTATACTTATATGAGAATATAAACAATTGAACAACTCTATAACTAGTTTCATTTGAGTCACTTGAACTAGTTGTGTTAAGATGAACAAGGTTGATATGAAAGTGTTCATATGGATAACTTCGGTTAACTCTTGTTGAGCCAACAAGGTGTACACGTTTAGGTACGGTTACTCGTATCTAAATGAAGTCACTTTTCATTTGTGTGTAACAAACTAAGTTCAATCTAACGGTTAAAAGATATTAGCTTGAGTCTAATCGGGTTTTCATCTAACGGTGAATATTGAATTCTTTGTTACCAAGGTAGCATTGATTGCAAACCCTGATTTGAATACTATATAAGGGATAACTCTAGCAATTGGGAAACTTAATCCCCACACCTCCTGTGTGATACCAATTGCGGCTAAAGTCAATTCTCCTTTAACCTAGGTTTTTCCTAAAACCATTAATTATAGGTTAACGACTTAAAAACTTCATTGGGATTGTGAAGCCAAACCCAACTATTTTCTCTATAGTTGTGTGTTCTGATCTTACTTCATTCTATAATATTGAGTATTATCTTCTCTATGATTTTCTTGAGATTTAATTTCCGATAGACAAGATAAAAAGAAGTCACAAACATCTTCGTCTTATCGTTTGTGACTCCATAATATCTTGTTTCGCTACCATACGATTAAGATTATTGTGAGGTGATTGATATTACTAGGTTGTTCTTCGGGAATATAAGTCTGGTGTATCAATTGGTTCCTGTTCTCCTTGATTTATGAAAATACGAAACAAAACTCATAGGTATTTTTGTGGGAGACATATTTATCTATTCAATAGACTTTTTTGTGTGATACAAATTTGGGTGAGATCAGCTAAGGGAATCAAGTGCGTAGAGTCCTGCTGAGATTTAGAGGTATAAGGAACCCGACCGCACCTTGATCAAGGTGAGATTGGTTAGGGATCAACTACGCTCCAGTCCGAAGTTAACTTGTTGTAGGCTAGTGTCTGTAGTGGCTTAATACAATGTGGTGTTCAAATGTGGACTAAGTCCCGAGGTTTTTCTACATTTGTGGTTTCCTCGTTAACAAAACTTCTGGTGTCTGTGTTATTTATTTTCCGCATTATATTTGTTTATATAATTGAAATATCACAGGTTGTGCGTAGTTCAATCAATTATATAATCCAACCTTTGGTTGTTGATATAAATTGATTGACACTTGAACATTGGTCTTTGGTGCCGTTCAAGTTATTTCTCATAATAATCAGGCTCACGGCTTCTATCTGTTTGATTTGCTGATTACATTGAGAAATAAAGATACAACTCTTGGATATATTTACAATAATTGAGTCTGACTGTCTAATTGAGTTTCTTAGAATTATATTGGAGTTTATCCATACAGATTGCCTAAACAGAATATTGGGTGTGGTTGTTAGACCCCTGTTTTTTCAATTGGTATTAGAGCAGGCAAACACATTTAAGACCTCATAAGTCTGTGTTTGTAGCAATCTGACACTATGGATAGAAGTGTTATCTATATAAACGTACCACCAATCTTCGATGGCTCAAATTACTTATGGCGGAAAATTGTTATGTGTGCCTTTCTCCAAGCGCGTGATTTTCAATCATGGGTTCATGTAGTTAATGGCTATGATCCTCCGCTTGCTATAGAAGTCACTGTAATTGTTCCAAAGGATATTGGTGATTATGATATTGTGGAAATTCTTGCCGCAAAGCAGAATTATGACAAATTAAATGCTATTATCCATGCTATTACCCCAGATCTTCAACACCATGTGACTACGTGCACTAAGTTTAAAGAGGCCTGGGATATATCTTAGAAACGGTATTCGAAGGAAACTCCTCTGAGAAAGAAGCTATGCTTCAAAACCTAAATTCTGATTGGAAAAACCTTCGTATGGCTGATGAAGATTCATTTGACGAGTTAAATTACAAAGTGTCTGAAATTGTTAATGCATATTGTTTGTACCATGATAAAATTACCGCATATTAGGCCGGAATATTGTCTGGGCTACCATTCAACTGTCATCCAAGCCTTCCAACCATTCAACAGACGCAGCTCAGCAGTCGGCCCAGTGTTACATAAAGTCAACGATGGGTCAATCGAAAAAATTAATAGTGGGTCAACGATCATGGCCAAGTTTCCAGCGGTGCTGTCGGCCAAGTCCGCCGGCCATGTACCCCGGCCAAGTCCTTCGGCCATGCTTCCCAGCCAAGTCTGTCGGCCATGTACCCCAGCCAAGTCCGTCGGCCATGTCCCCCAGCCAAGTCCGCCGGCCATGCTCCTCGGCCAAGTCCCCCGACCATGCTCCTCCGGCTAAGTCCGCCGTCCATGCTCCCCGGACATGTAGCCCTGCCTTATACACATGCGAAGTCATCCATCCAAATTTCCAACCAGTTTCCAGCCTTGTTGCTAGTCGTGCTATCATCCAGTCTCCATCCATGTTGCCAACTATACAGTCTCCAGTCAATATTGTATGCCAGTCAAAGATCGATAGTCGCAGTCAACGGTGAACGTCAACCCTGCCATTCAAAGTCAAGGTCGTTGGTTAAACCTGCAAGCCTATGTCGATTTGGCCCATTTCCACAGATCCAGTGCATAAACCCTGGAAGAAGATTCAGGAAGTTTCTGGATGATTTGATGACCAAGCTACAAAGAAAGTTCTGGAACATTCCAAATGTCTTCCTAGCCAAGTTACTTGCAGAGGAAGTTTATATCGAAATTAGGGTTTAACCCATGTATTCAATTGTATAAATAGATGGGGATCTCAACCCTAAAGGAGACACGCCCAGATAGAGAAAAATACACCAGCAAACCCTAAAAAGGATCAGAAATCATTGTAACACATACATCAATAAAATATCTGGTTCATCCGTGGATGTAGGAAAACCATTCCGAACCACGTAAAATCCGTGCCTATCATCCTTATGCTTTCTTTTTGTGTAAAACCCTAGATCTGATCATCATCACCAAAATCTTCGTGTTAGTGCCTGGAAATATTTCTGGGTACAAACATTGGCGCCGACTAAGGGGATTACGAGAAAAGGAATCGTGTTTTCCCATTGAGAAAAGAAGTACAGAAAACTTCAAAATCTTGTTCTTGAGAAAGCAGTTTGGATGCCTTCAACAATTAATTCTACAGTCCAGTTGATTGTAGCAGCTGCGGTCCAGTTTTGATCACAATTGCAGTCCAGTTGATCGAAACTACTGCAGTCCAACTTCGCAGTTCAAGGTTTGCTGAAACTACTACCTTCGGAAGCCACCGAAACTGCATCGCATTAAAGTTCGATAAAACTGACGCCATGACGTTCGGCCCACAACAAAATATGGAGAGAAAGCATCATCAAAACTGTTTGGAAGGATGTTCGATATACAACATGTTCAGTTCCCTGATAACAAGGCAACAACATATTCGAGTTCGAAGTTTATCGATATCACCACCACCATGTTTACCGGGTCGTCAAGCTACATGTATTTAACTGCTTTCATTAGCTACCTGCACCCAGATGCACGTATGACTTATACGGGAGGCAAAAACCTTCCAGATAAAAAAAATACAAAAAAACATCGCAAAAGCTTCCAGAAAAGAACACAGAAGGATTCCAAGAAGAGTCACCAAAGTGTAGCTGCAAAGTCACAGGAAGGCTCACGAGAAACGACAAAAGTTCCCAAGAAAATGTTGCAGAAAAACTCGAGAGAAAAGACAATAATTCAAGAAACTATTGCAAGAAGGTTTGAAAGAAAAGATAACAATTCAAAGGAACTGTTACAAAAAGTAGGAAAGGAAAGATCACAGTTCGGAAAAAGCGTTGCGAAAAGTTTCAAACAAAGAAAAAAACATCAGGAAAAGGCCGCCGGCCAACACCGAAGACATCACCCCACGACGACCATGACCGGTGGCCAACCCCAACGACCATGACCGGCGGCAAACCACGGCGGTCAATCACGTTTACCCACTTCAGTGTTTCGGTTCACCCACGTCAAGTTTTTTTCACCCACGTTAGAGGTTCTCGTCACCCACGTTAACCAATCATGGCGTCAGCAATCATTGCATCAGCAACCATCACGTCATCATTACGTCAGCAAGTACTGCGACATCATCATTGTGTCATCATGGCGTCGGCAGAAACCATACCGCCAGCGGCGGTTCGTTCTGGTAACTCACGCCGGTGGACTTTGCCAGCGGTGACCTACCCAGATGCCTTTGCCGGCGGTGACCTACCCGGCTGCCTTTGCTGGCGTCCATAGCCGGCGACCTACCCCGACGTCCTTTGCCGGCGGCGCACTCTGGCAGACATAGTCGGTGACCTACCCGGCGACCGATCACGTTCACCCACTACAGCGGTTCTGTTCACCCAGATCAGGTGGCGTTCACACACGTCAGCACTCGGTCACCTACGTCAAGGTTCTGCTCACCCACATCAGTAGTTATCTTCACCCACGTCAAGGTTCTGCTCACCCATATAAGTAGTTATCTTCACCCACGTCAAGGTTTTGTTCACCCTCGTCAGGGTTGCTGTCACCCTCGTTTAGAAGTTTACACCTACGTTATCCTCCAAGCCAGCGAACAGTTGATTCCACATCATCATTAACTGCCATGTCATCTCCGACTTGTTTCCACGTCAACAATAACACAACGCCACATCAGCAAGGTAGTCCAGTCAACGGTGTCACATCATCAGATGGTCCGGTTGGCAGTGCCACGTCAGGGATGTGGTCCAGTCAACATGACATGTCAGTAACTTGGTCCAGTCAGCATGACATGGCAGCAGTAAGGTGCCTCGTCAATATTATTATATTCTGTTCGTCATCGTCATAACGACGTCATCTCACCGTTAACAGTCACCTTCTCCGTCAACGTTCAGTCTCTCCAACAATGTTTAATAGGCAGCAACAACCCGACGGCTATGTCCGGCGGCCATTCCCAACAACGGTCTCTGTCGGGCAATATTCCGGCCGGCAAGTTCTAGTGCTTCGTGGTGCACCCAATTTCCATGCTCTTCAGATATTTTTGCCCCGCAGCTTTATTCTTCTGGATGTTTCCGCCCCAGCCGAGCCAATCCGAGCCAGTTTCCCAGTTAAGCCGAGCCAACCATGGTAGATAATTCAACCCTATTTCTGCACCACTTCGTGGGCATAGCCAACTACAACCATTTCTTGGGTTTGTCGATTTTCTTTTTTTAGCTCCTTCGTGGGCATAGCCAACTACAACCATGATAAAATTATCGCATATTGGGCCAGAATATTATCTGGGCCACCATTCAACCATCATCTAAGCCTGCCAACCATTCAACAGACGCAGCTCAGCAGCCGGCCCAGTGTTATATAAAGTCAATAATGAGTCAACCGAAAAAATCAATAGTAGGTCAACGATCATGGCCAAGTTTCCAGCGGTGCTGCCGGCCAAGTCTGTCGGCCGTGCTACCTGTCCAAGTCCGTCGATAATGTCCCCCAACCAAGTCCGCTGGCCATGCTCCCCTGCCAAGTCCGCCGGACATGTCCCCCGGCCAAGTCTGTCGGCCATGTATCCTGGTCTTATGCACATGCGAAGTCCTCCATCCAGATTTCCAACCAGTTTCCAGCCTTGTTTCTAGTCGTGTTATCAGCCAATCTCCATCCATGTTGCCAACTATCCAGTCTCCATCAATATTGTCTGCCAGTCAAAGATCGGTAGTCGCAGTCAACAGTGAAAGTCAACCATGTCGGTCAAAGTCAAGGTCGTTGGTTAAACCTGCTATCCCATGTCGATTTGGCCCGTTTCCATAGATCCAATGCATAAACCCTTGAAGAAGATTCTGGAAGTTTCTAGATGATTTGATGACCAAGCTACAGATAAAGTTCTGGAATATTCCAGATGTCTTCCTAGCCAAGTTACTTGTAGAGGAAGTTTATCTCGAAATTAGGGTTTAACCCATGTATTCAATTGTATAAATAGATGGGAATCTCAACCCTAAAGGAGACACGCCCAGATAGATAAAAATACACCAACAAACCCTAAAAGGGATCAGAAATTATTGTAACACATACATCAATAAAATATCTCTCCCTACGGGGTTCATCCGTGGATGTAGGAAAACCATACCAAACCACGTAAAATACGTGTCTGTCATCTTTATGCTTTCTTTTTGTGTAAAACCCTAGATCTGATCATCATCACCAAAATCTTCGTGTTAGTGCCTGGAAATATTTCTGGGTACAACTACATCTTTTGCATTGGCTAAGACTATTCCTGAAAAGGATATTGTGATGAAAGTTCTCGGATCGTTTCCATCCAAATATGATTCTAAGAAGCATGCAATCGTTGAAGAAAATAACCTTAATAATCTATCCAGAAATACTCTGGTTGGGAAGTTAATATCTTTAATCATGAGCATATATCCAAATCTGGAAAGGATATTGATTTCAAAGCACAAAAGAACACAAAATTGCTTGACAAAAGTAAATGTGTTGGTAACTCTGTAGATGATCCTATTGAGACTGATTCATCAAATAAAGATCTTGATAACTCAGTCTCTCTGATAACAAGACAGTTTAGATATCTTCTTTTGAAGAGAAGTAAACGATTTGTCAGAGATAAGCCTAGATCATCAGTTAAACCTCATGACCGGGTTCCTCCTAAAAACAGGGATACAATCGATACTGATGATGAGGATATGTGTCAGTGCTTCAAGTGTAAAGGTTTTGGTCATTTTGCCAATGAGTTTCCAAATCGTAGAAAATACACTGGGAACAAAGGTCTTGCTGCAACTCTTGATGAAATGTCTGATCACTATGATTCAAATGAAGATGAAAAATCGTTGCGCTCCTTGCCGAAAATATTTGTTTTGATAATTGCAGCAATACTCACATCAATCTTGATATTTTTCATGGAGAAACTTCTTCAACTATTTAGGAGGATAAAATGGATTTTTCTCTGTCTACTGGAAATTCTATTTCTAATGTTTCAGGTACTACAATATGTCTAGCAGCTTGCTCCGCTATGGTCTGAACCATCCTCCACTTTAACATGTTCTTACTATACTATTAAGGTCCACAAACTCTTTAGTTGTTACAAGTACAAGCATAAATTAAGATATGTCAACAAACTTAAATGAAGAACAAATCGATTAACAAACAAGCTCAAGCTCAAACTTGTTCAGAAATCTGAGGTATGTAAACTCAACTTTTCTTTAAAGAAGTTAATTTATAAAGAAAAAATTAGACCCATACAGAAAAGAACACGGTCTAAACATTATGTGAAATAAGACTTTAAGAACTCTTTCCAAAAAGGTCATAGTGGATGGATTATTGTTCACCCCAACATAGTTTAATTGTGTTGGTTGTGCTTCTTGTATCAAGTGCCTGATCCCAAAGAGACAAGTGATTAGCATTTTCAGGCCTTAAGAAAAAGAAATTTAAAATTATTATCATTATTTTCCAAAAGTACAAGAATAATTACAAAGATTTGCTTGGGAGACGTTGCACCCAATACCCTTCTGAATAATAATACCTAGCATATGAAAAAGAGAGCTTCCTAAGTTGTTGTTGACATCATGGCTTTCCATGTAGTTCTTCAATCTCTTCAAAAATACAGTAATATCATCTCCCAATTCCCCTAAAGTTGAAAAGGCCAAAACACCAAAATCATACCCAAGGGACGAACATAAACCCGCATATTTGTTTTGTTTACGGTTATAGCGACAGAAATAGCATGGCCGGGGGTGAAAATACGATTTCTACCTTTAGAAAATGGTGAAACCCCAGTGACATCAAAGCACATTTCTCGGCCATTCTCCCAGTTATAAACCATAATATCCGCCGGTTTAATAGGAGTAGTCCTATCGGACATAAATCCAATGGAAACTTCCTTCCTCGCTGCAACCTCGGCCTTATAACACAACTCAGAAAAGAGGTCTCTTACCATATCATGACGATATCTTCGGCCAATTGCACTTGCGCAATGTATAGCGTGGTCTCCAAAACGATCCATAACCCTTTTACAGCATAAAAAAAAACTATCGTCATCAAAAAGAGGGATGCCTGGTCGATATTGAAGCACGGACCTAAATTGACGTGGCCTAATAGCCTGATTTAGGCCCCGAATCAGAATAGCTTTGAGATAGTCTTGTGCATGTGGTTTATTATTATTATTATTTATTTATTATTTTTTAATTAAAATTATATTATTTATTATTAAAATTATATTATTTATTAAAATTATATATATTTATTTTTATCAAGAAAATGGCACCCCAGGGGTATAAAATTATATTATTATTATTATAAAAAGAGAGCCGCATGGGTTTTTATTGAACAAGCAAAAGCGGTATTACATAGAGTCAGTTTGAGGGGTTGGAAGGCGAGCAACAAGTTGCGCCCCAACACCTTTCTGAATAATAATTCCTAACTTATAAAAAAAAGAACTACCTAAGTTGTTATTTGCATCGTGTGCAGACATACAGTTCTTGAGTCTTTTTAAAAGAACGATGATATCATCTCCTAGTTCCCCTAGTGATGAAAAAGCTAAGACACTGAATCCATACCCATGAGTCAAACAATTGGCAGCATATTTATTCTGTTTACGAGTAATAGCAGCAGCGATGGCATGACCAGGCGTAAAGTTGTGATAACCATTCCCAGCAAAGGGTGACACGCCAGTGACATCAAAACAAACATCACGCCCGTTTTCCCAGTTATAAATTAAAATGTCGGCAGGTCGCTGGGCATTAGCCTTACTTGATAGACAACCAACAATAGATTCTTTTCTTGCTGCTATACCTGCTTTGTAGCATAGATCGGCAAAAAGATTTCGTACTATGTCATGCCTGAATTTAAGACCAATATCACTGGAACAATGTAGTGCAAGGTCTCCAAAGCGATCCATAGGTCTGCTGCAGGAGGCACATGTACTGTCATCATCAAATAGAGGTATGCCGAGACGGTATTGAAGTACATACCAGAACTAACGAGGTCTTATTGCTTGATTGAGGCCTGCGATGGGAATGGATTTAAGGTAATCTTGGGCATTGGCCATTTTGTTGCATTGCCATAGGATGGAGTCTCGAGCTGACATGGGGAATGTGTTTGGGATCTCACGTTTAACGACATCAAAGAATAAAGTTGCCAAAGAATGCATGGGTTGTGGGGCAATTTCTTTAACGTCGAAGGTGGAAGTTGGCATGAATGTATGCCAAACCGTATTCTAAGGTGGGAGTTGGCATGAAGTTTCGGGTAATCTTTGGGAAATTTATTTTTGTTTCGGGTATCAGAGCGCGGTTTGCTCTGTTTTAGCTTTTGTTGGAAGATTTTCTTTGTTTTGCTCGAGTTTAGTTGATGAAATCGTTAGATCGTAATGGCTGGTAAGAAGAGTTCGTTGGATGCCTAAACTGACAGGGTAGCGGACTTGGAAGACATGATTGGTAATGAGGTGCGCCATCCTAATGATGCTAATTATGATGCTACGGTGATGGCTCGCATTCAAGCATTAGACACATACGCTGCTAATATGCTTGTGGCAAGCCAGAATGCAACTAAGAGGCATGGTGATTTGGAAGGCCAAATCGATATTGTTAATACCATGTTCAATTGGTACAGATCAAGCTACTGCAGGTGGTAGTGGCAGTGACTTTACGAATATTAAAGTCCCAAAACCTAAGGCGTTTTCTGGCGCAAGAGACGCGAAGGTATTGGAGAATTTCATGTGGGACATGGACCAATACTTCAAGGCCGCCAGAACACTGGAAGAAAAAAAGGTTACTCTCATTAGCATGTACCTGGAGGGTGATGGAAAGTTATGGTGGAGAACTAGAATTGATGATGACCTTACTGCTGGTCGTCCAGGCATCGTGACATGGGATGTCATGAAGGAAGAATTGAAAAGTCAATTCTTACCAAGAAATATTGCTTGGCTAGCCAGAGAGAGCTTGCGTTAGCTGAGGCATACCGGTACACCATGGGAATACGTGAAAGAGTTCTCGTCTATGATGCTAGACATTCGTAACATGTCGGATGAAGACAAGTTATTTAATTTTACATCTGGTTTGCAGCCGTGGGCTCAGGCTGAAGTGTGAAGGTAGGGTGCCAAAGACCTACCTTCAGCCATAGTAATCGTGGACAGACTTGTTGATTATAGGTCAGTCAATACCTCAACTGATGCTAATAAGAAGGGCAAGGACAAGAAAAACCAGAAGAGTAAATACAAGGATAAGAAAAGTTCTGAGGCTAAGGAGAAAAGCTATCAAAGGGATGATAGTTTGTCTTCAAGGAACAAGGCAGATGGCTATTTCTTATACAAGGGTCCTCACCTTGCGCGTGATTGTCCAAAGAAAGAAAAATTGTCCGCAATCGTCACTGAGTGTAGTGGTGACAAAGAAGAAGCTTATCAAGTGGAGAAAGTTAATCATATTCAACTATGCAACATAGTAGCACAAACGGCAGTAGTACATCATGGGCGGATGGGCGCTGGCCTGGTTTATATTAAAGTTGGCATACACAATCATCATCTCTGGGGCATCGCAGATACAGGTGCGTCGCACATTGTGATGAGTTTGTCTATGGCAGAATACTTGGGTTTGGAAGTATGTCATGTATCTATGGGTGTACCTAACTGGGGTGTACCCATCTATGAGGGGTGTCTAACCTTAACTGGGTGTATTTATCCTTGGGAGTGAAATTGTTAGCCTTTGCCTGTAGGATGGTGACACTTGTCTCCCATATGTTTGTCCTTATCTTTCTCTTTTGATTAGTGAGGGTTTAAAAGATGTAAGAACAGTTTTGTGGCTGTTAGGAAGTTAATGAATTATTAGTTTTAGCTTAAATTAGTTCTCTAATTCTATCTCTCTTAAGGCTGATTCTCTGAATCAGATTTCTTTTATCAAGTTGGTATGTTATTTTTTTGTGGATACACAATAATTGGTATCAGCAGCCATACTTTCCTATCATGGGTGGGGAGAAGAACCCAACAATCAAAGAAGTGAACGAAGATTTACGTCGACTGGAGATTCCGTTCAAATATCAAATAGCTAAAATCAACGACAGGTTAGATACGTTTACAACACATGATCGAGAATTCAAATCTTCACTATTAACTAAAGATGATTTCATCAAACTGATGTAAACCCATTCTAGTAAACGAGTTGAAGATCATCGTGACACAAACGGAGAAGGACAGTTTTCTAATAATTCTCATCGGGGTGGTTCCATGTTTAACCTTCCACAGGGGAATAGGGAATCCAACTATAACCCTCGAATGCCCAAGTTAGACTTTCCAAGATTTGATGGAGACAATCCAAAAGGGTGGATTCAAAAATGCGATCGCTATTTCTTCCTCAACGACATCAGGGATGAAAATCAGAAGGTGACCATGGCGGCTATGCACCTAGAAGGAAAAGCAGATAAGTGGTTAACCAACTTACAATCCAGTAGATCCATCACCTCTTGGTATGAACTAGCTGAACTTGCTTCTTTTCAATTTGAAAATCCTGCTAATGAAAATATTTTAGGGAATTTCAATAAGTTATCTCAGACCACTATTGTAGAAGATTATTTCGAACAATTTGAGAACCTTAAGGCTCTGTTGTATCGTCATTATCCGATGCTGAATGAGCACTATTTTGTCATGAGTTTCATTGGTGGATTGAGGGATGAAATTAAGAACTCAGTCAGTATGTTCCATCCTTCCAATATAATGCAGGCCTTCTCACTTGCCAGAATGCAAGAACATAATCTGGCCAACCAACAGAAATTTAACAAGCCTACCAACAAATTTTTCTCTAGCCCCTTCACAAACACTAAACAACCTGTCACACCAAATTACACACCAAATTACCCACCCAAGCCTGTGGCTCTCCCTCCCTTACTTCCCCTACCCTCTACCCCTCCCTTCAAACCATCACCATCTCAGCTTCCTATTCGGAAATTAACACCTGAACAAATTCCCAAGCGCAAGAGAGATGGATTGTGCTTCAACTGTGATGAAGTGTACAAACCAGGTCATTTATGCAAAAAACAAAAACTATTCTTAATGGTATCTGAAGACTCAGCAGCTGAATGCAGTGAGCATGAAGAAGAAATAGCTCCACCTGAAGACACACCTACCTTGGAAAGCGACATGGAAATATCTCTCCATGCTCTCACAGGTCATTCAGCTGGAGAAACAATTCGAATCCCTAGTACTGTTCACCAGCAAAAAATCTCCATCTTAATTAATACTGGAAGTACCCACAACTTCATTGATAGTGATTTGGCCAAATCACTTGGGTGTGTTATCCAGCCTACTGCCAACTTATTGGTTACTGTTGCAAATGGAGATAAGACAGTCAGCTCAGGCATCTGTACTAACTTACACTGGCATATGCAGAATCATGACTTCATTGGTGATTTGAGACTTCTACCTTTAGGGGGTTGTGATGTTGTTCTGGGAGATGATTGGCTTAAGACACTGGGTGATATTCTCCTTAACTTCTCCACACTGAGTATCTCTTTCAAGCACCAAGGGCAACACATTACCTTAGTGGGTACTCCCTCAACTCCCACTCTTAAAATGATGGACACAGATGAATTGCAAGGGTTCTTTAAACAACACTCTCATGGGGTTATAGGACAGTTATTTTCAACCTCTCTTGCCCCTCCTCAAGAACCTCCACCACCAATTATCTCTGACATTTTACAACAATTTCAAGATGTTTTTTCTGAGCCTACTTCCCTTCCACCCCAGAGATCATTGGACCATTCCATTCCACTTATACCCAATTCAACTCCTTTTAAACAAAGACCATATAAATGCCCCTATGTTCAAAAGGAGGTCATTGAAAAGATGGTTCAAGAAATGTTACACAGTGGGGTTATCCAGCCAAGTCACATCCCTTTTGCCTCCCCCATAATTCTAGTGAAGAAGAAGGACAATAGATGGAGATTTTGTGTGGACTATAGGCAACTCAACAGCATCACCATAAAAGATAAGTTTCCCATTCAAGTTATTGATGAACTCCTAGATGAATTATTTGGCTCTTGTGTCTTTACTAGAATTGATTTGAGATCTGGGTATCATAAAATTAGAGTCACCTTGGCTGATATTTACAAAACAGCATTTAGGACCCATCATGGCCACTATGAATTCACAGTCATGCCTTTTGACCTCACTAATGCCCCAGCTACTTTTCAAGCTTTGATGAATGACATCTTTCAACCTTACTTGAGGAAATTCATCCTTGTTTTCTTTGATGACATTCTAGTCTACAGTCCTGATATGGAGACTCATGCTACACATTTACAGCTGACCTTATCTCTACTGCGACAACATCAGCTCTATGCCAAACTCTCCAAATGTTGCTTTGCCCAACCAACTCTAGAATATTTGGGACACATCATTTATGCTCAAGGGGTTATGGCAGATCCTGCTAAGATATCTGCTATGACTAGCTGGCCAACACCTTCTACTATTAAAGAACTCAGAGGGTTTTTAGGCCTCACTGGATACTATAGGAAGTTTGTTAAAAATTATGGAGTACTCAGCAAACCTCTTACTGACTTACTTAAAAAGAATGCCTTCAATTGGTCACATGCTGCTACTCAAGATTTCAATTCTCTGAAGCTAGCCATGACTACTACTCCAGTCATAGCTTTGACATATTTTTCTAAGATATTTATCTTGGAGACTGATGCTTGTGCCACTGGTATTGGAGCAGTACTTATGCAGGAAGGCAAACCTTTATGCTTCTTTAGTAAACCTTTTGGCCCTAAGTCCATGGGCCTTTCTACTTATGAAAAATAACTCATTGATGTAGGATCTGCAGTTGCTAAGTGGAGGCATTATTTACTGGGCCATCACTTTATTATCAAGACTGATCAAGAGAGCATCAAGTACTTTTTGGAGCAGAAAATTACTATAGGCATACAACAAAAATGGCTTATGAAATTACTAGGCTATAATTATGAAATTCATTATAAGAAAGGCACTGAAAACAAGGTAGCTGATGCTTTATCCAGAAGACATCACAATGCTAACTCTTGCTCCACCATCAAAATCTCCAGGCCACTTTGGCAGCAAGAAGTCATCTCCAGCTATGTTGCAGATCAAGGGGCTCAACAACTTATTTCTCAGCTGCTTGTAGCTCCTAATTCCAACCCCAATTACACTTATCATGCTGAAATTCTGAGATACAAGAATAGGATCTATATTGGCTGCAGCAATAACATAAGACAAAATATTCTTTTGGCAACACATGCTTCTGCAGTTGGTGGTCATTCTGGCATTCAGGCTACCTATATGAGAACAAAAACTCATTTCTTTTGGCCATGGATGAAATCTGAGATTTTCACACTAGTATCTTCTTGTGATGTCTGCCAAAGGCATAAGGGAGAACACACATGGCCTGTA
The DNA here is from genome assembly GCA_023529315.1 of Papaver bracteatum. Lineage (NCBI taxonomy): Eukaryota > Viridiplantae > Streptophyta > Magnoliopsida > Ranunculales > Papaveraceae > Papaver > Papaver bracteatum. Next base: position 502,710 of record JAJJWX010003108.1, read on the forward strand.
GGTTTTCTTCAACCTCTACCAGTTCCAGACCATGCTTGGCAGCATATCAGCATGGACTTCATTGAGGGATTACCCAGGAGTGACAGGAAGGAAGTGATTTTGGTAGTTGTGGATAGGTTTACAAAGTACAACCATTTTATACCCATGCAACATCCATATATAGATTCATCAGTAACCAAAGCTTTTATGCATCACATTGTCATACTGCATGGTTTACTTACCTTTATCATCTCAGATAGGGACAAGATCTTCACCAGCAACTTTTGGCAAGACTTGTTCAAAAATTTAGGTACTGCCCTCAAGCTAAGTACTGCTTACCACCCTCAGACAGATGGACAGACTGAGAGAGTCAATGCCTGCCTTGAAAACTATCTCATATGCATGACAAGTCAACAACCAAAAAATTGGATGCAATGGCTGGACTTAGCAGAATGGTGGTATAACACCAGTTTCCATACCAGCCTCGAGATGTCTCCTTTTAAGGCTCTTTATGGTTATGAAGCTCCACACTTGGCCTTCCCAACCTCTGTCACTACTGCAGTTGATTCTGTAGAGAAATACCTTACACAAAGGGAGAACATGCTACTACTTCTTAAAGACACACTCACCAAGGCACAAGAGAGGATGAAACATTTTGCTAATGCCAAGAGAACTGAAAGGGTTTTTGAAATAGGAGATTTGGTTTATCTCAAATTGCAGCCATATAAACAGGTCTCCATGTCTCTTAGAAGCAATTTCAAACTCTCTGCTAAATATTATGGCCCTTTCACTATTATTCAGAGAGTTGGTGCACTTGCTTACAAACTGCAGCTACCCCCAGAGGCTAGAATTCACCCAGTATTTCATGTCTCACAACTTAAGAAGAAGATTGGTGTTGCTCACATTCCTTCCCCTACACTACCAGTAGTTGATCATGAAGGACAGGTCATTGTCACTCCCATTGCAGTTCTGGATTCCAGAAATCTGATCAGAGGTAACCACACTGTCACTCAACTGCTTATCCATTGGTCCAACTCATCAGCAGAGGAGGCTACTTGGGAAGATGCTGCAAATATTTCAGCTCACTTTCCTTCTTTTAATCCTTGAGGACAAGGATTGTTTCATGGGAGGGGTATTGTCATGTATCTATGGGTGTACCTAACTGGGGTGTACCCATCTATGAGGGGTGTCTAACCTCAACTTGGTGTATTTATCCTTGGGAGTGAAATTGTTAGCCTTTGCCTGTAGGATGGTGACACTTGTCTCCCATATGTTTGTCCTTATCTTTCTCTTTTGATTAGTGAGGGTTTAAAAGATGTAAGAACAGTTTTGTGGCTGTTAGGAAGTTAATGAATTATTAGTTTTAGCTTAAATTAGTTCTCTAATTCTATCTCTCTTAAGGCTGATTCTCTGAATCAGATTTCTTTTATCAAGTTGGTATGTTATTTTGTTGTGGATACACAACAAAGTATATCAAGTTGATCACTTCATGAAGACAGTGAATGATATAGCTAAGCCAATCAAGGGGATGGCAGTGGCGAATGTTGAAGTTGGATCATGGCGTGGTCAGATCAGTGTAATGGTGATGCATCTCAATAATTTCAAGATGATCCTTGGTAACAACTTTTTCAAAGAAGCAGAGGCAACAATGATGCCTCACCTTGGCGGGATTTTCATACAAAGTCCTAGTGCACATTGTTTCGTGAAAGGTGTAGGGAAAGTTAGTCCGGTTGAAATGAAGTGTGACAAATGGAAGGCAAGTGAATTTGCACCAGTCCGCACGTTCGAAAAAAGCTTAGCTGAGATTCATATGGAATTTGGATATCCTATGGATCTTAGTATCCCTTGTTCGATGTAATTAGCGCATATATGAGGTAGGGGCATTACATTGCTGTTTGCAAGTGCCTGAACCTGCAAGGTTACTGAAGTATGGAGACTTTGGCATATTATCTGTTTGTTGTTTCTGTATTCAAGTTAAGTTGGGTGTTGCTGATCTTATGGTCTTAAAAGATAGCACACTTTAGTTGGTGTATTTTCTTTGGTAATGTAATTTGCTTTCAGTAAGGCCGAGTGTTGGCCAATGGTGTAAATAGGAAAGAGTCCCTAAGTTTCTTATGTAAGGCTAGTGTAATGAATGAAGGTGGTGTTTAAGAAAAAACCTTGTCTCTTTTTGCTTAATGTAAAGCTAGTTCATTGGGGAAGCACTACAAGTATACTTAGCCAAAGTATACAATAAGAAACGCTGAAAGCAAAACCAAGCAAAGAAGTAAAGTTGGTGGCATAGGCGAGTTTGTTGTTGGGAGAGTTACGTAGAAGTGCGACAGTATTTGGCAGCGATAGCATGGAGTAACGCAGAAAGAATGAAGATGTAAGTCCATCAAGCATATGAGCTAAGAGTAACTCATAGTTAGGAAGAACATGATGTTGTTTTTCCGCTACATTAAAGCGTAGCAGTTTGAAGGAACAAGTGAGGCCTTGTTAGTTTCAAAGGTGTGTGAAGAGGAACCTTGGCTCCAGAGAGAGTCGGTCTAATGGTTAGGGGTATCCTAAGTCAGGGATAATGTCATGAATTTCAGTCGAGTTGGCACAAGAGTGTTGCAACGTGATTGAAGAACACTTGGTTCACATTAAGACCTGTTGAATTGCAAGAGTGCAATGTCAGTCGGAATTGAAGGCAAGTAAGCTAAGTTATACATATCAGAATGATATGTTATCTATTTGAAGTGTACACTTAGGCACGAAATGGCTTGAAGGAAAATTTTATGCTGACGCAAGAGGCATAGCAACAGATTGCAAGTGCCATTTGGGTGTTGAGATGTGAATGAAGTAGAGATTCAAGCATAGTCGACGATGTGACAATGAAGCTGGAATTCACAGGCTCAATGGAAAGGGAAAAAAATTAAGTGGTGGCGTAAATTACTAGGCAGAAAATATTTGGCAAGGTTAAAGGCCAAACATAGTTGCTGATTCTGAGAATGGCGCAGATGTGTATAAGGCCAAGGAAAGTTCAGTAGAGACTGAACTGATGTTGCGTTCAACGAGGATATTGCGTTCAACGAGGATGTTGAACAAATTGGGTGGGGGAGGTCTATGACCGGTTCGTATAGTGACGCATAATGATGGCACATCACAGAATTGGTAACCTGGCAGATGGAGCTGCATGTCCGACGATGTAGCGCCAAGATGGATGAGACAAGAAAGGTTACTTGGCATTGGCAACATTATGCGATAGTATTGCATATCCTTATTCGGAGTTAGCCCAGCTCAAGGAAGGAATAAATGATGAGATGCAAAGTCATAGAATGACTTTGGCATGGTCCTAAGCTTTGGTCGAGGCTTGGACTATGCATATGCATCAATGGGGAGGCCAAACACGCCATTGGTGATAGTTACTCGCCAAAGGAGATGCAAGTGATGCATATGAAGCATGAAGATTGAACTAAGCAATTCAAGACTCAGTTGGCATAATATTTGGATGATGGCTTTCAAATGAGATAAGTGCACAATGCAAGCTATAATAGTGCAACGCAAGCCATAATAGTGCAATGCAAGCTATAATAGCACAACACAAGCCATAATAGCAGTATTTGGCAGAAGTGCAAGCTGAGTTGCATGTTTCGATGTTGCGGGACTTGAGTACAAGTGACAGATGCGAAGAGAAAGTTAGAGACGGTTATAAAGTGCTTTATATCCGAGTTTGGCATATCCTAACCGTTGAAGACAGGTGTGGCGCCATTGTGCAAGCCATCACCAAAGCTAGCAGTTAAAAAGTGGAAATAGCGGTTAGGGAACTGCCCATGGACAGATGGTTTTTCATGGGGCGTGCAACAGAGTTGCATACAGATTAGCCCTGGTTCTTGGCATTATAAATAGCCAGAGAACCCCTTGTGAACTAGTTGTTCAATAGTTCGAGTGTTGAGGAACCACATTTGCAGTAGAGAGTGATTGCTGCGTTAGGCTTAGAGAATAAGCTTGTAAAGTCCATTGGTTGGACGTTTTTGTATCTTCCCCTTAAGCTAATAGAAGTGAGTTTGTTGGCTTATGCGTTTGGCTTTGGTTTACTGTTGATTTGATTATACTCCCCCAAATTTTGTGAAGCATAAACATGGTAAAAACCTCTTTGTAGTATGGGCTACATTGTTTGGTAATGTACAATGGTTTATGTGAAAGAGGCATGTGAATGAAGGTTATTATTATTATTATTATGAAAGGGGCCACTGAGGCTTTTATTATTATTATTATTATTTTTAAATTTTTATTTTTATTATTGATTTATTATAACTTGTATAATATTGATAATAAAGTTATAATATACTGTTGTAATATTATTATTGAATCCCTAATATACCAATGTCTACATGCAAGCTCTACACAGCGGGAGTAGGCAGCCGAGCGACAAGCTGGGTGCCAACACCCTAGATTGTTATTGAAAATATGTTTCCATGTTTTGATTCATTAAAAGAGGGTTACAATCGATAATTTTTCCTTCTTTAGGGTTGAGAGTTGTGCGTACGTGGATATTCCTACTTGGTATAAAGGTTCTGTAACCCTACATTCCTTTTTCCTTGAAAAACTCTTTTTATCACAAGTTTACTTGTAGATCTTGCTTTGTGAATTACTCTCACAAACCCATCTTTGTATGGAGACTCCAAGCGTTATGACTTCTGATGGAAAAGAGGTTAATATGATTGTTAAGTCATCAATCATGAAGGAAAAAGATAAATTTCCGGTACCCTCTTCCTTGAAAAGAAAAATGAGGAATATGAGGAAACCAAGGTATGTCCCTTCAAATCTTCAGAAGTTTTCTGATGTTCTTGAAGAGTTTAAGGAAACAAGAAGGGAGATGCAGCAAATAAAGACTATTGTTTTTAGGACTCTTTAAATTCAGAAGGCCCTAGTTCGGCATCAGTTAAGAAGGTTTGTTGAAATTGACTCCTTTTTTCATGAACCTTATGTTCCAATGGCTGTTGACGACAAGGTGTTTGAGGACGATAAATAATTTTTCAAAGGTCTTAATGTCTATGAAACTTCTTATGAGAATTTATTCTTGTGTTTTAAGAAGGATAACAAGGGTTTTGAATAGCAATCATTGTGAGTACACATATTTATTGCCAACAATTTTCATCTTGCAATGTTTTTAGATTTATTTATTTAAATTCTAAAGTTTATTTAGAAGATGATTTTGCAGTATTAATCTTTATTGGTTTTATATATTGCAAAAATAATTTTATGGGATATGTGTGTTTGCGTCCGTGAACTATGATTGTCCCATACATGTCAAAAGTTAAGTCTATTATGTCATTATGCAAATATTAATGAAAGATAGAATGAACTTTTGAATATTCCGCACTATTGATCTTTCCTTGATCCACTTCTATATGTACGCTCTGTAAGTTTTCTTATGTTGAGAATTTCCGATTAAATTAATCATTGATGTTCCTTTGTGGTCAATTTAATTGAGTGTTCTATATACAAATTCATGTTTCATGTGATTTGTTAATGTCCAAATAAATCTTTCTTTTTTTTGTAAAAGTAAGGTCGCTCTTGTTGTTCTTTCAGGAATGACATTTTATGGGGGAGAGTTCATAATTGAACTTGTGCTTAATTACCAAATCGTAGCTGTGGAATAGTTTTGTCACTAAAATTGACAAAGGGAGAGATTGTTAGAGCACTGCTCGGTCGAACTCGCAAGTGTTGCTATCTCAAGCTTGTTTGTCAAGTTTAGTTGCCAATACTATAAACCTCGATTTCTAGTCTACTTATAGCTAAGTCTCGGATTATGATAAAAAGTGTAGTTGAGCTTTAGGCTTCACGGCATTCATCGATTGAAGACGAAGAACTACTAAGGGGAGCTTGTGGAACTTCATCAACAAAAGGTATATGGAGACTTGAACTCATCTATCACTCAAAAGTCTATCTACTCTATCTCCTATTTCAGACAAAAGTCGTATAGCTATATAGACTTCGATTATACACATTTGATATTTCGAGTTGAGTTTAACTCGCTTATATATTTCTCGAAATATATGTTGGTAAGCTTTCTCTTTAATAAAGTTCATCTTATATTCTTGACGAAAGTCAAAAGATGATCATGTGAAAATCTCCTGGTAACATTGATCGCTGTCGTAGGCGTCAAAAATAAATTACACTTTCTTACTAATCAAAATATATAATGAAGCAAGGGCAAGAAAGGATCGTTCCCACAGAGAGGACTAAGGTTGTCAAGTTGTTTCGGATTCCTATATAAACAATGGAGGTTTTCTGATTTTTGTATACTAAAATAAAATAAAAGCAAAACAAAGAAATAACGCAAGCAATTCAAATATGTGAAAGTATTGGTTAAGGATTTCGTTTTCATTCACTAACATGTTCTTGTCTAATAACTAGAATTGATATTTAATCTCTCTTTTATCAATGGCCCTAAAATATCTTGATCGCAAGAATATCCCGCTAATTTCCTCTTATCATCAACAAACACATTAAAAGATGTGAATATGAATTCTATCTAAACGAACAACCTAACGTGTAAAAGCACCAATCAAGTTTAATTCCCTAGATGCATTAAATTTTATGAAATCAGGCCAATCAAAGCAATCGAACGTGGAAAGCGCACTAATTCAATTTAACAAAGGTCACGATTCACTTGTGATTACTAGGATGTATCACTACAAGCAATATTCACAATTATGCTACTTGTATTCAAGGTATATCACGTTTACGTATAATAAACCCTAAACTAGCAATATATATGATTACGAGTTCTACCAATTTACAACTTGACGAAACTAACAATCAATCATACATGCGATATTTCTAGTGAATCATAATCGATAATTGTGAGACAAAACTAATATATTGAATCAAAAAATCATGTTATGTGAAATCCAACTAATCCATAACCAAAAGAAAACTAGGTACTCATATTCATGGAGTTCATAACAAGAAGAAAAATAAAGGTTTTCATGTTTCTAAACCCTAGAACAAAAGTAGAAGAAAAGATAAGATATAGACTATAGTTTTTCTTTTTATAGCTCTTCTCCCAAAAGGATACTCTTTCCAAGATTAGATTAATTCTTCTCAAAGTCCATCTCCAAGTGGTCCACCTATCCCATGTAGGGAAATACCCGTGCAAAAATCTGTCCAAAAGTGTTCGCCAGAATCGCTGATGCCATCACCGGAATCCGGCCACAGGTCGCCGGAAAACTATCTCTGACCACCTGAGCATGTATCTGACTATTGTAACTCCCAGAAACTCACTATCCTTCTCTGCAGTTCATATTCTCACAATTCAGAGCCATATGTCACAAATGAACCATCTAAACCAATTCCTTGTTCTTGCGAAAACGTGCCTAAAAGCACGAACCGTAGCTCATATATCCAGCCACCAACTCTTGCATCCAACTCATACCCCCTTCACGATTCAATGAAACTTTATAATCCACACTTTAACTTCTGAAATCCGATAACCGGGGCTAGTACCATCATCTCGCCATTTCTGCTCTGTTTTCGCACAATTTCTGTAGTTTCAAAACTGCCCCACTGCACAAATCAGTGTACAATGCCCATACTGTCACGACATCAATTTTAGTAACTCTCGCTCCCTGTAATATTTTCAGCTGCTCATCCATACCAATTTAATGGCACCAGTTCCATTCCCTGAACTCAAGTTTCACAATTTTCTTCTCATCCCAGCTGAAGGCACCACCAATACCCATATCACCACAGTCGATCCCCGCATCTCAGTTTCACAGACCCATTGTCTCAAACACAAATCCCATTTTCTTCGATCTGATTTAACCACCTATTACATGGCCACATCACAATGCTCATCCAACTCCATAACACTATCACCTGCATTTGAATCATCTATTATTCAAAAACCAAGCTTTTAGACCAAGTCCCTACAGTTGTAGATTGCTTCTTGACTCCATTCCGTGCATCAACTCCATAACCTTTGTAATCTCCAGCACAACTTCATCTTGCACATCAAATCGTTACCACCTGACTGAACTACAGCTTCATTCATAACTCTCTTAGTCTAGCCTCGAAATCAAAAGCAACGCAGCACCATCTACACTTCATTCCCATGTATCAGCTCTGCAATTCTGCTCCAAATCAATAGCACACAACATTGCATTCAGCTCCATCTCTGAAACCGCATCTCCTTCTCTTGTATTCTGACAAAGCCACAACACCATCATCTGCAAATTCCTTGATAAACTCAACATGACTGCCCTCGCATTGCCGTCACCTGTAATTCCTGCAGCTTTACATTCATTCTGTATCTACAGTACCCCACATACATTTCAGGTACCACTATCATAACTCAACAGTTCACAGGACCATCATCTCTCATAGCATCATCAGTACCCATTATTCGTCACTGCACAGCCATACTCAAGTTACCTGCAAATTCATTCTCACCATTCCAGTTTCACCAACATACCCTATAAGAACTAAAACTCCCATGACAATCAACAACCTTCCTTCTGTACCTTCACAAGTGCAATTTCTCAGCTCAGACACCATCTAGCCAACAACAACAGCTTACACCTCCTTCTAGATTTAATCTCTAAATAAAGCACCAATACTTACATTTTACTGTAGCTGTAACTTTCCTTTCTTCTTCTTAGTATAGGTGCTGGTTGAGTGACAAGATAGGCAACAGACTGTTTCAGGCCTTCTATCGAACATATTATGTGTCTAAAACTTGAAAAGCAGAGACACTCAATTTTCTATTGTACTGAGTTCTCTTTATCCTGAAATTTAGAATTATAAACAAACCCATTCATTCACTCTTGTCACTGAACTCAAAGACTGCCTCCAATCTTCTCTATTCATTCAATCTGTATGGTAACAAGAAAATGAGACTTCAGCTGATTTCAGTCCTGAAACTCTACCAGAATTCGCGTTCTTCTCACTTGTACGAGCTTGTCCTAACCTCTGTGAAACACCCTTGAACCATGACTTGAATTGACGGCAACAAATCTGCAGGCTTGGTCGACGGCTACTGTAACAACGGCTTGGGTCTTCTTTTATGCTAACTGAATTTTGGTTTCAAAAGAAACCTAACTTCGTTTCCTTGTATTTCCCTCTAGCAAACACACATGCCAACAACACTAGGTCTTGTAGAACATACTCTATTGGACTTTGTTGTCTTAATGGGCTGTTGGCTTGGTTTACCTGCCAGAAGTGGGAAGATGGCTAGCTGCTCCCGCAAATGCCAACTGAACTTCAGTGGTCTTTCTTGATTATTCCAATGCTTTGTAACCAACATCTTGTCAGGACCCAACCTTGGTCTGACAAGTTCAGTTAAGGGCCACCTGGTTATGGGGTGCTAGTAGTCGTCTTAGTTTAATTAGTAATTAATTAATTATTCTTATTAGTTAATAGTTATTGCTAAGTAAGACTAGTGGAGTGTGTGTGTGAGTGGCACATGTGCACACCCAACCCCTCATTTATATTCCCTTCTTTGTTGTAGAACTTGGCATGAAAAATTAAATCTAAGAAACTTTCTTTGTTCTTCAATCCTTAAGGATTTTCCCCATCTTTGAGCTAATTTGTAAGGCAAGTCCTTACAATTGGTATCAAGAGCACTCTTTCCTGAGTGACCTATCCATGAAGAATCAAGCAGAAATCAAAGAATTTACCAGTAGAGTTGATATCTTAGAACAAGATATCTATGAAGCCAGAAAAGCATTATACCACAAATTATTCGATTTGAGAATGAAGTCTATAAGTATAATCTGGGATAAAAATTCACCAGATCGTGATTTCAACCTTCTACAAATTAATATTCTTATTTCCAACACCGAGAAGAAGTTAGAATCACTTCAAGTTAAGGAGGGAAGAGATCCGGAATCTAAGAAGGAGGAGGATGAGGTTATGATGGAAGAAAAGATAATTGATGTTAATCCAAACTCTTCAATCCCCTCAAAGGAAGCAGAAGACGATTCAACCACAGTCAGATTCAGTCCTTCTAAAATCGACGGAGTTGGGGATGTTGATGCAATACAGAAAAGGGATTCAAGGTTTCTAGCTTCTTAGGAAGGTAAACCTTTCATTTCTAAAAATAAATTTCTTAACGATTTTGGGAATTCTCAAGGTACAGGAGTTAAGATTCGTCATCAAAGTAATTACAAAACCTTGAATCGGCTTCTTAGTGAAGAATTTCCGCAGTTTGATGATTGGAATTTAATCACTAATGATAGTCTTAAAGAATTTACTCAGTACTTATTCAAAATTCTCAAGGTATTTTCTATCCTACATATAATTCAAAATACTTCTGTGATTGATGTTTCACCTAGTTTTGAGTATGGTTATATGATTTTTGATAGAGGTAAAGAGTTTGTAGTGGGTGAGATGTGTTCTAATTGTACTACTGCTAGGAGAGGTTTCAAATTATATCTTGAGATGCTTGTTCCTTGTTTGGTTATCCCAATTGAGAAATGTTTTCATGAAGTTGTTCTTCAATCTGGGTACCAATTGAATTTAAGAGTTATGAATTCAATTAGGTTTATATTGGTTAAGAGTGTGGATAGTTGTATTAGTGAGAATATGTTTGCAAGAATGTCACACAGAAACAGTGTCACTGGATATGCTTGTGATTGTACTTTGCTTGATTCAGGAAAGATTGAATTGGGGTTTACTCTTATATTTTCCAGTAGCGAAGACAAGTATGATGTCAGGAAACCTCGACTACTGGTATGGAAGGATGTAATTAGGGAGTTCCATCACCTGACCTTCTTAACAGACTCTTCTTTCACTTTGTTTATCGCTGGCTCGCTGAGTGGTATGAGTAAATTTTGGTTTCTGAACGAACCATCTAAAATACCTAGCTGTATGGGTGGTAATGATGGATGGATTCTTGGTTGGAAGAAATTCTTCACAAGGACAGTGGGAATCGGGAAGATACTTGGTGGTGAAAACAAGGAATACGAGTTGATAGACCAAGAGTTTAAGAAAGTGGTTGATAGGTTTGTAGGGGAGCTTGAGGATACTGAGTTGGGAGAAATGCTTAAGGAAGTGGGAGCTACTTTTAAAGATGGACTAAGGGAGTATAGCATGGCAGAAACTATAGCAATTCAAGACTTTGTGGTCAGCATTCTGACATTGTTTACCGCTCCACAGTCTTTTCCTTATCATATTCGAGTGTTGGGTTGGTTAATTAGAGACAGAATGTATTCCAGGGTAGTGAAATCCTGTGAATGGAGAGTGGGAACCCAATACAGCTTCAGAAAATTAATGGATTTGTTTGTAGTGATATAGTTGGTACCAGCTTGGTACAAAAGAGGGTTGAATTAACTGGGTTTGTACGTAATATTGTGAGTGCTACATGATCAATCTTCTTATCCTCAAGTAACTTGTTCAGTGGGGAAATGGAAAGTGGATATAGGGTCAGTCAAAAAAACTTCAGGTGGGAGGTATTCAGCCCTTGGCTTAAATTTGTGCAGCAACATCCTCTCATATTGTTTTTAACAATTGAGTATTTGAAGATAATGTATAAAAACATGCCAAGGCAAGGGAAGTATAACCTTGAATTCTTCTTATTTGAATCCACCTGGTACTCATTGGGTTTATGGGGTATTCTCATTATGGTCACTGCTCGACAAGTCTTCCTTTGTGACAGACGAGTAATAGCTGTGTGGTTACGAGACAAGGTTAAAGATGGTGGCAAATAGAGTGAGCTGGACAGTATATTAAAGACTCAGTTAGAGTGTATGATACTCATTTCAGGTTCAGGTAGTGATATCCATGACAGATAGAAAATGTCAGCCCCTGCTTCATGTAGTGTTGGTGATGAAAGTGGAAAAATGTCAGCTCGAGCTTCATGTAGTGTGGGAGAAAATGGGGAAATTGTTGGCAGGAGCTTAGTAGTGGAAGTCTTTAGTAATGAGAATTGGCTACATAAGTGCACCTTCTTCCATAAAAATGTGTTCAGGCTACTTAGCTCAGTAATTGCTGTTAGTACTAGGCTTTTTCTAAGTCGACGGTGGAAGCCGGTCTTCTCAATTTCAGGGAGTACAAGTCTTGAAAAATATGTTACATTGGCAGCTGAGTATTATGTTGAGAACACTTTTCAATCATTGAACCAACAGAAGATCTCCACACCTAATGGCACAGCAATACAAGGGAAGGGTGGGGTTGCCAAGTTCAAGCTATCAGCAAGTGCATCACTGAAATGCTCGGCATACATTGATGGTGAGGGAAGTTGGAAGGTTTCAGATTGTACCTCAGGTTTTGCAATTCACAAAAGGGAGTTGTATAGTTCAATAGCTGCTGGCTGTGTGGGACTCCTTTGTAGCCAATTATGGAAGAAGGAATCCGGGGCCTTACAGAAAAACTCGACGCAAGCTGCAGTTTTACCTCTTGATTCCACTAAATGCGACATCACTAAGGTCAATATGCTCAAACTTCAGGAGGTGAGATTAACTCTTGTCACTATGTTTCTTGGCTTCCCTATTTACATACACGGAGAAATTTATTTACCTTGTAGAGGGATTTGGCGAGAGATGTTCACCATGCTAGTTACTTCTAAAGAACACCGCTCATCTCATCACTCTCGGAAAGTTGATCAAATAGTGGGGAGGGCTGCCAACTCCATGCTGTCAACAAATGCCTCACCTGGTTCCTGGATTATTATGCACAAATTCAAAGCTAGAAATAACATGTCAGACTCAAAACTGATGCAGGGCTATAGTCAAGTGACGAATAAATTTCAGCAGCTAAAGGCCCTTTCGGTTGAGAAAGCTAGAAATTTTGTGCTAGAGGTTATCTTTCCAAGAACAGATTGGAAGGTGAAAATTTCTTTGTTAAGAGTGGGATATGACTTGCAAATACAACTCCAAGTACAGATTAATTTCAAGGAAGAAAAAAACGAAGATACGTGTTAACGCCTTAACTGGCAGAATAAGATATCTTGCATAGAATGGAGTAGTGACACCAAGTCTGAAGCTTACAGTTCAAAGGACGAATTCTAGTTTATTATGGGCCATGTTGACAAGTTTATTAATTTCACCTCACCTACTCAATTCGCGAGGGAGCTACTAGTATGCAATAGCTGTATTTCCACCGGTCAGGCTCATTTTATATCCTCGAGGACAAGGATGATTTGAAGGGGTGGGATTTGTCAGGACCCAACCTTGGTCTGACAAGTTCAGTTAAGGGCCACCTGGTTATGGGGTGCTAGTAGTCGTCTTAGTTTAATTAGTAATTAATTAATTATTCTTATTAGTTAATATTTATTGCTAAGTAGGACTAGTGGAGTGTGTGTGTGAGTGGCACATGTGCACACCCAACCCCTCATTTATATTCCCTTATTTGTTGTAGAACTGGGCATGAAAAATTAAATCTAAGAAACTTTCTTTGTTCTTCAATCCTTAAGGATTTTCCCAATCTTTGAGCTAATTTGTAAGGCAAGTCCTTACACATCTCCACTGATTCCGAGCAATGCTTTAAACCTCCATTTTTCTTTGTTTATGACAAATCATACTAAAGTACCTGAAAACATAAAAAACAAACGTAATATACAATTTTACAAGAAAAATATCTTAGAAAAATGTAAGAAACCGATACTAAAATTAGGTGTTTTACACTTTCTAATATATTGAATCAAACACTTTCTAAAATTAGGTGTTTTACAAATCATACTAAAGTAATCGATAATTGTGAGACAAAACTAATATATTGAATCAAAGAATCATGTTATGTGAAATCCAACTAATCCATAACCAAAAGAAAACTAGGTACTCATATTCATGGAGTTCATAACAAGAAGAAAAATAAAGGTTTTCATGTTTCTAAACCCTAGAACAAAAGTAGAATAAAAGATAAGATATAGACTAGAGTTTTTCTTTTTATAGCTCTTCTCCCAAAAGGATACTCTTTCCAAGATTAGGTTAAGTCTTCTCAAAGTCCATCTCCTAGTGGTCCACCTAGCCCATGTATGGAAATACCCATGCAAAAATCTGTCCAAAAGTGTTTGCCTGAATCGCCGACGTCATCACTGGAATCCGGTCACCGATCACCGGAATTTGTCACCGGAAAACTATATATGACCACCTGAGCCTGTATCCGACTATTGTAAATCCCAGCAACTCACTATCCTTCTCTGCAGTTCATATAATCACAATTCAGAGCCCTACGTCACAAATGAACCATCTAAACCAATTCCTTGTTCTTGCGAAAACATGCCTAAAAGCACGAACTGTAGCTTATATATCCAGCCACAAACTATTGAATACGAATCATGCCCCCTTCATGATTCAATGAAACTTTAAAATCCACACTTTAACTTCTGAAATCCGACAACCGGGGCTAGTACCATCATCTCGCCATTTCTGCTCCGTTTTCGCACAGTTTTTGCAGTTTCAAAACTACCCCACTGCACAAATCAGTGTACAATGCCCATACTGTCACAACATCAATTTCAGTAACTCTCGCTCCCTGTAATATTTTCAGATGCTCATCCATACCAATTTAATGGCACCAGTTCCATTCCCTGAACTCAAGTTTACCAATTTCTTCTCATCCTAGCTGAAGGCACCACCAATTCCCATATCACCACAGTCGATCCCTACATCTCAGTTTCACCCCATTGGGTCAAACAAAAATCCCATTTTCTTCGATCTGATTTAACCACCTATTCCATGGCCGCAGCAAAATTGTCATCCAATTCCATAACACTATCACCTGCACTTGAATCAACTACTATTCACAAACCCAGCTTCTAGACCAAGTCCATGCAGTTGTATCTTGCTTCTTGACTCCATTTCGTGCAGAAACTCCATAAACCTTATAATCTCCAGCACAACTCCATCTTGTACAACAAATCGTTACCACCTGACTGAACTGCAGCTTCATTCATAACTATCTTAGTCTAGCCTCACAATCAACAACAATGCAGCACCATCTACACTTCATTCCCATGTATTGGCTCTGTAGTTCTGCTCCAAACTAATAGCACACAACATTGCATTCAGTTCCATCTCTGAAACTGTATCTCATTCTCTTGTATTCCGACAAAGCTGCAGCACCATCATCTGCAAATTCCTTGCTCAGCTCACCGTGAATGCCCTCGCATTGCCGTCACCTGAAATTCATGTATCTTTACATTCATTATGTAGCTGCAGTACCCCACACACATTTCAGGTACCACTATCATAAATCAACAGTTCACATGACCATCGTCTCTCATAGCATCACCAGTACCCATTATTCATCACTGCACAACCATACTCAAGTTACCTGCAAATTCATTCTTGCCATTCCAGTTTCACCAACATACTCTACAAGAACTAAAACTCCCATGACAATCAACAACCTTCCTTCTGTACCTTCACAAGTGCAATTTCTCAGCTCAGACACCATCTAGCCAACAACAACAACTTACACCTCCTTTCAGATTCAATCTCTAAACAAAGAACCAACACTTCCATTTTACTGCAACTGTAACTTTCCTTTCTTCTTCTTAGTATATGTGCTGGTTAAGTGACAAGATAGGAAGCAAACTGTTTTAGGCCTTCTATCGAACACATTATATGTCTGAAACTTGAAAAGTAGAGACACTCAATTTGCTTTTGTACTGAGTTCTCTTTATCCTGCAATTTCGAATTATAAACAAACCCATTCATTCACTCTTGTCACTGAACTCAAAGACTACCTCCAATCTTCTCTATTCATTCAATCTGTATGGTAACAAGAACGTGAGACTTTAACTGATTTCAGTCCTGAAACTCCACCAGAATTCGTGTTTTTCTCACTTGTACGAGCTTGTCCTAAACCCTGTGAAACACCCTTGAACCATGACTTGAATTGACGGCAACAAATATGCAGGCTCGGTCGACGGATACTGGAACAACGGCTTGGGTCTTCTTTTCTGCTAACTGAATTTTGGTTTCAAAAGAAACCTAACTTCGTTTCCTTATATTTCCCTCTAGAAAACACACATGCCAACAACCCTAGGTCTTGTAGAACATGCTTTATTAGACTGTGTTGTCTTAATGGGCCGCTGGCTTGGTTTACCTGCCAGAAGTGGGAAGATGGCTAGTTGCTCCCGCAAATGCCAACTGAACTTCAGTGGTCTTTCTTGATTATTCCAATGCTTTGTAACCAACAGCTCCATTGATTCCGAGCAATGCTTTAAACCTCCATTTTTCTTTGTTTATGACAAATCATACTAAAGTACCTGAAAACATAAAAAACAAACGTAATATACAATTTTACAAGAAAAATAGCTTCGAAAAATGTAAGAAACCGATACTAAAATTAGGTGTTTTAGACACCTATCAAACATCTTATATGATTTGTTTGGTGTAGACTCGGAATGTTTCGTACTGATCATTTGATCACTTGAAAATTGCTTTGAAGCTACTAGTTTGTGTGAGACAGTTATTCCCGTCTTCTAAGAATGTTTCAATGATTTAAATGAGAGTTTAGAACAATTAACCCTTGATTGGATATAGCATAATATGCGTACTTGTATGCTAACTGTTGCAAGTTATTCCAAGTCCGGGAACCATAGTATGCATACCCATATGCGTATTGGTTGGTTATTTGAAGTCCGAGAACTTAGTATGCATACCGTCGTAAGTTTAAGTCCAGGAATTCAACTGAGTTTGGTGGTGTACGGCAGTATGCGTTCCCGGTCACATACTGGCGAACCCAGACCAAATCCGGAAACACGTACCCGTTTGCATACTTGAGTGGGTTATGTTCTAAAATCGGTTTGTTCATGAACTAATACATTTATAAATTAAGGAATGCAATCTTTTGCAAACCGTGGCTATAATGTTCTTGATTTGTTTCGAGTGAATCAAAATAGATTTTGCTTCAATTGTGTCTTGTATACTTCTTTAAGAATATAAACAATTGAACAACTCTAGAACTAGTTTCATTTGAGTCATTTTAACTAGTTATGGTAAAGATGAACAAGGTTGATATGAAAGTGTTGATATGGCTAACTTCGGTTAACTATTGTTGAGCCAACAAGGTGTACACGTTTGGGTACGGTTACCCATATCTAAATGAAGTCACTTTTCATTTGTGTGTAACAAGCTAAGTTCGATCTAACAGTTGAAAGATATTAACTTGAGCCTAATCAGGTTTTCATCTAACAGTGAATATTGAATGCTTTGTTACCAAGGTAACATTGATTGAAAACCTTGATTTAAAGACTATATAAGGGCGAACTCTAGCAACTGGGAAACCTAATCCCCACACCTCATGTGTGATACTAGTTGCGACTAGAGTCGATTCTCTTTTAACCTAGATTTTTCCTAAAACCATTATAGGTTAACGACTTAAAGACTTCATTGGGATTGTGAAGTCAGACCCAACTATTTTATCTGTAGTTGCGTGTTCTGATCTTGATTTGTTCTATCGTATTTAGTACTATCTTCTCTAAGATTTTCTCGAGATTTAATCTCCGATAGGCAAGATAAAAAATAGTCACAAACATGAAATGAAAAGCTCTATTTTTCTCTGGAACTTGGAAAATAGATGGTTTAGAACAACTCCATTTAGGGACCTTGTTACTCACTAGAAAGTTATCATCAGTAATCAGTTTGAATAGGATTGTACCTAGGGTTCCACCCTTTTTATCTTTTCTTACATCAATAATATTTTAACATTTCTACTCAAAAAAACAACCCCACTAGCTCCAGAAGAAGGGAGGGAATGCCACATCATGGGGGTACGAGTAGGGGTACGTAGAGCTGCCAAGAATACTGTGCCGTGTCGTAAAAAAATATCTACTACTAATTTTAACGGTCCGTGAAAAAGGCATGTAGATGAATAAAGCCTGCCCAACTGACCATAATCTAAGCGAAGCAACACAAAACCGCTGCCAAGAAGAAGACACCAAAACGGAATTTATGTGAGTGAATGGTCCGATCCATATTTCTCTTAAATCTTCTTCCTACGATCTTCGTCATTCATATCTCTATTGGATTCACTTTCTCTCTCTCTAAAATATTCAATTTAATATCTGTAGATCCATCTATTCGCGTTCTCTTCTCGATCCACACGTAAAATTAAGAATCTTCTCAAAACTGTAAATTAATCAATCAATTCGATTCAGTATCAACATCACCTGCTCATGCGATGGTAGTCTGCAAATGTCGCAAGGTACTCACTCTAACTATCTCATCTTCATTTTCTTCTTGATCTCCTTGTAATTCAGCTTTTAGGTACCAATTCTGTCGTCATTTGTATTGATTTAACCTAATTTGAGAAATTAGGTTAGACTGTAGGTATCAATCAGACAAACGATTTAGATGAATTGACATTGTTAAGCTGAGTATAGTGATCTGTGAGATCTGATTCTTGCGTAATGTAGTTTAAGTTAGTCGTAGCTACATTTCGTTCGACAATTTGGATATTTTGGGTTAGTATGAACATATATTTTGTGGGCATGGGTAGTTTTTAGTTGACGCATGTTGTAAAATCTGGGCGAAACTAGTCAACACTTGGTGTGGATTTGTTATGTGTTTGGTTTCTAATTTGAGGAGAGATTTTGATTTCAGGCGACCAAGCTCTACTGTTTTGTTCACAAAGTTCCTGTATGTGGGGAGTGCATTTGTTTTCCGGAGCATCAAATATGCGTGGTAAGTGTCTAAGCTTCATCATTGTATGAACTACACCAAACTGATTACAGTAATGCATTTCGTTCCCAACTACTAATTTTTGTTGTAAAAAATTGGCTAAAATCTTAAGATATGGAATTGTAGAGGTTGTTGGTTTTAACTTTTAAGTTCAGAGTTAAGGTTGGATCTTGATATAGTTTTAGTGTGTTTCTACAAAGAATTTTTGTCTGAATAAAACCCTTGAGAGGAAAAAGATAGGTAACAACTAATGTATCATATAACTTAAGATTCTTCTTTTATCAAACGGAAGAAACAAGAGAATTTGAATAAGAAACTTTGGTGATGTTCCACTTGATTGCACCATGTGTATTTTTCTACCTTAGCTACCAAAATAGGCCACACATTATATGAATATTGAAAGTCCTGGGCCCACAGTCAAGCAACTATGCAACTTGTTCTGCTAATTGCCAAATTCTGATACGAAAGTTAACTGTCCTGAGACCCATGTTAAGAGTCGCAGGTCAAGCAACCTGCCCGTCTACAGGCAACAGAGATTACTAATGTAGGTTATGCGATTTGATCATTTAAGATTTTGCTGACTTGAAATTCAAGGTTGATGAGAAATATGACGGTAGGGTGACCAAAGGGTTAATTGTCAAAACCCAAGCATGAGCTTTGGGAACCGTTGAGTCTGTTCTGATGACTTAGTGCCAAATACTTTTGTGCATGGTCGAATTGTTTACCTTGACCACATTTGCTGTAGTGCCAAAGAAGTTTTGTTTGATTACTCCATCTAGTATAATAATCTTACTTATGTTGCAAATCCTGTAGGTACGTACTTATTCTGAGTGGGTAATTGATGGAGAATACGACTGGCCTCCCACATGTTGTCAATGTCAAGCTGTACTCCAAGATGGAATGGATACACAAACCACTCGATTGGGATGCTTACGTATGTTATCCATGCATATACTAACTCATGTTAGATGCAATTATTTTCATTTTTTTGTGTGAAAGTTCCATGGTCATGTTCTGTATTACTCATCTTACTCGTTTTCACTCATTTTACTATCATTTTTATTTCTATTTGTGTGAAAGTTCCATGGTCGTGTTCTGTATTACTCATCTTACTCGTTTTCACTCATTTTACTATCTTTTTTATTTCTGTGAAAGCATTGTGGTCTTATTCTGCATTGCTCACCTTACTCGTATTCACTCATTTCAGATGTCATACACACCCAGTGCTTTCTCTCTCACATTAAAGGCTTCCCGCCACACACTGCACCAGCAGGATATGTGTGTCCTACATGTTCAACTTCGGTAAGATCTGCGTACATAGCTATTTTTATAAATAGTATTTCCTTTTCTGCATCCAGAACCATATTGCTAAATCTTAAGTCTAGCAGAGAAATGATGTTTCTCAGTTAATGTCTTCTGGCATAAACAGTGTAATCTGATGCTCTTGCTATGCATTGTCAGATGCCACTTGTCATGCAACTA
This sequence comes from Papaver bracteatum, assembly GCA_023529315.1. Classification (NCBI taxonomy): domain Eukaryota; kingdom Viridiplantae; phylum Streptophyta; class Magnoliopsida; order Ranunculales; family Papaveraceae; genus Papaver; species Papaver bracteatum. The sequence goes on from JAJJWX010003108.1 coordinate 522,773, forward strand.
AGAAGGCCCACTTTTATTCAGTATTTCTTGTGTTGGAAGTTATCTTTGTATCCTCATTTTACAAGATTGTTTATTTTCATTTGCTTTACTGTGCTGGAAGTACCAAGATTGTTTATATTAATATATTGAGCAATTGGCTTGGTGAAATGGTGGAGGATATCTGAAACAAGAGGCTTATAAGAAATCTGGACTGCAGATGTAGTGATATGTTAAACATTTTTCCCTGCGGATGCTTGTTTAGACGTTTCTAATATTCATCCCCGACTCTGATAAAAATCAATACTTTGTTATATATATATTCTCACCTGCTCCTGCTAGAATATTTTTTTTACACATCTATGAAACTATTTAATCATGGTAGTGGTTAGTGTGAGTTGGATGGCAGGAAGTGCCACATATGTATCTCTAGTAGTACACAGTTGTTTTCTTACTTTTGATGTTCTAGATAATTCTCAAGTGGATATGGGTTCTTGTTTACAGGCTTATATGTTTATTAGTTTGTAAGAGACATGTACCCATTCGGATATTTTTCTCAAACTGAAGGGTTACATTTTGAATAACTCTGTTCATCTTATAGGCATGTACGGACATATGGAAGCCGATTTATGTAACATAACTGATTAACTGTTTTAGATGATGTGGTCGGCACATGTCACTATAGCAGAGAGTTTCACCTTGCTTTTCTGATTTATCTATACTATATCAAAGAAGCCTGGTGAAATTCTATGCTCACATGTGTCAGCCACATCATTGAAAAGGTGACACTACTATGCTAGGGTATGACGGAGACATATCATGAGTAGTTGCATCACTTTGAGATTCCCGTTGAAATGATTGTAGGTAAGCATAGGATTATGTTAACATTAATTTTAATCAATATATTGGAGCGACCTAGTACAGTTGAGACACCTATTCAACGGGTTCCTTGTCCATGTCTGTTAAGGATATATACAATTGAGTCTTAAATAAGAACATCAAATGATCTAATATTATAGTGTCACAAGTTGTGGATTGGTAAAAGTGTCTGTGGGCTAATCCTGACTATCGCAATTGGCATTCTACAAGACTGTGATTGAAGAGCTTCAACTTCATGTGGTAATATCTGGTATAGTCACAACATCATAAATGTGATTCATAAGCTCATAAGAGTCTTGTTCCGTTACTAGATGGCTACTTCTAACACCTTGTTACTCTTTTGCTGGTGGAATCAGTATTGTTTATGATTAAACATGAAGGTTTCTTGTTTTTGAAGTGTCTCTCTAATGATATACTACAAAACTATATTTAGTTTGACCTTAGGATATCCAAGCGGAGGAAGTGTCTGATAGATGTCAATGACTTCCAATAAATTTCTCTTATCTAGTTCTGCATCATAAAGTTTCATTTCTTAAGCAACTTAGTTATTCTGTTCAATTGGTTCGTTTGTTCAATTTTCATTTGCAAGGTGTTAGAATAGGGTTGTCTACACTCTCCAGCTGCTAATAATACTTTTTTTTGAGCAGATATGGCCTCCTAAAAGCATCAAAGATTCAGGATCACGTCTTCACTCGAAACTGAAGGAAGCTATTATGCAGGTAAGCTAGGTTGTGTTTTATGAGATTTTCATAAAAGAGGTGGTTAGTTTATCACAAAAGGTGGAATCCAAAAATAAAGGGTCTCACTTCGGCTATAAAAAATCTGGACTATGTTTTCCTGGTATTCTTAGCTAATTTGTCAACCAAATTATCCATTTGTGGACAGGACATATCAAATCTTACTGTCCAATCAATACGTACAAGAGATACTAGTAATCCCTATTTATGCTCTTGTACAATGTCCTGGTGGAAACACAGTCGAGTAGACTTTAGATCCGAGAATATATATAGGTTTATTAATTGAATCATTTCAGAATGGTACATGGTTGCTGCTTTATTGCTTCTAGAGTGATGAAACTGAAAATGCTGCATTTAGATATTTTTAGTTGTTGAACATTAATTAGTGTAAATTTCTTTACTAGTTTGCTTGTGAGTGCTAATTACTTGAGCAGCATGTTAGGTTTCAGCAGCAAGTTTGTCCTAGATCTATCATTAGCTATCTCCTTTTATTTTTAGTGTTGCTCTCTACTTGGATAGCAGCATAGAACCAATTATTATTAGCGCAACCCAATTATTATTGTATTGATGGAAAGTTTACTGCCATCAAGATATTTGAAGTAATAAACCCCCCAATATTTCTTTTTCTTAACATGTAGGAATTTTTGCAATTAAACGTGAGGGATAAACTTGTTTTGGTCGTGCCGCTTTCTATCTGTGAATAATATGTTTTAGATAGCTCCACCGTTTTTATGTCCCCACGCCCCCCTCTTGGCTGGCGACACCAGTGGGCACAGCCGCACAAAAAAGGCCTTATTTATACTGTTCATTGTATCATTTTAATTTTTGCTAACTCTCTCATGTTATGCAGACAGGAATGGAGAAAAATCTGTTTGGGAATCATCCTGTTCAATTACCAACACCCGTTTCTCGTGCTCCACCCCCTGCTTTTGCTTCTGATCCGTTAATGGGGGGGAGAGATAAAGGTCACACAGACTCTTTGGATTCTGTAGCAGATGGAAATTCAATATCTGGAGTATCCCCTGCAACTGGAATAGGCCCTTCCAAACTTTCGACTTCTGATATTGTGGAAATAGATGAGCCGAATCCGCTGAAATCAACAAGTCCTGGTGTAGGTTGATGTTTGTATTTAATATTGCATTTCTGGTGTATTTATGCTTCGACGTTCAACATGTGCATGTACTCATTCACTCATACTTTGAGTAACTGAGTTGCATCTTGAAACTCAAGCAAGAATATTAGATGACATTTATCTTATGTAGGTGCTAGTTTGTTGAACATGTACACTAAAAATTTAGCTGATACTATTTTACTTGTATCTGAAAAAAAAAAAAAAAAAAAAACAGCCAGTTGCCACAACAAGAAAGGGTGCTTATGTCGATAGGCAAAACTCCGAAATGTCCTACTACGCCGATGATGAGGATGGGAACAAGAAGAAGTACAGTCGAAGAGGTAAGTCCTAAGTGTACTTGTGTTAATGTAATCACCTTTTTTTTGTGTTCAGTTTTGTTAAGAGCTTTCTAAGTCAGAGATTTACTGCTGGCTAGAGGATGATTGAGTTCCTAAAATAGCGATTGAATATGTTACTTAGCTCTTCCTGCCTTCTTAGTTTATATTGCCATTTGCCATCTACATAGAGATGGTGCTAAAATAGTCAATAGATTTTGCTGCCAAACCATGTTTGTCTGCTGGCTTTTGTAAACTTGGTCACCACCTTAGCTTCTGTTTTATCAACATGTCTTAGTCTTAAACAGTAAATGACTTGATCACCTTTCTGTTTTATCAAGTGATCAACTAATAGTAGCTATATTGTGCAGGTCCTCTGCGTCACAAGTTTCTAAGAGCGCTATTACCTTTCTGGTCTAGTTCTTTACCAACTCTGCCAGTTACCGCACCTTCGCGAAAAGATGCATCCAACCTTGATGAGGTTTCCGAAGGTCATGTTCGGCATAAAAAGTCGTCAAAGATGGATCCAAGAAAAATTCTCCTCTTCATGGCTATCATGTAACAACTTCCTCTCTATTTTCGTACTTCTTTCTCAAATTTATGTATCTATTTTATCTTTATCTTCACTTCGCGATGGGTAATGAAACTTGGACGTACGTGATCTCGGACCAAATGGATTGACCTCGCTGCTATGATCTATGTATGCATTGAGAATTTGCATTAGGAATAAAACACCAGCAGCCCCTTGTGCTTTTGTAAAACACTCACCTGTGATTGTGTTCAAGGGCCCACAACGTATTTCTTGTCTGTGTGTTGAGTGATTGCAACCATCTAGGAGAAAGAGAACAGTTCTCTCAAATTCTTCCATGTTGATCAAGTGCAATTGTTTAACATGGTCTTTCTCTCTCCTGGAATGCTTCTATGAAGGTGGTGCATCAGACATTAGTGTCCTCTTATTGGATTGTGACTCTTCGTGGTGGGTGTCATTGAATTTGTAGTTCTGAACCATCGCATTTCTGCCACTTGTAGCCCACAAAGGTTCTGATTCAATTTGTTGTTCCAATTGCATGATTGCATCCCTCTGATTCAATTTCACCTGACCCTTGGGAATTTTGTTAGAGTACAAGCACAGTTCCGTAAAGTCAAATTCTGTATTTGTGCATCAGCTTAAGATTGGCCAGTCAATTTTTTTTTTTTTTTTTTTTTTTTGTTATTTTAGTTTTGGATTCGCTTATTCATATAGTTCCTTCTTTTTTCCAGGGCATGCATGGCGACGATGGGTATTTTGTATTACAGGATATCACAAAGCAGTCTTGGCGAAATCAGGATTGATGATGATCCACAATGAGTGAGGATATCATTGTTTACCTTTTCAATGGAGTTAGCTATTTTGTGAAAGATGCAGTTTCAAGTGAGCTTCTCTTGTCTTACCACAAATGCACAGAAAGAGCGAGAACCCATGATCTTTATGGAATTTATCTTCTCGCAGTGTCATATAACTCGGCCCTCTGGCTTCTTAATGTCATTTACATACATTTTTCTTTTTGCCCTATCATTATGTCATACATGTTCTAGTATTGGAGTTACAAAAAAAAAAGGCTTTGTTCTTCTTTACTACTGAGTACTTCTGTTTTCCAGTGTATCATATAATAATCTCTTCAAATTTAGGCTTGCAAAATCATAGATTTTTGCTTATAGTTTGCAAGTAGATGGGAGGAATTTGTGTGTGTTTTTCCACTTGTTATTAATGCACTAGTAAAGTGTGTTTTGCAATTTTTCCGAGTACTAGTAAGGTATGCTAGAGCAGGTTGGAGACTTGGAGCTGTAACATGCACTTAAACATCCTTTCCTGCCTTAGGTTGCACACACTAATGCGCAGAATATTTTGGCTCGAACTAATGGTCATTCACTGTGCAAATGACTGCCTGCAGTCCTGCACCTAGCTGCCTTGCAACATATACATCCTGTTGATGAGGATTTCTGAAGATGTCTGCTAAAGCAATTAATCACTCTTTATGTATGGATGTCCATGAATTTTGTCATTGCCAAATTTGATTTCTGTTTAGTTCCCTATCATTAGAGCATCCACAGCGGGAGACTAAAACTAAAATTTTGGTCTAGAAACCAGACGCAGTCGAGCGGAGTAAAGATCAAAAACTAGAGTAAAATCAAAAACCAAACCATATTTGGTATTTAGTTTGGTTTTAGTCGGGTGTAATTTAAAAGTACGTATGATGGGGAACTTTAAAGTTACGTTTGAATATAAAAAAAAAATATATATATATAAATGGGGAGTAATTTTAAAGTGAGTCTGATTTGGGCGAACTTTTAAATTTTACGCCCGACCAAATTTTACTCGTGCACCGTAGCGTGGCGTCACGGAGTAAACCAAATTTTTTTAGTTTTTATTTTGGTTTTTACTCTTTGGTTATACTCGCTCCACTACAGTTGCTCTTATAACATAACCTTATCGGCTCAGATGGGGATTTGATTATAGATTGCAATTTGAAGTGGTTGATTTTGATCCTCGCAGTAAAACTGAAATTTTACGGGTGTGTGCAACCCAAGAGATAATGAAATTATTATATCGGGCAATCAATACTGAAAAATCACTATTGTATTCCCAGCCAATACTCACCTAATCTTTCAGGTGCCAAGCACGACGTGCCGAACACTAAATTAGTAAGTTGTTAGAAATAGAACTCCAATATAGTATAAAAGTAAAATGAAAATGAAAAATCATACTGTATTAGTATATGATTTTGATTTTGATGACGATTACACATAAATCCCATAATTAATAAGTCGCATGTTGGAGAGTGGTTGTTTTTTCTTGTTCCAAATATTTCTTCTCCATGGTCCCGTTTCTGGTTATATTCTTCCTCTTGCAATGCCTTGCCTCCTCTCTTGATCAACATTAGCAATACCTACCGAGATTTCACAACTTTATATATATCAGAAAAAGAAAAGGCCGAATTATTTTGTTCGATGACTACTTTTCAAAGTCTCGTTTCAACGCGGAAACCCGTGTTCTTAATACTATATATAATGATTCCATAATTGTAAAATTTGTTAAACTAATGTTCTTGCACGTCTTTCTCCTCCCGAAGGCCTAATTCATTCAATGCAGAGGGTAACTGGTCACCCGAACTATGAGAATTTTTCTTTATCGCGGTTCTGTCGAGTCTCTTTCAGATCTAACGTCACGGGAAGATGCATGGAATACTGGCCAAAGTGCCATCATACTAGTTTTCTTTTACGGAACAAAGTAAACAGATTACAAACTCAAACTTCATTTCCGGAACTAAAAATTCCATGTACTTTAGTTTGGAATATACGTAGGACGTCATAACTTAGAGGGCATCTTATGATTCTATTTTTATTTTCTTTTGATGATTTTAAGTAAACCAGTTGAAAATGAAAATCCAACCTATCAGAGATTTATTTTTTAGAGTTCAGATAAGCATATACCGGTATATTGCCCTTCAAAATCAAAATATACTTAGGTATATATAAAGCTGCGCGTTTAACAGCTCAATGCAAAAAGTCCTTCTGCTAATAAATTTTTTTTTTTTGATAGCCAAAATAAAAAAGCTCTTCATCGCAAAAAGTCATCCTCTCTTAAGTCAAATCGTAATGATATTTTACAACTAATGATGCTAAGTACTCGAATATTTTCACTCGTATCTGTAGCAAGTAATGCTCTGGGAAGGAGATTTTCCTGGGCAGTAGTACTACAGGTAAACTATGAATGACCTAATTTAGAGGGGATTTCTCGACTTTGATTATTAAAAGTTGGAGTATAATGAGCAGTAACTGGCCGTAAAGGTTATATTTTGTTGGAAGTGTTCTGCAATGCAAATGTCTTATTATTTGGTTTTGACTGAGCCATGATGATTTATTCCTAGTGCCTGTTGTGGAAATTCAAAACAAGATTCCACATATGAAACAAGTTATAGAAGATTATCTTGCTCATCTATAATGAAATGATTCACTTCATACAAATTGCAGAAATTATATTGCTTATTTGAAACTCAAACAAGTGGGTGTGTTTGGCTTGATCCAAGTTTAGGGAAATATTGAATTTTTATCAAAAAAAATAAAAAATAAAAATAATGAAGAAGACAATATAGAATATATAGACAAGAAAAAGATTTAACACCCAAGTAAAAGATTGTATGAACCATAATTTAGTTGAGTTGCTTGGTCAGTGATTTTATGTGATTTCTTCTTGTTAATATTTATTAGTGTTGAAATTTGTAAATGTCAAACATAAAAACTAATCCAAAATACTGAAATAGACCTGCGTTAAATTCATAATGAACTAGGATAAACGGTGACACAATGCTTTTCATACATGAATGATGAATCACAGTCCAGGTGCATCTCAAGCAGTGGAAGAGCTAAGAGGCATGCATGGTGGGGCAAAAATAAGCTGCAAGGTCGATGTTTAGATATTTTGGGGGTGTAATAATGTCTCTTTCTTGTTGCGCCATCAATCTTGATGTGCCTCTCACGAAAAATATATAAATAGATCATTCTATGATCATATGTATATCACCATATACCGTTTCAGCTGTTGATAAAATTGAAATTTATATCAGTAATCCATAGATGGTAATTAAGGTTACATGTTGTGCATTTTAAGAAAATCATTCTACAAGAGAGTTTACTCCTGATTAAATTTCATTTGGCTCACAAGATAAAAATCAATACGAAGACCACAGTCGTCTATGGCTCCCTGACTCATCACTCTCATGTTAACACCACCCATTCCACAAATTTTTTATAATTCTTTAGCGCGTTTTTTTGTTGTTGTTTTAAAAAGCCGAATCCAAGTTTATAGTTTTCCTTTAGCAGAATCATTCGAGTGACAGCTTCCAAAAACTAAACTAAAAATGTGTATGTGTCCCTTTGTTATAAAAAACTGAGCAGCCAAGAGCTTCAAGTAACATACTCTAGTTTGTGGAGATAATACATTGTCATGTATGTACTTAGACTTACTCCCATTGGTTATTCAGGGCTAACCAGTTTTTAAGTTATGGTTTTCTTTCTTCTACACAAAATGGCCGGCCTTGAAAATCATGGATCTTATGATTAAATAATGAAATCTAGCGTTAACGCGTAAAGATCAATAAAAAGCCCGGCGTGGTCTTAGGGGGTTAGATAGATTGGCCCCTAAAACAATCATTTCATTTTTTCAAGTGTTTTTTCAGTTCATCGAATCGATCACCATCACACTGGAAAATAACGGTTTCGGTTTTTTCATTTCGATTTTCTTTATTTTGTTATATTAAGTGGAAAAACAAAATCGCCATAAAATCTATTCTTGGTGAAATTTAAGCGGGACAAGGCTCGGGCCTTCTGCTTTTTACGTGATATCTGAAACGTATCTTGAGGGATGTCGCAGGAAGCATATCGCAGCCTGGCAGGGGCGTAGTAGGTTCAAAATTGGACCTAGGGAGGGACAGTAACTTCACATTTTTCTCTACCTTGACCAAGTACTTTGCAAGAAAATGTAGAAGGTGGTAATTTCGTTATCTTAAACTGCAGAGGTTGAAACTGCTCTTGATTTTGACATATTTTCTATTGAAGGGCCATTGAATTTAAGTCAGTTATACTACTGCTGCCGGTGATTCATTGCGTCGCTTAATTATTATGCTAAATAATTTAATTTACTACTAGATAATTAATTATTTTTTTCATAAGTCAAAATGACTTTGGTTGTTTCCTGGTGATTTCCTTTCCTTATCTTTTAGCAATTCCCTGCATGGTTTTGGCTTGGAGTGGACTTCTTTTCACCGTCATTGCCAAGTTTTTTTTCGGAAAATGGGTCATTTATCCAAATACTTTTAAAACATGGTTTAAATGGACGCGTAAAAATTAGTATGGGTGAAATGGACACCCAAAAAATAACAAGGATGAAACTGTATTCATCCTGACTTAAACTTAAAAAATAGCAAGGGTGAAACTGGATAAACCCTGATATAAATTAAAAATAAGAAAAAATATTTGAAAATGGGTAGGATGAAACTGTTTACATCCTGGCTATTTTTACATTTTTGTCCATTTAAACAGTATCAAAATCTAAATGTCCTTTTCACCCAGGAATTGTTGATTTTGGTCTTTTTAACCAATTTTGTGTAAGTTTTTTTTTTTTTTTATCTTCCTTGTTATTCTCTGTGACAAAGATTGAAATGGTTTCATAGTATTAATAAATTATGTAATTCTTCCGTGCATCTCACAATTTGTTGCAGTAACAGGCTAATACCCACACGTGTAATCAGTTTAGTGGGAAAATTGGGGATATGCCCTAAAATCGGCTGTCATCTCGGGGATACCTAGGATTCCAGTTTTCGAGAATATGCCTCATCCGTCCAAAATGCCATCCAAACCGTTTAGTAGTCAACATTCGCACACACTTGGGGATTACATATGCGAATTAAAAGATAGATATATACTAACACCTTTACAAGGTTCAGGAACATATTCAGACATAAAAAACCTCGAAGAAATTAGAGAGAAAGTTCGGACACATATATGATAAATTGACTATTTAACGGTTCACTGACGAAAACCGTTACTTTGGGGCATATTCCCAAAAACCGAAATCATGTGTTTTAGGGGCATATCCCCTTCCCTCTAATCAGTTATCAGATAAATTTTGTGATAAAATTGCATAGAATTTTAGTTTGTTTTTTTTAGTTTTTTTTATTATTATTAAATAGAGTTAGATGTTCAACAAAACTTGGCTCTCTAAAACACTAGGAGGCTTATTATTCCAGCTATGTGCTGCATTATTACAATTTATTTTCGCGAAACAACATTTCCATTTAGAAATTTGATTTAATAAAGCTAAAACATCTAAAAGAATGTTCTCACATTCACATGAGATTGTACACGCAGAACAGTTGACGTAGTCTGTGATGTTCTTCGTGTTTGTTTCAGAGATGACATCTGACAACTGCATTTCACGGCTCCACTTTACAACATCCAGAATTGACAAGCATTCTGCCTGCTCAACGCTTAACACTTTACCCAAACTGCTAGATCTACATCCCCTCTAGCATCCTATAAAATTATGTAAGATTAGCCCAATACCTCAAGAATAGTCTCTTTTAAGAAATGATGCATCACAATTTACTTTAAGATAAGACTGAGGAGGTGGAACCCAAGTTGGTTCACTAGACATGGTTAATGGCATATTTAAGGAAGTGTCTGCCGCATTGGGTAGCATAATTCTTTTAAGGTATTCTGCAAAATTGATAGCTCCGGTTGTTATTCTCATAGGGCCAGCAACCTTGTTTTGAAACACATGATCACATCTTGCATTCGATATGCTCTAACAAAACTATAAACAAATTAAATCATTCACCATTCATCCGCATTTTCCTATCTCGATTAACCTACTTGTTAGAGCACTGCTCGGTCGAACTCGCAAGCGTTGCTATCTCAAGCTTGTTGTCAAGTTTAGTTGCCAAAACTATAAGTCTTGATTTCTAGTCTACTTATAGCTAAGTCTCGGATTAGGATAGAAAGTGTAGTTGAGCATTAGACTTCACGACGTTCATCGATTGAAGACGAAGAACTACTAAGGGCATCTTGTGCAACTTCATCAACAAAAGGTATGTAGAGAATTGAACTCATCTATCACTCAAAAGTCTATCTACTCTATCTCCTATTTGATACAAAAGTCGTATAACTATATAGACTTCGATTATACACATTTGATATTTCGAGCTGAGTTTAACTCGCTTACATATTTCTCGAAATATGTGTTGGTAAGCTTTCGCTTTAACCAAGTTCATCTTATATTCTTGACGAAAGTCAAAAGATTATCATGTGAAAATCACCTTGTAACATCTTACATGATTTGTGCGAGACAGTCATTTGATGTAGACTCAGAATGTTTCGTATTGATCGTTCGATCACTTAAAAATTGCTTTGAAGCTAATAGTTTGTGTGAGAAGGCTATTGTCGCCTTCCGAGAATATTTCAATGATTGAAATGGGAGTTTAGAAAAAATAACCATGATTGGATATAGCACAGTATGCGTACTTGCATATGTGTTGTCCAAGTCCGGGAACCACGGTATGCATACCCGTATGCGTACTGGTTGGTTATGGAAGTCCGGTAACTTAGTATGCAAACCGATATGCGTACTGGAGTGAGTTTCAAGTTCCGGAAGTTCAACTGAGTTTTGGAAGGTATGCGTACCCGTCCTCATACTGGCGAACTCAAACTTGGTCCAGCCACTTAGGTATGCGTACCCGTTCGCATACTTGAGTAGGTTATGTTTTAAAATCGGTTTGTTCATAAACTAATACATTTTATATAATAAGGAATGCAATCTTTTTCAAACCGTGACTATAATGTTCATGAATTGATTCGAGTGAATCAAAATCGATTTTGCTTCAATTGTGTCTTGTATACTTCTATGAGAATATAAACAATTGAACAACTCTAGAACTAGTTTCATTTGAACTATTTATGGTTAATATGAATAAGGTGGATATGAAAGTGTTCATATGGATGACTTCGGTTAACTATTGTTGAGCCAACAAGGTGTACAAGTTTAGGTACGGTTACCCATATCTAAATGAAGTCACTTTTCATTTGTGTGTAACAAGCTAAGTTCGATCTAACAGTTGAAATATATTAGCTTGATTCTAATCAGGTTTTCATCTAGCGATGAATATTGAATATTTTGTTACCAAGGTAACATTGATTGCAAACCCTGATTTGAAGACTATATAAAGGAGAACTCTAACAACTGGGAAACCTAATACCCACACCTCATGTGTGATACTAGTTGCGACTGGAGTGATTCTACTTTAACCTTATGTTTTTCACGAAACCATGTAGGTTAACGACTAGAAGACTTCATTGGGATTGTGAAGCCAGATCAAACTATTTTATTTCTAGTTGCGAGTTCCGATCTTGTTGTTTTCTATCGTATTGAGTACTATCTTCTCTAAGATTTTCTCGATATTTATTCTCCGATAGGCAAGATAAAAAGTAGTACAAACATCTTCGTCTCATCGTTTGTGATTCCAAAATATCTTGCTTCGCTACCATACGATTAAGATTATTGTGAGGTGATTTATATTTCTAGGTTGTTCTTCGAGAATATAAGTCTGGTATATCAATTGGTTCCTGTTCACCTTGATTTATCAAAAGACGTAACAAAAACTTCTAGGTATTTCTGTGGGAGACAGATTTATCCATTCAATAGACTTTTCTAGTGTGAGACATATTGGTTTATCAAGTTTTCGACTTTGGGTCATAGCAACTCTTAGTTGTGGGTGAGATCAGCTACGGGAATCAAGTGCGCAGAGTCTTGCTGGGATTCAGAGGCGTAAGGAATGCGACTGTACCTTGATCAGTGTGAGATTGGTTATGGATCAACTACATTCCAGTCCGAAGTTAATGTAGTTGCAGGAAAACCTACACCACACCCTTCATAAGAATTCACAATAATCAACACATATTTGAAGATTAAAAACAACACTTTATTATTTGATTCTCAGAAATGTTTACAAGAAATGGAAGAAATCAAGAATGCAATTGTTCTCTTGGATTTTCTCTCTCCTCAAAGCTTTCTTAGCTCTTAGAAATTCATCATCCTCTTCTGAACCTACTGGATCTCTTTATATAGGATAATTACATAATGGATGACATCTAAGCTGTCCTTTAATTACGGATCTTACTCGCGATCTTATCGCAGCAGTGATAATGCTAACTATCGCAGATGATGTAACCCTCGCCGAATGATCACACTCTTCTCATGTTTCAGCTATTGTCATCTTTTACGTCATTCTTTCAATCGTTTTGTGACACTCGCAGTGTGTTATTGAAGAGCTCGCAGAAATTTTGCTGTAAATATCGCAGGAGTATTGTTGTGGCGATATTTTGATCCTACATCTTTCCTGTTCTCATGTATTTTCTACGAAGGGAAAAGGTCATGAGAAACTGAAATATTTTGGAATGCCGCATCTATCTATTTCTTCATGTTCTTTCACTCTGACACGTATCTACATCTCTCTCCAAGTTTGTTACACGTATCTTTTTTATCAATTCAACTTCTGACACGTCCCTTTCAACCGCTGCATTCTAACCGTTCACGTCTCTTCCTTGTATTAATTGCACTTATCTTCTCGAGATTTTTTTACCTCTTATATATATCTTCTCTACTCTTCTCTTTTCTTCTTTTTACTTCTTTCTCTCCGTAATTTCTCTGCAAATTCACTGTTCTTCTGTAAATTCTGGATCTGCTACTGTTACAATTTTTCTTTCGATCTTTTACTCTTTCAATATTCATTCCCATACTAAAAATGGTTACATCCAGTCGCAAATATGTGATTGCTTTCGAGAAGATTCAAAAAGAACTTCAAGACAAAGGTTTTACTTTATCCACCATTCCCAATCAAAACCCTAAGTCTGAACTTTCTGTTCCATTATTTTCTGATCTTCCATGTAACCATGAGAAGATCATAGTCTCGCTAGGCCAGCTTGAAGCTGGTCTTCCCATTCCTCTCTATGACCCTGAACTTCCTTTATTTTATGAGATACTCTCTCACGCGAAGTTCTCGCGGGCGGTATATCAGTTGAGTGGGGATTGCATTCGCTTAATGTTTGAGTATGCTACTCGCAGTGCTGGTAAATAATCTCGATACCTTGATACTGTGAATAATCCTAAATTCAAAGATGTTCCAATTGTTCCCGCAAAGTATACTGTGGAGAACTTCTTTTCAAATTATGATATAATCCCTATGAAGAAAGACAATACTTGTTGGGGTGTCCGCTTACAAAAGAAGGATGACATCGCTGAAGATAAAGTCCTTATGTTAGATATTGATTGGAATACGGGTAATAATCAAGGCCCTCGTCATTCCAATGATGACAAATGGTTCATTTTTCCATTATGTCTATAGGGTCCCTACATCTCTGGTCCTCATGCATTGCCTGCGAATCTTGCAGAATATCAGCTGTGTATTTTCAACTGGCCTGAAAGGAATAAAGAGGTATGTTCCCTCAAATTTTGCATAATTATCATTATTATCTTTCCCATGTTTTTATACTCTCGCTGACTACTCCAAATTTCCCCAGATTAACAGGCTAAAAATTAACTACTAGAGATTTGGGAAGCCCATCATCTTTTTAGATCTTAAATCTCTCACCTATGAAGTAAGAAATATTTCTTTATGATTCTTAACAATATATTGTTGCCTCTATTTCTTATCTTTATCTGTGTTCGCAGGTTGTTGAAGAAAGAGAACCTGTGAAGATTGTGAAAACTAAAGGGAAAGACAAAGATGCTCCTCGCAAAGAGAAGTATACTTCCCCTCGCAGAGAGAAATATGGTGCCCCTCTCTCCAAGAAAAGAAAAACCCAATTCTCTTCTTCTTAAACTCCTCAATCTAATGAAGAAAATTCGAGGGATGATTCTGATAACGATGATGATGATGATGATGATATCTCTTTCATGAAGGACTCCTCTCCTCCTAAGTCTTCTATGACTAAATTATCTAACATTTTTGGGGATATTACACAAGGTATCACAAATGATTATGGAAATTGAGCTCTTAATAGGGTATCCCAGGGTCTTGCTAAGATCTAAAATGCTCCCATATTGGTTGATAATGATTCTTTCCAAGGAATCTCAAGATCAATAACTCCAGTCTATTAAATTCTCTTGGTATTCTGGTATGTTTTCATTTCTTCACCACACTTATGTATTCATTCCCTCGCCAAGTTTTAATTTACATTGCTCCCTCGCATATTGGAAGAGCTTCCTTTGTTGTTGCCTCAGACCTGGAGAAGAGGTGCGCGTCTTTTCACAAGAAGAATATTGTTCTTCGCAAGAAGAATGTGGAGTTGGAATCTGAGTCCTCTAGTCTTCGCGGGCAATTGGAATCTGGGTCTGCTGACCTTCAAGAAAATATCAAGCGGTTGGAAACTGAAATTTCTTTCTCGTAAGATAAGGTCGCAAGCCTCCAAGCTGCGAACAATCAACTTTATGGTAAGAAACCTCTTTTTTTTTCTTTAACCTTGTATTCCTTTGCATTTTTTCTTATTTTTCTTCTTCGCAGATGTTTACGGCCTTTATGACGAAGCTGTATTCCTTCGTTCTTTTCCAAATCAAATAGACGATGATACTCTTCTAGAGCTTCTCAATAAATCTTTGAATAATCCCTCCAATGATAGAATTAATTCTCTTTCCATAGATGAACTCAGGTCTAAGCTTCGCCTCTTAGAAATTGACCATAGATCTTGTTTAGACATGGCTAACAAATTCAAACGCTTTTACCACAATTCTAAGGAAGAGATTCGAACTTTAAGGGCCAAGAACAGTGATCTCTCAGATGATAAAGATCGTATATCTAGACAAGGAGCTCAAACTTTAGCGGATTTTCATAAAACCCTTCTTGAAGTTCAAATTGAAAGAGATAGACTTATCTGCGAGAAAAAGGTTCTTGTTGAAAGAGAAATCCAAATCCGTTCCCATCTTCTTATTAATGATGATGACGAATTTGCTTAGGCTGCAAAGATTCTTGACAATGCCAGAGCTAACTTAGGTGTAGATGTTAGTCTTCATGTTGAACAAGCGTCCTTAATTAAAGACATGATTTCTGAAAGAGAAGGTTGTTAATTGTTCTTCCTTTTTAATTTCTTGTCTTTTATAGTTTTTTGCAAAATTTCCAACTTGTTATTATATACTCGCAGGAGCTGAGAAGAGATACTATGAAAGAATTGGAGAACTTGAAGCTGATAAGAATCAACTTGCAAAGACTCTTGTTGCTCGCAATGAGAAATATTCAAAATTGAAGTCCCAATTAAAGATTTCTGCTACCAATTTTAGTAATCTCCTTGTTGGTGTTCGCAATGATTCTGCCAAGAAGGCCTGCGATGATCACAACATTCCTCATTCTTTGTATCCTTTCCTCGCGGAAGAAGTTCCAAAGAATATTCCAAATCTTGTTATCTCTGACAGTGAAGCTGAAGAATATGGCGGAGATGAAGGATACAGCGAAGATGACGGTGAAGAAAAAGAAGAAGAAATATCTGGCGAGGATGATGATGGATCTAACTAGTTTTGTTTCATCTTTTTAATCTCCTTGTAATATTTGTACATTTATCTCTTTCTTCTTGTGATATTACTGCAAGGTTCCTTGATGTATAAATTTATTTTGCTTCTATTTGTATAAACAATTTTTTTTTTGCAATATGGTTAATAAACAATTCTTTTTTGCAATATGGTTAATCAACATGGTTATTAATTTTTATCCATCTGCATAAATCTTTCATATAAAGATGAATAATAATCTTATCATTCTGTTCATTCTCATACTTGCCTCTATTATTCACCTGCAATATGAAAGATTGAGCAAATTAATGTTGAATAAAATATATTTGTAAAGTTTGCCTCAACCTCTGCGTAAATATCGCAGGTCATGTCTGTATAATATTATGATCTCTTGTGGTCTTATTTTGCCTTCCTAGTTAAAGGTCTTATTTAGCCACTTTTTTTTTTGTTTCTGCGACAAAATCGTAGGATGTCTTTACACTTACATGTATTGACCCATTGATCTTGCCTTATCCACATTTTGTCAATTTCTCTGCGACAATATGACAAGTCTAAGCTCTCTTGCGAGAACAAAGCCTTATGGCATTGTCGTCTTGCGATGAAATCGCAGGACGTCTTTAAAATTTCATGTAAAAACCCATTGATCTCATCTTAACTTTTTCTCATGGCTTGCTGCCTCTGTATAATATTTGTCACGCGACAATATGACAGGACTAAATTTTCTTGCGATCATAAATCCCCATGACATTGTCATCTTTAGACACTTATCAGCTCCCTAATGGAGGGTGCCGCCCTTATCTTCCCCCTGGTTGCCCCTTCAAGGAGGGCATATCTTCCATACAAGACTAGCTCCTCCCATCCGGTTTTAACAACAACCATCTATTTTCGCAGCCTCTTGTCCTTTATGCCTATATGTCTTATAGTTACAAGACTGCACCCTAAGTGGGGTTTTCTTCGGGCCGAGTGCATCATAGCCAAGACTTGCCAAGAATGGCCAGGGTAGTTTCGTACGCCCCAGGCACTCTTGGCTCAACCGTGTACTTCAGCGCCTTAGTCATACTCTGTACTCCTTAGGAGAGACCCTCGGTCGTCCAACCAGGGTATAACCTTATATAGTTGGAAATCCAAGGTACCTCTCTTGGATGGGTTTTCAATAACCCCAATATCCATGACTCAGGTTCCAGCAGCGGTATAACCTTATCCCTGATCCATGTAAAGAGATACCCCCTTATATGACGCACTTTAGGTCTTACATTTGCCTCTTACGAAATTTTATTCGCGAACTAGGGTGTACGCCATAAAGGTTCGTCCCGTTCTTATATTTCTCTTGCGAGTATTACAACTCTGATGAAATTTATTTTCTTTGATCTTCTCTTTATTTGCATTTCAACTCTTGCATAATTTTTCAATTTCATCTTTTCATTCAAACAAAATATTCTTTTGAAACATTTTCTTCAACAAATCATTCATAAATTTCTTAAATTTCATCATTTTACCTTCTACTTACTACTTTATGCTTCTACCCTTTTGTTGCGTTTTGTTATTTTCTCTCCATCTGCGAGGCGCTCGCCATCAATTGCCTTTAGTGTGTGATGAATTTGAAATATTCCATCTTCTCGCCGTTCTATTGTATCAACCATTAATTTGTCACTTCTTTGCCTCTACTTGATATTATGCTTCCAATTTCTATTCCCCGCAGCTCTTTCTTCGCAAGATTCCATGTCAATTTCATGACATTTCCTTCCCTCAATCCAATCTCCCTTTATAACTCCAACGCCGCTGGGATGTGGAAACTTAATGCACTGGTGATAAGTTGACGCTACACCTAAAATGCCATGTAACCATGGTCTTCCAATCAAGGCATTATATGGTGATTCTATGTCAACCACACAAAATTGAACATTGGAAGATAGCCCCTTTAACGGAATTCGTATAGTAATTTCCCATTTGGGTTTGTTGGAAGTACTATTGAAACCATAAATATTATAGGTTGACGGTATCATATCCTCATCTCTTCCACCCATGGTTTTGTAAGTATGATAAAATAAGATATAAACTGAACTTCCAGTATCTATTAGAACTCTGTTAATGGCCCCAGAGTCTTCAGTTTCACCATCATCATTTTCTTCATCTTCTTCTTCTACTTGTTTTGGATTTATTTCTAATCTTACCACCAGTGGGTTGTCATGCATCTCGCCAGGCTCTGGTACATCTTGTGCAATGAAAAAAATAGTTTGCTTTTGCCACTCCTCTAATGGCGAGACTCTCGCAGTATTCATTATCTCTCTTCCATCCATGTCTCTCGCGAAGACTCTACTTAGAACGTTGTCGTGGAAATCCTCAATAGTCTTGTATGAATGTATGATGGAATTACATAACAAATTCTTCGCCTTGGCTCCAACCTCTATCACAAATGTTTCTGCTCCTTTTACAGTATTCACTTTGTGAATATCTGGTGCCGGTGGTAACTGCCGAGATTGCAGATGTCCTATTAGAAAATGATTTAACTTTCCCTGATCAGTCATCCTCAAAATTATTCTTTTTACATTCCTACAATCATTTATTGAGTGACCATGAAAATGATGGTAAGGACAAAATTCTTGATTTTGATTATTTGGATGTGGCTCTTTTCCCATATTCCAGGGTGATGGTATATTTTCCATCAAAATGATATCCTCCCAAATTTTTTCTATACTAGCATTTAGAGGTGGCATCTTAGATTTCTTCCCATATTATCTTCTGACTCCCTTGCCCTCTAAAATTATTTTGCCTCTGACCACCATAAGTCTCTTGCGGTTGATCAAGTCTTTGAATTTTATTATTTCCACCGCGATTGTAATAATTCCTTTCCCTTTCATACTTATCTTGATCTCGACTTCCCATGGCTACTAACTTCTGCTGGTTATCAATCACCACTTTCTATTGTTGTGACTGCGAGGTGCTCGCCACATTATTAATCATTTTAGGAAGTAAACTTCTGTTTGCCGCTATTGAGATGGTGTTTGCGACTAGATATTATTCCATCTCATTTTGTTTCTCCTCCAAAGCAATGTATTCTTCTTGTAGTTCTCGCAGCTCAATCATTGTGATGGTATTTTTGACTCTAAAAACTTGAACATATAGTAGATTGGTTGCGAACATAACATTAATAAAAGATAAAATGAGGAATCTCTCATCCACTTTACCAGCCATTTCACTGCACATTGTTTTCCACCTTAATGTTAAGTGCTTCAGACTCTCGCCAACCCTTTGCTTTAACCCAAACACATCTTCAATTCCTGGATGCGCGTAATTGTTACTTATGTATTCCCCCAAAAATGTGGTTTGTAGATGAGTGAAAGAAGTTATAGTGTTCTTGGGTAAACCTTCAAACCACTTTAGCGCCTCGCCAGTTAAGCTTGATGCAAAGTATTTTCATAACACAACATCATGGTTCTCCCATTGTAGCATACACCTAACATAGGCTTTGATATGTTGAATGGCACATGTAGTTCCATCGAAAAATTTTGGTTAATGCTTTGAATGGAGTAAATTGCACTTTGGGGTATTCCTCCCAATTGTATTGGTCTTGCTTGAGTGAATAGAGTTTTTGATTTTGATTTCCATTCTTCAATCGCCTCATCAAGTTGTTATATTCTCATTTTCCTCCTTCTCTTCTATCATTTAATATTCCCCGATTATCATAATTCGGAGAATTGCCTCTAATTCTCTTAGAACTTGCTCATTCCGATTTCTCTATCAAACTGCCGAGTTTATCTTTTGCTCCCTTCTATTGGTCTTTTCACCATCTAGTCGACGTTGTTCATTCTCCTTCTCGTTTTTTTTGCGAATTTCTCCATGTATTAATCATCTCCATGTATTAATCCTCCATTTACTTCTTGGTTTCTTCCCTCTCGTCTTTCATCTCTTAATTGTCGATTTTCTGGTTCTTCTATTGAATCTCCATGTATTAATCCTCCAACGCTCTTTCATCTCTTAAGTATGCATGCTTACTCTATCATAATCCACATCTCTATCTTGCATTGGTGTTTGCTAATTTGGCTGTCGAACCTGATTTTCTCCATCATCCCTGGTTCTATTTCTTCTTGTTCTTACTCTTGAAGATTCTCCTATTTCATCTGTTTCTCCACTTGCAAGTCTTTTACTCCTCCTTACGGTTGTTGGTGGTTCTGATATATTTCTTCTTCTTCTAGCCATTAACCTTAGTAAACTGTTGGTTATTGCGTAAGATCTTTCGCTAATTGTTCCAAATTTCTTCCAATCACAATCACAATGTCAATTTTTATTTTATTTTCATCAAATAATCATTAATCAATCCCTGCTTCGGGCGCCAAAATGTAGTTGCAGGAAAACCTACACTACACCCTTCACAAGAATTCACAATAATCAACACATATTTGAAGATTAAAAACAACACTTTATTATTTGATTCTCAGAAATGTTTACAAGAAATGGAAGAAATCAAGAATACAATTGTTCTCTTGGATTTTCTCTCTCCTCAAAGCTTTATTAGCGCTTAGAAATTCATCATCCTCTTCTGAACCTACTGGATCTCTTTATATAGGATAATTACATAATGGATGACAGCTAAGATGTCCTTTAATTTCGGATCTGACTCGCGATCTTATCGCAACAGTGATAATGCTAACTATCGCAGATGATGTAACCCTCGCAGAATGGTCACACTCTTCTCATGTTTTAGCTATTGTCATCTGTTACGTCATTCTTTCAATCGTTTTGTGACACTCGTAGTTTGTTATTGAAGAGATCGCAGAACTGTGGCTGTAAATCTCGCAGGAGTATTGTTGTGGCGATATTTTTATCCTACAGTTAACTTGTAGTATGCTAGTGTCTGTAGCGGCTTAATACAGTGTGGTGTTCAAATCTGGACTAGGTCCCGGGGTTTTTCTGCATTTGTTGTTTCCTCGTTAACAAAATTTCTGGTGTCTGTGTTATTTATTTTCCGCATTATATTTTCTATATAATTGAAATATCACAGGTTGTGCGTAAGTTCAATCAATTGTGAATCCGACCTTTGGGTTGTTGATTAAATTTATTGACACTTGGATATTGGTTTTTGATACCGTCCAAGTTATTTCTTATGTTCAATCGGGCTCACGAATTCTTATCTGTTTGGTTGCAGATTAAATTGAGAAATAGAGATATAAATCTTGGAAATACTTTACTTAAGATTGAGTCTGACTGTCTAGTTGATTCTCTTGAAAGTATATTGGAGTTAGTCCATACAGATTGCTAAGCGAAATATTGGGTGTGGTTGTTAGACCCTCGTTTTTCACTACTCCCCTAGTAGATAACTTATGTTACTGTATAAAATATTCAGGACTCTACTACCCCCTGGTATGCCCATCCAAACAGCCATAGAGAAAGGGAATTTAACTAGAATGTGCAGTGTATCTTCAACTACCTAATTACACATCTGACATGTTTGATTGATGTAGCCGTAAACCCTAGTCAATCTTTATTTTGTCGGTAAAATATCAGAAAAGATGCTTGATTCTAGGTGTAACACCCCGTGTTTTTAGCATGGCGCATGCACAAAGATGAGTCATGGCCCGAGATGAAGCTTCATCTAAAGATTTCATTACGTAGTAAAGGGAACACTGGCTTAGGCCAATACGGTACCAAAAATCGCATATTGCGTGGGCATATTATCCAAAGGATAATATCGCGCCAAAGTGGCGCATTATGTTGGGCATATTGGTCAAGGCCAATATGACACCAAAAGGGTGCAAGCTACATTGTCCTAGAGACAATCATGGCGCATTAGGGTAAGATATATTGGCCAAAGGCTAATCTCGCATCAAATGGTGCATTAGGCTAGTTGGGAGTATGGCCTTGAGAAAAGTTACTCCAACATAGAACATTGCCATGCCATTAGCCTAGAGACAATATAGCATCAATGCGTTTCATCAGGCCAGAGCAGGCTGGCTTAGGAAATGTTCAGACATCATGGCCGGACATTGAAATTGGCATGTGGGCCAGAACTGAATGTACAACCATCATGGATGGTTATTCAGATAAGCATGGCAACGACCATGAATACTGAAGCAAGCACCTCAAAAATGGACTTGGTGAATGTCACTTTCCTCCCCAACTTTAAGTTGTAAAAATGTCTTTAAAACATATATAAAGAGGGTAGTTGGTTGAGAGTGCGTATGCGGACCATGCACCAAGTAAGCTCCATAGCTTAACTGAAAGAGCATAAATGATGTTTAGTCCTCATTTATAGCTGTGTAGCCTTGCCAGTGGAGCATATTAAGCATGGACATTACTATGCCATGTCGCGAACTCAGTAATGCGCAATATTTGTGCATTTAAAGAGTTGGATTAAGATCTTGTCCATTCGAGGATGAACTACGGTCTTTGCTTGATCCCTTTAGAGTATGGAACAATATATAGGCATCCACAATGAGTTGCAACATTTTTGGTCCAGCACTTTGTCGCTCATATCATCTAATTCAGAAATGATTGCGGCATATTGGTCTCTCATATCATCTGGCTCGGTATTGCGATGCAAGAGATGATTATAGCCAAACTTGATAAGGTAAGTTGCATTCCATTTCTGGGATGCTCATACTTGCTATCAAGATGTTCGTCGTAGGCATGCACCAATGGCACATTGGGCATGGTTAAAAAAGTAAGGTATATTAGTATGCAAGTTTGGGAGCTTGCATAAGCTTAAGGAAAGTACAACATAATCCTAATTGGTGCACTCTTAGAAAAATCAAGACAAGTGCATGCTTTCAGCAGTGCCTAAGCTAAGTAAAGAGGTGAATATATGATACAATGGCCTATGTGCACCCTGAGGCATGTACTATGCTTAAGAAAGGACGCGAAAGCCAGAAAGGCATGAAATAATAATGCATCATCACTAGCCTTTATGGCTTTAAACCCTTCGCATAATAAGGGTAAGTTTGGAACGGTGTGAGAGCTAAGTTAGATGCATCATGCTTAATGAGTATGCTTGCAAGGGAAAATGAATGTGTATTTTCCTAGTTTAAAGGCCCAGTTAGTAGCACCGGAGTGGTGCACCAGGGAGTTATGGACTGCGCGCCCTTGCGCGCTAGGCGTAATTTTCTGGTTTGTCACAGTTGGTATCGGAACAAGTTCCGAGATAACTCTAGGGACTGTGCGGGAATGTCTTATGAACGTGTATTTTATTTAAATGGAAAACTTAAAGTTGGAGAGTAGGCCAACTTTTGCATGGAAAGAGTTTGTAACTACTATGTCTGTTACTTTGCGAATCGAGTTGAGCTTGTTTAAGTACTGTGAGTTTCCCAGGCCTCAGTGAAGCCCACTTACGAGTAGATATCTGGAAGACCATTTTGAACGGCATGCAGACAATTCTATTTACATTGCATATGATCAGATTGATGTGATAGAGGGCAATGTTTGATAAAGGATTTTTTTTCCTTTTATGAGTCCCACCAACAAATTTCAGGTAAAATAGGGAAAATTCTAGTTCAAGGGACAGATTTCAAGCCACCAAGTGGATTCAAATCACTAAAAGTAAATTTTGGATCGTAGACAAAATTTAAAATTCTATTCACTGTTGAGATTATTAGTCTCACATTGTTGGGCAATCTAAGATCCTGAGGTTTATAATCCTTAGGGACTCTCCACTCATTGACTGCGCCTTTACTCCGCGTATTCTAACATGGTATCAGAGCAGGATATTTGCGTTGAGTCATTGACCGCGCCTTTACTCCGCGTCACCCGATTTAATTGTCCACGTGTTATACCCAATGAGGCTACACATGAGGGGGCGTTTTGAGATTATTATTCCCACATTATCTGAGCATCTAAGATCATGCGGTTTATAATCTCATAGGGCCTCTCCACTCATATCCAATTGGTTTTAAGAAGGATCCCCGTATTCTAACATGGTATCAGAGCAGGCTATTAGCCAATCGGTTTATACCATATTAGAATATGGGCATCCAACTCAAAACCAATTGGCTTTGAGTTGGATGCATGTATTCTAACATGGTATCAGAGCAGGTTATTTGCGACGAGTCATTTGACCGCGCCTTTACTCCGCGTCACCCGATTTAATTGTTCACGTGTTAGACCCAACGAGGCTACACGTGAGGGGGCGTGTTGAGATTATTAGTCTCACATTGTTGGGCAATCTAAGATCCTGCGGTTTATAATCCTTAGGGCCTCTCCACTCATTGCCAATTGGTTTTGAGTTGGATGCCCGTATTCTAACATGGTATCAGAGCAGGCTATTTGCGACGAGTCATTGACCGCGCCTTTGCTCCGCGTCATCCGATTTAATTGTCCACGTGTTAGACACAACGAGGCTACACGTGAGGGGGCGTGTTGAGATTATTAGTCCCACATTATCTGGGCATCTAAGATCCTGCGGTTTATAATCTCTTAGGGATTCTCCACTCATAGCCAATTAGTTTTGAGTTGGATGCCCGTATTCTAACATTCACCTCCTTATTTATTCCCATACAATCTAAACCCCACATTTAGGTTTAGATTCACGTTAGGATCATCGTTCCCCAAATATGGGGTTTAGACTATATGGAATTGAAGAATATATAGAGAGGTGAATAGTAAGTAACACGGGAACTTTATATCACGAGGCAGATTTTGAAGCACTGCAAGACAAGTTTTTATAGCATGAAAAATTTTGGGATACCAGGCAGATTTGGGCTCATAAGGAAACCTCCGTGTCATTAGCAAATTTTTATTCACAACATATTTTTTGGATTACGGTAATAGATTTGGGTCATAATGACAAATTGTATTTTGACTTAATGAGATTATCTTTTACACCTCAATATGTACTGTACTAGAAAACTCCTAACGTTATTATGTGACCTGGTATGTATAACGAGGTTATTATTACGAACTCCAAGTTTTATGAAATCTCGAACATCCATTGGTCCAAGCTGAATATGAATATGGATCCATAATGGATAAGATACATGATCAAGGCAAGACCCCAACGCACCTCATCCAATATATCTGTGCCAAGTTCAATCATTTGAACAAAAAACTTAGAGATTTTTGGAAGAATATCTTTGGAGACAAGATCAAAGTCTAACGATCTTCTTGTCTAGGTTTAGGTTACTATAATTGGAATCGATCATAACCCATGGACACGATCTACATTCCACCTATCAGCATTTGGTTCCATATTCCTAAGACCCTTCAACAAGATTCCCTCTAAAAAGACCATCCATCACACGTCCTACAACGTGCGGCTAGCTTCTCAATCTTTCTCTCACAAATCGATTCTCTAAATATACTAACTTAATCACTCTTAATCATTGCACTCTGATACATCAATCTGATCATACGCAATGTAAAAAAATAGAATGACAACTAATATAGCTGCATTTTTTAAAATCTAAAATCCATCGTATTTCAGTAGCTTTCGCTTTCCATGTGAGTTGTATATGGGTATGGCCCTCAGTTCCAATGGTTAAAATATAATGAAGGTCAATCTCAACCAAAATTCTGTTTTCAGTTTGCGATAGTATATAAAGATCGTATAGCGTATTCAGTTAACAGTTATACAACACTTGATAACAAAACCATACCCTACCATAACCTGCCTTCTCCTTTTTCTTTTTTCTTCGTTGGTTGGTATAAAACTTTCTTTCGGAGAAAAAAATGGAGCACGGTGGAACTTTGTCACTTGAATGGAATTCATTTCACGGAGTTTCAACTGAAGAAGAAGCTGATTTCATGGCTCAACTGCTAGCAGGGAACTATTCATCATCATGTCCGAACGATCAAGACCCGTGTCTTACATTGGGTACTCCGTCGACAATGTGGCCTAGTCATGAAACCAGCAACATGGCAGGACATGGGCATGGTCATGAAAATGATCAGACTTCTTATTACTGTTCAGATAATAGTACTGTTAACTCTGGCCATCATGTATATTATTATTCGCAAGAAAATAATTACAATGGCCGCACTAGTATTTTTCTCCCGACTCCGGGCCATGAAAGCTATAACTTAAACGAGTCTGATCCAAATATGGAGACTGATATTAGTTTTCTCTCTATGAATTTTTGTACAATGAATCAGCAGAATAGTTGTACTTCATCGCATAAAACGTCGTATCCTGACAATGTGATTGAAGATCCTGTCTGCATGAAACTAGAAATGAATAGTTATAGTTTGGAAGATCCTCGTGAAATCCATGCAGAGGATGCCATTGCTTCGGATAGAAAAATTCTGCAGAAGCGGAAGTCGGAGAGTTTGGAACCAGAAGCAACCACAGAAGACGATAACACTAACAATACCGAGCAGTCATTACCAAGCCCGAAGAAGAAGACTCGGTCTTCATATGTGAGTAACATGTTACGAAACTTATCATTACGAAGTATTTTTCTGCTTCCCCTTGGATTTTTCATAATGATTGAAAGAAACTGCAGGTTCCAAAAAACAAGAAGAATGCGCATGCAAAGAAGAACCAGAAGGGCAGTAAGGAGGGGGAGGAAGAGGGAGATACAGATGCTGGTTTAAATAAGCATAGCTCTAGTTGTTCCGGCTCTGAAGACGAATCCAACGCTCCTCAGGAACCCAATGGAGGTTCAGTTTCAGAAACCTCGAAAATGTCCGGTGCACTCAATTTGAGCGGTAAAACGAGAGCCAGTAGAGGATCGGCTACCGATCCTCAAAGCCTCTATGCAAGGGTAACCATTATTAACTAGCTACATTTTCCAAAAGCGTCATTTCTCATTGCATCTCCAGCTATTGAACCACAACTAGAATCGGTAATTAACGTGTTATATCATATTCTTTCTTGCAGAAACGAAGAGAAAGAATCAATGAAAGACTAAGAATCTTGCAGAACCTGGTACCTAATGGAACCAAGGTGAATTAAGTTTCTTATATAAATTGCTTTTAACATTGTTGTTCTAATGAATTAAGCCGAAGAAATAAAACAAAACATCTAAATGAATTCTTGGTGTTTTGCTTGACAGGTTGATATCAGTACAATGCTCGAAGAAGCTGTTGAATATGTCAAGTTTTTGCAACTTCAAATCAAGGTAAAAAGAAGATAAAACTTTTTGAATTCTAATAATCAACTACTGGCACCATTACCACCATTAGAAGAGTTTACGAAAGTAGTTTTCAAGTTCAACTACTTCTCAAACATTGTTTGGTTTTATGTTCTCTTATTAACTGTTCATGTAAATTTTTGCAGCTTTTAAGCTCTGACGATCTTTGGATGTATGCACCGATTGCTTATAATGGAATGGATATTGGACTCGACCGAAGCAGGCATCCTGCAGCTGCACTCCTATGATTTGTTAAGACAACTGAGATGCTGCAAGCAACGATCTTAATAAATCTCCATTACAATTTTCTAAGGACTCATTTTATTAAATGCTTCACCTCCTTTACTAAAGAGCTGTTTTAGGATATAGCAGAGGGTTATAGGGTGCTAGTCATATTGGTCGCCAATGATCCACTCGGCTTGATGACTCCCCTATAATTCGAAAAGAAAAAATTCATTTAGTTTTAAACTTCTGATTCATTAATTTACATCATTATGTATTCTTCCGGCTGAGCAGCATTACTGCATTAGTGTTGCCTTTAGGGATATGTAATTATGTAGTTTTAACACTAATAAATGTCAAAATAACTAATTTGAAAGATGAATATTTTTTCTTGTAATTGCCACTTTGTTATCCTATGGCTGAAGGACGGAAATGATTCTGGGTCAACACCCTCAAGGTAAACGGTTTTCGGTTGTTCATCTTTGTGGTCAGGGTATTATCAGACTAGTAGTGGAACTAATTTGAAGTTAACTTCTGCCTTTGCTACCTCTACAAAATTATCTAGACTAGTCACCTTACTGTTCAACAACCATGCTGCAGGATTTGATGTCTGAGTACTTGGTACCATTAATCTTAGGTTTACAGAAAATGAAAGCTTTGTTCAGTTTCCATAATATGGGAAAAAAATTGATTGAGCCAAAAATAAATAAAATGAAAAGCTTCTTCTACATGGATTCTTCCAAGAGTCTACTAGTACTAATGAAAGCGGCCTGAGTGAAACTGGGCTAAGAGGTGTATGTTGCATAACAGCCATACTACATTGAGTAAAGCAGCAAAGAAAGAGCGCTTACCAGTTAGCAGCAGCACAAGCTATGGGTTGCTCAGAAAATCAGAACTTATCCACACGTTGAAGGTGGAAAAGGTGAATACCTTGGTTGACATTATCTTCAGAAGATGTTATACAGTGGGATAATATGCTTACATTCATCTGGGCATGCCTAACACTGTGTTACTGACTCTTCTTCTCGTTTTCTTATCTTATATCCGAATAAGTAAAGGATTTTCATATAAACACTTAACCAAAAGCTATACATTAAATACAAATGCTCTTTAGATGAGTTCTATGCTGAACCGAGACTACTACAACTGGAATCCAGCAATTGTTCGTCTCATCTCATCACTATGACCTAATTAAATCTCCACGCAATCTTTCAGGGGTCCAGTCATTTCAAGAAACTAGATGCCCCAAACTTGGGAGAGAAGGATGACTTCCTTACGGACCGATGCAGAGTTGTAAATAGAACTGCATCACCAAATTTTGTTGATCGAAGAAAATTGACAGGAGACATCACTTTTTAGGCGTGATTCTCACTGGAGTGAGTTGCTATCTCTACTTGACTGTCCAGTGGCATATATTGTGCCATGATTGCTCTAATCTCTGAATCCATGTATGACTGAAACAGAAATGAAGATATGTCAGCAAGATTTTCCATTTATACCGTCAACACTAACATCATGTAATTTGGTGAATAATGACTTTGCCCTAAGACTGATCGAATTAAATTTTAAAAAAAGGATAAGATCCAAAGCTCTAGCAAACTCAAAGCCTCGTGTGAATAAAGGAATCATGCAAAACTTATAAATCAGTAGAAATTGATATATATAGCAAAAATCAACTTACTCTTAATCTATATTTGTAAACTAGATAGCCTCCACCAGCAGCCATAGCTAAGCCTATGAAAATGATCCAAAAAGCAGTCCAGGCCGACCTTGCTCCACTAGAACGCTTACCTGTTGGTTACCCCAAAATCAGTAAAACAATTTAGTTCATGGTTCCGTGGAACACAAATCTAGCTTAGGTTAATTCGCTTCACTCACTTATGCAAGTGTCATGATCCTTCATGTACAGGAGTCCTCCACTACAGGTACACTCATAGTCTCCCCATGTATTCTTGCAGCTGCATTCGGAGCACTGGCAAGCTGTCTTTTCTTTGCATTCATCAATATCTAGCAACGACAATGACACATAAACATGCTTATAAAAATGGAAGAACAAAAAAAAAAAAAAAAATTCTATTTCCAAGTTTTCAGGTGGTTTTGTGCTTATAGTTTCAAGTGAAACTAGGGTGCTTTATCAACTTGGGATTCCAAGTGAACTCTTTAAAAAAAAAAATCAGTGGCTTGATGTACATCTACTAGCAAACTATGGGATATTAGCGTTTTATTGTCTTTTTGGCGCCATAGATTAACTAATCACATGAGATGATGAGCAATAATAGGATCCTAAGAACCTACTCCAGAACCGAATGCATATTCCTCACGTGAGTTATGTGTGATTGTATAGAGTACAGAATACTCTCTGCATAGAACCATTCAAATGGTTGAGTCCTGCATATCTGACAGATACAAATGCGTAAATCTTACCTACACAGCTTTTGACACCGTCACCTTTGAATCCATGTGGACAGCGACATGTATCACCCATAGTTTCCTGTCGATAAGAAATATGAGATCCCGTATTTACGTTCACATATATTAAACAAGCTAATCAAAGAACCGTGTGTTCGCTACGAAAGACATAATGAAAGAGATCACCAACCACGCAAGCAGAGGATGTCAGTCCATCGCGAGTTTCTTTCCAACATCCCCCATTATTAATCTTACACCGACCTGGACCACTTGCTGCAAGGGGAAAATGGCATTAGCTTAATTACAAGCATTGATCAAATATTTTTTTTTTATACAGAATGTAGATTGAGAAAATGGTAATCGTTCAACAATCCTCAATGCTCAAACTCTTTTGCTAGTTTACTTATATTATTCATCTAGAATAGAACTAAGATATAATAAGTTATGGAATGTCCATAGTTTTATGAAGAATAGCAGTCTAGCAGGCCATCCAAAGTTCTCCACCTCACGAGCTTAGCTTAAGATGAAAATTATACACCTAGAACATATGAGCGACTGATGGATTTAAGGGAGACACTTAAGGTTGATTCATCCCAAGAAGGTTAGTCCGTCTACTTATCTTAAGTGTACTAACAGATTCCCTTCTAGGTTAGATCAAAGAAAACTACAAGGAGACAAGGTGATATCCCTTGCTTATCAAGTAGTACCAACACCATAAACAACAATCATATTAACATGCTTAACTTCAATGAACGAGTTCGCGAAGGGGTAAATTTAATAAAAATGATAAGGCAAGAGGTGTTTCACCTGTGCAGTGGCTATAACCATCTCCCCTGAACAGCACACCATCAACCAAGGGACATTGACACACTTTCCCACGGAATGTATCCTAGTACCAGGGCAACAACCAATTTTAGTTATAATGAAATAGAAAGAGTGTGCACTAAACGCAACTGGGATAAGTGATACCTTGCAGGCAGTGATGTTAGATGCCTTATCTTGCCAGCAACCACCATTATTATCCAGACACTCATTTGTCTCTATATCTGCAGGAGTTATACTTGATTCAGAAACTTGATAAAACAAGCATTCTAGATAGATGCCGTATAATTTGCTAGGATTTATCGGGAAATACTTACCACCACTTAGACAAACAGCTGGATCAGTAGTTTCTTGAAAACCAGAACAAATGGCCTTCAAAACAGCACTTTTATCCAACTTTCCTGCAGAATTAGAAAGTCAGGCACACAAACCACGAGGTTGAATCCAGAAAAATAAAATAAAAGTGAAAGTGAAGACTAACCTCGATATTGTCGGTTGTTAATAACAAGGGTAGGGAGTATAGTAACATCACCTCTGGTTCCTTTCCCAACCTATATCAAAGAGATTTCAAATTCTATCGGACAGTATAACTGAAACTTGGAATACTTGAGAAACAAAAATACACGAAAACAACATGACACCTACTTGTGCATCCTGCTCTTCTTTCAAAACAGAATTGTCAGAGTCAGCATTTGGATCTCCCATACACTTCTCAATCTTTCCAGTGTCGAGGCCTATAGACAACAGATATCAATTACTTGTTCAAGTACATATTAATGTGCAAAACCATACATGGTGACAAAAAGTCCTACCTAGAGATTTGATAACAGCATCAGCACATTCTTTGTTATACTTTTTCTGCTTCATAGGACAACGAATTTGAAAGTCGGTTACATAGTCCCACCAGAGCCAAGGCTTCTTAGTCTCATTCGCTACTCTAAACACACAAAGCTGTCTCAAATTTTCAACAACCACATCTTTTCCTTCATACCCTTCACTGAAATCTTGTTCAGGATCAGGCGCACAATATCTTCCATGATTAATACACTGAGACTTACACTGCTTGCTTAACGTAAACGCTTGAGGACAGTACCAAGTTATATAATGAGGCGTAAACAAGGTATAGCCACCTTGCTCAAGAATCTGAGCAGCACCTTTAAAATCCTTGACAAATTCCATCAACATGTTACATTTAGGACCACACTCATCGTTACTGTTACTCCACAGCTCATACTCTACGCGCTCATCCGGATGAGGAACAGCTTCTCTCCAGTCTAAGTTCACATTAACCATATCGCCACCATTAATGGCCTTCTTCAGCTTCTCACCAAAATCCTTGCTAATAAGAGCAGATGGTATAGTTATGTTTTCAATGAACTTTGCTGATGCACCACCATTTTGAGATGAATCCATTGTTATCAATTGCTCATCGGTATCATCCGCAACAAGCACCGCAGATGCCCCGGCTTTCTCCGCATTCCAAACCTTCAAAGTAAAATAACAATCTGCACAAAATACAGTTCAAACGCACAAAATACAGTTCAAACAAACCAAATACACTCAGAAAAACCAATAAAAATCACAACTTTATAAAGAGAATTAGACCATCAAAATTTACCTCCGCGATCAAGCAAAACAAACTGAGGAAGCCCACCAGCAGAGTTCTTATGAAATGAAATCTTATCAAATTCATTACAACCTTTTTGATTCTCTTTAGGATAAACAACTGTACCAGCCATACTACCTCCATACTGAGGAACACCAAAATTCGCAACAGCACTATCATGAGTTCCTTTAATACTATCTGGTGATGTTATTGTTAAACTATTCTTTTCTACAATAAATCTAGCCATTGTTAATGACATTAACATATAAAAAACCCCAAATACCAAAACCCCTATAAATTTCTTCATCTTCTTATAAAACTATAAACAAAGAAACCCCTTATTAGAAACCCAAAATTGAGAACTCGGGTTCGATTCAAATTGATTGAATTTTGATAAAGTTACCAACTTTAAATGAACTTTTTCATGCTTCTAAAAAAAATTCGAAGGAAGGTGAGTTTTTAATGACGTTCTGTTTTCTTTTCGTTCCTGCTCCTCTTTGCTACATTCTTATTGGTTTCTTTTCAGTGGTACGTTCATTACGTGGCAGGTTTTGAATCGTCGGTTTTGTGATTTTTAAAATTAAACGGTTGTAGTTGTCTAATCTGAATGAATCTAGATGGCCTAGAGATGCGTGTGAGCATTAAAACGGAGACTTGGAATTGCGAGTCGTATCATCAATTGTTTACCTGCTCCAAGTAACAAGGGGGTGTTAGATGGAGCTGGTTATTTACACCCCTGTACCTGGGGGTGGAAATTAAGGAGTCAATGTTGACTCATAAGTCTTATTCTCAAAGACTTGTATGGCAACATAATCTTTGTACTTTCGAGTAGTCTCATGACTTTTGGCAATGTGAATTGTCCATTTTAGGAGTCAAATTTGTTTGTTTTGGCCTTGTCCTGAGAGGTATAATTAGGAATTTAGAACGGTGGAAAAGGTGTGGATTTCCCTCCTACGAAAGAGATGGCCATAATATGAATGAAGCATTCAAGACACGCTTGGTTTCTAGGTCATCGCCAAAGTCCGCAATGTAAGTCATAACTTAGTATACCATCCTTGATAAGTTTTTTGGTCCAAATGGGATGCCTTTTTGTTTGGGATATACCAATATACATATAGGATAAAAAAAAATTAACTTATACGATCCTTGATAAGGTTCTTGGTCCAAAATTTCAAGGCTGCTAATGGGGTGCCTTTGGGGGTGTACAACCCAAAGACAATTAATTTTTTATCCTATATATATATATATATATATATGGGTACACCCCCAAGCAAAATGGTACCCCTATTAGTAGTCTTGTAAAATTTGGCCACGGTATAAAAGTCTTGAATGGCTCGAAATCTTTGCGGGGCTTCAAAATGAACCCTATAGTTTCAATATTTCACCAAAATCCATCGCGTGTTTTGAAAACAAGCTTTATAATCTGAAATTTATCTGGTATTGTAATCCAAATATGTCCACACTCCAAAGAAAGACTACATTTGTTCAGGACATTCTCATAGACTAAATTATATATGTAATTACCTCCAAAGCCGATTTGTTTGGATCTTTTAGATTAAGATTATTTTTTTTTTTCAACAACTGTATGCCAAACTATTTATGAACTATTTTCCTCTTCTGTTGGTCCAAAGTGAAGTGTTTTGACTATACGATAACCAGATTTAAAAGTCGACTATAAAACTTGTCAGGCGGATAGGATTGTAGTTGTTAAATCCAACTTGGAATAACTTCTTATTTATCAAACATGATGTTATTTCATTCCTAAAACCATAAATGTCGAACTCACTACCCTCGAAAGAAATTTCTGGTGGGAAAGAAGAAGGATGTGAAAGAGTTTCTTTCAGGGCTTGGAAAGCCTTAAGTAAACCCATCTCTAATGGGCTTGGAGAATACCTATTATCCATGGAGTGCTATTACATTGAACCCTAATTTGGGGCAGACTTGAAAATTTTGGGGCATACACCTTAGAAGGCACCCAACACAAAATTATAAGGGCGGCCCTAAAACTTGTTAAGTTACTATAATACCCCTTCCTAGTTTAAATTACAATACTACCTTCCACTTAATTAAATTCTAATCCTAAAACAATCCCACTAATTAACCCATCCCACTAATTAACCAACCACCCACTAATTAACTCACTAACCATTACTAATTAACCCTTCTCTCTCACTCTTCTTCTCCAAAAACACAAATAAAATTCTGAAAATTTCTTTGTTCGATTAAGTTCTCGATTAAACACATTAATGGCACCTTGTGTTAAGCGATGCCCTAGAAATATGGTGTTGAATCCTGGTATTGCTTCTGTAGCATCTCAATCTAGGGTTTTTGGAAAGATGGCGATGAAGAGGATAGTGGATTGATTGGTGTTGGAGAGCAAGAAATAGAGCCTGATTCTTTAAAATTGCACATAGAAAGGTATTTCCCACAAACCCATTGCTTGGTTTTTCGTATTTCGTTGATTTGTGACATGTAATCGATGATTCCTTTGGGTTTTGGAAGTTCCAGAGTAGTGTTCGGCTGAAATTTAGCAGCTGAACTTCTTATTTTTTTATATACGAAGAACATTTCGGCTTATGTTTTGAAAATCGATTGCGTTGAACCTTTGTGTTCGGCTAATACCTTGCCAAATTTTCCCGGCCGAACCTGACAAATGAAATTTACCCCAGGTGGTTGTCAGGTTCGGATGACACGATTAGATTACTTTTAAGCCGAACTTATCTCTGTAAACACTTCGAAAATATTGCTTTGTATGCTCCAGGTTTGGCTAACTCGTGATGATGAGTTATCAACCGAACTTATCTCTGTACTCTCAAGTTTTTATATTTTATTTTGGCCATAACTTCTTCGTCCGATGTCGGAATGGCCTCATTTTTTTTGCGTTGTTTTGGCCTTTTCATTCTCTTGAAGATGACGATAATATAGAATTGATTTGAATGAGTTTACATATCCAGAAGTACAAAACTTTAGATTTATTAATGATTGTGCATACAACATACTTGAAAATTAATAAAAACATAAACTACGTTAGTTACCTACCAAGTCAGTTTGGAAGTGATCTCTAGTATCTTCATGAATGACATCAACAGGCGGTGGTTGATCCCCCGTAGTTTCCATTTCAGCAACAATCTACAACAATATCGCAAAGTTTTTGGGTCAGGTTCGGCTCACACGCACTACTTTATGAAAGCCGAACTACTTATTCGTGTTTGACTTATAAAGCCGAACTACATGTCAAACATGGATTCGGCCAATTTGGGACTAATATTATAAGCCGAACATTACAATGTAACTCGTATGTTTTTTTAGATATGGTTCGGCTTAAAATTTTACCTCAAATTTGAGCCGAACCATGAAAATTATTTGGCGCGAAAATAATTGAATGACAGTTCGGCGTACATATTTGTCAAACGAATAAGCCGAACTGTTCTTGTTTACTATGGTTAAGATACATATTATCTCGTCGAACCTTACTCATTACTTGCCGAACTAGTTGCAAAAATCATAGCTTTTGGTGAAATCAAGCTACAAAACGGACATTAAACAACTTATACAACCATACATGTGTATTATTAGCATTGGGGTCTTCATCTATGTACTCATATTTGGGATTTGACTCCATAAATGAATCATCTTGAGCTTGAGAAAAAAGTTGAGTTTGGGTAAAATCATTTTCATAATCCAACAAATCAGCCATTTCCGAATCTCCATCGTAATTCATATGTATTTTCTTAGCTTTACGTGATGAAGATTCACCTTGCTCACTCGAATTTGTATCACACATCTCTCAATATTCACAAAGATTACAAACAAAGAAACAAAAAAGGTTTTTTTTTCCTCCTCTCCTTCTTCTTTTTCTAAAATTATTCACTAACTAACTATCCTTTAACAAAAAATTATTATCATAAATTAACACTAAAATAATTTTAATCTATAACATTTAATTAATTTTAATTATCACTAATTAAACACTAATCTTATGAGGGGTATTTTAGCATTTTTTAAAAATGTAGGATAAGGGTCACCCTTGAAATACTATTAACACCCATGTTTTTGTCTTATATGTATGCCCAAAAATTTTCAAGTCTGCCCCAAATTAGGGTTCATTACATTTGATAGCAAGGAAGTTAAAAGTACATTTTGGTGTTTTCTGTTTAAGAAAAAAAAAATCGTCAGAAGTGTTGCATTTTTATTTTCAAAAGGTATATAAGAATGGCAATTGGATGCACTTGATGACGTGATCTACATGTTTTTTTTTACCGTTCTTTCACATTTCACAACTGCTTTGTTTATTATTAGTTGTTCAAAATGTCTCTTTATCGAGTGGTACCATTGTACCAGAACCTTCCTTACATGAAGACTACCTGCGAACTAGGAGTAAATAAGGTGAGCGTCTACAGCTGGGACAACAGGGATAGTCCAAAACTTGGACATGAGGTGGCACAATTTTAATGGTTGAGAGGAGAATGATTCTAGCATCGGGATTAGTAGTTGGGTGAAAAGGAGAATGATTAAAGGTTCAGATTCATTGTCCCATATCTGGAAAATAACAGTTGTCCTAGTTCTAGAGTTTTCGATAAATAAGTTAGTTGAACGGTATGAGTAAAAACTCTTTGTAGACAGTATGTGGGGAATTGACTCGAAAAAATTTCATCGCTAGGTTGTGTGTCTCACTTACACTGCGTGTAGCAGGGGGTGAAAACTAAGGAGTCAACATTGACAGGTGGTATGACTTATGAGTCTTATTCTTAAAGACTTATTTGGCAGCATAGTTTTTTTTTACTCATGGTTTTGAGGCTTTCGAGTAGTCTTGATTTATGGCAATATGAATTATCCATTTTGGGAGTCACATTTATTTTTGGCCTTGTACCGAGGGGTAAAATTAGAACGTGGGAAAAGGTGTGGATGTGAGTTTAATGATGATTTCTGAAAAAGCGGGGTCTAACAACCTCACCCAATATTTCGATTAGCAATCTGTATGGACAAACTCTAATATACTTTTAAGAGAATCAACTAGACAGTCGGACTCAATCTTAATGAAAAGTATATCAAGGAGTTAATATCTCTATCTCTCGATTTGATCTATACTCAAACAAATAGAAATCTGTGAGTCTTTATCAAATACAAGAGATATAAACTTGGATGGTACCAATATCCAAGGATAAATCAATTTCCAATCAACAACCAAATGTTGGATTTCACAATTGATCGATACAACGCACAACCTGTGATATTTCAATTATATAACAAAATATAATGTGGAATAGAAATAACACAGACACCAGAAATTTTGTTAACGAGGAAATCGCAAATGCAGAAAAACCTCGGGACCTAGTCCAGATTGCATACCATATTGTATTAAGCCGATACATACACTAGCCTACTACAAACTAACTTCGGTTTGGATTGTAGTTGAACCCTAATCAATATCACACTGATTCAAGGTATAGTTGCGCTCCTTACATCTCTGATCCCAACAGGATACTACGCACTTGATTCCCTTAGATGATCTCACCCACAACCAAGAGTTACTGCGACCCAAAGTCGAAGACTTTAATAAACAAATTTGTATCACACAGAAACGTCTATAGGATTGAATAAATCTGTTTCCCACAGAAATACCCTAGAGTTTTTGTTCCGTCTTTTGATAGAAATTAAGGTGAACAGGAACCAATCGATAATCCGGACTTATATTCCCGAAGAACATCCTAGAATTATCAATCATCTCACAATAATCTAAATCGTATGGTAGCGAAACTAGATATTGCGGAATCACAAACGATGAGACGAAGATGTTTGTGATTTCTTTTTATCTTGCCCTATCGGAGATATAATCTCAATTCAATTGAACTTGTACGATAGAAAATGGCAAGATCAGATCGCTCAACTACAAGAGAAGTAGTTTCATATGGATTTACAATCCCAATGAAGTCTTTCAGTCGTTAACCTACAGGGTCTAGAGAAGAAACCTAAGATTAAAGGAGAATCGGCTCTAGAAAGACCAACTAGTATGACACGGGAGGTGTGGGGATTAGTTTTTCTAGTTTCTAGAGTTCCCCTTATATAGTTTTTCTAGTTGCTAAAGTTCCCCTTATATAGTTACCTTGGTAACAAAGCATTCAATATTCACCGTTAGATAAAAAACCTAATTTATTCAAGCTAATATATTTCAACCGTTAGATCGAAACTTAACTTGTCACACACAAATGAAATGTATTCATTGAGGTTTGAGTAACCGTACCTAAACGTGTACAATTAGTTGGTTCACAAATAGTTAACCAATGGTTAGCCATATGAGCACTTCCATATTAACCATATTCATCTTTTTCCTAACTAGTTCAAATGACTCATAAGAACTAGTTGAAGAGTTGTTCAATTTCTTAGGTCTTGATAAATAGACACAATTGAAACAAAATCGGTTTGATTCATTTGAATCAATTCATGAAAAATATAGCCACGGTTTGCAAAGATTGCATTCCTTAAAATTTATTGTTTTGAGTTGATGAACTACCGATTTGAGAAATAACCGTACGGGTATGCGTACCTTAGATACCGGATTTGAGTTTACAAACTCAGCAGAAATTTTTGGTTTGAAAACTTCCGTTGGTATGCGTACCTAAGGTGACTGGTTTACTTGTTTTCAAACTACAAACTCAACAAAAAAAATCGGTTCAAAAACTTCCACTGGTATGCGTACGGGCACGCGTACCCAACATGTCTCCTTCACCAATACCGCATGCACACATATGCACACACTTGGTTTACGGCACATGGATTTATACACTAATGTGCGAACACACTATATATGCTTATATCCATAGGTGGTAATCTCAACTCCACATTTCAATCATTGAAACATTCTTCTATAATGATACAACAATCGTTATTCACGACTATCGTCATGAAAGCTATTTTCAAGATTGAAACGTCATCATGACTTTCGTCACGGGTAAAGATGAAATTGATTAAAGCGAAAGCTTACCAACACATATTTCGTAAAAAAGATAGGCGAGTAAACTCGGCTCGAAATAGCAAATGTGTATGTATGAAAACTATCATACTTATATGACTTTTTTCTCAAGAGTAGGAGATAGAGTAGACTTTTGAGTGATAGATAAGTTCAAGTCTCCACATACATTTTAGCCGGATGAATTTCCACTGGTTCCTCGAGTAGTTCTTCGTCTTCGTAAGATGATCTCCATGGAGTCTGTAGCTCAACTACACTTGACTATTCTAGACAGAGACTTAGTCATAAGTAAACTAGAAATCAAGACATATAGTTTTGATCACTAATATTGACAAACATGCTTGAGATAGAAATGCATGCGAGTTCGACCAAGAAATGCTCTAACAATCTCCCCCTTTGTCAATTTTAGTGACAAAACTATCAATACATATGGATTACAAAATAAATAAAACTTTGTAGCTTCTCGTCCACATGCTTGATCTCCTTGGTGCTTCAATATTACTCAAAAACTTCGTCTTTTTCAAGTACTCCCATGATTCCATAGATGTTCAGTTCAGCATCATAGTTGTTGAAGTTTTGTAGCCATAACAATGAGAAAACAAAAGCTCTCGATCATTGTTATACAGTGCCATAGTATTATTACACAGCATCAAAGTTCTTATATCACAACTTTGACAACAATACTATGGTGATATGTATCACTCCCCCTTAGTCAATATGTTGCCTCAACACGAAAACCACTCCCCCTTACATAATGATCCGAAAACCTTATGTATTTGTAGTGTGAACTTCATATTAATTCTCCATGATGCGTGTTGTAACCACAACAAAATAATTAAGATATTTCCCACTAATTAACTAGTAATATAGCGCTAGTAAAAGATCGTTCCCACAGAGATCTTTGTAATTGATAGGTTATTTAGATAGCAAAATAAGATAAAACAAAGGGGGATTGGTTTAAAGTAAATAAAAAAAATGATCAAGGAATCCTTCGCCGTTACCAAGCGATAACTGTATTAGTATACTTATCTATCTTTGTTAGAACCATTCATCACCAACCGTAGGAAAGCAGCTGGCGCAGTGCTATCCCCAAAGCTCCTTATGTAACCGGATACCGAAGCACTCGCATATCAATTTCTATCCAACTGAACCACCAAGTAGTAGCGCACTCAAGGTGTAACCCAACCGAAAGCTTTAAGTTATGTGAACTTAGGTTGATCCTAGCAGTTAGACTCTTAACGCAAGGTCCACTTACTAGTGTTGTCTTCACACACGATTGCTCCACGGAATCCCTCTACGAGGTCTCACGTTCTCTACTTGTGTAAGGATTATCCAATAATTACACGGATATTAAAACCCTTTACTAGAAATAGAATGATCAATAGAATAATTCAATTGTACACTTGAACAATCTAGAAATCAATCATAAACCCTAATTATAGTGAAAACAAACGATAAGATGATAAAACTCCGAATAGATTTGTATAATAATAATAAAGATTCATGCTAGAACATTGAATTCATCCTAAATCAATAAAACTTTAGCTACTCATAATTGCAAGAAGAATGGGTTCCCCCTTAAGGGGTAAACCCTAGGTTTTGATGTAGAAGATGTAATTTGAGCAAAAGAGATATAAAGATAATAAAGATGTCTTCTTAAGGCTCTGGATTTCTTCTTATATAGAACTCTAAAAGTTAGGCTTTAGAATCCTTCCGGGACCGTGTTTCCTTGAGTTTCAAGTCAATTTCGCGTCCAAATATGTCCTATGAAGTTTTCAGGTTCGGCTCATAACTTACCGACCTTTCCCTGACGAACCTGACAAGTGAAAATTACTCCAGGCGATCACCAGGTTCGTCTCACTTGATTAAATTACTTTTGAGCCGAATACTCTCCTAAATACTCTTTAAAAATCTTGATTTTAAAGCTCCAGGTTCGGCTGACTCGAGCTGATGAATTTTGAGCCGAATCTTTCTCTGTAA
This sequence comes from Papaver bracteatum, assembly GCA_023529315.1. Classification (NCBI taxonomy): domain Eukaryota; kingdom Viridiplantae; phylum Streptophyta; class Magnoliopsida; order Ranunculales; family Papaveraceae; genus Papaver; species Papaver bracteatum. The sequence goes on from JAJJWX010003108.1 coordinate 563,961, forward strand.
CTTCAAGTATCAACCTTGTTTCGCCTATAACTTCTTCGTCCGAACTCGGAATGACCTCATTCTTTTTGCATTCTTTTTGTATTATCGTTACCTTCAAGATGGTATTAAGAACTCCTAGATTTGAATGAGTTGAATTTGGTCCCTTGGCCTTCCTTCATTGATAGGCTCAAATTCCTTGTTCTTTTAAGCACTTTGTAGCTCTTTTTTGGATGATTCGCCTGATATGACACATAAACTAGAAAATAATCATAATAACAAGTAATATGAAAGAATTATAGATAAAAAAAAAGTAAGGAATTCACATTTTAAACATGTAAATTAAGCACTTATCACTCCCCCTTTTTGTCAATAAAATTGGCAAAGGTACGAAAACGAGATCCTAATGAAATTTTCATGGAGACACTTCAAGACCAAAGAAAAGTACATATCATATTTGTTTTGATGCAATCATAAAGCCGAAGCTAAATGCATTCATCACGGAGTTTATAAAGATACAAGATAACTCCTCAAATATTCCGCAGCCGCACTCCCCGCAAAGATATGGAAATTAAGCGCAAGTTCAAAAGAACTCTCCCCCATTTGATGTCATTCCCGAAAAAAAAACAAGAGCGACCTTACTTTTACAAGAAAAGAAGGATTTCTTTGGACACTAAAAACCACAAAATGATTATGTATCCAAAATTCTCAATTAAACTAACCACAAGAGAACCCATGATTAATTTAATCGGAATACACAACCAAAATAACTACAAACGAATCTATGATTAATCTAGTTGGAAATACTCACACAAGAATACTTATGGAGCCGCACAGTATATACACAAACTATGGATCAAGGAAGATCAATATTGCGGATTATACAGGGATTCATTATATCTTCCATCACTATTTGTACAATGACATATAATAGACATAATCCTTGCAAACAAAAGATTTTAACCTATCTTCCATCAATAAATGACATATAGGATTAACTTTTTTTCGTCAAAAGTTTATCGATCTTGTATCAATACTTGCATATCGACATATAAAATAGATAACTTTTGACATTGTATGGGACAATAATAGTTCACGGACGCAAACACACATATCCCGTAACAAATTGCAATATATAAAACCATAAAGATTAAATACTGCAATCATCATCTTCCAAATCAACTTTAGAATTTAAATAAATAAATCTAAAAACATTGCAAGATGAAAACGTTGGACATAGCTATGTGTACTCACAATAATGGTTATTCCAAAACCTAGTTATTCTTCTAAATAGAACAAGAAAATAAAATTCTTGTTCAGCCTTCGAGTGAAAAAAATTAAGAGTTTTACTCATTCTTTTTAGAACAGTTTTGAGAGCTCTATTTGTTGATCTCTGTAGGCTACAAGTGGCCTTGCAGTTCTCTTTTGTACTTTTGATAGTACACTTGGAAGATTTCTTTTTCCTTTTTGGCAAGTATGTTTTAACTAAGAAGACAATGTCTTGATTCTTTATTCTTAAGTTATTATCCTGATTTTTACACAAGATTTCAAAGTTTTTTAAAACAATCTTGTGGTTTTCTAATCATCCTTTTCGTTAGATATAGGGTCAGGAGTAGTTTGCCGAGAAGAAATAATCGAGGGATGGTATTTCTTATCGGAATCACGATTGCGAGCATTTTCAATTTCTTGTCTTAAAACAGCCAGTTGACCTTCCAAATATTCAATCATTTTCATTAGGCTTTTTTCCTTTGAAGGAACATGTTTGAGAGGTTCAGAGTGAACTGGACTGTTTGGAGGACACACGTGATTGTCATCAAAGAAGTTAATGGAACTTACACATACTTCTTCCTCTGGACAGTAGTCAAGAGTAGCCATCCAAGCCTTTGTTAACGCATTAACCTTCTCATCAGAATTTTTCGAGGTATGAATACTTCTGTAGCACTTTATACAAGACTTATTTTTATGATTCTTTTGATCTTTATTACTCCCCTTATTGATTGAGTTATCTTTCTTATGAGACTTTCTTTTACTCTGTCTGAGTGTCTTTTTCAACTATTGTATGAACAGTGAAAGAGATGAATTAAAGTTATTCTCATTTTTTTAATCATTTTTGGGTAGCGAGATTTCTTATCATTTGTGGTAACAGAGTTTACTACCAAACGATGTTTCTCTCGTTGTTGTAGTCCAAGATCAAAAATATGTTTCTGGAAAGAGTATCAAGGTTATTTCCCTCAACGATGGCATGCTTCTTAGAGTCGTATCTAGATGGCAGCGATCTGAGAATTTTCATCACAATGTCATTTTCAGGAATAGTCTTACCCAATGTAAAAGATGCATTAACAATTTCAGACACTTTTTGATTAAACTCATCAAATGAATCTTCATCTGCCATACAAAGGTTTTCCAAATCGGAATTAAGGTTTTGAAGCCTAGCTTCCTTTTCACTAGTATTACCTTTGAATACGGTTTCTAAGATATCCCACGCATCTTTAGACCTAGTGCAATTTGACACATGATGCTGAAGATTTGGGGTAATGGCATGTATGATGGCATTCAAACCGTTAGAGTTTTGCTTTGCAGCAAGTATCTCAGCAGCATCATATTCGTCAATATTTTTTGGAATAGTAGCGTTACCTATTTCCACAATGGGAGCATCATAGCCATTAACAACATATACCCATGATTGAAAATAACGCGCTTGAAGAAAAGCTCGCATAGCAATTTTCCACCATATATAATTAGAGCCATCGAAGACTGGTGGTACGTTAATAGAGATAATACCTTTGTCCATAGAGTCAGATCGCTACAAACACAGACTTATAAGGTCTTTAACATGTTTGCCTGCTATGATACCAATTGAAAAAAGCGGGGGTCTAACAACCTCACCCAATATTTCGATTAGCAATATGTATGGACAAACTCAAATATACTTTTAAGAGAATCAACTAGACAGTCAGACTTAATCTTAATAAAAAGTATATCAAGGAGTTAATATCTCTATCTCTCGATTTGATATATACTTAAACAAATAGAAATCTGTGAGTCTTTATTAAATACAGGAGATATAAACTTGGATGGTACCAAAAACCAATATCCAAGGATCAATCAATTTCCAATCAATAACCAAAGGTTGGATTTCACAATTGATCGATACAACGCACAACCTGTGATATTTCAATTATATAACAAAATATAATGCGGAAGAGAAATAACACAGACACCAAAAAATTTGTTAACGAGGAAACTGCAAATACAGAAAAACACCGGGACCTGGTCCAGATTGAACACCACACTGTATTAAGCCGCTACAGACACTAGCCTACTACAAACTAACTTTGGTCTGGACTGTAGTTGAACCCTAATTAATACCACACTGATTTAAGGTACAGTTACGTTCCTTACGTCTCTGATCCCAACAGGATACTACGCACTTGATTCCCTTAGCTAATCTAACCCATAACCAAGACTTGCTACGACCCAAAGTCGAAGACTTTAATAAACAAATCTGCATCACACAGAAAAGTCTATAGGATTGAATAAATATGTCTCCCACAGAAATACCCAAGATTTTTTGTTCCATATTTTGATAGAAATCAAGGTGAATAGGAACTAATCGATAGCCCGGACTTATATTCCCGAAGAACATCCTAGAATCAATCACCTCACAATAATCTAAATTGTATGGTAGCGAAACTAGATATTGCAGAATCACAAACGATGAGACGAAGATGTTTGTGATTTATTTTTATCTTGCCCTATCGGATATATAATCTCAAGTCAATTATTCAATTGAACTCATATGATTGAAAATGGCAAGATCAGGTCGCTCATCTACAAGAGAAGTAGTTTCGTATGGTTTCACAATCCCAATGAAGTCTTTCAGTCGTTAACCTACAGGGTCTCGAGAAGAAACATAAGGTTAAAGGATAATCGACTCTAGAAAAACTAACTAGTATGACACAGGAGGTGTGGGGATTAGTTTTTCCAGTTGCTAGAGTTCCTCTTATATAGTTGTTTGCAATCTAAGTTACCTTGGTAACAAAGCATTCAATATTCACCGTTAGATGAAAAACCTGATTCATTCAAGCTAATATATTTCAAATTTTAGATCGAAACTTAGCTTGTCACACACAAATGAAATGTATTCATTTAAGTTTGAGTAATTGTACCTAAACGTGTACACTTAGTTGGTTCACAAATAGGTAACCAATGGTTAGTCATATGAGCACTTCATTATTAACCATATTCATCTTTCTCATAACTAGTTCAAATGACTCATAAGAACTAGTTGAAGAGTTGTTCAATTGCTTAGGTCTTTATACATAGACACAATTGAAACAAAATCGGTTTGATTCATTTGAATCAATTCATGAAAAATATAGACACGGTTTGCAAAGATTGCATTCCTTAAAATTTATTGTTTTAAGTTTATGAACTACCGATTTGAAAAATAACCAGCTTGGGTACGCGTACGGGTATGCGTACCTAAGGTTACTGGTTTACTAGTTTGCAAACCACAAACTCAGCAGAAATTTTCGGTTCGAAAACTTCCGCTGGTACCCAACCTGTCTGCTTCACCAATACCGGATGCACGCACTTGGTTTCCGGCACATGGATTTATACACTAATGTGCGAACACACTATATATGCTTATTTCCATAGGTGGTAATCTCAACTCCACATTTCAATCATTGAAACATTCTTCTATAATGTTATAACAATCGTTATTCACGACTATCGTCATCAAAGCTATTTTCAAGATTGAAACGTCATCATGACTTTTATCACAGGTAAAGATAAAATTGGTTAAAGCAAAAGCTTACCAACACATATTTCGAGAAAAAGATAGACGAGTAAACTCGGCTCGAAATAGCAAATGTGTATGTATGAAAACTATCATACTTATACGACTTTTGTTTCAAGAGTAAGAGATAAAGTAGACTTTTGAGTGATAGATAAGTTCAAGTCTCCACATACATTTTAGTCAGATAAAGTTCCACTGGTTCCTCGAGTAGTTCTTCGTCTTCATAAGATGATCGCCATGGAGTCTGGAGCTCAACTACACTTGACTATCCTAGACTGATACTTAGTCATAAGTAAACTAGAAATCAAGACATATAGTTTTGATCACTAATATTTACAAACATGCTTGAGATAGCAACACATGCGAGTTCGACCGAGCAATGCTCTAAAAATTCATATGCTCATATGAAGCACATGAGACACGCTTGGTTTCTATGTAAATCATAACTTATTATATGACCCTTAATAGGATTTGTTGGAAGGTCCAAAATTCGTCCATGGTACAAAAGTTATGCGTGGCTTGAAATCTGTGAAAAGGTGAGGGTACCCCAATATACCTCAAGCTAACACTTTTCCTTCTTATAAGTCCTTTCTCCGAAAGTGATTGTCTATAGAATGAGTCGAGACAATGTAACTAATCGGTTCACAATTCGAATGATCGTCTATGGATATGAGATCGAGATAATACAACAATGAAGTATGTTTACTTGATACAAAGGTTCGGACTTAACCAAACACAATAGGATTCACGTATCAAGTAAATAGGAATTAACGTTTGTGCAATTTACTTTAATTATAATGCGGAAATATAAAGTAAATGACACAGCAAGATTTTGTTAACGAGGAAAATGCAAATACATAAAAACCCTGGGACCTCGTCCAGAATTGAATACTCTCAGGATTAAGCCTCTATACAAAATAAACCAACTTCGTATAGTTGAGACCAAGCAACTAAACCTATAGTTCACCTAGTTCCATCTGTATTCCCACACCTCCAACCTGTAAACAAGTCACGTACTTGGACCAACTGCATTGGTTCGTATTCCAAACATTAAAGGAACAAAAAATATATTTGGTATCAACTCTCTTCAACCAAGTGATATAAGTTACGCAAAGGTTCCCTTGTTTATCTTAACATAAACTCCTTTGCCAGGTTCCAAGATCTATCTTATGTTCAATCACCAAAAGGCAATCGGTTAGATTTATCCGATCAACACTCTTAATCCAAAGAACTGTGTTGATGTCGATCGTCTCAATTAATCAACCCAATCTACCACAAGGATAAACCGATTATTAATTGGATCCCCTATTACCCAAACAAGTATTGTGCACACCAAATATTATAAAACCAAGTCAGAAATCTTCTATCTCTTATTTGTCTTCAAATATTCTTATATCTTCAATAAACACATTTACACAACTACTTGAATCTCTTGTAATCAATCACACACATAATGGAGTCTATTAACAATGGATTATCACAAGATCGTCTTTAGATCTAACAATAGTATAAAGATCCCTGTCGAAACCTTGAACTAGTTTGAGTGAATCTTATATCAGAAGAGAAGATTCTCAAGAATAAAAAAACTAGGTGCAATCAAAGTTCAACCACCGTTAGTCAATCAAATCAATCCGAAAACTAAAGATAAACCGCAATATCTAGTTTCCCACCAACGGCTCACGCTAGAGCTTTTCAATCCCAAAGAAGACTTTAAATTGAGCGACCGTAAGAGATTTACCTAATTAGATTACTCTCCTCTCTGATAGGCGGCTTCACCAGTAACAGTACAACAGAGGAAGTTTACTGTCACGAAGGATTAGTTTGCTAGAAATGCAAACTCAAAGTATTTATATACAAGGAAGTTTGGACACCAAGGAATTTCCAAAACCGAAAATATTCTCAAGATATTTTTCCATATTAACCCAAATTCGGTTTTCATAATTCCTGTGAATGCACTGTCCAAATATAATGATCGAATTCTCTTTGGAAAATCTGTAACTAGTAAATGTACATTACTAATTCTTATTTTCCACATATAATTAAAAGATTCTTAACTTATTTAAATTCGATCTTGGGATTTACTTCCTTCTTAGCTGTTAAGGAATATCTTTGAACAATAAAAGAATACAGATTAATGCGCATGTTCAAAGTGTGTCCACATCTTACTCTTGCAAGTCCTTTTTCATACTTACTCACTTGAAACCGATTTACCACACTTCCAAACAAGTTTAGAATTGGTTTATCTGACTTTCAAGAACTATGTGATTGATCAAGTAACACTCAATCACAAACCATGGGTGTAATAGTTCTACCAAAACAAGTTTTGGTTCTACCTCCATGTGAGTACCGTGCATAGTCACACTATCTTACCAAAGATACATCTGACTAGGTACTAGGATCAGTTCCCCACATATATTTGGTATCTAACTTGTAATGCACATGTCCATAGGATCGGTTTCCCCTTGCCTAAAAACGTGTTGCACATGGTCATAGGATCGGTTCCCCTTTCTTCTATAAACCTTGTTGCACCTCATACAAGGATCGGTTCCCCCTTGTGATGTACTGCACCTCTTCATAGGATCGGTTCCCCTTTCCCAAATTTTGTCAGACACTCACAAACCCGATCATACCCCAGGTGATGATCAATTTCACTAATAAAAGTCATACCAATACATAAGTCAGGCCTCATGTTAATATCTTTACCAAGAACACAAACAAGTCATGAGCGGTTATAATAATCACACATATTGGTCGTTCATAAGATTTGCAATGAAGAACATCCCCAATAACGCCTGGCGTTTCCTTTTCGGTTCACAACACATATCATGAACTTACTTCCTTAAAACACATGTAAAAACATTGTTTCCTAGGATGAAATCCTCACCTCATACCCATACATACTCACAATAGAATTCATACGATTATGTCGATGTCTCATATACAAAGTTTAATGGTTAAGCAAGAAACTTCATATTGTATTCCTTAATACTATGTCCATCTAGAGTGTTCATGTTTCATAGTTTTATGTTTTCAATATGCACGACTTGAAAGATATGTTAGGTAATGAAACAGTTCAAGTCAAATATCACTAACCTCAAGTGGAAGGATGATGTTGTGGTTGTAGCTCCGTACCTCTTCACTTTTTTAAGTCTTCTCAATACTTGTAATGTCTCACCCTAATACTTTCAAGCTAACATATACGAAGTTGACTCTTAAATGAGTTTTGGCTCATTAAATATGACAACCAAACTTGACATACCAACGCTTGGTGGGTTCAACCGAGCTATGCTCTAACAATCTCCCCCTTTGTCAATTTTAGTGACAAAACTCTTACAATCATATGGATAAACAAATTACAATAATTCATTACATATACGCTTGATTCCTGAATTCAACATCACATAACCTGCATACATTCAATCCTTAAAATGTTGTTGTTGACATTATAATAACAAAGCTCATACTACCCCTAAAGGTGAGATAGGTTGATTTTCAATCCGCACGTCTTTGTTATCCCAATCATATGATATGTTACCCCCCCTTAGTCTGTGCTTTTCCTTATTCGTTAGATAAACGTTTCAAGCACCATTGTCCTCTTCCCTAGTGACACCAATCAACATAAAATTGAAACCAGCATCACCTGTTTACTCATATATTTATCCCCCTTTTTTGTCACAAAAAATGACAAAGAAATGAAAAAAATAAAGTGTTAGAGCACTGCTCGGTTGAACCCACCAAGCGTTGGTATGTCAAGATTGGTTGTCATATTTAGTGCCAAAACTCGAGTCGCTTAATTTGTAAACTACAGTCAACTTCGATAGGATAGACTAGAAATGATATAAGTATTATGCTCCAGTTACTCACAAAGATCTGAAGATGGATTGAAGACAACAAAGACATTATCCTTTCATCTTGAGGTTAGTAACTACGACTTGACTTGTTCCATATCTATCTTGTGTCTTTCAAATCTTTTAGATTGAAAACATAACATGCAAAATTATATTCATATGAGCAATTTGTCAAGGAACTTATTAACATAATTTATTAAATGCAATTGTGATTATGTATGAGTATGAGGTGAGGATTTCATCCTAGGAAACAATTTTCTTACATGTGTTTTAAGGAACTAAGTTCATGATATGTGTTGTGAACCGAAAAGAAAATCTCCAGGCGTTATTGGGGCTGTTCTTCATTGCATATCTTATGAACGACCAATATGTGTGATTAGTATAACTGTTTATAACTTGTATGTGTTCTTGGTAAAACTATTTACATGAAGCCTGACTTATGTATTGGTATGACTTTTATTAGTGAAACCGATCTTAAGTAATCACCTGGGGTACGATTGGGTTTGTGTGTGTAAAACCTAGGGCTGCACATGGGACGGTACGGCCCGGTTCTCTTATGGAACCTGTCCCTGTACTTGGTGTTTACCGGTAACCCATTTTGAGGATCGGTACCTGTACTTGTACCTGGTGTTGTCCCAGTCCTCCGGTACAAGTCCAGTACCGGGTTTTTACCACAAAAGTCAGATCATTCGAACTAACAAACAATAAATGATCCCAGAGTCCCTCCTAAATTACATTACATAGTACTAAGACGAGATAAGATCATCATTTGGCAACAACAACAACTTTTTTCTTGGGAGATTTTCCAGCATGAGATTTAGTTGTAGCAGCAGTATCCTTCTCAAGACCCTTCTTTGGCGACAAAATGGAGTTGATATTTGGAAGAACTCCACCACTAGCAATAGTAACACCGGCAAGTAAATTTCCTAATTCTTCATCGTTCCTCACTGCTAACAGCACATGCCTTGGTATAATCCTTGATTTCTTATTATCCCTTGCAACATTTCCAGCCAATTCCAAAACCTAAAAAAACACACCATCAAAATCAAATTAAACTAAAACCCATATCCAAAAATCAGATATGAAGCAAAACCCATATCTCAAATCAAGGATTTCAATAAAATATCTCAACATTAGATATTACTCAAATCAAATCAAGGGTTTCTTTCCAGATTCAGTATCTCCATCTCCTAAATAAACAACAGAGAAAAACCTGTTCAATTTCAAATCAAATCAACACCAAATTTTAAAAGTACTTCACAAATGCAGATTATAACCAAAACCCAATTCTATACAAATTCAGATTATACCAAAACCCAATTTGAACTTACAGATTCAATCCCAATTCTATACAACCACCATTTTATGTTAAACCAACAAACCCTAATTACTTCAGCAACACTGCCATATCAATTTCCTCTTCCTTGTTCTTCAACAACATATATCAATTTATACCACAACCATCTCTATCTTTTGTTGAATTTCTGCAGTAACATCACCGTCTTCTGCTCAATTTTTTTACCTCTGTAACCCTAATTCAGATTCAAACATGCAATTATGATAGAGAGATGTTGATGATGGCGGTGGTGATGGTGAATCTGATAGAGAGTTAGAGATGAAGATGGAGAATAAGAACAATGGTTTTTTTGTTCTTCAATTTTGACAAAAAAAAAAGAATGAGGGATGTAGTCGATACGCAGATAAATAAATACCTAGGATCAATGGCCACGATTAATTATAATAAAACAATCTATGGATATTATTCACCGGTACAAATGGTCCGGTACAAGTCCGGTCCTTCCCAAAAACCGGTGTCTGTACCGGTGTAGATCGGTTCTCAACTTCCAGTACCAGTGTTTGTGCCGGCTAGACCGGTTTCGATCTGGTTCCGGTTCGGTATTTCCGGTTCCAGGCCGGTCCGGGTACTCTCAACCGATTCTTGTGCAGCCCTAGTAAAACCTAACACTGGGTAAAGGGGAACCGATCCTTATAAGAGGTGCATCACATACAAAGTGGAACCGATCCTTGTATGAGGTGCAGCAAGATTTATAGAAGAAAGGGAAACCGATCCTATGAACATGTGCAACAAGTTTTTTTATTGAGGGGAACGGATCATATGAACATGTGCATCAAGTTTTCTTATTGAGGGAACGGATCCTATGCACAAGTGCAGCAAGTTTTCTTATCAAGGGGAACGGATCCCCTGAACATGTGCAGGGAGGGGGAAGAGATCATATACACATGTGCAACACGATTTTAACTATAGGGAACCGATCCTCTAGATATGTGCACCAAATTACAAGTTAGATACCATAATATATAAACCGATTTTGGAAATATATTGCATATCTGGAGAATATTTTTGGTTTTGGAAATTCCTTGGTGTCCAAACTTCCTTGACTATAAATACGTAAAGTTTGCATTTCTAGCAAACTAATCCTTCGTGATAGTAAACTTCCTCTGTTATACTGTTACTGATTAAGCCGCCTATCGGAGAGGAGTGTAATCTAATTAGGTGAAATCTCTTACGGCCGCTCAATTTAAAGTCTTCTTTGGGATTGAGAAGCTCTAGTGCGTACCGTTGGTGGGAAACTAGAAGATTGCATTTTTATTTCAGTTTTCTATTATTGATTTGATTGACTAACGGTTGTTGAATCTTTGATTGAACCTAGTTTTTTTATTCTTGAGAACCTTCTCTTATGATATAAGGCTCACTCGAACTAGATCAAAGATCAATGTTTCTACGGATCTAAGTCTTTCTAGATCCGTAAGATATATTCATTGATTTTCCATTGTTAGCAGACTCCGTTCTGTGCGACAAATCAATAAGGAATCAAGTTTGTTTTTGCAGATTGTTACTTTGAAGATTAAATCGAAGATTGAATATTTTGAAGATTTGAAGAAGAAGTTGTTGTGAATCATTAAGATGATATACTAGATCTACTCCTAAAGAGAACGTATGTCCTACTAGGATATTAGGTAACAAATATCTATTGAGAACTTCGGTTCTGCTATATATTAACATATCAAGAATATTGTTGAAGCTGAGTAACTAGAATTTTAGTTTACTTAGTATTGTCTACACGAAGTTGCAGGTTTACTTTTTGTAGCGTCTTAATTCAATTGAGTATTCAAAACTGGACTAGGTCCCCGGGATTTTTATGTATTTGCGATTTCCTCGTTAACAAAATTATGATGTGTGTGTTTTACTTTATTTCCGCATTATAATTGTTTTTATATTAATTAGGCACTTGTACACTTATACGTTAATTAGTCCCTTGATATTTATCTTATAAGTTTTCGGTTATCAAGTGAACACTTTGTCGTAGTATTGTCTCGATTCATATCCATAGACAATCACACAAAGTGTATTGGATTTCTCTACTTATCTGATATAACAATTCACGTGTTAGGCCAGTCCGGACTAAACCTATTTCAAGTGGACATTGTATTGAAATATTCCTTGAGTAATTGTTGCTCCAAGAGGTTTATACACCGTGGGTCTTGTATAGATTGTGATCAAAATAAAAGATTGTGGTGTATTTGGGTACCCTTATCTTTTCATAAAGGACAACACGAAAAGTATCTTACGAATCTCAAAATAGAATTGCAACCTGTTGAGTCAAGCACGAGGGTTTTACATACCATTTTTGATAACCAATATCAAAACCGAAACTACAAAGTAACTATGTTTTGATATGTTATCATGGAAATAATTGCCCGAAGAAATTTTTCCAACTAGTTTAGTAAACCAAAATCAACTAAGAAACTTAGTTCCTTTGCTAAACCGATTGTATAAATACGACTGCTTCATTCGATAAGACCAAAACAAATATAAACTTCATTTTTCTCATCAGGTTCTAATTATCCATATAACTTAGACCTTTAGATTTCAAACAAGCTAAATACTAGGTTATTTAACTAGCATTTCCTTGTTTAGGCATTCGGATAAACTTGAATAACCGAAACCTCCACTTTGATAAGTCTAACTAAGATCAAAATTAACTTAGTTTAGATTATCCAGAATCGAATTGGACTAAACAACTCATCCCGTCAACATATTCATTCGTTAAGCCATAAATAATTCATACAAACCAATAAATCAACTTGCATAATTATTCACCTCAACCGGAAGCAATTGAAACAACAAATATATCAAAGTTTCACTATTGCACCGAAATTTTGTAAGCCTAAACAATTAATACCATATAATAAAGCAAAATAACAATTGTTTTACTTAACTGGAAGCAATTGAACTAACATAAACATTAAAGCACCGAAATTGCACCAAACTTTCGTAAGCCTAAACGATTGATATCACACAACAAAGCAAGATAACAATAGTTTTACTTAACCAGAACCAATTGAATCACACATACATAATGGAATAAACACATCAATTGTACCAACAATTTCGTTTAAGCAAAAGCAATATATATATCAAATAAAATAGGCTTTTCTTAAAACATGAAAATAATTAACTAACAAGATTGTTACCTCAATTTTGCATCCAACTTCTCCAAATATGATTGCATCGTTTTCTTCTTCCGGGATAATTGATATCGAAATACCATTATGTTATCATTATCATTCCAAAAACAAAAGAATAACAACAACCAACCTTTGCCATAGAAAGGTTGAAAATCGGTTTTAACAATTGCAAGCAAGAGTTGAAAACCGTCGAAACACATATGCTTTTATGCTAAACCAAAGCCGATTCAACATATTGTGAATTTTTCACATATTGTTTCTATAGGAACCCCTCATGATCCTTTGATAAATCCTACCAACATGGGCTAGAACTTAATCCTGCTAAATCAAAAAGTCACCCAAACCATAAGGGTTAACAACATATTATGAGATTGAATATCAAGGTATTAAAACCGAAATCAAACATCCCATAAACCAATTTTAAATACACCATCAAGTATTTTAATTACATATATCTTGTAGTTAATTAAATTTCAAAACCAACGCAAAAAGAATGAGGTCATTCTGAGCTTGGATGAAGAAGTTATGGGCAAAACAGTTTTACACTTCTTCGTATGGGGACCTCTCACTAGGATCGGTTCCCTATAATTAAAATTGTGTTGCACATGTGCATATGATCTCTTCCCCAATAACAAAACTTGTTGCACAGGTGCATAGGATCTCTTCCCCCAATAACAAAACATGTTGCACATGTGCATGGGATCTCTTCCCCTTTTGCACCAATCTCTAGGATCTGTACCCCAAGTGTTACTTGTGACGGATCACAACAGTAAACTGTTTTTTGTTTTACATAACTTTTGCATATGATGTCCGAATTCGGTGATTTTTTCTCATTTTGACCACAAAAGCAAGACCTAAACATATATGATCAGTATATATCAACATCATAAACTCATTATTATCGTTTCTTTCAAAACCCAAATATAGATAGAGAAAGTATGAGTATAGAAGAAAAGAAATCTCCTAAAGATGTTAATTAGTCATATAATAATCGAGAGATCATGTGCTTCCTCACCTTTCAAAATTGAGCACCAAGGTGAGCATGCACATTCTAACACAACTAGGTTGTGCTAAGTTCAGTCTTGTCTTGTTCGTCACAAGTGACTAAGACAGAATCATTCTTGACCTCTTGCTTGGTTTGTTTTCTCTTTTCCATCTCTTGTTTTTCTTCTTTGACTTGTGATGAAGAGTGTCATTATCACAACCTTTACTAGTACAAGATATTTCAGATATAATGTCTTTCTTTAGCCTTTCAAGAAGACTCTTGTAATTATTGTCACCAACAATTAACAGCTGAGAGTCATTCTTGTGACTAACTTTTGGTCCCTTCTTGACTAAGGAGGACTTAGGAACCCATTTAGAGTTAGGTTTCGCAGGAGCTTCATACCACTAGGATCAATGTCATTTTGAATATTTTGCGAAACACCCTTTCTCCAATTTGGAACATCAGATCTTGTTTGTGCATTTAAAAAGTCATATCTCTTTGTATAATTGGGTCTTTTATGAAATGACCTTGACGAGTGATATGCAAAATTTGAAATATCATTATAATAATTCTTTTGCCTAAAGTTAGGACAATACCGATCTGAGTTCCTTTGGGGAGAAATCTTAGCCAATTCATTTGATACAAAAGAAAGTGTATCTTGCATTTTACGAACTTTGCATCCCCATTGCAAGTGTCCTTTATTACCACAATAATAACAATGCTTAGTATAAATATACGAAGTATGAGTTTTAGTGTTACCTTTTTGTGGATCCCCTTGCATTGGAGCTTGACGAGTTTTCTTCTTCTTTTTTTTCTTTTTTTTTTCTTCTTCTTCTTCTTCTTATTCTTATTCTTCTTCTTATCCTTGTTCAACGCTGTTTCTTTCTTGACATTAGCAGAAGTGATCTCTTTGATTGTTTCTGGTTGAACACAATTCTTAGGCTTGACTGGCTTTACTTCTTTACAAGAAATAATATCACTTTAGTCAACAGTGGAAGCCGCTGGTTGAGAAGAATTAGTAGCTTTAACAAATTTTACCTCTTTGTTAATATTTGAAGCATCTATTCCTTTATATCCCAATCCTCGTGTATCACGATGATTTCTACTTGCTTCTAACATTGAGGTTAAATTGTTTGAGCTAACATTGAACTTTTTAAGGTCCAAATTTTCTTCTTCCAACATCTTTATTTTATCTAGAGAACTAGCTAGATCAGCCTCAAGGCGTTTTTCTTGGGAGAGATATTCACCTTATTTCTCTTCAAAATCCTTTTTTTGAGAGTTAATCCTTGCATCATAATCAACAAGTTTTTCTTCAAGACCTTGTATTTGTTGAGAAGTATCTTCCCTAAAATTCTTGTGATCTTGATGCATGCTTTCATATTCAATCTTAATTGCTTTAAAAACATCCTGATTTTTCTCAATTACCTCTTTGTGAATAAGCAGTTGTTGTGAGTATTCTTCTTTCAGCAAGTTATGCTCTTCATTGAGATTTTGAAACTTTAAAGTTAAATCTCGTTCTCTTTCAAGTGTTGAAAGAAGATCATTAGAACAAATAAGAAATTGTTTGTTCCATTCCTTTAGTTCAGAATTTTTTACACTTGATCTTTCATCAGAAACCTCCAATATATAACTCAAAGATATCTCATTATCAAAAAGGGATTTTTCGGAGGCTGAATCATTGATTGCGAATACAGGACTTAACTTAATCTCCTCTAGAGAACCTTCAGACTTATTCTCAGAAGAGCAAGTAAAACTTGATGAAGAAGCTCCTTTTAAGCATTTCTTAAAGTCAAAACTTTGAACGTCTTGAGATACGTTAAATGAGTCTTTCTTTAGTTTTCACACTCGCTTAACTCTACTTTGACTCATATCTTATAGGATGGATCGCATCAAACACATATTGTTAGATCTTTTTGTGTTTTCCTGCTCTGATACCAATTGAAAAGGCGAGGGTACCCCAACATACCTTAAGTTAACACTTTTCCTTCCTATAAGTCCTTTCTCCGAAAGTGATTGTATATAGACTGAGTCGAGACAATGCAACTAATCGATTCACACTTCGTGTGATCGTCTATGGATACGAGATCGAGACAATATAACAACGAAGTATGTTTACTTGATACAAAAGTTCGTACTTAAACAAACACAATTGGATTCACGTATCAAGTAAAAAGGAATTAACGTTTGTGCAATTTACTTTAATTATAATAAAACAATTATAATGCGGAAATATAAAGAAAATGACACAGTAATATTTTGTTAACGAGGAAACCACAAATGCAGAAAAACCCATGGACCTTATCCAGAATTGAATACTTTCAGGATTAAGCCGTTATACAAAATAAACCAACTTCATAAAGTTGAGACCAAACAACTAAACCTATAGTTCACCTAGTTGCATATGTATTCCCATGCCTCCAACCTGTAAACAATTCAAGTACTTGGACCAATTCCTTTGGTTCATATTCCAAATAGTAAAGGAACAACAAATATGTTAGGTATCAACTCTCTTCAACCAAGTGATATGAGTTGCGCAAAGGTTCCCTTGTTTATCTAAACATAAACTCCTTTGTCAGGTTCTAAGATTTATCTTATGTTCAATCGCCAAAAGGAAATCGGTAAGATTTAGCCAATCAACACTCTTAATTCAAAGAACTGTGTTGATACCGATCTTCTCAATTAATCAATCCAATCTACCACAAGGATTAACCGATTATTAATTGGATCCTCTGTTATCCAAACAAGTATAGTGCACACCAAAGATTATAAAACCTAGTCATAAATCTTCTATCTCTTCTTTGTCTTCAAATATTCTTAGATTTTCAATAAACACCTGCACACAACTACTTGAATATCTTGTGATCAATCACACATAAAACGGAGTATAGTAACAATGGATTATCACAAGATCGTCTTTAGATCTAACAATAGTCTAAAGATCCCTGTCGAAACCTTGAACTAGTTTGAGTGAATCTTATATCAGAAGAGAAGATTCTCAAGCATAAACAAACTAGGTGCAATCAAAGTTCAACCACCGTTAGTTAATCTAATCAATATGAAAACTAAAGATAAACCGCAATATCTAGTTTCCCACCAACGGGTCGCGCTAGAGCTTCTCAATCCCAAAGAAGACTTTAAATTAAGCGGATGTAAGAGATTTCACCTAATTAGATTACTCTCCTCTTTGATAGGCGGCTTCATCATTAATAATACAACAAAGGAACTTTACTGTCATGGAGGATTAGTTTGCTAGAAATGCAAACTCAAAGTATTTATAAACAAGGAAGTTTGGACACCAAGGATTTCCAAAACCGAAAATATTCTCAAGATATTTTTCCATATTAACCCAAATTCGGTTTTCATAATTCCTGTGAATGCACTGTCCAAATATAATGATCGAAATCTCCTTGGGAAATCTTTAACTAGCAAATGCACATTTCTAATTCTTATTTTCCATATATATTTAAAAACCTTAATTAAAAGATTCTTAGTTTATTTAAATTCGATCTTGGGATTTACTTCCTTCTTAGCTGTTAAGGAATATCTTTGAACAATAAAGAATAAGCATTAATGCACCGTGTTCAAAGTGTGTCGACATCTTACTCTTGTAAGTCCTTTTTCATACTTACTCACTTGAAACCGATTTACCACACTTCCAAGCAAGTTTATAATTGGTTCATCTGACTTTCAAGAACTATGTGATTGATCAAGTAACACTCAATCACAAACCATGGGTGTAACGGTTCTACCAAAATAAGTTTCGGTTCTACCTCCATGTGAGTATTGTGCATAGTCACACTAGCTTACCAAAGATATGGCTGACAAGGTACTAGGATCGGTTCCCCACATATATTTGGTATCTAACTTGTATGCACTGCACATGTCCATAGGATCGGTCCCCCCTTGCCTAAAAATGTGTTGCACATGTTCATAGGATAGGTTCCCATTTATTCTATAAACCTTGCTATACCTCATACAAGGATGGGTTCTCTCTTGTGATGTACTGCACCTCTTCATAGTATCGTTTCCCCTTTCCCAAATTTGGTCAGATACTCACAAACCCGATCATACCCCAAGTGATTACTTAAGATCGGTTTCACTAATAAAAGTCATACCAATACATAAGTCGGGCCTCATGTGAATAGTTTTACCAAGAACACAAACAAGTCATGAGCGGTTATACCAATCACACATATTGGTCGTTCATAATATTTGCAATGAAGAACAACCCCAATAACGCCTGGCGATTTCATTTTCGGTTCACAACACATATCATGAACTTACTTCCTTAAAACACATGTATAAACATTATTTCCTAGGATGAAATCCTCACCTCATACCCATACATAATCACAATATCATTCATATGATTATGTCGATGTCTCATATACAAAGTTTAATGGTTAAGCAAGAAACCTCATATTGTATTCCTTAATACTATGTCTATCTAGAGTGTTCATGCTTCGCATTTTTATGTTTTCAATATGCACGACTTGAAATATACGTTAGGTAATGAAACAATTCAAGTCAAATATCACTAACCTCAAGTGGAAGGATGATGTTGTGGTTGTAGCTCCGTACTTCTTCACTTCTTCAAGTCTTCGCAATACTTGTAATGTCTCACCCTAATACTTTTAAGCTAACCTATACGAAGTTGACTCTAGTACATTTAAATCAAGCGACTATTGAATGAGTTTTGTCTCACTAAAATATGACTACCAAACTTGACATACCAACGCTTGGTGGGTTCAACCGAGCTATGCTCTAACAATCTGTCTCAGGGTTCCAAAAGAATGATCCATGTGGTTTTGATATGCTACCTAAATTTATCACGGTGATTCAAAACAAACCTTATGGTTCGAAATTCATCTCGTGAAGCTAAACTTTATCATTGTAATTCAAATATGTTCGTAGATTAAAAAAAAATGTCCAAACATTCTCATAGAATAAATTATATCAGTATGACAAAAAAATATGTACTTATTGAATCTCTTGGATTAAGTTTTTTTTTTCCAACAACCATATGCCAAACAAGTTTTATAATATGATAACGAGGATCCTAAAAGTTCGTAAAAATTCAATTTCTGACAACTATTTAGGAGTTCTTCACTTCATTGGTCGGTCCAAAGTGAAGTGTTTTGATCATGCGATAACTGAATTCAAAAGCGGACTATAAAATTAGTTAGGAAGACTTCTCATTCAAGCGATAGAACTGTCAAATCCACCTTGGAACCACTTCTCATTTATCAAATGGATTGTTAGTTGATACTTAAGGCCATAACTAACCAACTCACATCCTTCTAAAGAAATTTTTGGTAGAACAGAAAGGAAGGATGTAAAAGAACTTTTTTTAAGGTTTGGTAAGCCTTAAGCAAACCCATCTCTG
Source organism: Papaver bracteatum (assembly GCA_023529315.1). Lineage (NCBI taxonomy): Eukaryota > Viridiplantae > Streptophyta > Magnoliopsida > Ranunculales > Papaveraceae > Papaver > Papaver bracteatum. The sequence continues at coordinate 583,451 of JAJJWX010003108.1, forward strand.
ATGAGAGGTTAAGATTTAAAAACATTAACTCAATCAATCTAGTACAATTTGGTAGATTCGCGTAGAACTTCAGCCTCGCATATAGTTAAGGTAGTTATTAACTCGTTGATGCAGTAATAGTACACTTTGGTCATAACAATGGGCAGGTTGATTGTCTAGCAACTCTAACTCCAAAATTATATGAGGGACAGCGGAAAAATCTTACCATACAAAGACGTAATATATATCTTGTCAACTTGGATGGAGCAATCTGAGGATATTCAAACAAATGATTGGAGAACACTTATTATCCACGAACTAAGCAGCTGACTTCTTCAAAGGAAAGTCATCCTGAAAGATCTAAATAACTTCTTTCCACTTTATAAAGTATTATATATTACAATAACTCATATGGGTCTCTGTCACAGCACCTTGGAAATGATAAAGCGCAACAAAAATTTAATTGTATTCACGATGAAGTATGTGGACTAACATTAGTAGTTACTTTCTATAAACACCTTCGACGTCTTGGGTACTACTGACCGACCATGGAGATTCACTCTCGGGCACTACAATGATCTTTCTCTAATTTTAAGGTGTCATTCACCAATTAGAAACTATAACAATATACCATGATGGGGACTCGCGAGATCCCTATATAAAATATTTATGAGATAAAGTTCTACCACCAAATAAGTGATAAACAGTCACACACACTCAAAAAGCTAAGAGATTTATTTTTCGCGAAGAGATTTTGTATTGTAAGAGTTTAGGAGGTGATCTTTGATGTTTGGCATAATCTGAGACTCCCACTGTAACCCTCGTATTTTTGGTGCATGCTTAGAGATGCGTCATTTGCATGAGATGAAGCTTCATCTCAAGCTTTTGTTGCATGTTTAGGGTAAGACTGAATTTGCAACATCATGGTGCATCACACCATTGGATGGTTGGACGAGAGAGATATTGCACCAATGGTCCAGAACTAAATAATGTATCATCATGGTGCATTATGTACGTAACGGTGTATGGTGTAACCACCATGAATAGTGAAGCAGTCACGTCAAAGTGCTTTGTAATTTGAAGTTATAAAAATGTTGATGATACATATATATATATATATGGAGGGGTAGTTGGTTGAAGTTGCATTGTGCGGAGATGCACCAATAAGCATCAAAGCTTAGCCGATAAAAGCATATATGATGTGATGTGAAAGCATCATTATGGCGTGTTGCTTATTCATGAGATTTTCATGATGCGTAGGCATCATCATTTTTATGTTGCTAAACCAAGAATGAATCCCCATGGTGTAAAACAAAGGAAAGACCATTAACGCACACTTTTATGCATCATTTGCAAAAGTTCCTTTGGCCTATACAGACTATGTTATTGTTTGGATTTGGCATTACAACATGAGTTGAATTTAGTAGCTTGTTCCGACGTTGATGAACTACGTTCAGTGCTTGATCCAGCCATAATGAGATGTAGTCATAATGAGTTACAACATTAGTAGTCCAGCACCTTTTTGTTCATATTATCTAATTGCGAGGTGATTGCGACATTATGGTAACTCATATCACTTGGATAGGCTATGCAATGAAATAAATGGTTGTTGTCATACTTGATGAGGTAAGTTGCAGTCCATTCCTCGAATGCTCATACTTATTATCAAGCAATCAACATAAGCATGCACCAATTGCGGATTGGTCATGGCCACGAAAAAAAAACTAACTGATGTGTAAGTAGGGCGAGATTTCATAAGCCAATAGCATCACAAGGATGATAAAAAATCAAGAATAAACATGAGCCTGACTGATGTGCACCCTTGCCACAAGCAAGACAAGTGCATGCATTTTGTTGAATGCCAAGGAGAAGTAAGAAAACTTAAATAGTGAAAAGACGAGGGTACCCAAATACATCACAATCTTTAATTTATCCACCTATAAGTCCTCTACCAAAAGTGATTGTCTATAGAATGAGTCGAGACGATACAACAAATCGGTTCACACTTCATGTGATTGTCTATGGATATAAGATCGAGATAATACTAAAAAAAGATAACTTGTGTGATTGACTATGGATGCAAGACCGAGACAATACAACAACGAAGTATGATACTTGATAATAGGTTTGTACTTAACCAAACTCTATAGGATCACTATCAAGTATGTACGGAGTTAACTTTTATGTAATTTAATTTAAATTATAATAACAACAATTATAATTGCGGAAAGGTAAAGTAACTGACACAATAAGATTTTGTTAACGAGAAAACCCAAATGCAGAAAAACCCCTGGACCTAGTCCAGAATTGAATACTCTCATAATTAAGTCGCTATACAAAATCTAAACCAACTTTGTATAGTTGATACCAAACAACTACCCCTAGTTCACTTAGTTTCCTCAGTATCCCTGCGCTTCCGACTTCGATGAGTGCACGCACTGGAACAATTCCTTTGGATCGTATTCCAAACAGTAAAGGAACAACAAATCTAGATCTGTTTGGTAACAACTCTATTGATTCTTTACAGATAAAGATATCTCAAGTCATATGCAAAGGCTCTTCTATTTAAGATAATAAATTCCTTTGCCTGGTTAGATCAATCTATCCAATAACTACCGAAGCAGTCAAGTTTAGATTCACAATAAATTGATATAGATTCCAATAAGAAACTATAAAGTGATGCCGATCTCACGTAAATAATCAATCCAATAAATCCGATTCTAGTTGGATCCCATCCGATCAAGGTTTGCAACACAAAGATATGAGAAACCAATAAGAAATCTTCTATGTCTTCAAATCTTCTTTTAATCTTCAATTAAAACATGCACAACCACTTGAATCTCTTGTGATCAATCACGTACAGAACAGATTTTTTTAACAATGGATTATCACAAGATGTATTTAGATCTACATACAGTTCTAAATGTCTCGTCGACACTTCGATCTAGTTTGAGTGAATCTTATATCAGAAGAGAAGATTCTCAAGAATAAAAAAATTAGGTGCAATCAAAGTTTCAAAAACCGTTAGTCAATCAAATCAATCGAAAACTAATAACACTGTAATTATCTAGTTGCCCACCAACGGTACTCGTAGAGATTCATGATCCACGGAAGTCTTTAAACGAGCGGTCGTAAGATATTTCGCCTAATTAGGGTACTTTCCTCTCCGATTAAACGGCTCCACCAGAAACAACCAAAAGATGAAGTTTGCTTGGCTCTTAGGATGGTTTTCTAGAAATACAAACTTAGGTATTTATAGACCACTGAAGTTTGGACACCAAGGAATTTCCAAAACCGAAAGTATTCTCAAGATATGAAATAAATACCCATTCGGTTTTCATAATTCCAGTAAATGCTTTGTCCAATATTTTCTGAAATTTCTCAATAGAAAATCTCAAATTAGTAAATGCACATTATTAATTTTTATTCTCTACAAATATGCATTTAATTGCTGGTAATTAAAGCATATAAAACTAACAACCTTAATTAAAATATTCTTAATTTATTCGGTACATGATCTCCTTGAGTACTAAGAAATATCTTTGAACAATAAAAGACAAAAGTTAATGTTCGTGTTCAAAGTATGTTGACATCTCTTCTTTGTTAATCCTCTTTCGTATTTACAATCTTGGAATCGATTATACCACACTTCCAAGCAAGTTTAGAATTGGTTCATCTGTATTCCAAGAAAACTATGTGATTGATCAAATATCAAATCACATCCATGGGTTCAATCGGTTCTACCAATCACTAGGATCGTTATACCCTAATATGGAAACACTTGTGATCGGTCACACAAGTTACCAGGACTGGTTATATCAGTTACCAGGATCGGTTACATCAATTACCAGGACCGGTTACCATATACACATGGTATTGCTTGTGATCGGTCACACCAATCACTAGGATTGGTTACACCAATTATCAGAACCAGTTACACCAATTACTAGGACCGGTTACACCAATTACAAGAACCGATTACACAATTCTCTATGATCGGTCACACCAATTACTAGGATTTGCTACACCAATTACAAATATTAATCATACCATATTAGGTGATTACTTAGGAACGGTTACACTAATTAATCAAAACTAGTCATACCAAATCATAAGTCAGGCACTGTGATTAGTTATACCAAGATAAATAACAAAGTTACGATCGGTTCTACCATCTCACACATATAGGTAATCCAAATATTTTCAATGAAAGTCAAAAGATGATCATGTGAAAATAGCCTGGTAACATATTACATGATTTGTGTGAGATAATCATTTGATGTAGACTCGGAATATTTCGTATTGATCGTTTGATCACTTGAAAATTGCTTTGAAACTATAGTTTGTGTGAAACAACTATTCCCATCTACTTAGAATGTTTCAATGATTAAAATGAAAGTTTATAACAACTAACCATTGATTGGATATAGCAGAGTATGAGTACTTGTATGCTAACTGTTGAAGTTATTCCAAGTCCAGAAACTTAGTATGCATACCCGTATGCGTACTGGTTTATCAGTTGAAGTCCGGGAACTTAGTATGCAAACCTGTATGCATACTGGCGTAATAGTTCAGGTCCGAGATTTTTGTACGCGTACTGGTTTATCAATTGAAGTCCGGGAACTTAGTATGCAAACCCGTATGCGTACTGGCGTAACAGTTCAGGTCCGAGATTTTTGTATGCGTACCTGTTTGCATACTAAATCAACTGAGTTTGGTCGTGAATGATAGTATTTGTACCCGTTCGCATACTGGCGGACATACCAAGTCTATAACTCTAAGTATGCATACCCGTTTGCATACTTGTGTGGGTTAAGTTCTAAAATCAGTTTGTTCATGAACAAATACATTTATATACTAAGGAATTGAATCTTTTCAAACCATGGCTAAAATGTTCTTGAATCGATTCGAGTGAATCAAAATCGATTTTGCTTCAATTGTGTCATGTATACTCCTATGAGAATATAAACAATTGAACAACTCTATTACTAGTTTCATTTGAGTCATTTGAACTAGTTGTGGTTATGATGAACAAGGTTAATATGAAAGTTTTCATATGGCTAACTTCGGTTAACTATTGTTGATCAAACAAAGTGTGCATGTTCAGGTATAAATGAAGGTACATTTCATTTGTGTGTAAAAATCTAAGTTCAATCTAACGGTTGCAAGATATTAGCTTGAATTTAATTAGGTTTTCATCTAACTGTGAATATTGAATGCTTTGTTACCAAGGTAACATTGATTGCAAACCCTGATTTGAAGACTATATAAGGGAGAACTCTAGCAACTGGGAAACCTAATCCCCACACCTAATGTGTGATACTAGTTGCGATTAGAGTCGACTCTCATTTAACCTAGGTTTTTCTAAAACCATTATTAGTTAACGACTTAAAGACTTCATTGGGATTTTGAAGCCAGACCTAACTATTTTCTCTGTAGTTGTGTGTTTTGATCTTACTTTATTCTATCGTATTGAGTATTATCTTCTCTAAGATTTGCTCGAGATTTAATCTCTGATAGGTAAGATAAAAAGTAATCATAAACATCTTAGTCTCATCGTTTGTGATTCCATAATATCTTGTTTCGTTTCCATACGATTAAGATTATTGTGAGGTGATTGATATTACTAGGTTGTTCTTTAGAAATATAAGTATGGTGTACCAATTGGTTTCTGTTCACCTTGATTTATCAAAAGACGGAACAGAAACTCGTAGGTATTTCAGTGGGAGACAGATTTATCTATTTAATAGACTTTTCTGTGTGATAAAGATTTGTTTATCAAGTCTTCGATTTTGGGTCGTAGCAACTCTTAGTTGTAGATGAGATCATCTAAGGGAATCAAGTGTGTAGGATCCTATTGGGATTCATAGGCGTAAAGAATGCGATTGTACCTTGATTAGTGTGAGATTGATTAGGCCTCAACTACATTCTAGTCCGAAGTTAACTTGTAGTTATATAGAGTATGTATTGGATTAATACAGTGTGTTTTTCAAATCTAGACTAGGTCCCGGGGTTTTTCTGCATTTTAGGTTTCCTCGTTAACAAAATTCGGGTGTCTATGTTACTTTTTTTTTCCGCATTATATTTTCTGTATAATTGAAATATCACAAGTTATGCGTAGTTCAATCAATTAGATAATCCAACCTTTGGTTTGGTATAAATTGATTGGCACTTAAATATTGGTCTTTGGTACCGTTCAAGTTGTTTCTCATAATAATCAGGCTCGTGGATTTATATTTGTTTGATTTGATGATTACATTGAGAAACAGAGATATAACTCTTGGATGTATTTCCATTGATTGAGTCTGACTGTCTAGTTGATTCTCTTGGAAATATATTGGAGTTAGTCCATACATATTTCTGAAATGAAATATTGGGTGTAGTTGTTGTACCCCCACTTTTTCATTTGGTATCAGAACGGGCAAACACATTTAAGACCTCATAAGTATGTGTTTGTAGCAATCTGACTCTATGGAAAGTAGTGTTATCTCTGACAAACGAATCACCATAGATAAAAGTTATGTTTCTATGAAATCTATTAAAGAGAAAGACTTGTCTATCTCACATATAGATGAGCATTCTGTTCCTACGAAACATACATGTATTAATATGTGTTACCATGATCATCTTACTAACGAATCTGATTCTGAAGTAGAAAGGGAAGCATCCCAAGAGAGTCCAAAGATTCTAAAACTTGTTGGAATCCAGGCAGTTGAAATCAAGAGGCTGAAACACAAAGTCAATACAATGATTGGTATGGTAAAAGATTGTGATTCTAAATTAAAGGTACTTTGCGAGGAAAACGCCTTTGTTTGTTCTTCACAAACCTTACTCGAGGAGAAAACTCAAAGAGGATGCCTTGGAAATTGAACATCTTTTGAGTAAACTCTCTATTCAAGGGTGTTCCAAAGAGTCCGCTATACCAATCGCTTATGACCTAACTATGATAAATTCAGTTCCAGAAGCTAAATCTTTGTCCCTTCCTATTGGGAAAGATATGCTTATATCTTCCTCTAAACAAGGATTTACCACATCTCATAGAAGGAAGAAGTCTTCTTACGATGTTTTTAATGCTACACACTCTAATCACTTTGGTGATCAGAAAGTATATCTTTTTTGTGATTCAATGGAAGAACAAACTAAAGCTGAATGACAACTACTTTGGTCGGCTTCAACACACCTTAAATTTAATACTCAAAGGTGTAACTGACATTCGGATGTCTAAACCTATCGGTTTTAGTACTCACCCTGTGAACTTTTCTATGGAGGTCATTTCAATTTTTTTATCAAATATTCGAACTAATTGTAGCATTAATACGAATGGTTCAAGGAGATTTCAGAAAGGTCCTTCTCAATCTAAGATAAAGGATGATTTTCAAGATGTGAGAAAGGTACCAGGAAGTCAAAACAACAATGGAGATATGAAGGACAACCTTAATCTGATAATTGAAGGATACAAAGATCTTATCAACAGGCTATCAAAATGCTCCAACCAAACTTCCTATGGTACGGATTCAAACTTAGTCTCATACTTTGATGATAGTAAGTTTTATGATACCTTTTCACATCAAAAGGGGTTTCCTCCAAAAATTAGAAGAAAAAAGAGGATTAACCATGAACAATATTCATTTGATGAGCATAAAGCTCATACTTGTGTTAATTAATCACAAGGGTTGAATTCTTACTCATAAAAAATACTGTTGAGCGAGATATGCTAATAATTAGGTATACTTATTGGTTAAATGCTTTTTGAATAGTTGAGTTATTTTCTTATCGCTCATAGCTAAAATTTTGTCTACAGATAGCTTTGCCTAAGTATTGTTTTATTTCAAAAATCTCCTTGATTATTCCCTTATTTTTTGAAAATTCTGTCTTTACAAAAATGATTTATGAGCTACTTTTGTGCTCTAAATTTTTCTCTTGTAGAAATATTAAATTTATTGAGCCAAAATATTATGAAATTAGTTTTCACATAGCTAAATTTTGCTATACCTTATAAAGAGGTACTTTTCAGTTTTCGTACGGGTTTCCACTTTGACTTGTCACGAACCAATTTTTAGAAACCCTAAATTTATTCCCTAAGAAACCATTTAAATACCAAGCCTATTGAGTCACGTACGCGTACTCTAGGTTATCGTCTTTTTTGTCAAGAATGTCATCACCTTCTCGCACTTGCGATTTTGTAAAAGGTTTTTTTAATAAAGTATTGTTTTCAAGTCCAAATGGAAGAAGAAGAGAACCCTAGTAGATATTAAATTATTAATCATATCAAATATCAAAATCCTGAAGATTATGATGATGTCTTATGCTACTATGCATATTCTCATCAATATGTACAAAATGAGGATATGGTTTCTGCTGAAGTGGTTCATGATTTTCTTAAATACTTTGAAGAAGTGAAACTGCAACTCGTTGATACTATGAAGGGTCTCGATATGTGAATAACTGATTTGAAAAAGGCTAACTATGACCTTGTTCTCATGAAGACACATGTTAAAGATCTTCTTAATGAGGATATCTTATCTGAAGAAGCAGTGGATGCTGTCAATCACAAGCTCAAAGGACTCAAGACTTGTGAGGATTCCAGAAGTGTTCTTTGATTTTAGTTCATGATCGGTTTTGTTGGTCTAGGAACCTTTTGTTTTTAGCTTGTTGATTTTTATTAAAATCTAGGAAACTTCTTATGAAAATTTATTCTTGTTTTGAGAAGGATAACTAGGGTTTGGAATAGCAATTATTGTGACCACACATAGCTATTGCCAACGATTTTCATCTTGCAATGTTTTAGATTTATTTATTTAGATTCTGAAGTTTAGTTGGAAGATGATTTTGCAGTATTAATCTTTATTGGTTTCATATATTGCAAATAATATTATGGGATATGTGTGTTTACGTCCGTGAACTATGATTGTCCCATATATGTCAAAAGTTAAGTCTATTATGTCATTAAGCAAATATTGATGGAAGATAGAATGAACTTTTGATGTCAAAGATTAAGTCTATGGTATCATTATGCAAATATTAATGAAAAATAGAATGAATCTATGAATATTCCGCAATATTGATCTTTCCCTGATCCAATTCTATATGAAAGTACTGTATGGCTCCGTAAGTTTTCTTTTGTTAAGCATTTCCGATTAAATTAATCATTGAGGTTCCTTTGTGGTTAATTTAATTGAGTTTTCTAGATACAAATTCATGTTTCATGTTTTTTGTTAATGTCCAAATACATCATTTTTTCTTGTAAAAGTAAGGTCGCTCTTGTTGTTCTTTCGGGAATGACATTTTATGGGGGAGAGTTATTAATTGAACTTGTGCTTAATTTCCAAATATTTGTGGGGAGAGCGGTTATGGAATAATTTAGGAGTTATCTTGTATCTTTATAAACTCCTTGATGAATACACTAAGTTTCGACTATGTGAAATCATCGAAACAAAGTTGACTATGGAATATTTTAGAAGTTATCTTGTATCTTTATAAACTCATTGATGAATACACTAAGTTTTGACTATGTGAAATCATCGAAACAAAGTTGATATGTTCTCTTTTAGTCATGAAGTATCTCTATGAGAATTTCATTACGATCCAGCTAGTTTTCGTACCTTTGCCAATTTATATTGACAAAAAGGGGAAAATTATTGTGTAGTTCACACTACAAATACATATGGTTTACAGATCATTATGTAAGGGGGGGGGGGGGGTTTCATTGTGAGATAAAGTATTGACTAAGGGGGAGTGATACATATCACCAAAGTATTGTTGTCAAAGTTGTGATACAATTGGACTTTGATGGTGTGTAATAATACTATAACAGTGTGTAATAATGATTGAAAACATATATTTTCTTATTATTATGGCTACGGATCTTCAACAACGATGATACTGAGTTGAACACGCTCAAAATCAGTGAAGTACTTGGAAGTGACGAAGATTTCGAGCAATGTTAAAGAACCAGGGAAATCAAACATTTGGATGAGAAGCTACAAAGTTTATTTATTTTGTAATCCATATGTATTGATAGTTTTGTCATTAAAATTGACAAAGGGGGAGATTGTTAGAGCACTAGTCGGTCGAACTCGCAAGCGTTGCTATCTCAAGCTTGTTTGTCAAGTTTAGTTGTCAAAACTATAAGTCTCGATTTATAGTCTACTTATAGCTATGTCTCAGATTAGGATAGTATGTGCAGTTGAGCTTTAGACTTCACAACGTTCATCGATTGAAGACGAAGAACTACTAAGGGGATATTGTGGCACTTCATCAACAAAAGGTATGTGGAGACTTGAACTCATCTATCACTCAGAAGTCTATTTTTGTTCTATCTCCTATTGAGACAAATATCGTATAGCTATATATAATTTATTTTATACACATTTGATATTTCAAGCTGAGTTAAACTCGCTTACATATTTCTCGAAATATGTGTTGGTAAGATTTCGCTTTAACTAAGTTCATCTTATATTCTTGACGAAAGTCAAAAGATGATCATGTGAAAATATCCTGGTAACATCTTACATGATTTGTGTGAGACAGTCATTTGATGTAGACTCGGAATGTTTTGTATTGATCGTTTGATTACTTCAAAATTGCTTTGAAGCTAATAGTTTGTGTGAGACATCTATTCCCATCTTCTAAGAATGTTTCAATGATTAAAATATGAGTTTAGAACAACTAACAATTGATTGGATGTAGCACAATATGCGTACTTGTATGCTAATTGTTGCAAGTTATTCCAAGTGCGGGAACTTAGTATGCATACCCATATGCTTACTGGTTTATTAGTTGAAGTCCGGGAACTTAGTACGCATACCCGTATGCTTACTGGCGTCACATTTCCGGTCCGGGATTTTGGTATGCGTACCCATTTGCATACTAAATCAAATGAGATCGGTCGTGAACGACAGTATGCGTACCCGTTCGCATACTTGAGTGGGTTAAGTTCTAAAATCGGTTGTTCATGAATAAATACATTTATATAATATGGAATGCAATGTTTGCGAACCGTGGCGAAAATGTTCTTGAATCGATTCAAGTGAATCAAAACATATTTTGCTTCAATTGTGTTTTGTATACTTCTATGAGAATATAAACAATTTAACAACTCTATTACTAATTTTGTTTGAGTCATTTGAACTAGTTGTGGTTAAGATGAACAAGGTTGATATGAAAGTGTTCATATGGCTAACTTCGGTTAACTATTTTTGACCCAACAAAGTGTACACGTTCAGGTAAATTTATCCATATCTAAATGAAGGTACATTTCATTTGTGTGTAACAAGCTAAGTTCAATCTAACAGTTGAAATATATTAGCTTGAATATAATCAGGTTTTCATTTAACGATAAATATTGAATGCTTTATTACCAAGGTAACATTGATTGCAGACCCTGATTTGAAGACCATATAAGGGAGAACTCTCGCAATTAGAAAACCTAATCCACACACCTCATGTGTGATACTAGTTGAGACTAGAGTTGATTCTCCTTTAACCCAGTTTTTTCTAAAACCATTATTATAGGTTAACGACTTAAAGACTTCATTGGGATTCTGAAGCCAGACCCAAATATTTTCTCTATAGTTGCGTGTTCTGATATTACTTTGTTCTATCATATTGAGTACTATCTTCTCTAAGATTTGCTCGAGATTTAATCTCCGATAGGTAAGATAAAAAGTAATCACAAACATCTTCATCTCATCATTTGTGATTCCACAATATCTTTTTTCGCTTCCATACGATTAACATTATTGTGAGGTGATTGATATTACTAGGCTGTTCTTCGGGAATATAAGTCTGGTATATCAATTGGTTCATGTTCACCTTGATTTATCTAAAAATAAAACAAAAACTCGTAGGTATTTCTGTGGGAGACAGATTTATATATTCAATAGACTTTTCTGTGTGAGACATATTTTTTTTTATCAAGTATTGGACTTTGGGTCGTAGCAACTTATAGTTGTTGGTGAGATCATCCAAGGGAATCAAGTGCGCAGATTCCTGCTGGGATTCATAGGCGTAAAGAATGTGAATGTACCTTGATTAGTGTGAGATTGATTAGGGCTCAACTACATTCCGGTCCGAAGTTAACTTATAGTAGGATAGAGTTTGTAGTAGCTTAGTACAATGTGTTGTTCAAATCTGGACTAGGTGCCGGGGTTTTTCTGCATTTGCGGTTTCCTCGTTAACAAAATTCTGGTGTCTGTGTTATTTCTTTTCTACATCATTGAAATATCACAGGTTGTGTGTAGTTCAATCAATTAGATAATCCAACCTTTGGTTGTTGATATAAATTGATTGGCACTTGAATATTGGTCTTTGGTACCCTTCAAGTTATTTCTCATAATAATCAGGCTCGCGGATTTCTATATGTTTGATTTGCTGATTACATTTATAAAGAGAGATATAACTCTTGGATGTATTTCCATTGATTGAGTCTGACTATCTAGTTGATTTTCTTGGAAATATATTAGACTTTGTCCATAAAGATTGCCGAAACAAAATATTGAGTGTGGTTGTTATACCCCCGCTTTTTCACAAGTTGTTTTCTAAAATTGTTTCATTGGAAATGACTTGGATTGCAATGATATTCTTTTCATGGTATGAAGTTTGTAGACAATTATAAGCCCAAGTAAATTATTATGAAAAGAATAATTATTAAAGGAAACTTCAAACTTTCATTAGAAGAAATAATCTCTCTAACCAAAGGAATTAGCTATAAATGACAGTTCACATGAAGGTAAAAAGTTAGCCTTGAAAAGGAAAAATGAATGAGCCAAATGATAAACATTATCGGTTTTGGCTCATTAAAAATTTTGGGTCATGAACTCATGCTTGAATCTTTGAGGGAAAAAAGAAAAAAAATAGAACCTTGCCTTTGTAGGTTTGCGAACTCGAAAGGATAGAGGTTCACAAACTTAAATACAAAATAGTGTATAGGAGAATTCAAGCCTCGATAGGTTTGCAAACACAAATGGAAAAAAAAAAGGCTTCAAGAGAATATCTTTTATACTAGGTTCGTGAACTACCTATATAGGCAGGAAAACTCAAATACATGCAACGAGACTTTAGAAGATATCTCTTGTATTAGGGTCGTGAATTCGCCTAGACAGGTTCGCGAACTCAAACGACGATATAACTTCAGAATATTTTCTTTTTCTTTTATAGGTTCACGGTGATGGGAATGATGAAAAGATTATATAGTCACGGTAATAAATAATAAAGTATTTAAAGAAGGGTTAAAAAGGAAACAGTGTTTTCTCTAATTTCTAAAATTTTCTCAACGAAAGATATTCACTAATAAGAGGAAAAAATAATAATATTCAAAGGTTATTAACTTGCGAAATCTATATCGGAATTTTAATGTAGATTTTACATAAACCAGTATCGGAAAATGAACCAAGACCATAGTCTCGCGAAAAAAATAAGCATATTTTTTAAATTAGGGTTCGGAAAAATAGATTTGGGTTTTATTTATAGAAAATAAAAATTGGGATTACAAAAATCCACTGATAAGATATTTTTCTTGTTTTTATTGAAATTGTGATAATTGAGATGATTCTAATAAAAACCATATATATATACTAGATCTTAAACCGTGTTGTAACGACACGGGATGTTTTGTCTCTAATACGATATTGTTCGCATTCCTCTTGCTTTATTTTATTCGCGAGTAATTATTTTGATATTCAAATAGGTTTTGGGAAACAAAATGGGTTACCTGATCTTTTTATTTTTTACTTAAGCATGTTATTCCAATTTATTATCTGGACGGAGTAATAATGTTGTGCCAACATGAAAATAAAATAAAAAATACAGTAAATAAAAAATTTCCCCATTTATTGTTCCATCATACCATAATTTCAAACTTCAAAAAGAATATTTCATCTAACAATACATATACCTAAACTGTCAATCCAACTCCATGATGTTTATGAATACATTTGTTTCGAAATTATTGATAACTAAGGCTCTAAGGAGTGAAGCAAAAACCCATAATATTTTCCCTACTATAGATAAACACTATTTATTTATTTTTTGCAAATGTGAGAGTTATAAAAATGAAGAACCCTTGGCTATTGGAAGGCTGAGATATACACATGTGAGTTGAAAAAACAAACTTATAATAGTAAATCAAAACATGTGTAAGATTCTTTCCCAATCATATTGATAACATAAAATTGAAGAAATTCGTGGATAAAAAGATTTCACACCAACTATGCTAAGTAGTGCATGAATGAAGTTCTCACATCCAGTGTTACTCAAGTAATTTGGAGTTTTAAAGAGCATAGTCATATTGATATTTGTATCTACATAAATTCAACTAGCCTTCCGAAGAAAAATTATTAGTTTCAAGGTAGAGCCGACACAAACTTCTGTCGCCTTCAATGTATACAATACACATTGGGTTTAATCGGCCTTGAGATTAAACAAATACCCCAACATTGGTCAAATAATGTCTACAAATACGGGATCGAAACAAAGTGCTAATGGGAAAAATGAGAGACTAACATCAATTCTACAAATAAAATACCCTATATGTATCAAAGTTTGTTAACCAAACATGTATTCAAATTAAAAAGTCATCAACTTAACACAAAAATATAAAAGAACCCAAGTTAAATCAATACTTGCATAAATAAAACTTATAAGAGAATTTTGTAATTATTAAATACCTTTAAAATCACTATTAGAGATTTAATTGCATGCCTCTTTAAAAACTACGGTAGGACGAAATCACCAGATTAATCTGTAGAAATTTCACTGGTTATGTAGCAATTCAGAGAAGTTTATACTGGTGGTGATGCGTTCCATCTAAGTGTTGTTCGATTGATTATTTTTTTAGAAGGTTTCGGTTTTCATTGGAGAAACCGAGAGGGAGCGTTTCATTATATTCATTATCATTTAGAAATCCAAGACCAACTCGCCCTCTGCTTACGGGATCTCAATACAACCTTAAATTTATCTATTGGACGGAGAAACCTTGATACTGAATATGTAGTTTTTAGTGTTATTTATTATATAACGTGACATCCAAATGTTTTCTTCTTCTTCTTAATTTTCATGTATTTTAACCGAGTTTATATTAGCATTAAGACGATCAACCACATTTCTAATTTATAGTGTTATCCTTTTGTAGCAGCACATAATTAACATAGTCAAATACTACTCATCAAAACCGGCCAGTACCACAAACCACCATATATCACTTCTTTTTCCACCACCACCATTTTACATCCCTCGTAGAATATTGGTCACACTTATAACTTTTAATCCCACACGTCATGTATAAAGTTTAGATTTAACAAACTTAGGTCGTCAATTAATTTATTCAACTATATGTTTTTTGTTAATACTGAAAATCATGCGTACGAACGGTTACCAAAGATAGCAGTGGTACCAAAAACAACCATTTTGTCTTATATGATTTGGTATCATCCCAAAAGTATTTGTTATCCGCCTTTTTTGATCGCGTCAAAAACAACCAACTATACTTTTCACAATACAATGTTACCCGTCATGTAATTTTTTTTATTATTTTTGATTCAAAAATAAAAAACCAATACCACCGCCATTAAAACCATCCAGCGCCACTATTTCTTCCACCAAAACTAATGTTATCGCCTCCACCACTTAGTAACACCTTCCAATGCTTCCACCACTTATTTATTCCTCTACTACCACCACCACCACTAATATCTATTGAAATAATTTTTGTCAAAATTATTATTTATTGATGGAGATATGTATTAATATTAATTAAGGTATATTTATGATGTAAAATTAATAAATCATTTATCATGAGAAATTAATGAGACATCAATTAATAAAACACTTATACTAATTAATATTTAAGTTGAACAAACCATAACCATAGATTTATCTTGTCTCTAGACAAATCACTTATACTAATTAATAAAATACTTATACTAATTAATATTTAAGTTGAACAAACAACCACTGTTGATTTATCTTTTCTATCAATTCCAACCAAGGTGGAACAATGGTTAGAGGCCACTCTTATGACACAATAGGTCATGAGTTTGAACCTCCTTGTTATAATTTTTGAAATTCCATATCTTGACTTGAGTATTCATTTTTAATTCATAATATTGGAATGAACACCACGTGTGCGACTTGTAGGGTATGGCACAGAGAACCACAACCTTTGATTTATCTTTGCCAAGGATAAATCCTAACACTTATACTAATTAATATTTAAGTTGAACAAACCATAACCATAGATTTATCTTCTCTCTAGACAAATCACTTATACTAATTAATAAAATACTTATACTAATTAATATTTAGGTTAAACAAACAACCACTATTGATTTATCTTTTATATCAATTCCAACCAAGGTGGAACAATGGTTAGAGGCCACTCTTATGACACAATAGGTCATGAGTTCGAACCTCCTTGTTATAATTTTTGAAATTCCATATCTTGACTTGAGTATTCATTTTTAATTCATAATATTGGAATGAACACCACGTGTGCAACTTGTAGGGTGTGGAACGGAGAACCACAACCTTTGATTTATCTTTGCCAAGGATAAATCCTGACCACCACTCAGATAGGCAAAGTTAGCTAAGATCCGCTTTATACTATTGATATATATATATATATATATGTATATAGAATATTTTAATGGTGATCAAGATTATATACTGATTAATCAAATCCAATAATTTATTAGTGATGTGACCATATCATAAAACACGTGAATGTTAGAATTAGTTGATATAAAAACATGACTATTCTGCTGCTCTAGTGGGATGCATGATGGAGTGAAAAAACTTGGTTCATTTTCCTTCAATCTAGTTGTTCACTATGAGACTATGGTCTTCACTTGATTGAGAAATCAATATCGAAATTGTAATGTAGATTTTACATATCCTGATAGCATTCCATTATTGATTGGTAGCAAGTTCTCAATGGAAGCCTGGTATTTTGCCAAGAACTGCTCTTTGAAAGAGAAGACTTGATGGAGCTTGTCACCACAATGGAGAAAATTTGAGGCAGAATTGTTTTTTCAAAAGTAAACCTTCCTACCCCAAAACATAAATCATTAGTAGTATAACTTTCACCATATCGGATATTACCTACGAGAAGATGACATATAAATCATATGGTCTAATAACCATTAGCGATAAAAGATAATTGGATTAAGTATAGGATTACACATACCTTTTCCATGGATGAAATTAAATCTGTGAGAAATACCTCACGAAAAAAAGGTAGCTACATGTTAAACAAAAAGTTACGATTTAATAGAGTTTTTGTTTATTTTACTAATGGTTTGAAACCAATTAGATGAATTTTAAAAAATCTCATTTCCTTGGTTGTATTCAAGATACCTCGCAAGGTTCCATACAAAGTTTTCAATGTATTTTTGTGTTGGACCCATAAATAAGCCACGTATATAACTTGAGATGATGTGCATGCTATAATCTGTAACAAAAAATTAAATCAGTTTAGGTTGTGCAATATACAAGAAACTGGTATCTTTGTAAAACTCAATTTGAAACCGTTATTCAACGCACAAATCCAAACCCAAAACACAATGCAACTCTCATATTAAATCACTTGAAAATTACCGCTACAATGACAACTGCAAGCATGTAGTCCAAATATCGGAGCACAATGTGCACCACCATGAAGGTTGTCACGGTCAATGACATAACACGCCCAATTTTTAATCAAACAAAAGTATTATATATAGATTAAAGACCAAACATAGAACAAAAATAATAATAAAAAGGATCTTGATTTTCACATGGAATGTGTCGTACCCTGTCATGTGATCGTACTGTGGAATCCCTAGCGCAAAGAGACAGGGTATATCTTGTGACCTAAATGTCAACAATATACCCCCCACCCACCCCCACCCCATGCGAAGACTCTGAATATCTACAATCACAACATAAAGAAGCAAAATATTAATTATAGTGAACATGTAAATTGTATATATATAACTGACAAACTTCCTAAAATACAACATCTGATAAATATACAATGACTGTATCACCATTAGTCTCAAACACATATTAAAAGACATATGTGTTTTTTTCTTGTCCATCTTATCTTATCTTATACTATAATAAAGAAAAGACCCATTTTTGGGTGGTTTTGGTGTAGCACTGCGGAATGTCTAAATTGACCCTCAAATAATCTTACTAATATAAATAAAAGAGTTAATTGTTTGGTGAAACCTTTTCACATGACAACAATATCCCTATTAAATAAGTCTTTAATCAATGTTTGTATATTTATAGGAATACCATTGTTTTAAAAATAGATCAAAAAAATTAAAACTTAGATATCTTTAAAAATATATATCGGATTTTTGTAAAATTAATATATTTGGAAAGCTCTTTGAATTATCTACATAATGATTACAAACAAGAATATTAAATTTTTATTTTAAGATTTTTTTTCTTCATTATTATCAAATTTGGTGTTGTTAAAAGAATCCAATTCAAGCATGTGCATCGCACATGGGGTATTACTAGTTTAGATAGGCCAAACACCATTAATCTTCAAGATGGCATGTTCTAATATTTTTTAAGTTTTGATACGTATTCATTTCTGTTATAAACAAAGATAACTAAGACTTATCATGATATTATCAAAATTATTACCATTTGTATTTTGATATGTTGCATGATAATCTTTAATTTTACTTTTTTTTAACGAATATTATTATATATATATATTATTACCAAATATATATATATATATATATGGTCAATCAAAAAAATTCGATTTATTCAAATCAAAATCGTGATTACAAGAATAACAAAAACATCAAAGTACAAGATAACCAAAACCCTAATACAGATGAAGATATCATTTACAAGTAAATCGCGAAGAGAAAGAGTAGTAAATGCAAAGATATCCAAATTTTTGTAACTATAATAGGGAAGGATGATAGTAGGGCTATTTTGCGTTTACTCCCCTGTAAAGATCGTTAATTTGCGTTTCCTCCCCAAATAAATCTAAATTAGCGTTTCCTCCCAACGTTACTTTTTCCATCCAACTTACAGTTTGTTGAGTCAGCATAATTGTACGCGTGGCATATATAAAATTTATTTTACTAAATTTTCTAAAATACCCTCATCTTCTTTGGCTGATCCTGCTGGTATATCACCTTCAACAACAGATCAAGATACCCAAATTCCACAACTTAATTTAATTTACCAACTACACACCGTAAATCATTCTATCAAATACAAACACAAATAATCACTAGATTGTACCAATTAATATTCAAGTCATAGAGATAATTTGTTCAAATCCATTTGACATCGATGTAACATAAATCAATTAAAAGTGGAGAATCGTAACAGAAATCAATTAAAAGTGGAGAACCATGAGAAATTATTAAAGAAATTAATTAAAACTGAAAAAGCGGGGGTATAAAAACCACACTAAATAATTCGTTTGGAAATCTGTATGGACTAACACCAATATACTTTCAAGAGAATCAACTAGACAGTCAGACTCAATCTTAAGAAAAGTATATCAAAGAGTTATATCTCTAATTCTCAATTCAATTCGCAATCAAACAAATAGGAATTTTCGAGCCCGATTGAATATAAGAAATAACGTGGACGGTATCAAAAACCAATATCCAAGTGTCAATCAATTTAATCAATAACCAAAGGTAGGATTCCGGATTAATTGAGCTTACGTACAACCGGTGATATTTCAATTATAAAGATAAACAATATAACGTGGAAAAGAAATAACACAGACACCAGAAATTTTGTTAATGAGGAAACCGCAAATGCAGAAAAACCCCGGGACCTAGTCCAGAATAAACACACACTGATTATAAGTTGTTACACCAATTTCCTACTACCTATTCGGACTAGATGTAATACATGCTTCAGCTGTATTCAAGCACTTGTAGAACTCCTAGAAGAACACAAATTCTTTAGGAATTCTTCTCGTATAACTTCTAGCATAACACAAATTCTCTTTAGAAGTTATTCCCGAAAATATTCTGGCAGAACAAAGTTCTCTTCAAAATATACAACAACACGGTTGATGTTTTTCGATCTGTTGTTTTCACAAAACACCGAATTGATTTCCCTTTAGATGTAAATCAAGGTTTTGGAAATCTTGTGATTTTTTTGAACAACTACCAGATAAAAGTAGAGATATAGAAATAAACTTGTGGATTAGGGTTTTAACTTACAATCAGTATGCGTAGACACAAGGAGTCCGTGAACCTGATTTTGGTAAGTGAACTTGGGCGATTCCAAAGATCAATTTCCAAGTTAAGAAAACCCTAATAATTCTACAACAAGACCAACTAGAATAAATCTAGAGATATCTTGTTTAAAACTTCTTAAGGATTTTTACGAGATACCTTAATCGAAGTTTTTCTTTCTAGATTCCGATTACGACTAACAAGTGTTGGTATACGATCGAAAACTGAAATCTATCAAAACCTAGGGTTTATGATGAACAACTCTTGAATGGTTTTATATCATAAGATAAAACCTTAGAATAGACAAGAGGTGAAAAACCTAGATTACAAGTTATATAATCAATCACGAAGATTAAATCCAACTCGGCTTTGTGATCCCCAATACAAAGACTTTTATCTCACTCTTGTTCACGAAGAACATAAGACATGGAAAACAAACTTATGAAGCTTACACCAATTTTCCAAAGGGGATGAAAATGTGTAGCACTCACGAACCTTTTATTTCAAGACTCTCCTAATTTTTGGAGTCTTTCCTAAGTTACAACTCTTGCCAAAATAATTAATTAGCAAATATTGTATTTATTTGAATAAATCACATTTTAATTTAGGAAGGAATCACAAACACTTTAATATGGTAATCAAATATGTTTGGAGCAATAGCTATCTTGAATAGATAAGGAAACATCATAAACATGACCAAAAATGGCTTCTAGTCACGTATTTGGGCTCAAGTCCTGAACCGTTACAACAGTTCGTGGACTGTTTCCTACTAACGAACTGTAACAATTACAACAACACTTATAATTGTTACTTTAATAAATCACTCATAACTTCGTCGTTATAACTCAGAATTGAGTGATTCTTGGCTCGTTGAATTCGTAAGCTCATTCACTATAACATGAGAATCTTTCCATGGATAAAGGTTATTGTCACAAAAGTATTGTCTCAAATAACCTCGAGTATATATACATAAATGTACATTTACCGTCATAGGAATTGTTCCATAGAGTGAGCATTTGTTTCGATAGATTAGAAATGTAGAATTGAACAAGAATCCAAATGAAATCAATTACCACATATCTTTGTTGATGAAGTCCTTGTTGATGTCTTCTTGTAGTCATCAAACTTCATCCTCAAGGATAGCTTCGATTCTACTTCTTAGACTTAATCTAGTCTAAAACTATCTTTAGTATACTAAATCAAGAATGCGTTTTGGAAACTAAATTGACATACCAACACTAGTGGGTTCAACCGAGCAATGCTCTAACAATCTCCCCCTTTGTCAATTTTAATGACAAAACCATTTTACATATGGATTGTGCTTGTTAAAAGCATTACAGCTTCAAAAACATACATGCTTGATTTCCTTGGTTCTTTAACTATGCATGTGTTCATCCTGTACTTGTTGAAGATCCATCATAGTATTATTACACAACATCAAAGTTCAATTGTGTCATAACTTTGACAATAATACCACGGTGATATGTATCACTCCCCCTTAGTCAATACTTTATCTCACAATAAAAATCAGTCCCCCTTACATAATGATCCGTAAACCATATGTATATGTAGTGTGAACTACAACCCATTTTTGTCAATATAAATTGGCAAAGGTACAAAAATTGTGGGATCATAATGAAGTTCTCAAAGAGATTATTCATGACTAAAAGAGAACATATCAACTTTACTTTAGATGATATCACAGATTCGAAACTTAGTGACTTCATCAGGGAGTTTATTAAGATACAATTTAACCCCTACATGTTCCACAACCGCTTCTCCCCTCAAAGATATAATAATTAAGCACAAGTTCATTTAAGAACTCTCCCCCATAAGATGTCATTCCCGAAAGAACAACAAAAGTGACCTTTCTCAAGGGAGAATGATTTATATATTGGATTTTAGAAATCCCATAAGGAGATGATCAAGTATTGTGATCATCTTTTCTAAGATACAAACTTGTAAAAACAAGAATTGATATGCTTAGAAGGAAGAATAACCTTTTCCACAAGGATTTACACCAAGAATGGTTACCATAAGTGTATGAAAAAGTTTCTTTGACAATAAAAACCAACATCCAATGGCTTTGATTATTGCTTCTAACATGTTATACTTAAGAATTTCAATCACAATTCAAGTTAGGTAATTAAGAATCATATACGTGGTATTTAGACATATTCATATTAACCGTAACTAGATCAAATGACTCAAATGAACTAGTTAGAGAGTTGTTCAATTTCTTAAATCTCATAGAAGTATACAAGACACAGTCGAAGCAAAATCGATTTTGATTCACTTGAATCAATTCATGAACATTATAGCCACGGTTTGCAAAGATTACATTCCTTATTATATAAATGTTTTAGTTCATGAACAATCCGATTTTAGAAAGTAACCTTCTTAGGTATGCAAACGGGTATGCATACCTAAGTAACCGGATTGACACTACACCATATATTGGGATTAGAAACTCAGGTTTGCAACATCTTATGAGCTATTGCGAATTCTAGTTGCTAAAATTTCGCAACTGTTTTAAACAGTGACTAAACCCGCAAAAGTTTGATTATGTTGCGATTCGCAACTAAAATCTGTTGTACGCGTGCTAAAAACCCGTGTAGCTGGCTACACTTTAAAAACAGTTTCAGCCATCGTGTGAAAAGCTAGTGTGCAGGATATTTTACACCCTAATACATTTGGGCAGGATTTCTCTTTACTTCCCCCTATTTTTTCCCTATACGACCACTTCTCCTCCACTCGTTTTTTATCTCTTTCTATCCCTCTCTCTTTATTCTCTCATGTACTTAAACTAGATCCAAAAATTGAGTGAAGAAGAGACTTTATTTCTGTTATCAATTTATCACCTACTCACTGTGTAATTCTCTCTCACCGTGCTTTGTGTTAGATTCAAATTTTGTTTTTGATTTTAGTTTTACTTTCGATTGTTAGGTCTAACTTATCTTAGTTATATTGTTGCAGTTGGAAGAACTAATCATTAGCAGCTAATCATGGTAATCTTAGGTATAAAGTTTCTTGTTTTTGTTTATTTTTGTTTCTTCTTTAAAGTTGAAATTTAGGTTAGATGAAATCTGGGTGTTTGATAATTGCTTTTTATGAATTTGGGTGTTTGATTTGGGTATTTGATAGATGAAATCAGATGTTGAATGTTGGTTTTATGTTAAGCTACTTTCATTTTGGGTATTTGTTATATTTAGGTATTTGTTTATTTTCAATTTTGATAGATTTAGGTATTTGTTTATTTTCAATTTTGATTTGATTTTTTTCTTGGCTTTTAACCCCTTATCATCTGTTTTATTATAAGTTAGGATTTTCTTTAGTATAATCTAATATCTCTAGTGTGTAGATGTTTAAGCTGGTGGTTACTCCACCTTTTTTGCTGCTGCTCTTATATACGTGTTTTTTCGTCCCTGTCTATATAAATTTGCACCTAGTTTAGTTAATATTGGTACTTTTCACTACTAGGCATATTTCTGTTTTTTTGTTGTTTCTTATATGCTAAAGTACTCAATATCTGAAGCATATATAAACATCTACCTTGAATGTATATCGATATTTTTTTTTGAAGCATATATATTAGTACTAATCGTCTCTACTAGTGATAACTTGTTGTGGCCGAGTACAATTTCATCTTTTACTCTTTCATTCACATTTGCATTTTCATTACTGTGACTGCCTGCCTTTTCTATCTTTAATTCCTCATGCTATAACTATATCTGATTCTTTCTTCAACCTCTTCTCTAACTAGATATCCTAAATCTATTTTGTAGCTTCATTTACATAATATATCTCTTAGCTTGAACAAACTGCTGGCCCTCTGCATTCGATACCTCTTAACTTGACTCCAAAATATATTCTCCCTGTAAAGCTTCACGTCTCTGTGATTACCAATTAGCCTAATAGTCTGACAATACCTAATTTTGTATGCTACCTTGTTTTTCGAAATTTGATCTCTATAATAGCATCCTACAGGTTCCTTTGTTATAATATTTTAGTATATAAAATCCAGGATAATATGTGTGTTTGATGTGGAAAAATGCTATATATTGTATTCTAACAGGGTTGTTAGTTACTCTCTCGCTCTCTATAACTTATATTTCCAGGGGATTTCAACCATATGTTCTCACTTTTAAGCCTTTCCATCCCTCGCTTCTCTAATCTCTTCTTACTCATCTAATTGTGGCCTTAATTTTCTGATTCGTCTGTATCTTTCCTGGTTTTGTTCATTTGCCTATTTCTGTAGCTTTTATGTTAAGTAATTGTATATAAGTTAGTAATTGTAAGTAATTGTATGACTTTTTAACTATTTCTCCTTTACTTTTTGTAGTTGCAGGATTTCCCACACTACACCCTTGTTAAGATCTTGCTATAATCAACTCATAATTGAAGATGAAAAACGACACTTTCTTATTTTGGTTTCAGAAATGTTTACAGAAATGGAGGAATTCATGATTACAACTATTCTCTTGAAGTTTCTCTCTCCTCAAAGCTTTCTTAACTCTCAAAAATACATCATCCTTTTCTGGACACATTGGGTCTATATTTATAGGGTAGTTACATAGTGGATGACAGCTGAGTTTCCCTCTTTTTTCGGGTTGATTCTGCGACTGTACCGCAATAGTTATAATGTTAAATCTCGCAAGTTTTGTATCCATCGCAGAACAAACATATTTTTCTCAAGTTTTCTTTAATCGTCAGTTATTACGTCATTCTTTTGAAGGCTTTTGTGACACTCGTGAAATGTTGTTGAAAATCTTGCGGTGATGCTCGTTGGGAAGTGTTGTTAATCTCGCAGAGAATAGATGTAGCGATATTCTGGTCCTACACTTTTATAATTGAATTCTAGTATGATATAACTAGGTATATCATAAGTATATGTATTAGTTCTTAGAATTGTGTTGTTAATAAATCTAAATGTTTCTGCAACTCTTATGCTATCATAATCTTTATCCAAAGTTTGTCTTAAATAGGTTAGCTCGAATGTGTAATTGAATTATTATGTGATAATATAAATCATAAAGTTTAACATATGCTATTCTCATCTCTGTTTATCATCTGCATCTAGGTCAGTTAATAGGTTTACCAAAAGTAAGTACCCTACTATATTAGTTATACCTCTGCTCTCTATGTATGATGTATCTAATCTTTTTTATGTATGTTGTATCTAATATCTGAAAGTCTTTTAAGCATCGTACCTTCAATGTATACCTGTCTAAGATAATAAGATAAAGCTCTCATAAATAGAAAACAAAAGAAGATTAAAAACTGAAAAGAACCCTCTCTTTCTCTCCCTGTTTACTTTTTTTTTCTTCAAATTTGGGTTTTTGATAGATGATAATAGATTTTCAATGATTGTTTGTTTGTTAAGATGGTTGTTTCATGTTAATTTCACTATGTCAAGTTTTCGGTAATATTGTCTTAGTAGGTTAACTGTTCGATAGATTTTCTTATAGCGTTGTTGTTTGTTCTTTTTGTTTATGAGCACTGCTTTGTTGGTTTCCCTGAACTTGTGATTCTAGTATCTTTTTAAGTTACAATTTGTTAAGTAGTTTCCCTGAACTTGTGATTCAAGTATCTTTTTAGGTTACAAGTGTCGAGAGAATAATGTTCTTTATATACTCAAGTCTGTCCTGTATTGAATCTATCTTTCTTAATATTCAATCGAATACAAATTGTTCAGCAATGTAGATTCTTAGTGAATCTAGTAAAAACTGCTCCAAGAGTGTACTATGCTAGTGCTCATGCTCATTTAGGAAGAACTGGAAGCAGCAGTGATGACTTGGATTATGTTGCTTAGACTCTTGTTTGTTTTATACATTGTTGTCTTCCTTAGCTAGTCATTTTCATATCTTTACTAGATTGTTTAGTCATGTGATTCTACTACACTTCTATTTTTTTCTTTCTAAGTACTCAAATAGAAATGTTGAATATATCTATTAAGAACTGAGAATTTCATGCTTGTAAGAATGGACCTTCCCAAATAGCATGGACAACCTTACAACTCATACATAGTTGGTTACTTAGCATTGTATTCAGAGCTTACCAACAACTCATATAGATAATTCTTTGTTTAGAACCTTATTTAGAGATTACTGATAATAGTGTGTTAAACAATCACAATCCATTGTTTAGAACTGATAATAGTGACAACTCATAGATAGTTGGTGAATATTATTGATTTGATTGCTTCATGTTAAGATGGTTTAGATTTGGGTCATTGGGTGTTTGTTTATTTTGGTTTTTGGATTAGTTTCAATATAAAGAATCACACAGGAACTGAAAAAATCAAGATAATATTGTAAGTAAATTTAAAAACTTAAAGAACCATCTCCCTCTCCCTCTCTGTTCACTTTTTTACATTTTTAGTTCAGTTCTATGGTGGTTTTACAGTCCTAGGTATTTGGTGATTTTACTGTGTAGTTGTATGGTGTTTTTGTAGTCTTAGTCTTAGTTGTTTTACATGGGCTGGTTATAGCTTATTCTCTTTTCTATAAGAAGAGAAATTTATCTCCATATGACAGGGCTTCGACAACCCTGTAACCACAAGGTCTAATTGTTTATTGTTTAATCTTTTAAGTCTATATTTTGAAGGGGAATATGTCAGTTGATATCAACAAGATGTGGATGGATAGTGATCGTAAGTCTCCAGAATACATAGAAGGTGTAAAGTCATTTATAGAGTTTGTTAAGAATAATGGTGGTGGGAGTATGTTTTTTTCATGTCCTTGTAAACGATGTGTCAATGGTAAAGGTTCAGTACCACTTGGTGAAATTTTATTCCATTTGCTCAAGTATGAGATTGATTCTTCGTATACATTGTGGCGTTTCCATGGTAACAGTTCTGAAGTAAAAGCACATCAAGTACACAGGGGTAATACTTCAACAGATGGTGTAGATGCCAATGTGGGAGATATTGCTGATGATATTGAACCTGTAGTCGATCCTTTAGTGGACCATATTGTCGGTCCTTCAGTTAATCTAACAAAAGATGATGTAGATGAGAATGTTGGTGGAGGTGTTGATGAGAATGTTGGTGGGGGTGTAGATGGGAATGCTGGAACCAGCAGGAGTAAGAGAATACAGTATCTACATCAACGTGCAAGAGAACCTTTGTACCATTCATGTCCTAAAGGAAAAACAACTCTTTACGCTGTTATAAAACTGAATAACATCAAGACGCAATATGGATTTTCAGACAACGGTGTAACTGCAGTCTTAAAGTTGATGAAAGAGTTGCTCCCTGAAGGAAACACGTTGTCGTGCAAGTTCCCTGAAGTTAAAAAGATGATTGAAGAACTAGGTATGGATTATATAACGTATGATGAGTACGTAAATGACTGCATCTTGTATTGGAAGGATAAAATTACATTATTTAAGTGTCCAGTTTATCAAGAACCTAGATACATAAAAGTTTTCAATGATGAGAGGAAACTTACCCAAGTTGTGCAAAAGACAATAAGACATTTTCCGATAGTTGAAAGGCTGAGAAGGTTTTACAGTATACCATGGATAGCAGAGGCAATGTATTGGCATTCTAAAGAGCAGTCAGATATGAATGTGATGCGACATCCAATTGATTCTGCAGCTTGGCGGTGTGCGGATAAGTTTTCTCCAGAGTTTGCTAAGGAGCCGCGGAATGT
Source organism: Papaver bracteatum (assembly GCA_023529315.1). NCBI lineage: Eukaryota > Viridiplantae > Streptophyta > Magnoliopsida > Ranunculales > Papaveraceae > Papaver > Papaver bracteatum. The sequence goes on from JAJJWX010003108.1 coordinate 611,298, forward strand.
TACACTTGGAATAGCGACAGATGGATTGAACCCTAATGGATGTTTCGGTTTGAGTTACAGTTGTTGGCCGGTAATTCTGCAGCCTTACAACCTTGCTCCTTTGTACTGTATGTTGCGAGAATTTTCAATGTTGGCATTATTAATATCAGGCCCAAGAGCACCAGGGAAAGATATGAGCACTAGGGAAAGATATGAATTTTCAATGTTGGCATTGTTAATATCAGGCCCAAGAGCACCAGGGAAAGATATGTCTATTTAGAGCCATTGATAGATGAGTTTAAGCTCTTATGGAATAAAGGTGTACTAGCATACGACGCCTTCACTAAGACTGAATTTTTGATGAAGGCGAGGTTGTTATGGTCTATCCATGACTTCCCGGATTTGGGTACCTTATCTGGATGCGTTACTCATGGGTATTATGCGTGTCCGACTTATGGAGAAGCGACAATTGCTGAGTGGCTTCTATACAGTAAGAAGATCGGTTACATGGGTCACCGTAGATAGCTTCCAGCAAAACACAAGTAGAGATGATAGATTGAATTTCGCTGGAGGGGTAGAACACGGAACAGCTCCATGGCCATTAACAGGGTTGCAGGTTGAACATATGGTACGTAATATTAAATGCAAACAAGGTAAAGGAAAACAACTAGCTAGGAAACGTAAAAGAGGATCTGAATGGGGCAATGAACATGGTGCTGATGAAGAAGAAGAGGCAGCTGAAAACAATCTGTTTTCAAGAAGGTCCGTCTTATATGATTTTCCAAATTGGGGTTCGAATTCTGTCTGGCATTGCACAGATGTTATGCACACAGAGAAGAATATCACGGAGCATATAATAAATACTGTGATGAAGAATAGTAAGTCCAAAGATGGTGTGAATGTGCGTAAATATTTGGAAGCTATGGGGATTAAAAAGAAGTTATGGCTGCACACATATGAAGTGACTGATAAAACATCAATGGCAGATGGAAGTTTTGCGATGACGAAAAATAAGAAAGTTGCTTTTTGTACCATTTTGAAGAACTTAAAGGTCCCGTCGAATTTATCTTCCAATCTTCGCAACAATGTCAACATCAACCCTCCAGAGATAAGGAATCTGAAGTCTCATGATTATCATGTTCTAATGCAACATCTGTTTTCGTTGCTCGTTCATGTCGCGACTTTACTGCCAAAAGATTTGCGAGTTTCACTTCACCGGATAAGCATATTTTTCAAAGTTTTGTGTGCGAAGGTCATTAACAGAGAACATCTTCTAAAAGCCAAAGCAAGTTTGGTGGAAGCAATGTGTGTACTGGAAAAGAATTTTCCTCCTTCTTTTTCGTTATTAGCATTCACTTGATGGTGCATCTAGCGGATGAAGCTTTAATCTGCGGTCCGGTCAGATTTAGATGGATGTACCCCTTTGAGAAGTAATTGCCGCAACTTACTTTGTCTTTTGATTTATAACTTGAGAAATTGGAGTTACTGAACTAGTTAAATTTTTTGTGACTGATTTTTGCAGGTTAATAAAAGGTTTCAAAGGATTGGTGCGCAATAGAAGGTGCATTGCAAGAGGCTATGTGCTGCGAGAAGCTAGCTTATACTCTATGGAGGACATATCATAGGATGGTGATGGTACTCATAAACATACTCTACATGTATTTCTGGATGATGCTGGCGAGTTTGCTGATGACATGCCTTTAAGTAATGCCAAGGACATCACTTTAAATAAAGTGCAGTTTGAACAAGCTCGCACATGGATACTTTCTAAATATGTTGGCATTGATGACTGGCAAAGGTAATTAAAAGAAGAAATTAGTTTCATATCTGTGAGTAGTTGTTGATATTTGGGTTATTGATCTAATGCTGCCCGAATTTTTATTTGATCGTAGGAAGTATGATTCCTGTGTTAGGTCTCATGGTCAGGGAAATAATTTGTCCAACCAGACCCTAAAGACTTTCCATTTATAGTTACGCGACGAGGTAATAAAGCAGTGTCTTTCCTCATATCTGAACTTATTGTGTACTTATAAGTATAGCTGATGAAACTGACTCAGTTGTTAGAAATATGATAATTGGTGATGAAACTGATTCAGTTCTTATAAAAATGATAATAAAAGTTAACAAGAATCATTTACTACTTTGGTAAATATTCTAAATTATGATAAATTTTTCAGTTACTACTTGAATTCTCAATTCTGGTTATGCAACTAACTTGAACATCATCTTTTGCAGTTGTTAGAAGCTAATAAAACTGATTCAGTTCTTTGGCGACTCACGCAAGGACCTTAGTTCATGGCACAATCTTATGCAAAATACCAAGTCAATGGCTTTACTTTCTCCCCACAAGATTGTGATGTGAAGCGTGTATCACAAAATAGTGGTGTCTCAGTGAAAGCTATTACAAAACATAGAGCTAAGTCGACGGACACAAATTACCTTGAAGATGTAATTACCTATTATGGAGTCATTAAACAGATTATCAATTTGAATTATTTGGAATTTGAAGAAATGATTTTCTATTGTGATTGGGTCAGAGTTGAAGATAAAAGTAATGGGTGCCAAGTTGATGCAACCTCAAGTGTGATAAAGGTTAACTTGTCCAAGATGAAAAGTATCAATAGATTGGTTGATGAGCCATTTATCCTATCATCTGAAACATCCCAAGTATTTTACTCAACGGATCTTTCACCCGAGGGATGGTCTGTGGTGTTGCATTCACCTCAGAAATTAACGTCCTCAGTAGGTAAGCTTGAACTTCCTATAGTTTATTAGTCAGTTTTTACTGACAATGAGAGTTTAGAAAATATCATTTGTGTTGACTCTGTAGTTTAAATTAGAAATCACTTCAGTTTTTATGAATTGTTTGGTTTGATCACTTGCGCTATCTTTTTATGACAAGTCACTTATGTTATCTGTTATGTGGATGGTTTTGTTCTATTGGTGCTTTGTTTTAGCTCTGTTTTCACCTACGCAATCTTAAGCTTTGACATTTGGTATTTTACAGGTTATTATGGCAGCAGCAGTGTAGGTCGATGAATATGGACTACCTATTTCTTCCAACGCAACAAAACTCGGCTACAGGAAGGGTGCCCTGGTTCATACCCATGTTCCTATTTCGTACAAAACCTAGAGGAAAGTACCCGACAAGTACAAGTACGATGTTTGGAATGAACTTAAGGTACAAAATCTACCTCATGACATGATTTCTGCTCATTCTATAGTTAACTTCAGTTAAGGGAGATACACATTTAGGATGCCACTATTTAGCTCTTTATTTTCAGATAACATTTGATTTACCCGAGACTTCCAAGACCATTATGGTGAAGGGGATGTCTGATCCATGGAGGAGATTCAAGCGCGAGTTGCGTCAGACCATTATGATATTTGGAATACTCATCAAGAAAGGATTGATAATATTCCTCCAAATGTAAAGTCAGAGGATTGGATAACATTCTGTGAAAATGAGAATGATGTTGCGGTCCAAAGTAAAAAAGCTATTAATAAGAGGAAAACAGAACAATATGATTACTCTCATACCTCTGGTCGCAAGCCACATTGTTTGGTTAGATCTGAACTGGTAGGTATTTCATTTCAATGATACAACTTACCTCAAATTGTTGTTGACAATGATTAATTCATACTCATTGTGTTTTTGAATCTTGATGGCCGCGAACCCTGAAGAAGAAATCAGTACCTCTGATGTGTGGATTAAAGCTCATTCACAGGAGGGTGGGGTGATTTTACCTAGTGCTCAACCATACTATGCGAGTCAAATTATTTTTCAGTTATATGTAGTCTTCTTTAACTGTATTATACTATCTAGTGATCAGTATTATAAGCAAGTGATTGTGATGCTCAACACTACAGGAACAACTTACAAAGGTGCTAGAAGACATCAAGGAAAAACTAGAAGCATGTACTCCTGTAGAAGAAACTTGTGCAGTGACTTCATTGTTTGGGAAGGATTCAAGAGGATGGGTTCGTGTTGTAGGCCTTGTTTCTCGTACACAAGTTGATCTCTCTGCTTCTGCTCGTGCTAAGGTAGATGAATAAAGTCTAAAGAATGAGCTCTTACTAATAAGGTGGAAGACTTAAGTGGCAAGATAGGAGTTCTTATTGAAGGACTTGGAACATTATGCCATGCAGTGAAGGATATCCAAGATACAATGTCATCATCAGTTGCTGCCTCGAACATGTGTGGAAATTCACATGGTCAGAACTCTTCACAAGATCATGTTGGTTCACCTCAATCAGGTTCAGCAGCTCACATAAGTTCACCTGGTCTTGATGTCTCGCCAGCAGCTCAAACAAGTTCACCTGGTGATGCCCTATCACCTAAGGCTGCACATGGTCCGGTACGGTCCGGTTCTCCTATGGAACCGGTCCCTGTACTTGGTGTTGACCGGGACTGAAATTTGAGGACCGGTACCTGTACTTGTACCTGGTGTTGTACCTGTACCTCCGGTACCGGGTTTTTACCTATTACAGTTATCAATAAAAAAATAAAAAATATCATGCATAAGTTTATCATGATCAAACAATTCTCTTTGATGATGAATTTCAGTAAAACCACATATTGTGCAACCTTCAATCAAAACCACAGCCTCAACATGACAACATTTTGTTTTCTTCAATGTTTTCATGGCACCAACAATCTCAAAGACGGAGGACAATACAACAAATCTCAACAAAAAAACACTAATTAATTGAATCAGATAAATACCCAAGTCATCTAAATCCAAAACAAAAAACAATTAAGTAAAACCAGGTTTAGTGAATCAATTAAACAAAACCTGGTTTACTGATTCATATCAAAATCCGAATTTCACTAAATTGAAACATAATTTCTCAAAAAACCCATACTTAATCCATGGAACCATCTTGTTCACTGCAACAATTCTTCAATCTAAGTTTTAATTTCATACCCACATTCACAATGAAAACCCAAACTCAATTTCTAACCCATAAGAATTTTGGTTCTTCTCAGCAAAGATCTTCCCATCCTTGACTTTAAATACTCCTTCAACAGATCCAAACATGCAATAAACAGTTTAATTAGACATGCAATTGATTATTAAGAACCCTAATTTAATCAAACAAATTTCAAATTACCCAACATCGATGAATGAATTACTGTTGTGGACTTGTGGTTGGTAATTGATGATGGTGGTGGTGGTGGGGGTGAAGAAGATGGTGGTAGTGGTGGTGAATCGATGGAGATTAGAGACAGAGATGGTGAACAAAAAGAAGAAGAAGAAGTGAAGTTCTTCACGTCGAGAAAAGAAGAAGAAGTAGTGAAGTACTCGATGGATAAAATACCTAGGATCAATGGCCGGATTACATCTAATAAATATATCTGACTTATATCAACCGGTACTTATGGTCCGATCTTGTCGGAATTTGCAGAGAACAGGTCCCTCGTACTGGTGTTGACCGGTTCTTAATTCCCAGATCCGTTCTCATACAGTTACACGGTTCGGTCCGGACGTTTTTTGATAGAGTTCAAGTCAAAGACAATCGGTACACCGGGTTATTTGTGCAGCCTTACTATCACCATCTCTATCAGGTGCAGGTATGCATCAGTGTTCATTGTTGAACATGGATGATGATGTAATTGCAACTGGTAAAATTTTTACTGGTGCGTAAGGACTTATGGCTTACGGCTAAGCTATACCTGCTACTCATTTGAAGGTGTTGATCGACGACATTCTCCTGCCAGATGAACGCACCGTAAAAGATAACCAGTTTGTGGAGACCTTTAAAGATGTTGGAATCAGAGGATTCGTGGTTCATCCCAAGAGGTACATCGCATACAATTAAGACGAATTCACTACTTTTTTGGAGATATACTATGAAGTTCTTCATTGATATATCAGCCATCTTGCATCACTTATATATATGTCTAACACATGGCTTCAATTTCTTTTGCTTTTGTTCACACTTTAATATGCATACTCTTATGCATTTATGCATAAGGAAAGGTATTATCCTATTCTCCTTAAGGAAATACTTATATGCAGTTGCGCATAAGAAGTATTTAACTTAATCTAGAAACAACTGATCTTTTTGGTATATGTATGTGAACATAAACCGGTTATGAATATACTTTTCCTTTTCATTGCCTTGTTTCAATTTATCTTATATGTATATATGTGGGTGGTCTTTATGTTATATGTGATTATGCAGGTAGCTTCATTTAAAGTCTGATGAAGCAGTAGTAGCCACTTGGGGAGATGTAAATCCTTGGTAAATACTCTAATTGTTGCACATATATAATTAAGTTTGCATTTATGGAATCTGACCTTCATTTTATATCTAATTGCGAGGTATTATGCTTAATGTTCATTTTTGTTGAGTGAGAAGTGAACTGCACTAGGATCAGCATCAGCCTTGCAGGTATAATTCTTCTTTACGCTTTTAAAAGGAGTCATTAAACACAACTTTATGTAAATGGAGACGTGAACTGCAATTGAAGTTTCAAATCTGTTAAACATGTTCTCATCAGTTTGGTTTTCTCCTTAGAAAAGAATTACCATTCTTTTCTATTTTAGTGGAGTTTGAATTATTATTTTTCTTCGTAATGCTGGATGTGTCATGGACTGTATCTCATGAATGGATATTCATTGTGCAGGTTCTCTTGGGTATCACAGATTCTGAGATAGGATTTCTGGATATAGTTCAGGATTTCTGCGTAGTGTTAATGTTTCTCTAATAGTAAGTTCTCTCTAATCATTATTTCATTATTTCATTTTTTTATGTCTTAAACAAAAAACCTTCAAGTATATTTTGTTTATGGAGTTTGACCTTCAGTTTTGTCTACTTGCGACGTATATGCTTAATGTTCATTTTTGCTGAGTGAGAAGTGAACTGCAGTAGGATCGGCATCAACCTGTGCATGTATAATTCCTTTTTACGCCTTTGAATTCCTTTTTAAGAGTCATTAAACACAACTCTATGTTTAAAATGAAGAAACTGGGTTTCTTTCCTTGTCATATCCGAGTTCTCTATTTTCCTTGCAGTTAATGTTTCACATCTGTTAAAAATGTTCTCAGCTTGGTTTTCTTTTCTGGCAGTTAGTTGATTTGTCATTCTTTTGTACTTCAGTGGAGTTTGAATTTGTTTTTCTTCGTAATGATGGATGTGTCATGGATGGTATCTCATGAATGAATATTCTTTGTGCAGGTTCTCTTGGGTATCATAAATTCTGAGTTAGGTCTTCTAGATAAATTTGAGGATGTAGAATATGAGAAGAGCACTGTTAATACTTCTCTGTAGTAAGTACTCTCTAATCACTATTGCATTTTTTCAGTTTTGTATGTCTTAGACAAAACCTTCAAGTATGTCCTAGGAAATGAGAATAAAACAACTTAGGAAATGACTATGTTTAGTTAGCGATATATCCTTTCACATTCTTTATAAACTACACATGACAAATTTCTTGTCGAAGAATTGTGAGTGTAGTGTGGAAATTTATACTTGTATGTTTTGGTATACAAATGTTGTGGTGTAGAAATGGAGAACTGAAAAAGCGGGGGTCTAACAACCTCACCCAATTTTTCGATCAGAAATCTGTATGGACAACTCCGAGTTGTTTTCTAGAGAATCAACTAGACTCAATCAATAGAAAATATCTCAAGGAGTTATTACCTCAATCTCTCGATTTGATTTACTCAAGCAAATATGATTCGCGAGTCTAATCAAAGAGAGATAACTTGGATGGTACCAAATACCAATATCCAAGTTTCAATCGATTTAAATCAACAACCAATAAGGTCGGATATTCTAATCGATTGAACAACGCACAACCTGTATTATTTCAATTATATAACAAAATATAATGCGGAATAGAAATAACACAGACACCAGAATTTTGTTAACGAGGAAACCACAAATGCAGTAAACCCCCGAGACCTAGTCCAGATTAAACGTACACTGTATTAAGCCTCTACAGACACTAGCCTACTCCAAATTAACTTCGGTATGGACTGTAGTTGAACCCCAATCAATCTCACACTGATCCAAGGTACAATTATGCTCCTACGCCTATGATACCAGCAGGATACAGTGTACTTGATTCCCTTAGCTGATCTCACCCACAACCAATAGTTGCTACGACCCAAAGTCGAATACTTTAGCAAACAAATCTGTCTCACACAGAAAAATCTACAAGATAGATAAATCCGTCTCCCACGAATAAAACTATGAGTTTTGATCCGTATTTTGATAAATCAAGGTGAACATGAACCAATCAATAAAACCAGACTTATATTCCCGAAGAACAGCTCAGTTTTATCAATCACCTCACAATAGTCTTAATCGACGCAGCAAAAAAAGATATTGTGGAATCACAAACGATGAGACGAAGATGTTTGTGATTACTTTTATATCTTGCCTATCGGAGATTGAAATCTCAAGCCAATTATTAAAAATATACTCATATGATAGAAATAGCAAGATCAGATCACACAACTATAAGAAAAGTAGTATCGGTCTGGCTTCACAATCCCAATGAAGTCTTTAAGTCGTTAACCTGGTTTTAGAAGAAGAAAACCAAAGGTTAAAGGAGAATCGACTCTAGCTTAGCAAACTAGTATCACACAGAATGTGTGGGGATTAGGTTTCCCAGTTGCTAGAGTTCTCCCTTATATAGTCTTTCAAATCAGGGTTTGCAATCAATGTTAGCTTAGTAATAAAGCATTCAATATTCACCGTTAAATGAAAGCCTGATTAGATACAAGCTAAAATCTCTCAACCGTTAGATCGAAAACTTAGCTTGCCATACACACATGCACTTGACGATTTTGGGTTTGTGTAACCGTACCCAAACGTGTACAATAGTTGGTTCAATATTAGTCAACCAAATGGTTAGCCAAATGATAACTTTCATATCAACCATATTCTTCTTCACCATAACTAGTCCAAATGACTCAAATGAACTAGTTAGAGAGTTGTTCAATTGCTATGAAATCTTATGTACTACACAAGACACAATTGAAGCAAAAATAATGTGATTCACTTGAATCGATTCATGAACTATAAATCCACGTTTTGCAATAGCATTCCTTAGATAATTTAAATAAGTTCACGAACATCGTTTTTAGACATAACCACTCAAGTTCGCGGGCTGGGTTCGCGGACTCACATAACCGGTTGGAGTTCACAAACTCTAGCAGAAATTCTCGGGTTCTAGAACTTCCGTCAGTTCGCGGACTGAAACCGAGCTACAACTCCAGCAAAAATTCTCGGGTTCGAGAACTACGCACGTTTGCGGACTGGGTTGACTGCTCAAGTTCCGGTTTTCACTTGAACAACAAATTTCGCAAACTTCGGTTTAAGTGATAAGGACTTATACATATATGTGTTACCACAACAATGTTTATATCCCCCAATGGTTATATTGTCTAAACTATCATTTCAATCATTGAAACATTCTCAGAGGACGTCATATAGTTGTTATTCACAAACTAGTTTTCGTCAGAGCAATTTCCAAAGTGATTGAAACATAACATGACTTTCGTCACTAGGGAAAGATGAACTTGGCTAAAGAGAAATCTTTACCAACACACATTTCAAGAAATAGATAAGCGAGATATACTCAGCTTGAAATGTCACATGTGCATATCTTTAGTCTATATAGTAAAACGACTTTTGTCTCAAGATAATAGATATAGTAGATAGACTTTTAAGTGATAGATAAGTTCAAGTATCCACATACCTTTTAGTCGATGAAGATCCACTGGTTCCTTGAGTAGTCCTTCGTATTGTATGATGATTTCCATGGAGTTCTTGAGCTCAACTACACTTTTTATCCTAGTCCGAGACCTTAGCTATAGTAGACTAGAAATCAAGACTTTATAGTTTTGATCACTAACATTGACAAACATGCATGAGATAGCAACACATGCGAGTTCGACCGAGCAGTGCTCTAACAAGAACAATGGTGTGTTGTAGAGAATTCTTGTATGTTGTGAATGTTTTGCTGAAAAGCTTGCATCTGAACTCTATTTTAGAAAGTAGGTACTGTTGCAGTTACCCTAGTTTTAACCAGGTCAAAATTGACCTGAAATTATTTTTTTGATGTTACAAATATTTCGCAACGGTCAAGAGGTGTTGCTAATTTTATACCGGAACTACCATAGCCGGATCGGATAACATTGTTAGTTCTTTAAAAAAACTGGGTAAAAATTAACTGTTTCAAACTATTTCTACGTATCATACAGTTTCACGAGTTGCAACAGTTTCAAACTATTGCGATATTATAACGTCGCAACAGTTCGAAACTGTTGCGACAAAAAAATTGCAACGACAATGAAGCCGTTGCAAAGAACTGCAACATCGACTTTCGTAACAGAGCTAAACTGTTGCGACCCCGTTTTGCAACTGCCAGTTACCGTTACTAAACCTTAAATTTGGTGTAGCGTGAGTTTGTTTTTTGGGTTAATTTGCGTTACCTCCCCTGGCCAAGATCATAATTAGTGTTACCTCCCCTATAGAAATTAAATTAGTGAAACCTCCCCTCGTTACATTTTCCGTCCAAACTCAGTTAGCTGAGTCACCAATTATACACACGTGGAAAAAACGACATATGTGTCACATTTCTTACCTAAAATACCCTCCAACAAATAAATATGTACAACTGTTTCTTTCTCTTACTACACCTGAAAACAAGAGAGAAGGCATGTCATCCAGGGAAGAAGCTGTTGATACAAAGATCTCGAGCAAAGAAACTCAAGTTGATGCCATCGTCAAAAGCAAGAAATTGAAGAAGATTCATAGAATTTTGAATGGATTGATGGTGTTGTTCGATGCAGTTATGAAGATTTTGACATGGGTTTTCTGGGAGAGGATAATTAGATAAAGATGGTGGAGAATTGGTGGTCGCTATTAAAAAGATAATTTATAAATGATTGAAGAGAGACGCTCGGAGTTGTACAGATGATGGTAGTGAAGAATTAATTGAATCTGGCAGTTATGGTCTGGTGTTTCTAAAATGGATTGATGAATTGAGAGATTTAAGCTGTTTGATCGGTGGAGAAAGTGATGCTTCCATAGAACTGAAATGGTATTGTAAATGGTGATTGAACTGGTGGTGATTGAATTGGACATGAATGGTGAATCAAACAACTTAGGTTTGAGATGAATTTGAATTGTGAAGCTCTCGGTACTCAATTGAGAAGACCAGAGTTCCATTCCATGTTTATCTCAATCCCAATTTCATTCTCAACCATATAAACTTAACAATTAAAACAATTCAATTCATAAAACCAAAACTAAATCAATTTAGACGCTTACCCAAGCATTAACGTTCCCTGAATTACGCTTTCCCCCAAAATCATCTCTGCTAAAACCCTAGAATTATAGCTTATAATCCAGAAATGGGTCATCAAATCAATTTCATATACTTAAACTTGATTTCACCATGAATTATATCCTAATCCATTCAATTACTTAATTACCCAACTTCAATCACTCCCCTAAAACATCAATTTCATCTTCTAATTCTTCTTTGTGTTTTTTGTTATGAAACCCTAATTCCTCAATCTTCATTAATACAACTCATGAACAACAATTTAACATCAACCCTTTGATTCCATGTCTATTAGAAACATGGTTTACATCTTGGATTTACACAAACTCAACATCGAATCTAGAGCCTTAATTTCTAACATCTGATTATCGATATTTGAGTTTGAATCGATTTCCTCGACCTAACACCACCACCATCACTCATGAACCAGAGAATCCAGAGAAGGTGAGGATATTTTGGGTAGTTGACCCAAATTTTTTTCCCTCTACCACCTGTACAAAGCTGCTGACTCAACTAACTGAGTCTGGACGGAAAATGTAACGAGGGGAGGTTTTACTAATTTAATTTCTATAGGGGAAGTAACGATAATTATGATCTTGGCCAGGGGAGGAAACGAAAATTAACCCTTGTTTTTTTACTTTCAAACTCCAGCAGAAATTCACGGACGTGAAACTTCTGCCAGCATGCATACGGGTACGTATACTTACCCGGATTTCCAACAACCGCCAGTACGCGTACGGGTACGCATACTTTAGGTTCCCGGTTTTGGACTTTTACACAAATTTGAGAACACAATATGTTTATATCCAAACATGGTTACTTGATCTAAATTATCATTTCAATCATTGAAACTTTCTTAGAGGATGTTAAAATAATTGTTATTCACAAACTATTTTCATCAAAGCGATTTTCAAGTTATTAAAATAATCAACATGACTTTTATCATGAGTAAAGATGAATCTAGCTAAAGCAAAAAGCTTCCACATAAAAAATACCCAACATAATATGTGCGGCCCAATTATTTTGCAACCTCACCGTATTTACAAGGGATTCTTGGTGATGATGCACTTCCAACACAATCTGGTTGTGTTGGGGTGAACAAAATCTTGATCATCACAGGTATTCGAAACAAAATCATGCATGAACTTTAGGAACTTAACAACTTCTTTGAAACTTTCAATAACTGCTCCATACCTTTTTAAGATGTTATCCCTTGTCGAACTCTTGTCTGGGAGATCCTTCTTAATAGTACTCATTGCTTTATTGATCTTCTTTGGTAACCATTTCTGAGTAGATTTTGGAGCAACGTATTTATTTTTCTCCCCAATATAATTATGAAATTTATTGGAGGGAATACTAGAAGAATTGATATTATGAGACTCAGTTTTTCTCTAGTTTGGAACATCAGATCTTGTCATCTTAATAGAATCAGATCTAGTTTTATCTCGTTTAAGATATATGAAATTCCTTTGCAAGTGACTTGGTTTTCCATAATAAAAGCAATGTTTAGTAGAATGGAAAAAGTTATGTTTAGTATTACCTGAATGTATATGTGCTTGCTTTGGAGCTTGACAGAATTTCCTCTTTTCGTCATCGACAGTTGGTAGAGATACTTCACTTTTGTCAACTGTGAAAGTTTTTGGTTTAGAAGAATCTTTGGCTCTGACAAAATTTTACCTCTTTTCAAATACTAGGAGCGTCTATTTCTTCATATCCCAATCCTCGTGTATCACGATGAATTCTACATGCTCCAAATATTGAGGTTAATTTATCTGATCTGCTATTTCTAGACAAACTCTCTTTTAAGCTCGAGTTTTCTTCTTCCAAACTTTTGACCTTTTCAAGCACAATAACTAGATCATTTTTGTATGCTTCACATTGAACTTTGAGATCTTCTAGTTTTGAATCAAATAACAAGTTCATCTCAATGTTCTCCAAATTATCAAGCTTTGCTTGAAGAAAAATATCTTGATCTCGACCTTTGGTAATTTATTCTTTAAGCTTTCGTATTTCGTTGAGATAATCTCTTGGACCAATAGAGTCAAGTTGGTCTTGCAAGTCTTTATTCCGAATAATAAGTCTGTCATATTTAAATTTCTCACTGAAAATGGTGCTTTCAGCTTCATAGAGTTTCTGATGAAATTTCTTAAGAAGATTATTAGCAACTGGATCTACATGGAACACTTCTTCGTCAAAATCAGAATCAGTATCCGAAAGAATTTTTCCAGAAGCTAATGCAACCTCTCCTGCGTACTATTGGTGATCATAATGTTTAGGTCCATCATCAAGAGTAGGCAAAGCAGCTGCATATGCCGATTATCTACGGCTCCAGCTAGGACATACTGAAGAAAGGTGCCCGAAACTACGATAATTAAAGCATTGTACATCATCATTAGGAGATGTTGTACCTTTAGAAAAACTCATTTTCCCGTCTCTCAAGATTTTCTTAATTATCATGGAGTAACATCCTTAGCATCTAGAGAAACGGATTTATCCTTAGAGGATTCATAATTGTTTGCAGCTTTAAAAGATATCACCTATTTTCCAGACCAGTGTTCATTATCAAAGATCTTTAACTTTCCAACAAGAGTATTCCTGGAGAGTGTAGAAAGATCGTTTTCTTCTTCAATGACATGTTTCTTAGACTCGTATCTTGATGGTAGAGACCTAAGAATTTTGCACACAATAACTTTCTCCGGAATAGTTCTTCCTAATGAATATGAGGAGTTAACTATTTGAGAAAGTCTTTGGTTAAACTCATCAAAGGTTTCATCATCAGACATGCAAAGGTTTTCCTAGTCAAAAGCTAGATTTTGAAGTCTTGCTTCTTTCTCTGCGGTATTTCTTTCAAATACGGTTTCTAAGATATCCCAAGAATCTTTAGACTTATTACACGTAGTCACGTGGTGCTGAAGATCTGGGATAATGGCCTAGATGATATAATTTAATCCGTCAGAATTTTGCTTTGCAGCAAGAATCTCAAGATTATCATAATCACCAATATCCTTTCCAACAATTACATCGTCTACTGTAACTAATGGAGGATCATAGCCATTAATAATACGAACCCATGATTGAAAATCTCGCGCTTGTATAAAAGCATGCATAACAATTTTCCACCATAAATAATTTGTGCCATCGAAGACTGGCGGTACATGTATAGAGATAGCACTTCTGCCCATAGAATCATATTGCTATAAACACAGACTTATGAGGTCTTAGCATGTTTGCCTGCTCTGATACCAATTGAAAAAGTGAGGTATAACAACCACACCCGATAATTCGCTTGGCAATCAGTATGGACTAACACCAATATAATTTCAATAGAATCAACTAGACAGTCATACTGAATCTTAAGAAAAGTATATCAAAGAGTTATATCTCTATTTCTCAATTCAATTCGCAATCAAACAAATAGGAATTTGCGAGCCCGATCAAATATAATAAATAACTTGGAAGGTATCAAAAACCAATATCCAAGTGTTAATCAATTTAATCAACAACCAAAGGTTGGATTCCCAATTGATTGAACTTACGCACAACCTGTGATATTTCAATTATAAAGATAAACAATATAATGCGGAAAGGAAATAACACAGACACCAAAAATTTTGTTAACGAGGAAACCACAAATGAAGAAAAACCCCGGGACCTAGTCCAGAATAAACACACATTGATTATAAGCCGCTACACCAATTTCCTACTACCTATTCAGACTCGATATAATACCTGCTTCAGCTATATTCAAGCACTTGTAGAACTCCTAGCAGAACACCGATTCTCTTTAGGAATTCTTCTCGTATAACTTCTAGCATAACACAAATTCTCTTTAGAAGTTATTCCCGAAAATATTCTGGCAGAACTAAGTTCTCTTCAAAAGATACAACAACATGATTGATGTTTTTCGATCTTTTGTTTTCACAAAACACCTAATCGATTTCCATTTAGATGTAAATCAAGGGTTTTGGAAATCTTGTGTTTGTTTCGAACAACTACCAGATAAAATTAGAGATACCGAAACAAACTTGCAGATTAGGGTTTTAACTTACAATTAGTATGCGTACACACAAGGAGTCCGTGAACCTGATTTTGGTAAGTGAACTTGGGCGATTCCAAAGATCAATTTCCAAGTTAAGAAAACCCTAATAATTCTACAACAAGAGCAACTAGAATAAATCTAAAGATATCTTGTTTAAAACTTCTTAAGGATTTTTACAAGATACCTTAATCGAAATTTTTCTTTCTAGCTTCCGATTTTGACTAACAAGTGTTGGTATATGATCGAAAACTGAAATATATCAAAACCTAGGGTTTATGATGAACAACTCTTGAATGGTTTTATATCAGAAGAGAAAAACTTAGAATAGACAAGAGGTGAAAAACCTAGATTACAAGTTGTATAATCAATCACGAAGATTAAATACAACTCGGCTTTGTGATCCCCAATACATAGACTTTTATATCACTCTCATTCAAGAAGAACAAAAGACATGGAAAACAACCTTATGAAGCTTACACCAATTTTCCAAAGGGGATGTAAACGTGTAGCACTCACGAACCCTTTATTTATAGTGAAAGGTAAATTGAAAGCTACGCAAATCTATTTTCCTTTTTCAAGACTCTCCTAATTTTTGGAGTATTTCCTAAGTTACAACTTTTTCCAAAGTAATTAAATAAATAATTAATTAGCAAATATTGTATTTATGTGAATAAATCACATTTTAATTTAGGAAGAAATCACAAACACTGTAATATGGTAATCAAATATGTTTGGAGTAATAACTATCTTGCCTAGATAAGGAAACATCATAAACATGACAAAAAATGGCTTCTAGTCACGTAATTGGGATCAAGTCCGTGAACCATTACAAACATTTTGTGGACTGTTTCCTGCTAACGAACTGTAACAATTACATCAGCACTTATAATTGTTACCTTAATAAATCACTCTTAACTTCATCGTTATAACTCAGAATTGAGTGATTCTTGGCTCGTTGAATTCGTAAGCTCATTCACTATAACATGAGAACCTTTATAGGGATAAATGTTATTGTCACAAAAGTCTTGTCTCAAATAACCTCGAGTATATATACATAAATGTACATTTACCATCATAGGAATTGTTCCATAGAGTGAGTATTTGTTTCGATAGATTAGGAAGGTATAATTGAACAAGAATCCAAATGAAATCAATTACCACATATCTTTGTTGATGAAGTCCTTGTTGATGTCTTCTTGTAGTCTTCAAACTTCATCCGTCAAGGATAGCTTCGATTCTACTTCTTAGACTTAATCTAGTCCGAAACTATCTTTAGTATACTAAATCAAGAATACATTTTGGAAACTAAAATTGATAACTAACTTGACATACCAACGCTAGTGGGTTCAACCGAGAAATGCTCTAACAAAAACTTTTTTTTTATATGAATTGAAGATGATGACGAAGAAGAAACCCAATAATTCCCTCCCATATCTTTTACTGGTAACTTAACTCCATCAAAAACATATCCTCTTATTGACCACCACTGTTCATTTATCAAACAGAATTAAATCTCTAATTGAAATCAATTTCTAGTTAATACCCAAGTTTGGCTGATTTTCACCTTCTCATTATTTTCTTTTGATTGGATTTATGAGTAGCAGAAATAAGAAGAAGAAAAGGAAAGCCCTTGATGAGAGAAAACAAAAAAAAAAGTTCATGAGGGAAGCCTTACCCATTGTGATACTTATACATGATGATGATGAGAGGATGATACTGACTCTGATTTGGTTTCGTGTGGTGATATTAATTTGTTAGAATCGTGTGAAATTGAGGCAGAATTATGTAAACTGAAGTGAATCTAATTGTGCAGTACTTTTTGAATCTTCATAACTTACACTTCAATTTCATCTTCAATTTAAAAAACCCTAATCCAATTAGGATGCAAACCCTTTATTTTGACGTCTGCAACCTTAAGCTTCCTTCACCATTTATTCCAACCATCAAGTTATTTTCTTCCTTCACTATTAACTCGAGTTATCAACTGTTTTGAACTAATGGTTTTTTGTTTTTTTTCGTTTGGGACGGAAAACCAGTGGATGAGACGAAGAAGAAAAATCAATTCAGTTCGTGACTTAGGTTTAATTTACTGAAACAGATGAGGATATTTTGGTATTTTCGTCCGACACGTGTATATTTTTTCCACACGTATATCTTCGCTGACTTAACAAACTGGAAGTTGGATGGAAAAAGTAATGTTGGGGGGAAACGCTAATTTATATTTATTTAGGGAGGAAACTCAAATTAACGATCTTTACAGGGGAGGAAACGCAAAATAACCCATGATAGTATAATCCGGAATCGTCCCGACCACTTAATCTGATTTTCTTATTGATAAGAGATGCTCCTATAAGAAAAGAGTAATTTTCCCAAAATCTTGTAGATCCAAACGAACCTGGATGTCCTAAATCTCTTGGATTGAATATAAATTTAAAGAAACACTGTGTTGAGTAGTCGATGTTCTATAATCGAGAATAGAAAATCACAAAACATCGATCAAGGTTTGAATAAATTGCCCTCAAAGAGAAGAGAAACTCGCATAAAATGACGAAGAAAAATCGCTCCAAATTACGAAAAAATATGTCAAAAGACATCAAAAACTAATTTTATTCAATTAAAAAAAAAAAAAAAAATCTTACTCGACCAAATCTGAGTAAGAGGCAAAATGAGGCAATATTTTTTTCTAAGAGAAAAGATGAAAGGAGAGGAGAGAGAAATAAAAAAAGGAGAAAAATGAGCAGGAGAAGAGTATTAAATAAATATATTTATAAAATCCTAGATACTTTCTCATATAAGAGAGAAAAAATTATTCCGCATAAATGAAATGGACGAAGGGAGTACAATTTAATCACTCTCTAAAATATCATAAGCCTGGTTTCTTAATTTACTGTACCTATACTAATATTTGTCACTTAGACTATAATTCGTTACGATCCACGTATCTAATCATGTTAATGAGATAAATTATCTAGATTATGATCTACATATCTAGTCAATTTAATGAGATAAATTATCTAGAATATGAAAATCAAGACATTTTACTTATAGACGAAATCAACACAATTCCAGTGAACAATACGAAGGATTTACTTACAGACAAAATCAAGACATTTTTTTAATAAATTTCGTGCAAAAGGGGTTGGAATTTTTTATGGCGAGAATACAATTCGTTTTCATTTGGATAGTATAAGCTTAAATTTACACGTGCTTCATCAAATATAGGAAAACATACCTTGTCAACATCCATAGACTGGAAAGTGTGTCACTAGTTTTTGGGAAGGCCATACTGTAATGAAGAATAAGGAACTGAAAATCTTAAAGCAAGCATTTAAAGAAAGAAGATTAAACTAATGCAAATGAATTGATAAGACCTACTTCATGATAACATCCACAATAACATCTATTACGTACAAATATTGCATCAAGTATACATCCACAATAACATATGGAAAAAAGGATAAATACCTGCATTTAGTATGGCATCCTCCACCATGACATTTACCTGATATCATGGTGTGCACATATAAAACATAAGAGAGAAGTGGAAAATTCCATGTGATAATAATAGAAATTGTAATTATAAAAATTCACTCTTCTCACTCGCAGGTTTCCTTTGGAGCCTCCTATGGCTAGCAAGAAAGGACAATCTGTTGTGCACATATAAAACATAATTTTGCAATTTTCCACATATGTTCTTTGCAATAACATTGTTTGAGCTATGACTCAAAAGCTAGACAGAGATCAATTTAAGATAAAACCCATTCTTGGTGAACTATCCATCTAAGATAAAACCCATTCTTGATGAACTACAAATAAAATATAAAACAATACTCTCAATAGAAAATTGAAATTAAGTTTCACTTTTTTTACCTTGATATTGTAAACTTTGTTCACCATTTCCATTGGTGGTATATTTATCTTTTATCATCTTCAAGTGGTTGATTCTATAAATCCTGCTAAAAACCCGTCAATGCTTTTAGTATCTTCAGCGATCTTTGATTTGGTACAAGTGGTTTCTGCAACACAAAAATCATCCAAATTAATCAATTAAAACCGTGTTAATCACCAAATCAAGAATAAAAAAGGCAAAAGAGAGAGTCGATAAGGACTTATGAAGAAGCGTCAGAAGAAATGAAGGTGAAACATGAGTTGGTGGTAGCAAATGAGGTGGAAGAGAAGATGAAGAAGTTAGGGTTTTGTGTTGAAATAGGTTTTGTATCTTGAAAGTGATTCGGTACACATTATACCTACCCATTTTATTTTGCGACGTAAATATTTGATTCCTATTGGCTGGGGGCCAGGAGCTCTAAAATTCAAGCTTTTGGCTAACTTTCAATGTGAGGCCAGTAATTTCTACTCAAATTATAAAGAGATATGGAACACCCTAGCAACGATATTTGGTATATCTTTTGGTCGTTGACCTTCTATGAGATTGCAGGTGAAAGTTATAAAGAGATCCGGAACACCAATTTTCCTACAGATTGCAATAGCGTCTTGATAGTGTTGCATCATATATCTTGGGCCTCCGGTGTAAGATGAGGGTAACACAATTATTTTGCCCTTTTTTATCTCGTTGTATCTCCCTTCAATAGTGCATCTCTTAACCCACTGTGTAACTCAGCCCTTATATGCTCTTGGTTATTTCTTACCCACTTAAGTCTATATTCTTCAATACATGTAAAATCATCCACACAATATTGCTGAAACAAACGTCCACCGCGAATTAAAGTCTGTCCCTCACCAAGCCGTTGTTGTAACCTAAATGCATAATACTCCCTCATGGTGAGCTGTTGCCGCTTCCTCAACACACCATCTTTACTAACTCTCACGTTCCTGTATGCAGTTTCCATATTATAAACATCTTCCCCATAGGGGAATAAAAGAGGGAATTGCATTGGCATATAACATGGATGTATTTCATTGATTCTAGTATAACCATTTTTCTTATGCTCAACAATTATGTCCCTGTACACATCATCATCATTAGGATTCTGGACTATTAAAGCTGCCACCTCTGAACACGTTGGTAGGTTGTACTATCTAGCATCTATTTCTCGTCGGCTGATGATTCGCAAGCGTAACTCAACTGTAGGTTGTCGTTGCATTCTTTCCCTGGCCATTCTGAATATCAAGTATAAAAAAGTATAAAAATTAATATATTCAGATCTTACTTATTGCAGTGAGTAACACGCAGTATATAGTAAATGATTTATATATACCTGAATGTCTTTGCATATGCATTATTTGCATCCAACATAGATATTAAATTAGTGATCACTTCCAAGTCTAGTTCATTCTCATTTTTCTTATGTGTATGATTTTTCTTTCCGGCTACACCATTCTTTTGGGCTTCATTTTTACGCTCCTTTCTAGAAAATATGTTCTTCCGACGGTTGGCTTCTTGTGCCAATTCTGTATCACATATGTATAGTTAGTTGTATCCTGGTTCTTTGTTTTTTGGAGGCACCAGGGAACCTATTTTGTGATAGCTCTGACCTTGAAGTATATATGTCCATGGTCCCTTACCTTTCTTATTGATGTTGCCACTAAATCCAGCTCCGTTTGAGGTAAAAGCAAGCATATTGTTGTATGCCCTTATGTTTTTTATGAACTTGGTGGACCGCGACCCGCCATTAATGTCCAACAATCCCTCAAGATAATCAGGACATTAAGAAGTGGGAGTGCAACATTACCACTGGAACAACATATGCTAAACTCGCAATCATTTTTTTTGTTGGAATCTCTAGTTTTCTCCTGGAACCACATTATTGCACCACAATGCTTGCATGTATGAGCTGGTGCGCCGAAATCCGATTTCTTGATAGCTAGTCCTGTGAAAATGTACCAAATTGTCAAAGTATTAGAGACATATTGAGCAACAGTTGCTATTCACAAGTACACAGTTGATGATTTAGATGTAAGTTTAGTGAAACCTAATACAATTTGATCTTACTTATACAATTCTCAACATCTCCACCCTGGGATAATTCGTATATATCATCTTCATTTGAGTCGTAATCAGAACTACCATCATCGGAGATGGATTCCAATGGTATTTCTTCGTCCAGAAACCAATACCGTTGCGCTGCTCTTTTAGTATCGAGAGGTTGTTTGCGAAGCCGCCTATTCTCCATGGCACGATTTTTTTTATAATTGAATATCCTACGTAGTATACGATGTTTGATTTTCTCATCCATACCTATTATGTAAGAATGCATAATATTTGATCATAGTTATAAACCATTTATATAACATACCAAAATATATGACAGAACTCAAAGTTAATCTATGGATTTATAATATGTTCAAATACGATCAAGTAAAAGATTCATCGTTATTCAAAAGTTTCATTTGTGTTATTTTATTCACCGTTATAAGATCAGATACCCACCTAATATAAGATCAAGTTAATATCTAACATACATTCACGTTAAAAATAAATAAAATACCTAATATACAATCACGTAATTGTATATATAAGATCATGTAGTTGATACCTTCATCCCGTGCACGACATCAGATTGCATGTAATACGATTTAAAAAAAAAAAAAAAAAAAACCTTAACATACGATCAAGTTAATGTATGATTAAAATAAATAAATAATCAACTACATGGAACATGATCATATGAATCACCCACAAATAATAGATGAGTGAGAAAAGGAACGGAAGTGTGGATTTATAAACCTTCACTGATGGATAATAGATGATTCGGGAGCCAGTGTTTTCTTCTGATTCTGTTGGCTCGCAAATAGCAATTGTGACAGGCTTCCTGTGGTGTTAACGATGGCGTTGGAGCAGGTTGTGTATCTCGTCGTTTTTTCACCATTTTTTCTTTAGGTTTTTTAGTAGGGTTTCTCGGTGTTTCATTATTAGGAGGGAAGGTTGTATATTTCGGGCCTAATTTGGTGAGTAATCTTGACATTCAATTTTGGGTGAGAAAATGTTTGAAAAATAGTTTAAAAATCTTCGATTTCTATTGGCGGGGGGCAGGAGCTCTAGAATTCAAGCTTTTGACCTAACTTTCAATGTGAGGCCATCAATTCCCACTCAAATTATATATACAATGGGTTCATTAAGTATTGCAGTTTCTCTGATGTTAAGACCACCTTTACATCTTGGAATTAGCCGTACAATCACAGTTTGGCATGGACAAGTCTTTACTTTGAGTAACCTCATGCCACCCAAACCTTACCTAAACTGGATTTAGGTAAGTTCCTTGTCACATGAAACAATTTAGATTATTTGACGACTTTAGGGTCGCAATGCACATATTTGGCCATTCGGGTCACTGGATTCAATTTGTATCACGAAGCATATTATTGGTCACATGATAAACTTTAAATTATAATGTAATTTATAGGTCACATTGTGGATGATGGGTCTGTAAAAAAATTTTATGTCGCAAGGCAAAACCATATTGGGAAATTACATATATTTTCGATCACGAGATAAATTGGAACCACTACTTTTAGGCTGATAAACAATTTCTAGGTGACAATGCCGAGTTTTAGATAACAACATACATATTATCTATTGGGACTCCCTGCAAATCCCTGAGGACTGTCCTAGCACTAGTCTCGTCTTCACAGTTAAGTTGCATTGGCTGTGAAGGGGTGGTTAAAGTCTCCATAGTCCTGATAAGAATTAAAACCACATGTCTATAATCCAGACATATGTGACCAAAATTAGGCTTTAAATTGACTCCCTGATACTGCACGACCATTGAGTGACAGAGAGGGTAAAGAAGGTATAAGAACCCAAAATTTCTCTCATTGTCTACGAAAGTGTTAAGTAAAGAGGCACATAAATCTACACCACACTTATATTTTCTCAACTTTATCTCTTCTCTTGAATTTTAGACTTCTTGTATTGTGGTCCTAATTATTTCAGGATATGCATATCGCTTCGTTTTTAACTTCTGCATTTTGGTTGATTTATAATGAAACAAACAAAACTACAGAAAAAAAAAAAAAAGGATACATTATACATGCACAGAGTACCACAGAAATATTCTTTCTAGCTCAGAGTTTTCAGAGCTGCCCAACTTTGGAACTCACTCCATATCTCACTTGTCCTCCTCGGTTCTGCAACTCAGTTATCTTTGAGCGCCTCTAACCTGATCGAAGTTTTAAGGTAAGCATTTTAAGAACTTAAATTGTTCCCAGTTTTGTTTTATATCTTAAAAAAAAAAAAAATTGAAAATTTTAGTGATTAATCGATTTGGGTATGATAAGTTTCTGCTTAATTATATCTTTCTACCATTATCTTGTGTTTTTATTTGTACTTTTGGGGGCGAAAATGAAATGATTGGTGGGTTTGAATTGTGTTTTATCCTCTCTGGATTGGTCTGGTTAATAGGATTTCAATTGGGTTTCAGTTGAAATGTTGAATTATAGGGTTTGAGAGTCTGCTTAATGAAATCTTAAATGGGTTTGATGGAATTTGGCTATTCAACAATTGTTTGTATAGATTGGTTCATGTTTTTTGTTTTTGTTTGCTTATGCGTACTTTATACTTTGTGGATCTTTAAATTGGATCTAGAGTGTTACTGTATCTGGGTTTGTCTTGTTTCTCTAATGTACTAAAAAAGAACTCTTGTGTATTTTACTGTCATTGGTGTTAATGCATGTATGAAGACTGTTGTGTTTGGTACAACTAGACCTTTTCCTTTTCTTTTCTTTTTTACTTTCATATTTCACTTTTGATTTTTCATGGTTTAATTGGCTTTTGTAGTATAGAACTTTTTATTTTTGTTCTGGGTGTCAGCGTGTTTCTCATCTGTTTGTGTTTGGGGTTTTAATGATAAAATAGATCGAGTATAAGGGAAACAAATTGAATTGAGAACGTAAATATTGGGATCATGACCATTTCATTTTCATCCATTGTTCTCTGATCTCATTAGCTGCGTATAAAATTGTGGCATAGACAACAATTGAGATGTCCAGTCAATTTGTTATGCTCATGGTACCATAGTAATCATATTCGTCTTCCTATAGTTTTATGCTCTCATGATGACTTCCACTCTTGTATTTTACTTGCTGTGTTCTCAAACTTACTGCACTGTTTTTCAGGTTAGGATCTTATTAACATGTTGCTAATATTGTATGCTTTTCTGCTTGCAGAGGCAAGGAGAATAACTACTTAATCATGTCAAAGGGATTAGACCATGAAACTCTGAATGAAAACGTCAAGAACGTTCAATATGCTGTAAGAGGTGAACTATATCTTCGAGCTTCAGAGCTTCAGAAGGAAGGGAAGAAGGTAAATGTTTTCTTATCAATGTTTACCCTGATAAAATTGCATGTCACATCTTATGAGTCAGCATTTCTGTCCAACAAAGTTCTGTTGGTACTTATCGTTTTTTCGTAAGTTTTGGATTGGATTGTTTATATCATGGGAATGTGATTTGCAAGCATCTGTTATTGACTTGTTCAAAGTCTTTCTTTCTTCAAATCTCTTATATTTTCACTTGTTCATCCACAGATTATCTTTACAAATGTTGGCAACCCTCACGCTTTAGGACAAAAGCCACTGTCGTTCCCTCGCCAGGTAATTTCCAATCTTTATTCGTTAGTCTTTTTCTATGAATTTACTGTGTCCGTCCTCTCGTTTAAGAATTGACCACATTTGTGAAATTGTTTTGGAATTATCGAAGTTCTTATAGGTAAAAAGTTTTACTTCATTACCTCCTCCCGTATGTTTTCATCTTTATATTTGTTCTTACACAAGGAAATGCCTCGTAACAGGTGGTCGCTCTGTGCCAAGCTCCATTTCTACTAGATGATCCTAATGTGGGGCTTGTCTTCCCAGCAGATGCTATTGCAAGAGCTAAACATTATCTTTCATTAACATCTGGTGGTCTTGGTGAGCTCCAATGAAGTGCTTCATATCTGGTTCATTCATATGAAATAGCTTGCTATTGGGGTTAAATCATCAAAAAATAGTGAATTCTGCTGAAACTTATGACAAGACGTACAATCATTACAATTTGCTTGTGTAATCAGGTGCTTACAGTGATTCTCGAGGTCTTCCAGGAATCAGGAAGGAAGTTGCTGAGTTCATTGAGAGGCGAGATGGATATCCAAGGTATATATTACTAGTAACATGCCTTATTTTTGTCCCCAGCACTGTGGGTTTGTGTTCTTTGAAAATAGAAGTTGACTGTGTTTGTTCCAATCACAGTGACCCAGAACTCATATTTCTCACGGATGGTGCCAGCAAAGGAGTAATGCAGATGTTGAATACCATGATCCGTGGTGAAAAAGATGGGGTATTAAGCATCAATAACATTAGTGAATAGTGAACATCTTATTCTCTTGGTGACAATGAATGTTTACAATCTCTGAATTTTGGATTTTCTACCGTTTACTGTCAGATTTTGGTTCCTGTTCCTCAATACCCACTTTACTCTGCCGCAATAGCTTTATGTGGTGGTTCTCTTGTTCCATATTACTTAGAGGAGTCGGCTAACTGGGGTCTGGATGTTAATAACCTTCGCCAATCAGTTGCACAGGCCCGTTCAAATGGAATAACTGTAAGTGTAGCATGTGCTTAAAACTCATCTATTTTCCTTGGTGTGGTTTCTTCACTTGGTTATAGAAAATGGAATCTCGAGCTTTGTATTTTTCCAAATTTACACATTGAAACCCGGAATTCAGTCCTTTATGTCTTGAATATGATCAGGTGAAAGCTATGGTGATTATAAACCCAGGAAACCCTACGGGTCAGTGTCTTAGTATAGAGGATCTACAAGAGCTGTTACGGTTTTGTTCCCGAGAAAAATTAGTCCTCCTCGCAGATGAAGTTTATCAGCAGAACGTATACCAGGATGAACGCCCGTTCATAAGTTCAAGAAAGGTATAATATTATCCTAATTTTAATTAAACTACTATGGAGTTTATAGAGTGAAAACTAATTTCTCAAAATGATGACAGGTTTTGATGGACATGGGCACACCCATTAGCAAGGATGTTCAGCTCGTGTCTTTCCACACAGTCTCCAAAGGTTATTGGGGAGAATGTGGTCAGCGTGGAGGATACTTTGAGATGACCAATATTCCTGCAGAGGTTTCTTTCTTCCCATGAGTTTTTACTCCAGAAATTTTGTTTATTTTCCAAGTATCTTTCACACTCGAGATTATCTAATTATTGATGTTCATTTCTTTTTTCTTGTCAATGCGGTGTTGCAGTCTGTGGATGAGATTTATAAGGTTGCATCTATATCTCTCAGTCCAAATGTCCCCGGACAGATCTTTGTAAGTGAAAAAATCACTTAGAATCACCCTCATAAAACAGCTATTATACTTTTCGCACTCAAGTGTTTCATGCTATTTGTATTCTGAGACCTCCAAAACATCTTTTGTTTTATCAGTTAGGTCTGATGGTCAACCCTCCAAAGCCTGGAGATATCTCGTATCAGAAGTTTGTGCAGGAGAGGTGTGGATGGCTTACATTCTGTAATTTAGAACTTACAAGACAACGACCAATGATACAGTTTTGCTTTTCAAATATCTTATAAAATACTAACAATAATTTTCCGATTTATAAATCAATGCAGCAAAACGATCCTTGAATCATTGCGGAAAAGGGCACACATTATGACCAATGGCTTTAACAGCTGCAGAAACGTTGTCTGCAACTTCACCGAAGGTAAATGGGAGTTATAAACAACAGCATGCTTATATTTCATTTCTTGTTTTTACTTTTTATGAAGTCTCTAAAAAGTTAAAGCAAGAGGTTATAACGAGATTAATGGTTACAGGAGCTATGTATTCGTTTCCACAAATACGTCTTCCTCCAAAAGCTATCGAAGTTGCAAAAATGGCTGGTAAAGTTCCCGATGTTTACTACTGTCTGAAGCTCTTGGAGGCAACGGGCATTTCAACTGTCCCTGGTTCAGGTTTTGGCCAAAAAGAAGGGTAATCAACTCCTCTAATATTTCTGTTAAATGTTGTTAAACTAGAATTTTAATTTTAGGGTCTTGATCTGTAATTGTTCGTTCATCAACTTCAACAGTAAACCCATAATTAATTTGTTTCTTATGTTACAGGGTCTTCCACTTGAGGACTACTATCTTACCAGCTGAGGAAGACATGCCAGCAATCATGGATAGTTTCAAGAAGTTCAATGATGCATTCATGGAACAATACGAAGACCAAAGAGGTTATTCAAGAATGTAGACGAAGCAACAAGCCAACGCTTACAACAAGGACCTAATCTATGATTCTGTATAATATTCTACATAGATCTCTGTCATTCTGTTGATATATTCTTACTAATTACTACAATTATTATCTATCTATTTTATCTACAGAACATGACAGTTAAACATGTATTTCTTCAACTTGAAATTCCTGCTTTAGCTCTACTTAGTTAAACTTTCTGAATGGCTCTTGAAAATGAAATGACCTATTGTTTCCTCATGGTTTTCTGGGATTTATCTTAAATCCTTGTTCTCCTAATCTGTCTTCTGATGGCTGTTCTGGCGCCTTTATAGTGAAGTTCATATTAAAAGTACAGAACATGTGGTCCTCTTTAGTTATTGTGTTATATACAAGCTTAAGGCTACTTTCAAGTTGCAGATTATGTTACAAGAAGCAGAATTCCCTCCTAAAGTGGTAGTATTCACACATTCATTGTTCCTCATCTCCAAATTTTCAGTCTTGGGATGTAGTGCTCAAGCTTTCCAAAGCAAACGCACTGCGCTCAACATGCTTCAAAAGAACATTGTAAATTTTGTTTCTGATCCTTCTGCACGATTCTATTTCATCATCTTCTATTGCAAAACCATCTTTCTGAGGATTGCCCTCTTTGTTACTGAATAAATCTAACCACTCATTGACTTTCTTCATTTGACACATAAGTCCTGCAATTTGACAGTCAGATACTGTGGCAGTTGATTGGCTCATAACTTCATCTAAAAATTTCTCAATGTAAGTTAAGAACCATTTATTGCATTCTCCTTGCAAGGAATTTGCAAGGTCGGCTGAAGCGCACAAACAAATTCCCTTCACCCAATCCATCGAGTTTTCCTTGGTAGGCGCTGCTAACCCGACTTGGATCTCACCGCTTTTAGTAACAGAACAAGCGTCCTTTTGTTTAGAATGACTAGTGGGACTTGATCTTTTAGCTAGTTTTGTCACCTCAAGGGAATGAGTGATAGGTTTGATTGGAGAAGGAGAGGCGTAAAGATCTGATCCCACCGCTGCTTTAATCCATGAAGCTGCGCGTTTTTTTCTTTCATACACAAGTTTTACTGCTTCCTTGGAGCCTGGACTGAACGGTTCAGTATCAGAAGATGTGAAATGAGGGCCAAGTTTTGCAGTTGATTGTGATATTAATCTGACATTCGCCAACTCTTTATGGAAATCCAAGAACTTATCAACCACTGGCAATGGATCTTCATCCTTGCTAAGCTGCAGTTCTGAGTATGTGCTGCAAAGCAAAGAAGACAGTACGTAAGTCCTCAAGCTAATCCTATTAATTCCGAATTCCTAATACATAATCACAGACCAAATTTGGTTACTCACCTCAAGCATTGTATCAATCTCTCAGCAGCAGAGGCCTCTTGCAAAGCCTCAACAGCAGCCAGCAATGCCACATCTCGGTGCTGTAAGACCTCCTGCAATAAGTGCAATGAAGAACATTCATGAGCAATTTTCACCTCTTCTAATGCAAATATGTATGGCAGTAATAAAATTAACGATATATGTAGTACCTTGCCGAGCTTCTCCAGGTTTGAAGGCAGCGCATCCCAGGATATCCTAGACTGTTTAAATTTTCTGTCATTAACTGGGCTCAAAGGATTAATTTGGTTAAAGCTTTTCTCACGTTTTTCAGTCGACACCGTGATTCTTTGTCTGCTGGAACTTCTAGCTACTTTTGAAGCTTGATTCACAACTCTTCTTCTCGATGAGCAAGTTGACGCATTATCATCTGAGCTATCATTTTGTCCAGAAGAATATGGAGAAAGCTGCAGTACAAAATAAACCAAAGTTCAGCAAAAGCAATTTTCAGGGAGAGTTACAGCATATAAAAAATAAAAAACTGGATGCGACACTCACACAAGCTCTGCGAGGAGTGGGAGGCTTTCTTATTTCATGCTTTACTACTCGCGACCGCAGTTTCTCTCCGAATCCTTCAGGTTTACCATCCCAGCTCCTTCTGGTTTTCAGCCTAGAAGAAGCAGATGACTTAGAACTATCGGAATCGCTATCTTTGTCGCTACAAGTAATGCTAATTTGCGAAAGCGCCTTCACAACATCGACATGCTTATTCTCCACAACACATTTACTTGCAGGTACCGTGGGAATTGAACGACACCGCAGACCCTTTCTGACATTTTGGTCAGTAGGAAGGCTTTTAGACGCACTCAACGAACGCCATTTAGGGGGTGGCTTCGTAGCCACATCGTCGCTATTATTCTCAGACTTGGAGTCTGAATCTGAAAACGATGGGCCGAGAATTCCCAGCGAAGCCGGAACTCGATCTTCTGGAGTGCCAACGCAAGGGTGGCGGCCAGGAACAAGTTTTAAACCTACAAGTATCGGAACTGGCCTTGCAGATTCTAATCTTTGTACGTGAATGAAGTGCCCGAGCTGTAATTTGTTATTCAGAATCATTTCATCGTGTTCGCAAGGAAGCGAAACATACATAGCATGTGAAGCATCATTCACTTTGAGGTAAAATCCTTGTTTTGGCCATAAATCACCTTCTGCCATCACAGGAATTATACTTCTAACTTGCAAGAGAGCCGGTTTACGTGGTTCATTACTGATTGTTTGTTCGTCAGAATCCATTTCTTCTAAAAGTTTTAGCAAAACACCACCGTGCAACGACGCCATTAAACACCCAAATCTTTCACTGAATCTAGTCTCCGGCTGCTTTTAAGATCCTGACTAAAAACTTTAAATTTGCTAATTCTCTAAAGTAAATTCTATGGGGAATTGGGGATCAACATTATCTCTAATAAAATCAGTTGGGAAGAGGATTAGTTTGGCCAAACCCCAAGAACGGCCAAAATCTTATTCCTAAGTTTGGGAAACAGCTCAAAACCTCTCGTTTCGTCTAAATTTAGGCTTTTAGTCAAATCTTATAGACGGTTTCCCAATAAATTCTACGAATGAAGAACTTTGAATCTACGCTGACTTTTTGGTAAGAGGAGGAAGTGCAAAGACGGAAGGCCGGAAAATGAAAACGGTCAACGGATTTCGCCAGTACTTGGTTAAATTGTAGTTTAACCAAAAACCATCAACAACATCAGAGTGGCGCAGCGGAAGCGTGGTGGGCCCATAACCCACAGGTCCGAGGATCGAAACCTCGCTCTGATATGCGTTTTTTCGTACTTTCTTTTTATATGGCACCTAGAGGAAATTTGGAAATCGCATAAGATTCCTATTTCTAGGGCAGACGAAAAAAATGTAGTGTACCACCACATCAAACGAGTGCTGTAGTTTACTTTCTTGCCCTATTTTGAACCACCAGCAGCACATCAACGAGACATAGAAACTAGAGTGCTGGTTTGGTGCTGCTCTCCAATCTAAAGACTCCATGGAAGAAGATTCCCTCTGTTCTCTCTTTAGTAGGTAATATCTCCTCAGTGAAGTGCAACTTTTGATTCAAAAATATTAAATCTGATTGTTTTTTTTTTCTTCTGAAGTATATAAACATTGCAAACTGAAATTCTTGCACATAAACTTGATAGATTGTCTCTTTAAACCAAATTAATATGCCAAACTTTGCGTTTTCAGTATATATTGAATTTTCTATCAAAATTTCTTAAGTGCAGAAGCTGTAGAAACAGTCCTTGAATTTAAGTAATGGGTTTAGCTATGAATTTTGAAGTAGGGTTCACCTATTGCATGTGTTTGATTGATATATAATTCTGTTTTCTTTTTAAAAATTTGTACTAGTAATTGATAACTATCTGTAATTTTTGTTTTAGGTTGGTCTTACCGTTGGAAGCTGTAATGGAGCCAAGATGGAAGGGGAAGAATGCAGAAACTAAAGCTCTTGCTGATCCTATGTCAAATATAGTAGAAAGGCTTCAGTCTTCTCTATGTAAATCAGATGCACAAGGGTTGCTCTTAGATTCTGTTGTGCTTCTCCCAGTTGACCATGAACAAATTGAAGTTATTGAACTGATGAATCGTTCTTTTTTCGGAAGACCAAGACCTAACTCATATGAACATAAACAATGGTATGAGCTAGACTTTGAGGAAGCTTTTTATTTATGCTATTCTCTTGAATGCCTTAAGATTATGGATGAAAATAAATCTCTCGTATCTAATAATGATCTATGGAAATACATGAAGTCAAAGAGTAAAGCATTTCCTGAGTCCTACATTGCGTATTCTCATCTTCGAAATAAAGACTGGGTAGTAAAAGATGGGTCAAAGTATGGTGCAGATTTTGTGGCTTACCGCCATCACCCATCTCTGGTTCATTCTGAATTTGCCGTCATTCTTGAATTCGGCAAGAGTCATAGGTTACGGGTATTGTCAGATATTAAATGTGCGGTTCGTATTTGTGCTAGTGTAGCTAAAACCTTATTGGTTTTGAGGATTGACACCAAGGATTGTGATTTCGTATCTCCTCCAGAATTGGATGTTTACAAAGTTGAAGAGATGATTCCAGAGCAGCACCATGAGGATCTACACATTAGAAAAAGGTTGAGTTCAACACAAGATATCCTAACACTTCCTACCAAAGACATTATTACTGTTTCAGAGCCCGCCTCTTCAAAATCCAGGATCCAACCTAAAAAAGCTCCTCTCTCTAGTAAGTATTCTCTCTCTGTCTGTTGCTGAATCTTTTATCCTCAGTGAAGTGCAATTTTTGGTATAAAAATTATGTGATTATTATTATTAGTAGCAATTGTTAAAAACCCCATTGCTTTTGATCTCATGGATAGTTAAATACTTGATATGTTGATTATACATAGCATATAAACAAGCAAGCTTAATATCTTGCACATAAACTGCTAGACAGATTATCTCTTCAAGGAAAATTACTATGCCAATTTTTGTGTTTTTAGAGGTTTCCAAATTCCCAACGATTTTTCTTAGGTGCAGAAACAGTCTTCAATAATCATAAATAATGGTTTTGATTATAAATTTTGAAGTAGGTTTCACCTATTGTTTGCGTTTCATTGACGTATGATTTTGTTTTGTTTTTAAAATTTGCGTAGTTGTCGAGACTTGTTTTGTGCTATCCCATAGATAGTTTTTGTTAGTTAGAAACTTGGACTTCTTTAGTATTGTGTTTCTCTGTATGGAAGAGCCTAACCCTTTGGAACTTTTGTCGTGTTGGACCTCATAATTTGGCCTAAGAATCATTTTGTTCTGGTGATTTTTTGTTTTTTTATTTAATCGATTTAGTTTTCGCTGTTTTTCCTTTTTTGATTTATCTTAAAGAATCTTCTTATGAATTGAGATTGAAGCGTTGTGATGATGAAAGTATTTTAAACCGACTAAATTATATGAATGGATAAAAAACCTCCTACTCATTCTGAACGCTATCCATCTCTACAATAAAGATTCACAAATTCCATATGTGGTAGGAAGTGTATGACTGAATTCAAGTAGTATTTAAGCTTGTTTTGGGCTCTTCCATTGGTGATTTTATTTGGTAGAAACATAGTGTTCTTTGTTAGTGCATTTCATGGTACGAAAGAGGTTAGTCTTGTTCAGCCTAGGTGGTTCTTAACTGTCTGATGATTGTTTTTAATTAGTCAATCTAGTTTTCATTGTTCTTTTATTTTTTGATTTGTATTGAAGAATCTTGTTAATGATGAATGCTGAAGATTCACAACTTCCCACTTTTGCACTTATATTGTCACTATCATTAAGTAAAATAAGGATTACAATTTTTGCTCACAAGCTTCTTTTATCTTTGTCTTCCAAAACATTAGTATTGTTAGCTTACTTGTCTGACCACTTCGTGGTATGATACCCATTGCAGTACCACTGTACCAGTGTGCTAACTTTAGTTGGTTTTATTCTTGCTGATTGAAGGGAGAACGGGACCAAGATGGAAGGGGAAGAAGAGTGCAGAAGCTAAAGCTCTTGCTGATCCTATGTCAAAAATAGTTGAACAGCTTCAATCTTCTCTTCATAAATCGGAAACACAAGGGTTTCTCTTAAATTCTGCTGTGCTTCTCTCAGTTGATGTTGAACAAATTGAACTGCTGGAGCGTTCTTGTTTCGGACAACCTATAAGCTCTGAGGAAGCTTTGAGGAAGCTTTTTATTTCCGCAGATGAAGATAAACAATGGTATGAGTTAAGCTTTGAGGAAGCTTTTTATCTGTGCTATTCTCTTGAATGCGTTCGGATTATGGATGAAAATAAGTGTTTGGTGTCCAATAATGATGTATGGCAATACATGAAGTCAAAGAGAAGAGCATTTCCTGAGTTCTACATTGCGTATTCTCATCTCCGTAAGAATAACTGGGTAGTAAGATCTGGGTTACAGTATGGTGCAGATTTTGTGGCTTACCGCCATCACCCATCTCTGGTTCATTCTGAATTTGTTGTCATTGTTGATTTCAATAAGAGCTCTAGGTTAAGGGTTTGGTCAGATATTCAAGGTATGGTTCGTCTTTGTGCACTTGTAGCTAAAACCTTAATGGTTTTGAGTGTTAACACCAACGATTGTGATGTCGTATCTCCTTCAGAATTGGATTTTTACAAAGTTGAAGGGAGAACAATTACGAGATGGTTTGCAGAGAAGCACCGCGAGGATCCTCGTACTTCTGAGAGGTTGAGTTCAGCATGATGTTTACATGTAGCTTATGGAAAGAGAATCCAGACTCAGAAATTTGTGAAAATTGAATGACATATGGTAAGAGAATACCATTTTGATATTATTGCTTATTAGCAGAAGATTTCATTTTTCTTTTTGACCAGATATGGCAATATTAAATACACTTGGAAAATGAAGACAAGGTTTACAAATATAATCATCATGTCTGAAGAGAAAAGTGACTGCCAAGTTCAAATCCTTGTACGCTCCAAGGGGATTTCTGACGGAATTTGAGCAAAGCCACTGCGCAACAAAACCGTTTATTGAAAATTCTACAGCTACATGGTTAAAGATGAAAAGCAATATATGAATTTTAATATGGGAAGTGGGAACCGCTAAAGCCAGTTCTTCTTTTTTCCTGGCAAGATTAGTTTTTTCAGAAGTTATTTCGATGAACATAATAAAAAAGATCTAAAAATCTGAAAATCTAAACTGGTTTAAATGATCATAGTATCAGACAATGTTATTGGAATCACATATTTATTATTGAAGTCATGAAAGTAACATTCAGTTTATCAACAACAAAAATACTACTACATCTGTGGTAGTAAAAAATAATAATACTTCATATATCCTAATCACTAGTACTTGATTGGAAACTTCAGGTCGAAACTCTCTGCAATTGACTGGGATAACCCTGCGACTTCTGCAACTCCGAAAGCACCCTTCCAGTCAAAGGTCACGTTCGATGCTGGAGCATCGTTAACAAGGAGGTTCAGCCAATGCCTTCTGAATGTAGTAGCCTTCTTTTTCAAACCCACAAAAACAATCTTCTCAATGAACCATTTCTGAGCTGCAGCAAAGTCACCATTTGTTACTTCTGACTGAATTGTCATCTCATCCCCTGAGACACCACCAGAGAACTTAACAAATGTCCAGTTTCCTGATTTGCCTCCCATTTCGATTTCTTCTCCATCATCCAAGAAAACTTCTCCAGTAGCATTACCACTGCTGCTTACGACAACCAAAAGCTTGAACCCGGTCTTCCTTGCTTCTTGTGTTGTCATAGCTGCACCCTGCATTGCTATGATATTCCCTTCGCGAACATGAACATTGATTTTATCTAGGGGTGCGTCGAGTTTGACAATCTGTCCTTTCTCTGCACTGACTGAATTTGAGTAGTTGAACATATCAAACCAATTTCCGGCAGGGAAGTAAGCATCAACTGTAACTTCTCTTTCTTTCACTACTGGCGACACCAACACACCTTCACCAAGTAAAAACTGTTGGCTGATTTCATAAGTTGCTTCATCCTCTGGGAATGAGAAGAAAAGTGGTCGTGCAATGGGAGTCCCGTTAATGTGAGCCTCGTACATTAAGGTGTAGAAGTATGGGAGTAATTGGTATCTGAGACCAAGAACTTCCTTTGCCGATTCTGTAACAGAAGCCCATAGATATAGCTCGTGAGAAGGTGAGTGTATGTCACCGTGGTTTCTAGAAAATGGGTAGAAGGCCCCAACCTGCAATGAGACTAAGTGGTTAGTTGGTGCTGCTTAATATGTAAATTTACTCAACTTGATGCGTATAATGACCAATTTTCTACCCTTACCTGAATCCAACGTCGGCAAAGCTCCTCACTCGTGCCGCCCAAAAATCCACAGATATCAGCTCCAACCATTGGCATTCCAAACAATCCAAAGTTCATTATTGTAGAAATGGAGAATTCAAGATCATCCCAAGAAGCACCATTATCACCACTCCAGTGTGCTGCATACTTTCCCGACCCAACAAAAGTTGACCTGGTGAGTACAAATGGCCTTTTCTTGGTCACCTCTACCAAGGCTGCGTTTGTTACTTTTGCCTCTACGTGACCAAATGTGTTGTGAAGATTGTACTCAGTCATGTTGCCATAATGAAGAGAAGATGGAGGAATAGCTCCGCCGTTGATGTTTCTGCCATTGCCGATCTTGAA
Organism: Papaver bracteatum; assembly: GCA_023529315.1. Classification (NCBI taxonomy): domain Eukaryota; kingdom Viridiplantae; phylum Streptophyta; class Magnoliopsida; order Ranunculales; family Papaveraceae; genus Papaver; species Papaver bracteatum. The sequence continues at coordinate 647,344 of JAJJWX010003108.1, forward strand.
GGGAGGATTATCAATGGTAGAATTTTGATCGATAGGAGATGTAATAAAGTTTGCTGCTTCATTCATGTCAAGCCAAATACCATCAATAGGGAGAGTCTTCAGGAACATGGCAATTTCATTTGTCCAGTAAGGTCCTGTTGCCGGGTTAAGAAAATCTGGAAAATGGACATCTCCAGGCCAGACCTTGCCTTGATAAGGTTTGCCTCCATACTTGATGAATATGTCTGCTTCAATTCCTCTTGTGTATGTTCCATATGTCTCATTAATGCCAATTCCTGTTCAACACCAGATTGTAAGTATCTATAAGAAAACTAGGAAGTCCGAATTCGTATCGAGAAACTGTTCTTTTTTATGCATTTTGCTTACCAGGATCCACAATGACAACATATTTCTGGCCATTTTGGTGAAGTTTATCTACAAAAGCATTCATTTTGTCTGCTGGGAAGTTGACGGGATCGAGAGTGAAAAGCTTGTACTTATCCATGTAATCAATGTCTGTCCACATAACTTCAAGAGGGATACTGGCATTTGCATACCCAGCAACTACTTCCTCAAGAACAGATACACTTTTATATCCGTATCGGCACTGATGAAATCCTTCATAGATCGTTCACAAATTATAATTATTTTGCATTCAAATAAAAATTTGTGCACATGTGATAACTGATAAGTTTTCTTACCAAATGCCCAGTATGGCATAGGAGCAGGACGACCAATGAGTTCTGTATATTGGTTGATGACAGCCTTTGGTGAAGGACCTGCAAAGAAGTAGAAATCTACAACACCTCCAATAGTCTTATAGGTTAATTTGGAGTCTTCATATAGAATGTCCATTCCGTTACTGTTGAGGAACAAAACACCATGAGTAGTTCCGGAAGCATCACCTTCCTTGATCGGTGATCTAACATCGACATAGAACGGGTGAGATCCATACAGACTGTTATCTACACTACGACTAGGAGTATCAGAATTCCACAAGGTTTTCTTGTCGCCGCTCTTCATACGGAAGGTTCTCTTAGTTTGTTCACCTAAACCATACAAGGAGGATTTGTTTGCTGGTAGTGAGGTGGAAATCTGAATGTACTGGTCCTTGAACACAAACAAGTTGCTGTTAGGATCTGTTGCATTCCCTCCTGTAGTGTTGAAGAGGACATCTCCAGAAGATTTACGGGTGACTGTAAAACCAAAGGAGGGATCATTATGGATTGCGAAAATGAGATCAGACCCTTCAATAGTTAGAGTTGAGTTCTTTTCTGATTCTGAAGGTGTTGGGGTCTCAGCTGTTGGGGGATCAGCTGTTGGGGACTCAGCTATTGGGGGATCAGCTGTTGGGGAATCAGCTGTGGGGGTATCAGCTGTTGGGGAATCAGCAGTGGGGGGATCAGCAGTGGGGGACTCAGCAGTGGGAGACTCAGCAGTGGGGGGATCAGCAGTGGGGGACTCAGCAGTGGGAGGCTCAGCAGTGGGGGGCTCAGCAGTGTCAAGTAGGGAATAAACAGAGGTGGGGGGCTCAGCAGTGGGGGGCGCAGAATTCCTAGAGATAATCTGTTCTGGAACTTCCCATCTCTCGCTATTCAAATCCGTGATGTGCACTCGCAACCGATCAGCGGTCTCGAAGCTGCATGCAACCAAACAGTGTGTCAGAACAGTATATTTTATGATTCACCTGTCAACACATAATGCAGCGCACAATAGTTTCAAGTTGATAATTTTACCTAGCTGTTAGCTGGAGATTTGGGATATCAGGCCCGTACATGGATGAATTCTGGAGCACATCAAGAATTGCACTCAGCGACTTGCCTGAAGCATCAAATTTGACTGATCTGAGTTTATACCCATATCCTATTGGGTCATCTGCATTCGTTGGAGACGAGAAAAAGAATAGAACTGAAGTGAAAAACAGAAAGACTAGAAAACTTCGCCTCATTTTTGTTAGAGAAGTGGAAGAGGGTGTTGTGATGATGAAATTTGAAGGTGAATTTATAGGCAAACTCTTAAGAGAATGTGCATGGAAATTATCGCTAATTAGCCAATAGGAAATCCGCATTCATTACAGTATCGGTTTCGGAGTGAAATTAGTGAAATGTGATTAATACGCAATTAATTTATGAGTGATCACGCTTGGAGGAGTTATATGGAAATGATAACCAATTAGCCAATAAGAAATCTGACTCAAAAGCAATCTTTGAGATTCTCTTATTAACTTTTCTTACTTGGTAGAAAGTGAGAATGTTATTTATGCCCCTACTATCCATGGGCTTTGCACGAACACCCTTCAGGGGCATCTTTGTAACCGGCTTAATACCCAAGAAGCATTGATTTCCATTTTTAACCTCCATTATAATTAATATGTCAGAACATCCCAGATTTAGTTTTCTCGATAGAATCAGGTATGAGAGAGAGGAAGAAATTGTTAGGAGAGTTTTAGCTGAGATTAGAGAGAGCTCATAGTTGAAATCAGAGGAAATTCAGATTTAAACATGCAGTTTTGAATCTAGTTGATTTGTTTAAGCAGTTTCAGAGTAATCAAACATCCATCGAAGTAGAAGATTGTAGTTTCAGAATATTTAAATATGATTTCATCAAAGTTCTATCGAAGTAGAAGATTCAGCTTTAATTCTTATTCAGAATAATTGTTTTGATTATTCTATTGATGCGTATTCGTGAATCTGAAGCTTGAATCATTATTTTGATTACATTGAATCATTGATTGCAGAGATCTGAAGCTTTTGAATAATTATTCGTGAATCTGAAGCTTGAATCATTATTTTGATATTACAAAGCTTCATTCATTAATTTCAGAGATCAACCGATTTGAATTCTTCTCATTATTCAAGTTCAATCTCGTTAACAGGTAGGATTTTCTTTTTTTCTCTAATCTTTTGTTTTGAATAATGTAATGTACAAATTGTTTGTTTTGTTCATATCCTTTTGTGATTAACCGTGAATTCTTCATGCTTGTACCTTTTGAATAAGTTATTTTTTCAATTTATGATTATTATTTTGAAACACAATGAAACTGATTATTGTTAGTGAATATCAAAACAATTCAGAAACAATATAGTTGTTGGTGATTATCGTTAGTGAATATTAGGTCATATTGTTAGTTTTTCATATGTATTGTTGGTGGTTTTGGTTTTTCTGATACAATAATGTAGTTGTTGAACCTGTTACATACACAACAATGTAGTTTTTGATGTGTATATTTCATCTTTTTCCACTGATTTCCATGAATATACTTCTCACGAGGGGCGCAACCCCGAGTGATTTGCATCATTACCAGAGTTTTAAGCTACAGGACATGCTGAATCACATATTTGATTCTCAGGACATGTTGTAGGTTACATTTTTGTTATCCAACAATGTAGTAGTTCAACCTTATTTCCTTAGTTAGTGAATACAAGCAATGTAGCTTGTCAATCTATTTATTGCTAGGACTGAGTAGTACCACCAAAAACGAAATCTCAGAACATGATGTAGTTTACATTTGAATGTCAATGTACTGAAAACACATATTGAACCTCTAGACAACTTGTCCAAGTTGCTTTCAATCCTGAAAACAACCTGTTGTAGTTGCTTCTAGTTTTGGAAACAACTTTGGTTTGTTGCTTTCAATTTTTTCTCCAAACAACCTGTTGTGGTTGCTTCCATTCTATGGAGGCAACTCGTATCTTATTATCCTTTGCAATTTACTGAGTTTTCTTTTTTTTGTTAGGTCAATATGGTTGTCGCGGAGATTAACTTTTGCAACTTAAGCATCTCTCATGTTATCTACGAATCAACTACCTTCAAGGAGCTGCAAAGTATTGTGTTACGTTCTTGGAGTATTCTTTCTCAAGTCCCTTTTGCGATTCTTTCTGATGTTTATGGTGTACTTCAAACTGTTCGGTCTTATTTAGATTTTAATTTTCTTGTTATATACTGCCAAAATAAGAGTATAGAAGTTTTGAAGTTCAAGTTTGAGGGAGGGAAAGACAAAGTTGTTGATGTAATGTTAAAGTATCAAGTGGAGAGTGGGTATAGGTTCTACAGGTTGATGTTTCTGTGAAATCTCTCAACTGCATTAAACTTGTCAACTGATTTCATTTGCTCCAGTTTGTTTTATGTTTTTCTGAACCTTTCTTTTATGTTTTTCTGAAGTTTTGATTCTGTTTTTGTGAACTTGGATGTATTTTTAATTGATAATGGCACACTCTTAGTTATTCTGCAGTTGTTATGAAATAATTTTGGTCTGTAATTTTTTTTTTGCTCTGTTGGTTATGTCCATAGATTCTGCAAGTTGCTTCCATATTATGGAGACAACTTATTCTAGTTGCTTTCATTTTGGGAACAACTTCTGCAAGTTGCTTCCATTTTTATAGGAGACAACTTGTTCTAGTTGCTTCCATTTCTGCAAGTTTCTTTCATATTGTGGAGACAACTTCTGCAAGTTGCTTTTATTTTATGGAGACAACTTGTTCAAGTTGCTTCCATTTTTGCAAGTTGTTTTCATATTATGGAGACAACTTATGCAAGTTTCTTCCATTTCGGCAAGTTGCTTTCATATTATGAAGACAACTTCTGCAAGTTGCTTTCATATTATGGAGACAACTTGTTCAAGTTGCTTCCATTTCTTCAAGTTGCTTTCATATTATGAATTGCTTTCATTTTATGGAGACAACTTCTGCAAGTTGCTTCCATTTCTGCAAGTTGCTTTCATATTATGAAGACAACTTCTGCAAGTTGCTTTCATATTATGGAGACAACTTGTTCAAGTTGCTTCCATTTCTGCAAGTTGCTTTCATATTATGAAGACAACTCCTGCAAGTTGCTTACATTCTATGGAGACAACTTGTTCAAGTTGCTTCAATTTTTGCAAGTTGCTTTCATATTATGGAGACAACTTCTGCAAGTTGCTTATTTTTTATGGAGACAACTTGTTCAAGTTGCTTCCATTTTTGGAACAACTTCTACAAGTTGTCTCTCTGTATTTTTTACCTATGCATACCAGCAACCATAAAGAAATATTGCAACACTGAATATAATCAAGGGAAATTATCAAACAATCGTAAGAAGTCTACTTTAATTAGACAATAGCAACATAATGTTTACAACCAATAATACTAACAAGTTCAATCAAATAATACTAATAAATGTAGTTCAATCAGATAAATACTAACAAATTTTGTTCAATCATATAATACTAACAAGTTTTCCTTTTCAATTAGTTCTATTGGGAGTGTATTACCAACAGACCGAAATACGTTCCTTTCTGATGCTGCTTCCATTCATTTGTTTCCTTCAATATGCGGAACGCTAGCTTCACCCTCTTATTGTTGATCTTTTTAATGTAAGCATCTGTTTCTCCTCCTTTTAGAAGTTCAAACAACTGGTATTTCACCAACGTTTTCATAAACCAGCAAACAAAAATTGCACAGTCTGGGTATATTTCTTGTTGAAGCACTGGAACAATCTATTCAATTAACATATGTCACACAGATATATATGGATAGTTAATTCAAATAATATTTGTATGGTACTAGCATTAGTACCTTTTTTGTCGTCAACTTGATCAACATATTTTGCTGCTTCGTTGATAGGAGCGTTATCTGAGTTGTTGGTTGTTTTGTCTCTCAGTCTTGGTGATCTTCTCGTCATCTTTTCCTAGTTTTGTTCAGATAATACAAATTGTTAGCATCAAACCACAATAGGTATTTTAGATAAACTATCTTAAGCTGCTTTTATATATGAGATAAACTAGCAAAAGTTGCTTTCAAATATGAAATAAACTAGCAAAAGTTGTTTCCATATCTGGTACCAACTAACTCTAGCACAAGGAGCATATAAGAATAGAGCCAACTAACTCTAGTTGCTTCTGAATCTGAGAGCAACTGGCACAAGTTGTCTCATATTTTTCACATGAAAATATATAACACGCTCATGCACTCTTAGAGAGAATGGTGTTGCACCCTGGATATCAAAGCAGATATCAAATATTATTCACATGTGTTCTATGAACGAACGCCAAAGCATGATAAGTATGATTATATTAAAGCATACAAAGTAACCTACTTCACTAGATTGAACAAACGCCAAAGCATGATCAATATGATTATATAAAAGCATTGAAGAAAGCACAATTACAAAAAGATTATACAATAACCAAATGAACATTTCATAAACGTAGCATACTGAACATGTTTAGAACTCAGAGAATTGACAAATAACATGTTTCACTCACACATAATACAAATATAGAGTCAGCTAGCACAATTTTTGTCTCTAAATATGAAGGCAACTAGTACAGGTTGCTTTCAAATATGGGAACAACTAGCATAAGTTTCCTCCCCAAACACAAAGACAACTAGTATAGGTTATTTCTCCAAAATCTGTAGTAAAATACCCTTTTCCTATACAATGATTTACAAGAGATACAATGATGTTTACATACACACCATTAGAACCATTATGTAGAGATTCAAAATAAACTACAGTTCTAAATCAACATAATGGAACAAAGTAACTATGAAATAGAACAAAGTAAAAGTTGAGAGAAACTAGCAAAGGTTGTTTCCACATATGCGAGCAACTTCATCAAGTTCCCTCTAGAAATGTAGTTAACTAACTCTAGTTGCTTCCGAATCTTGTAGAAAGGCACAAATTGTATCGATGTCAGGAGCCAGAGAATTGACAAATAACATGTTCTGTGACACTTATTGTGCAGCTGAAGTCCAAAAAATTACAAATTAAAACCAAACACTCACACAAACCATCAAACCCTTGTACAAGAGGCGGAAATCATATATGAAACAATTATCAATAACTGAATCAACAACTGCTAATTCAAAACCCTAACTGATTCAAAATAACTTCTGAATTAAAATAACTTTAACAACCTAAAATCAGAAACAAAATAGACTACTAATCAGAAACAAACAATCAAAATCGATGATAAAAGTTTGTTTTACCTTTCTGAATTCAAACTGGAAGACTTCTGCTTCTTTATCAGTAATGGAATCAGTCGTCTAGTTGATTTTTCATCACATGCAACATGAAATTGAAGCAAATTAGTATGAATCAGTAATTGAGAAAATATAAATCGATTTTTTCAGTAATTCTTTTCAACAATTTCTTTTCCGAAACCCTAAAAAATTCAATTCATCTGATGATTAAACTAAATCAAACACAAAATCTATGTATTACCTTGGATTTTTTTGTTGTTGTTGTTGCTCACTGCATCTCTGAAACCTAATGAAATAGATTTTTTCTTCTGTTTTCAGTTGAATTTCTTCTTTTAAATCAAAGAACACTTCAAATCTACTAGGTTTCTTTCGGATTTGAGATGATTTTGTAAATTTTCAGTGGTGATTTCAGTTTTTTTTCAGGTTTTTTTTTTCTTCTCTCGTTTTCTCGTCTGAAACTGTGTGAGAGAGAGATATGGAATGAAATGGGAAATAGATGGCGCTTTAATCCTCTGCAACGAGTATTTTTATTTATTTGAAGGCTATTTTGGTAATCTTGCAATTCGGGTTTGGGCTTTTTCATATCTAGGGGTGTTTGTATAAGTTGATAAGGGTATTTTGGCAAGGGCCCTATACTAGGGGCATTTAAATAATGTTCCCTGGTAGAAACAGTTTCAAATCTTTCGACATTATTGTTACAACTTTCCATTGAAATGTAAGAAAGGAAAAAGTTAATTAAGAGTCGTTGATAAGGATAACCAAAGGATAAACACTCATTGATAAGGATAAGATTGATCCTTTCACGCAGCAGCATAATGAGCAACGTGCAGCTGCAATAATACCATATTTGGATGGAACTAACTTGAGTACTAACACACATTTGCCTTGGTTGATGCCAGTCTCTCATAAATATATATGACGACATCAAGAGCCATAACCAGAGCAAAGGATTCAGAAGTCTAAACTGTCTTTGGATATTAGTTGGCCCCTTGCTCCATGTGGATGACAACATATGGCTAGGCATCTAGAAATGGGAACTAAATTATGTTAGTCATGGGATTTCCCAATAGACCAATTTAAGTAGTAGATGTTTCCTTTTTACTATTTTGTCGGATTTTTTTTAAGCATTTACTGGACATGTTCATTTTTCTTCCCTTTTTTTTGAAGCATGAATTTTATTAATAAATTAAGCGATTATCCGAGGGTATGTTTTACCCCATAAATAATTTGTTATAATTTGATTAATATAAGATGCGTTTTATACGATCCTAGATCGATGTTGAGAGGTTTTCGAACAGACTGGTAACCGCAGTAAGATTTACTGGTCCATTCCACTATGTATCACGGTGCTTTAGAGTCTAAAGTTAGGAAACACATAAGGTTTTCCGAATCAGTTTCAAATTATATTTTTATCCAGCTCCATTCTATTGTCGTTTTTGACGTTATGAGCCTGACCCAAGATTCAACTGTTAGAGCAGTGTTGATTCTTAACAGTTGCGCTACCACTAAATCGGTATATATATGAAACTTGCTCATGCGATTCCAGAGTGTCCCTCCACTACTCTATCTGTATTGATCTTAATCCAGTCTAAGCTATGGTTGATTCACTGCGCCGAAATTATTGTAAACGTTTGTGTTCTATTTCTAGAGTTTATGTGAGCTGGCACCCAGGTAGCATGGGATGTAGGATTTCATGTGCCCAAGAAAACTCATGTTCAAGACTAAGATCCATCTATGCTTATGCTTCCTGGTGTTAATGGTGGATTTGATGAAGGTTAAAATCGTAAAATCATGGTTTCATATATCTCTGACCCGACATCATAAGTATATGAAATTCATATTATATATTTTAGAAACAAAACTCTTGTTACAGGGATACTGATCACGTAACCTTTGCGAAACATGAATATGTAACTGTAATATTAGAGCCTTCCGGCTGAGCTTTCAATATTCTACAAATTTCATCATTCATATTGTAATACTCAGCATTCACGTATGTATGAAATATAAAATGATTGGGTAACTCCTAGATGGATTGACCACAAGTATAGAGAAATATTGTCTTCAGAATTTCACTGGTGCTGATAGCAATCCCTCTTCAGGTGTTCCCTGACTATACAGAATACATAGTCAAAAGTACGAACATGATGTTTCTACCATCTCGTACCTCGTTTTCGAATCAATGCAATGCATCTAAATAGATTGCTTACTAATATAGAACGGCTTATATATAAATTATATCGTTATATTCATCAACTGAATTCGTAGAAAATATTTCACTTTCCCTAAAATATTTATTACTTCAATTCACAGTCGTTCTCAGCTGAATTATATGAATTAGTGGTGAGTATTCGCCTCTCGGGCATACATGCCACCACCGATTAGCCCTAAGAAAATGGCGTAAGTGTACCTAACAATAATGCTTTAAAGTAGTGTTGTCAATGGGTACCCGTTACCCGCTACCCGGAACCGGACCCACCTAATTGGGTCCGGTTCTGGGTCCTAAAGTTGGACCCATTAGCAACTTAGGACCCGACGGGTAATTACCCGATTGGACCCGAATGTTAACGGGTCCAAACGGTAATACCCGTCATTTTTTTGGTACCAAAAAGAAGGGTAATGGGTAACGTTTATTTAACCTTTTAATCATCTTTTTAGCAAAATTATAGGTATTTTGCAAGTTTCGGCTTTGAATTTTTTTGATTTTTGATTTTTTTCGTACATTTAATCTTTATTTAGTACATTAATAAAGAAATAATAATAAATTTTTATAAAAATAATTTATATTCAAGTTAAAAAGAGAAAGAAATTAACATTTTAAGATTTTTTAATACCCAACTGCACTGGGGACTTTAAACGGGTCCGGTTAAGGATTACCTCAAATTTCTGGTTCACCACCTTCCTCCACAAAGCATCTTTCTCCTTGCCATATCTCCAAACCAACATAACATTACATTTTGCTTTGAAGGAACCCGGCCCGGAACCGTTAGGACCGAACCGATAGAAATCTGATATGACCGCATTTCATCACACTTTGGTATAAGAATAATATTGGTGGAATTTAACCTCCAACAAGAACCCAAACCTCTCAAACTCCTTGATAACCTTCATCAAATCACTTTTATAATATCCAAAACCGCCTTGAAGAATTCCATAGTATAACCATCCGGACCCGGCGATTTGTTAGATCCAAATTCCAAATTACGAGACTTTACCTCATCCTCATGAAAAGTGTTTTTCAAGTATTATGTCTTTGAACTAGATAATGAAGGTAAATCCAAATCATCAAGTTTGGTCTATAATGAATATTATCTTCAAATAACTTCTCATAAGTAATTTTTGCTTCCGCATTGATTTGATCTTTGTCATAAGACAAAACACTATCTATAATAAGAGAGTTAATACTATTTGACTTTTGTCTAAGAGAAGCATTCTTGTGGAAAAATTTGAATTTGGGCAATCCATTGGCCCTTTGATCGGCATGCCATCTCCTAGCCAAATTTAAAGAAGCCGACCTGTGTTTAATTCTAGTAACTTCCTATCAATATAATCTTAAGCTAAGATATTCATTTCCTCCGCAGAATAAACATCAATAAGATTTTTTTTTGAATTTAACCAAAATTTTCCTTTCCCATTTCTTAATTAGAAATTTTAAAGCTTTTTTGCCGAACAAAACTTGGTTTAGAATTTAAAGCATTCCACCCGACTTTCATGTTATCTAGAAATTGAGGATGCTGATGTATAGTAATTATCAAACTTGAAAGAAGGTTTAGAAGCATTACCAAAGCTTCAAGATAAAATCTCAGTATTGAACCAAGTTAGGCAATGTTCTTTCGAGGAGCAAACAAATCAAGTCTACTTTTAAGAGGAGGGTTTGAGAGAGAAAGCATTCCAATCACCCCACATAAGCCAAGGAATGTCATCCCACAAAATCGAAATTACGTAAACATCCACCTGAAATCATTACGCAATTTCAAAGTAACCGAGAAAGCCCCAAAGAGAATCCTCCATAGACACCATAGTTGGGTTCCACATAATAATAATCCCACCGATCTTCCAATGAAGGTAAATGAATGAAATCACAAGAATTGTTACCCCATAAACCTCTTATTAAAGAATCATCCACAATTTCTTTTTTAGATTCCTGAATAGAGCAAATTGAAATATTATTCTTACGGATCATATTTCTAATGGCTACAACCTTAGCGTCATCCCCCATTCCTCTAATGTTCCAAGACCCAATTTTAAGATCCATCAAGGGAGATATAGCCCTAGAAGTATCATCGAACCGAGCAAGGAGATTCAGAGGAAAGAACCCGATACCGAAAAGTTTCTTAGCTATCACAATCCGAATCAATCGAAATTTTTCCAAGCCATCAAATTCCACTATTCCGTTGTCATCGCTATCATTGTGATTATTCAACCCTAAGAGTAACCCTTTGCGAGATGTCTCTTGATTTTGTATCATCACAATTAATGCCTAGCATTTTATTAAACGAGATGTTCAGGAAGAGTTCGAACCGGAGAAATAGCGGTGTAGATTCCGATATCGATTTTGAATAGGGTGTGGTCAATGTAATTTTAAATCGTTTACTTGTTTGCACGTTTCAACCGATTCAAAATCGTCATATAAATTGCTCACCCTAAGTTTACCTTCCGAATCACGGATAATGTTACTTTCTTCCTCGGTACCCGAATCCATCTTAGGTATACCGAATGGTTGGAATCATTTTGGTTCTGCCAACTCGACCCGGATCTAAACCCGCATCCGAGTCTTTCGTTCACCAATGGTCCCATATAACGACCCCTCTTCTTTTATTCCCCTGACGTGATCCATGGTTTTGGTCAAAGACCAAGATAACTCAAAAGATTTGGATCTTAACAAGATAGTTGTTGAAAAAACCATTATATCTGGAGAGGTACCATTCCGATTGACCAAAATTCTTTTTGAAAATGTTTTTTTTTTCATACATTTAATCTTTATTTAGTACATTAATAAAGAAATAATAATAAATTTTTATAAAAATAATTTATATTCAAGTTAAAAAGAGAAAGAAATTAACATTTTAAGATTTTTTAATACCCAACGGGTACCCGGACTTTAAACGGGTTTTACGGAACCGGCCCCGGAACCGTTAGGACCCAGAACCGATGCTGATATGCCGGGTACGGTTTTGGGCCATGTACTACCCGGGAGGACCCGGACCTGTTGACATCCCTACTTTAAAGAGCATGTCAAAATATAGATTAAAAAGGATATGCAATATTGATAAAAAAAAAGAGAAAATATTAAATAATAAAAATAATAATAATAATATAAGGGTGTAGTTACATAAAATCTGAGAGAGGTTAGAAGTAGAATTATAGGGTTTCTGAAAGTGAGTTATGGGAGGTTGAACACGAATAGTCTTTGCCTAAACCACGCAAGGTAGCCGTTCAAAGGCTGCTTCAGTCACAGGGAAGAGACTTAGGGACGATCTTAGGGAGGGAAGCAGATGAAGAGAGAGATCAAGGAATTCTAGGATTTTAATAAGAATTGCTCTGAGTTGTTGAGAGAAAAGTTCTGTGTTAGCTTGGATAAATAGAGGACCTATTTATAGCTGAATTCTTTAATCTCAGGTCGGTGAAGATAGGGCCGAATTGCTTGCTCTGCGGATCACTTCTCCCGTCTCTTCAGGTAGATAAAGACAAACTAGATTGAGTTTATCTCATTATTCCACCGCCTTTACTCTCTTCTGCGGTGAGAAATAGGCCGGATATTTCTCACACATGTCGTAGATCTCCAGACCAAAACCCTAATTGATATCCCCCAATTATAGAGATTCTCTGATTTGTGAGAATGACTAGGATGAGTCTCGTGAAAAGGCATGGAATGCTTCATGAAAAAACGGGGGTATAACAACCATACCCAATAATTCGTTCAGAAATCTGTACGGCCTAAACTTCAATATAATTCCGAGAGCACCAACATAAAAATCAACAAATCGAACAGATACAAATCCGTGAGCCTGGTTGATATGAGAAATAACTTGGACGGTACCAAAGACCAACGCCCAAGTGCTAATCAAGCTATAACCAACAAACAAGTCTGAATTCATCAACTGTGATTGAACTATGCACAACCTGTGATATTTAAATTACATAAACAAATATAATGCAAAAAATAAATAACACAGACACCAGAAATTTTGTTAACGGGGAAACCGCAAATGCAGAAAACCCCCGAGACCTAGTCCATCTTTGAACACCACAATGTATTAAGCAGCTACAAACACTAGCCTTCTACAAGTTAACTTCAGACTGGAATGTAGTAGAGCCCTAACCAAGTCTCACACCGATTAAGGTACAGTTGCATTCCTTACGCCTCTAGAAACACGCCGTATTCTACGCACTTGATTCCCTGAGCTGACCTCACCCACAACTAAGAGTTGCTACGACCCAAAGTCGAAGACTTATAAAAAAATATGGCTCCCTAAGGTATGTCTATCCTTTATTATTTTTGTTCTGTATTTTGATACAAAAATCAAGGTGAACAAGAACCAACTAATCCCACATACTTCTACTCCCGAAGAGAAGCCTAGAAATATCAGTTACCTCATAATAACCCAAATAATTAACATAAAAAGTTATTGCGGAATTACAAGAGTATGATACGAAGAAATGTTATGCTTAGTTTTTATATCTTACCTATAGAAGATAAATATCGAGTAAATCTTAGAGAAGATAAAACTCAATATGATATAAAGTAAGATTATAATACGCAACTACAGAGAAAATAGTTGGATCTAGCTTCACGAATCCCAAATGAAGTCTTCAAGTCGTTGACCTAATAATGGTTTTGGAAAACCTAGGTTAAAGGAGAATCGACTCTAGTTTGCAACTAGGACACACAAAAGTGTCAGGATTAGGTTTTCTAGTTGCTAGAGTTCTCCCTTATATATCCTTTAAAATCAGGGTTGCTTATAATCAAAGCTAAGATAGTTTAGTAACAAATCATTCAATATTCACCGTTATATGAACTCCTGGTTTAAGATTCAATCTTAGTCTATTTAGAAATTAAGCAATAAATCTCCACTGTTAGATGGTCTTAGCTTGTTACACACAAATGGAATATACTTATATTTAGATATGGGTAACCGTACCTAAATGTGTATATTTGGTTGGCTCAATTATAGTTAATCGAAGTTAGCCATATGAACACTTATGTCTTAACTATTCATCTAACAATTCTAGATCAACTATGATGATAAACCAATCATGATAGATCAAATGAATCTAATTAGGTTTCAAATGGAGTTATTCAATTGTTTACTATCTCATAAAAATATTCATAAACAAATCGAAACGAAATCGGATTTATTTGTAATCGTACAAAGTACACTTATACATGAATCAATTCATGAACATTAATCCATGGTTTGCAAAGTTAATTTTCATTCCTTAAATTATAAATGTTTTAGTTTATGAGTATGAGAATCATACATAACCGATTTTAAAACTTAACCACTGTGTTCACAAACTGGGTACGCGAACAACAGCCTTGAAACTTGGCCTAGTCAAGCCGTTCGCAAACCCAGTTCGTGAACAACTGTTCCAGACCCAACTCAGGAGAACCCGTTCACATACTAGGTATGCAAACAAGAGTTCCAGACCTTCTCAGGTAAATCCGTTCGCATACTAGGTACGCAAACAAGAGTTCCAGAACTGAATATGAAAAGACGAGGGTACCCAAATACACTACAATATATTTTTTTTCAACCTATAAGTCCTCTACCAAAAGTGATTGTTTATGGATAGAGTCGAGACAATACAACAATTTGGTTCACACTTCATGTGATTGTCTAAGAATACGAGATCGAGACAATACAACAACAAGATAACTTGTGTGTGATTGACTATGGATACAAGATCGAGACAATACAAAAACGAAGTATGTTACTTGACAATAGGTTCGGACTTAACCAAACCCTAGATGATCACTGTGAAGTATAACAGAGTTAACGTAAAGTGAAATTTACTTTATTTATAATAAAAAAATTATAATGCGGAAAAGTTAAGTAAATGGAACAACAAGAGGAAACCGCAAATGCATAAAAAACCCCGGACCTTGTCCAATTTTGAATACTCTCAGAATTAATCCGCTATAAAAAATCTAAACCAACTTCGTATAGTTGAGACCAAGCAGACTACCCCCTAGCTACTTAGTTCCCTCAGTATCGCCGGTAGTTTTTTGTTTTTGGTGTTTATTCAAGAGATGGGGTAAATTTTGTGCAGTTAGTGGGTGTAGTTAGTAGGATAGTTTTGTCCGAGTTAGAAAAATATGTTGGATGGGTCGTGATTGCCGAGTCGACTACGGTTTTTTCACTCCTTGGATCACTTTTTGCTCTCCCTTCAACAAAAATCAATTTTGAATCTTATAATTTTGCTGATGTTATAGCTGTTGATGTCGTCATATATATTTATGATTATGAGAGACTGGCATCAACCAAGGAAAATGTGTGTTAGTACTCAAGCTCGTTTCATCCAAATATGGTATCATTGCAGTTGCACGTTAGCTCATTTTAATTCTTGATATGATGCTGCGTAAAAGGATCAATCAAATTATCCTTTAGTTATCCTTATCAATGAGTGTTTATCCTTTGGTTGTCCTTATCAACGAGTCTTATTTGACATTTTCCTTTCTTACATTTCAATTGATAGTTGTAATAATAATGTTGAAAGATTTGAAACTGTTTCTAAGAAGTAAGAAAAGATAATAGAGCCGTGCTGTCACGCGGCTGTGCGCGTGACAGTAATTACGAACTCGCGGGTCCTCATCGTTGGATTGGTATATTCATCTTGAAATCAGATTACTAAAGATACTGTCATTATTCTCCAAAACTTAATTAGTTAAGGATTCCTAAACTTTATAATATTTTTAATAGAACCCTCTCTGTGACCTAAATTTTTTAAACTCCACTGTTAAACTAAGAGATCACATCAAACTGTTCTTTCTTCCATTTTTCAATATATTGTATCTTTTTATTTGTTTTTTGAAGCATCCCCTTCTCTGTGATGAACTTTTCATATTTATTTTCAGCATATCACTTTCTTTATTTCAATCGATATGAACTTTATTAACGGAATCACTCGAGTTCAACATTATATATCATGTTTCATCGTATGTTTAGGTAGTCGAGTCGGTGGTCATATGAAGCTGTAAATTTGAGAAAAATCTCTAAAATGGTTAATCATTGCTGAATTAAATCTTTTAGAGTTAATCATGCACATAAATAACAGTTTCTAATTCTTCAACTAACTGGTAGAGTGAGTGAAATTATCAGAAATCTTCATTTTAATTTCTATTCGAATGCAGTTGATAATTTATTTCATCATGATCATGGGATCAACATTCTCATAGTTAGATCGAGATAGTTCTGCTGATGTAGTTGGTGATGTTCTTCCTTGAAGGAAAAAAATAAATCAATATTTAGCATTGTGCAAGCATATTAAATCTTTCTTTTTTTTAGAATAACCAAGCATATTAAATTTGGAATTATTTCATCTTTGGAGGCGCCTCTTGGAGTTTGATAAAATTGTCACAATGGTAAGAAGAATAGCACGAGGTGCAGCAGTAGGAATAGATTTAGGCACAACATATTCTTGTGTTGGTGTATGGCAACATGACCATGTGGAGATCATAGCTAACGATCAAGGAAATCGTACCACTCCTTCTTATGTTGCTTTTACTGATAACGAACGTTTGATTGGTGATGCAGCTAAAAATCAAGCTTCTATGAATCCCATCAATTTTCTTAATTAATCAAGCTTCTATGAATCCCATCACCAGGTGAACGTGTGGATAAAGTATAAACAAACTAAATAGCCCTAAGTTAGTGCATTGAAGATGTTTCATGTGTGGGGAGCAGTAGAGGGTTGAATGAAGGTATCCCTGGACCATTCATTTTAGCAACACAAATTTTAAGACCACAACATAGGACCATCGCATGCTACAATTTTTAGTAGTCGGAATCACTCACTTTATGGTTTCAATTCTGAGGTAATGTAAGGCAATACAGAAACCAAACAGAGAAAATTTTATTTTGAATTAATCCACTTTATTGTTTCTCCCTTTCAAGAAGAACTTCACACTTTTTATGACGAAGAAATGATTCAGATGAAGAGGAGGTGATAACAAAGAAGAAAATGGGTACTTTTTTTTTCTTTTTCACATGGGCTATCGTACTTAACCATTTCCAGTTTTCCTTAAACAAGTAAACTTCGTTGTTCAATCCAATAAATGTACTTGCATTGGGTTATGATTCTGCTAAAGCACTATGCCTCCCATGCTTAATAATTAGACGCAATCACATGATAAACTTGCTCATACACAATATGTATATCTTGCATGCTTGCATCCAGGCCACTCCCATGACATTGTCACACAAGATGGAACAAGTTCATGTTGTTTATGAAATATTTCCATTAATCAGAAACTTTGCTGAGATATTCTCATGGAACAAGTATGAACTTGATAGTAGAAAAATACAGTGAACAAGTAGAGAGATTGTGGCGACAAATAACGCCGGTTTACTCAAGACTCCACCTATTTGCCACCCTCACTTTTCCTATTTGCCACTCTCATTAATTGCCATCCCCATTTCTCCTATTTGCCACCCCTATGCTTTTTCATTTATCCTAAATACTACCTCTTTGACTTTTTGTTTACACCCATGACATTGTCACACAAGATGGAACAAGTTCATGTTGTTTATGAAATATTTCCATTAATCAGAAACTTTGCAATTGAGATATTCTCATGGAACAAGTACGAACTTGATAGTAGAAAAATACAGTGAACAAGTAGAGAGATTGTGGCGACAAATAACGCGAGAGAAAAAAATTGCAAATAAGACAAATTTTACGATATAGAAGCAAGGATACAACAGGGTAGATATCGGTGAAGGGTGGTTTACTCAAGGCTCCACGATTCACATTTTCTCCTATTTGCCACCAAGATGGAACCTATGCTTTTTCATTTATCCTAAATAACGCTAAGTTTACACCCCATTTACAAACTTTTTGTTTACACCCCACAAAGAACCACCCCAAATAATAAACTCTAAAAAAAAAAAAAAAAAAACCTAAATTCTATTCACGGGAGGAACTTCTTCTTCTCCGTCTCTTCCATCGTTCTCCAGATATCTCTCCCACCGATTATCAGTTTCATATTTTCTTTGATTTCTTCTTCAGACTTTTAACTTCATATCAAACAAATGGCCCTAAGAAAAGTAGTGAACGTTCAATCAAACCCAAAATAAAAAAAGAGGTAAAACAAAACCTAATTTACGATTCTGAAATTCAATTGTTATCTCAAATTGTTAATTTCTTATCCTCAACTAAATTTATTGGTAGTCTATACACGTCGATTCCATAGCAGGCTCGTATGCTAATGATGTTCATATGTAAGCTTTGCAGTTGGTGGTTGGAAAGTCAAGCAATTTAGAGTTGGACGTGACTGACATGGAGTGAGATGGTTCTGGTAATATCGTGGTTAATCTGTTGCAGCCAATGGGTAACGTGATGGAGAAATGAAATTGCAGAGAAGTACGAAATGGAGATGAAAAGTGACGGAAGTTGGTGGCTTCTGGTGTTGGTTAGTGATGGCTGAAATAATAACTGGCAGTGGTGATGTTTCCTAGTACTCTATATTGGAGCTCGGTGAGATGGAGATACGAGAGTTAATGGGGAGTTGTGAAGACAGTTGGTGGACATTGCAGTAGTGAAAGGAGATGTTGAGAGTACTGCGACAATAGTGGTGCGAGTTTGAGATGGATATGGGTTGTTTCTTAAGGTCGTGAGACCAGTGAAGACACAAAGATGGACTGGCTGAAGGATGATGTTCATGGCTTCCGAAATTCCTTTTCCTAGCCAATTTGAGTTCACATCTTTCTACAATTTATGGCGATAAGAAATGGGTCTGAGGTTGGAGCTAATGGAGAAATGGAGGTGTATTCGCTGTGTGTGGGAGTGAAATGGTACCTACTGATGGGAGGTTATGATGGCAACGATGGACGGAGATGTGGTGTTCGTAATGGTAGCAGCTCTCGGCAATCAGATGCAGGCAGTTTGAGTTGGTTTAACTGTGGCTACTGGTGGAAGAAAATGGAGAAAATTAATGGAGAAGAAAACAAATTACAAGTGGTGATAGTTATAGTCTAATTAAATTTGACTTGTGTAGGTGGTAAATAGCAAAAAGTAGAATTGAAAAGTAGAATTAATTTAGAAATTGTGATGAGAGTGACAAATAGGAAAAGTGAGGGTGGCAAATAGGTGGAGCCTTTACTCAATGAATACATTTCTAGAGATTTGAAAAGAGTCATGAAAATTAATAACTTCCGGAGAATTATACATAATTGAGCAAAGTTTTGCGGAGTTATCCAGAGTTGTCTAATATCTTGCAGAGATTTGTATGGAAATATGCATATAGACATAAATACAAAATTTATTATAGCTTATTTATTATACTAACTTCAACTAAATTAAAATAAATAATTATTACTTTATATACATAACTTCTTTCTTTTGTTCAATAAAGTATAATATATTATGTCATAATAAATTGAAATAATTATTATTGCACATTTTTACATAATAATAATAATTAATATAAAAAATGTTAATTACTCCCTCTGTCTTTTTTTATCTGTCCTAATTTTTACTTTGGTCTGTCTTTTTTTATCTGTCCACTCTGTTTATAGACATATTTTTCCCTTAAACTATCAAATATACCCTTTATTTTTTATAATCATAAAATCATTTTGAGTATAAATTTAATTCAAACTCTTAAATATTAACACCATATATATCTATTCAATATCTTTGTAATAATCGTCTAACCTTTTTTAAATGAAAACATTTATGGATAGGTATAAAATTCCTAATAAAACTTTTACATAATTTTAGTTTTGGTAATAAGTTAAAATTAAATAGGTTAGTCAAGGGTTAGTCATGACTTTCTATAAGAAATCCTTATTATTTTGACAAAGTCAATTAGGACGCTTATTTTAAGACGGAGGGAGTATTATCTATAAAAAAAAGAAAAGATAAATGTCGTCTAAATTTAAATAAATCTAAAAAGAAGATTACAAGGTCTAGTCGGTAGAATCATACAGAACCTTAGTTGGTAGCCTAGCACCAAGCTGAGCTCCAACCCCCTTCTGAATAGCAATACATAGTCTATAAAAAGAAATTTCCCTACACCACAATTAACAACATTACTGACAAGACAATTCTTCAATCTCTTAAAAAAACACAAAAAATGTTTAATCATATCATATAATTTATGATGATCTATAATAAGGACTTTATAGATTGTATATTTATGAAATAATAAAATAAAAGAGAATATAAAATATTTTTATGAAAATTCGGAAGTCTTCCAAAATCTTACATATTTTGCAAGACTTTTATCAAGGCAAATATATACACAAAAGTCACTCAAAGTGTTGAAAATAAGTAAATATGCAAAGTCTTTGAATTTTCAAGTTTACAACGAGTAACACAAACTTTAGAAGACCTTTTGCCAATCTACAACCAATAATATAAACTTTGAAAGAGATTTTAAAAGTAGACAACCAGTAACACAATACTTTTCAAATCCATTAAACTCATTGGAAATCAATAAAATTATTTATTGAGTAAACCCCCGTAAAACAAGAAAATGGTGTTTATTTTTTTTCCACAAAGTTGAGTATTTTTTTTCAAGTAGATGCGCTTGAAGTTTCGATCACTATCCATGTTAGATGTAATCCCCACCAAAAATGAATTGGTGAACTGACACAGATTGAGATTGGAATTCATTATTGCATGGGGGAACTGACAATGAAAGTGAAATACACAATGAACGTTGAGCTTGGTATTGTGAACTTGTCAACCAAGGGGGAATTTGAGTCACTTGGTAGGTTCTAGTGCACAATGGACTGACTCGCCCGTTACAAGTTTGGATTGTATGATATTTATGGTGGATGGAATTACGGCATAATGGATTTTTTTCCTTCTCTTAACATGGAAAGGAGAACAAGTTGACGTGGCAATTACAACTCAGGCTGATGAGATGACTCGGTTGAACACACATTTTGTTTATTGGACTTCCTTTTCTCTCTTTTGGCGACAATTTCAATTGTTTTTTTTTTTCATTTAGGTGGGGTTAACCTGGATGAACACCAACATTATCTGGATAGTGAGCTATAGCTCTGAGTCAGATTTGTATATATTCATTTAGCTGAAGTTAATTGAGAATCACTTTGTGTAATGATCATCAAGAGTAACTAGCTAGCAAGACAATTCCATTCTTCCTCTTTTTGTGTAAACAAAAACCGAGTCACAACTTACAAATGTTATGACTCAAAAATGTTGCATTGACTTGAGGCTATCCTAGGGACTCATTTTGCTTAGTGATCTAAAATAGGCCATATGCCCCAACCAATATTGAATAATCACCCAAATTTTACCTTGTTATCCTTAATCTGTATGTTGGGTCAACACCTCCCTAGTAGCAAAAATTTGTTTACATTGAAAGTTAACTTTGTATTATGATCCAAAAACATTACTAGCTAATGTAGGTGTGGACCAGTAGTGAACATAAATTTTGCAAAATGTTGGAAACTTTGTCAAATTTATGATTTTGTGGATTAAATAGGTAATCGGTAACAGATAAAGCTTCACACTACTAGCAAATTTAAGAATCAGATGGCCTAAGATGAAAATAGTGTTGGAACAATTGCCGATTTCACACCTACAAAACAAAGATTCGAACACAAAACAAAGTGACGGCTGAGTCACGACCAGGTTGCTCTCTTTAGGATGTTTCGTGACTCTGCCTTGAATTTGGTGCAAGCAGTTCTTTCTCCATCACAACGCCCCCAGAATAAAATAGCCGAGAAAAATTATCTTTCGATCTCTCACACACACAATGAGAAATCAATCACTTATACTCTCTCTTTATTCTTGCTCAGTATTTTTGGTCTCTTGATTCTTAGAAAACAATGGTGTAAAACTTTTTGTGTTTTCTTTCTGTTCTCAAAACTGTTTTTATAACCAGGCATTCAATGCAAATTAATGGAGAATAAATTGTATTAATTGCTGCAGTTAAAATTCCATTCGAAACAGTCAAAAAATGGGCAAATAAATCATGTCGTAATTAGCGCAATTAAAACATAATTAAGTGCAGTAAAAACGGTTTGAAAAAATCTTTTTAAAAACAGAAAAAAATACTTTCCAAATTCAAGAGACCTCCCAAGTCCCCGCTCCCGTACTAATGTAATATATATATATATATGCACAATCAGTAAGGGGAGGGATTCGATCCTTAGACCTAACCATCTGGGCCCAAAATACTTAACCACTAGTCCAAGCTAGAATTGTTGATATAAATGTACAAAAGAATTATTTTAAAACATATATCCCAACAATCTCCCACTTATATTTTTAAAATCATTGAGCAAGATCCGTATAATTATGTGCATAAGCAAAGGTATCTTTCGATTTTGAACCTTTACATAGTATTAAATTATCTGAACTTTGACATAGAGTGAACACATGTCTTTGAACTCTATGGAGAGAACAGTTACTTAACACACACACACAACTACACTGAGAGTAAAGTCTTAAACGCCAGCACATTACGGCCTTGTGCTTATCTCAGTTTCAATGAATGTTCTAGAGAACTGCCCATGTTCTCATAGAAAGCGGCCACACTTTCTCATTCACATAGGTGAGTCTATCAAAGGTACTCCTGTATCTTGGTACCCCACTCTGTACAGAGCTATAGACTTCATTAAGAGTTAAAGAACCCCAACATTAACTCGCTTCAGGATATCAAGCCATGGGAAAGGTGCATGATTCTATCTCCATATCATTTATGAATTGTTATTCCCTTTGAACCTATTTATAGGTGGGTATCCATCACAAAATGACTCAACTTCTAGTGGGAAAAAGTCCCATGCCTTTAGAGGTATATAATACCTTTTCTCTAGCTAATCCTTTCGTCAAAGAATCAACTAAGTTCTCTTCCGACCTAACATGATCCACAAGTACAACACTAGTTGTGAGAAACTCTCTGACTGTGATGTGCTTTCGACGCATTTTTCGATTCTTACAGTTATAAAAACAATTTTGTACTTTTGTAATAGCCGCGGTACTATCCCATACAAGAATTTGAGAAAGTACATTTCTCAACCATCCTGCTTCTCCACTAGCTACTGCTAGTGATATCAATTCATACTCCATCGTAGATTGATCCAGAATTGTATATTTCTTTGACTTCTAAGACACAGCGCCACCAGCAATATTAAACAAATATCCACCAGTGGCTTTGGAGTCATCTGAAAGAGAGTTCCAATCAGTATCGCAGTATCCTTCAAGGACTGCAGGAAACCTCTTATAGTGTAATCCTAGGTTAACGGTCTCTTTAAGATACCGCATAACCCTCTTAACTGCATTCCAGTGTTCCAAACCAGGAGAACTGGTAAACCTGCATAAAACCCTCATTGCATATGAAATGTCTGGTCTGGTACAATCAGTTGCATAACAGAGACACCCAATTATACTAGCATATTCAGATTGTCTAACGCTATCACCAGTATTCTTAAACAGTATAACACTAGCATCAAAAGGAGTACTCACAGGTTTACAATCAAAATAGTTGTACTTCTTTAAAATCTTTTCAATATAATGAGACTGATCCAAAGAAATACCATCATTAGTTCTATTAATCTTAATTCCCATAATTACACTAGCTTCACCCAAATATTTCATTTCAAAGTTAGACTTAAGCATATTCTTAGTTTTTTCAACCACAAACAAGTTTGAACCAAAAATCAGCAAATCATCCACATACAAACAAATCATGATGCATGCATTGTTTTCAAACTTATAGTATATGCATTTGTCACTTTCATTAATTCTGAAACCATGTGAAATCATCAAGTTATTAAATTTTTCATGTCATCACTTAGGAGCTTGTTTCAGACCATACAGTGACTTATATAACTTACACACTTTAGGTTCTTGACCAGGAATAACAAAACCATCAGGTTGTTCTATGTAAATTTCTTCTTATAATTCACCATTCAAAAAAGTTGTTTTAACATCCATTTGATGAACAACAAGATTATGCACAACAACAACAACAATCAAAACACGAATAAAAGTCAATCTTGTGACAGGAGAATAAGTATCTGTTTATGGGTGAAAACTATTTCTGCGGTTTTTGGTAAATTTGGGTGTGTGTGGATGAGAAACAAATCTAAACCCTAAACAAATGCACTGCACGGGAGTGCTTTTTGATTCGAGAGATTGATCTATACAATTCTGGCCTAAACCAAGAAATGGCCGTTCCAGACTTGCTTCGGTCACAAAGTGAAGGAGATGGGGTTGATCTTAGGGAGGGAAGCGAAGAAGGTATTGAGATTGTAATGGTATTGGATGTTTATGAATTGTATTAGAATATAGAACTGGCTTGTAATAATGTAAGCAATCATCTCTGGGTGTTTGAATATGTTATATCCATACTTTATTTCTGTATGTTTTGGAAATAGGGAGGAGAACCTATTTATACAAGTCATTGAGCATAACCTTCGTCTGTCGTGGGAACTGGAGGAAGTGGAGTGATGGAATAGTGGGGTCATGTTAGTGTCACATGATCAGTCTTTTCCCACTTCTCCCATTATCGCTAAACGTCCATGCCTCATGACATGTTCTTGTGATGGCGCGTTGCACGCTTTAAACCTCCAAATCAATACCCCAGTAAGTATCCCCCAGTTTATGACATGATTGATGTCTCGAATAAGTATATTGTGGGACCAACTGGAAGTAGCATACGGTGCTAAGTTATTTAAGAAATCGATATTTATAAAATATCGTGTGTATTCTATGCATGTAATGCATGGAATATAATCAATATATATGAAACATCGTTGTTTTAAGGCTTGACCGAATAAGTCGCGGATCGAGCGTTTTAAAATAACATCACGTCCATCCATCTTCGTGTGATCGTTTGGAGGCTTCATGGGCGAGCCATACTTTCGTCGATCACACCCTGTGGAAGAGTGGGGGGCGATGATCATAGAGATGCTTCATTGGTCTTCTAGCTCTTAACCTAGCCTGTCCAACCAAGATAGCAAAGTTGGACGGATGAGATGGTTTACGACATAAAACTGCGACCGTAGATTTAATTTTAGGGTTTTTAAGAGGTGCACAAGCATCCCTCTTTGGCTTGATCGAACTCAAGCATGGGCACCAATTTTAGTGGGACCGATTGCTCCTTCATGGAGGCGGCCTGTTGTTGTGCACGCCTGTACCTCTCCGTCTCATGAAGGCTCGATCTAGGATACTTAATTTGACTGGCAAAGATGAGTGGTTGTGATCGATTTGCGACGGGAATCATATGCTACAAAGGATTTTAGGAGGGTCGCGGCATGCCACTTTTGGGGCACGCATTTCGAGGCATCCAGCACTGCTTCACTTCAGCAGATCGGTCACGCCCATATGTGGGTCCGCAGTGATCTTGTTGATGCTCCCTAGACCTCCTTAGTATATATCTACGCCCTCCATCCAAGCTTGCGAAGATGGATGTCGTGACCGAACTACGACAGTTATATAATGTCGCAAACCCTAATTAGGGTTTCAAAGCAGTCGTGCGTACATGACTTTGGCCAATCGGTTTGGACAGCCATGTTTCTCATTTGGGGAGACTGATCATGCGGGGCCCACATTGGGCCGATGGTGAACACATCCATACCTGTCTCATGATCCTAGGCGTGATCTAAGCCATCCAACCATTCTTGCGAAGTTGGATAGTCACGATCGTTTTGAGACTATTTTAAGCAGTCTTGCTCGTTTGAGCTTCTTCCTAAAGCAACGCGGCACCCTATTAGGGCTGTAATTTTAGTACACTGGGAAGCAAAAAGTGATGTTTAACCGTCCAGGGCATAAATGGGTCCGCTGGTGATCATCAAGGTGGTATCCTGCTCCTGCTGAGGATCGTCTAGGCTGGTTAAATCATGAGGTCAACCTGCGTGGTCGTGATCGTTTCTGATACTGATACGGTCAGTCCAGAGTAAATATGCTCAATCGGGCTAACTTAAGCACACCTAGAGATGTTGCATGTAAGGGTATTGCGTGCATGCCTCATTATTGAAAGTTGGATATTCATGTTACTCTATTAAGAGAAACACTTAGTCATCATGCCGCACCAATAGTGAGAGTTCTGATGAGAACAACACAGGAAATACAAGGTGACTCATGCATTAATTAATAATGCTAAAAAATTCACAGAATATTCGGGATTGTTTCTACATGCTCTGTTCTATATGAATTTGTGTATTTAATTCACAAAATATATGGGATTGTTTCCCGCATGCTCCATTCTAGGTGAATCAATAAAGTGAAGAAGTATTCATCAGTTATCAAATAGTTGTATCCTCTTCTGGATGTCAGCGTATTAAGTTTGGCCTTTACAATTTTAGCCTGGAACCAAAATCCACCATCAACATTAAGTCCCCTGCTTAGCGCGTAATGGTTACACTATTGTGGGGTAGGCATTAGATGTGACATATATACGTGAGAAAAACGAGATAAAAGAAGCTTACCCGGAAAATCCTTGACCAACCGCTAGCAATTGTCCATGTGAATGCGCCTGTGCAAACATGAAATTTTGGGTGGGACCGGTTTCCTTCCTTGGGCGTTCGAACTAAAAAAGGAATCTTTTTTCTACTAGGATTCTCCAATTATTTGTGTATAAAAGGGGGACCGACCCCTTTTTTTTTTTTTTGTTCGGCCAGCTCCGTCCGTATCTTTCACTGCCGCCGGTAACCACGCCGTCGGAGCTTTCCACCGCCACTATCCGTCCGTCAGCAAGGTAAGCATCCCGTCGTTTCTCCGTTATATTATTTTTTTTATTTTTTTTTCGGTACAAACCCTAATTCTTAGGTAAACCTTTTTTCTTTAAGAAAACTATCTTGTTGTAGATAAAACCTCTTTGCGAGACATACCATGGTTAATTCCACCACCGAAATTGATAGCAAAACCATTGTTATTGCTTGGATTGCTCAGTAAAACAAGCCATGAATCCTATGAATATACTGTTCTTGCTCATTTTTTCATCTTGCATACAAAACCTAGCCTTAGGTTGTAATGAAAACCCTGACTTAGATTTCTTAAACACAACTCTCATGGATGAACTCGTTCGCTCCCTTTCCCATAGGAAAAACCTTGCATTCAACCTTAAACGAATATGGGACCCACCACTGTATGCTTCGACCAAACATCGACCTTGTCGCACCTGTTTGACCGAACGTGGGCCCTGTCATACCTGCTTGGTCGTGAGACCTGCCGTGTGCCCGTTTGATCAAATGTGGGCCTCGCCTGTGCCGGCTTCGCTCGAACGTGGGACTCGCATGTGCCTGCTTCTTCCACGGTCAAGGGAGCATGCTTCACTGGCCGTGGTCATGTGCTCCATGAAAAATAGTTTTTTTTTTTAATAACGGCCTTGACCATTAACACCCATATTGCGCAGCTTCTCCTTACGTAGTGACCTTTTTTCTATTTCATCTTATTGTAGTTGTTTGAAAATGAACAAAGAGGATTCCGCTAAGATGTCACCTGGATATAATGCTTCCGTCAGATCGGGAGGTGTCGACAACTCCAAAGACATGCCAAATATAGATGATGGGTTGTTTACCATCTCTTTTCCAAATATCAGGAGACATCCAGGCCACAAAATAATCCTGCTTCCAGGTTCGGAAGATGAAGAGGTTGCTCCGTTGTCTTCTCCAGTATATGTGATTAGATTCTATCTCCAGAAGAAAGAATATCCACCTTCTCCTATTGAATTCAAGGTTTGTCAAACTCCGGTGAGCTCTTATGAAGGATGGATGAGGTGCATGTTGAGCAATGAGCATATCAAAGATAACTTGACCAAGGCGCAAATCATTGATGCAGTTATGGCGTCTGCAAGACGCCCCAGGCTTAATCACTTTCATTTCCCGATGGCGTCCTTCTACGCAAACAGCTATATGTAGGTAGGGAGAAATAACTATCACCTTGGAAAGCGTTGACGTGTTGATGAACCTCCATATTGATGGAAATCTTCACTATGAGCTATCCATAGAAGAAAATATTGTCTACAACGCTATACTTCAGAAGGTGGGTGAGTATGAACAATATAAAAAGAACGCGAAGTGTTTTTACACTTGGTGGGTATCTGAATGGTCTCCCAAAACACCAAGGCCGGGTCAAGATTCGAATAACGATCTTAGTGTAGTTGCATTACGGTCTTTATGGATGTCCATGGACATATTCGATGATGGTTCTGGAAAGAAGACTATAAGAAGTGATCTCGTCATATTTGCTATAAAGTTAGCAAAGGGTGTGGTCCTCCCTTTAGGCTCCTTATTCCTTGGATCATTGTATTATCATCTGGATGCCTTGGCGATAGAAATGTACGCATACAACAGGTACAAGAAGGTGGAGTTGTATATCCACGTTGCTTTTCTTCAGGCATGTCTATGGGAACACTTCAAGGGTTACGCTCCTGCTCCTGCAACTTCACTTCCCAGTTTGTATGGTGGTTCGAGAATACTCCGTTGGCAGAATAGACGTCCAAAACTCGGGTCAAGACTTGTTGAATTTCTTGATAATGTGCACGCCATATAACTTCTACCACCGCTTCTGGGATTGTGTTACCTGCAGAGAAACCCATGAGTCCTGGAAAAGCCATCTTTCTACGAAGCTGTATGTAAGGATACATCCCATCTCTATTTGACGGAGTCCTTAGTGTTGTTCCCTATAACATCGACAAAGCTTCACTCCAAATGGGATTTAACCAGGGTGTTCCAATCCGTCGTCCATCAGCGCCTTCAAAGGATCTTGTTCCGTCTATTATCAATGCTGACATCTTTACATCAGAGCATAGTTTTACTTTTCTGTCCATCGAAAGAAGGCCGATGATAACTTCCAAGTATAAGGACTTTTGGATAGGTCAGTTGTTAACCTTCCAAATATTTTCTGAAGAAGCTGCGACAATCCCTCGAGGTGAGCCATCTGCCGACACCTTGAAGCAATTCAAACGATTAAAGACACTTCCAGGTAAACGAACCAGGGATGATATTACTAGATGCAGTCCCCAAGCCAAGAAGCAAGCATGCGGTCCCGTGGTCCTCAATTTCACCAATATGCAGGTATTTTAAATCTCTTTGATCCTTTAATTCGTTCTTCCTGAGTAACTTTCACTAAAGGTAATTCTTGTTTGTGATCAGGGAATTCCGAAAGAAAATGCTTTCGTAAGACTGGTACATAATTATAATGAGAAGTCTGGAGATAATGATATTCTTCAAGATAATGACAAAGATGATGCAAGTTCGGTCGATAATGAAGGAAGCGTCTCCCAGAATGGTGATTTCAGTGAGCTTGTCGATGAGACCGTTGCAGAAATTAATCTTCTGGGTGAGACAAATATCGTGAGGAATGCAAGAAAGGCAACATCCGTGGTTTTTTAGGTGGATCCTTCTGAAGAATCTATAATTGAACAAGCTCCTCCAACTAATAAGGCAATCACGGTGGCTTCCCCTAAAGAATCTCTTATGACTGACGAAGTGTTGGTGATGCAACCCATTGTTCCTGGAGCTGTCTTCGATCTCCCTTTCGACGTTCCTTATATGGGTCACATGCTGGTTGGAGGATTTAGTGTTCCGGCTAAGCATGAGAGGTATATACCGAGATATTGAAGAAGCACGGTCATATTGATACTACCAGGAAACTTAAGAGCTGCTTCCCATTAGCCAAACGTGTTGAAGAAGCTTTATCCACCATTCACGGTATGCACGTCGCAACAGGCCGCTCGGCCACTGAAGATATGATTTCCAACTAGGAGTTCCATCGGAATGTGTTCAAGAAATACGAGTTCAATGCTTCTTGGTTCTATAAGGGGTTCTCTGAAATTGAGAAGCTTCAGAAGCTGCATGGTGAGATGCGTGAAGTCCCTTCTGTAGATTGCATCGCTCTCCATGAAGAAGAGATCGAAAGGATGTCTAATAAGTTGAAGATGAAGCAGGCCGCCCTCCAGAAAATGAAAGTTGCTTTCTCTCAGAAGGACGGGTTGCTCCTGAAGGACTTTCATTGAATGCTCTATTTCTTCTTAGTCATGTTTTTTTCCTTGTTTTGAGTGATGTGAGGAAATCCTTTCACATCTTGATTTTAGGTTTTTGAACTAATAGGTGGTTGAATTCTGAATTATATTATTTTGAGGTAGTTTGTGAATGATTTTCTGAAAGAGATTTGTTTTTAGAAGGAATTTGCGTTCTGATTATAAATAATGTGATTATTCTAACGATATCATACATGACATATGAAGTTACAAATATCGTGTGAAAAGGAATACATCTACGGGAAAGCGAAACACGGTGTTTTATTGATCTCTTTCTCAGTGCGGGACGTCAAGTCCCCAGTAGACTTCTAAAAATATCTTTCTCATAAGTTTGTTTAATAGAACTTACTTGTTCTTCGAAATTCCATCTGCATGGAATTGGATCCTCTTTGACACTTACTTCGATGAATCGTGTGCGCTAGTTTTCAGAGAGGGGAGGCAAATCTTCTGAATTGAGATTCTTCTGGACGATGCATTTCAGGGCGTTGCATTCACTGGTAGGGTGGTGAAGGAAACGATGATAATGGCAATATCTCGGATCTATCATCTCTTGATCAGTCGGTTGCCTCCATACGGGAGGCAGTTGAACCTCCCCATCTCCCACCCATACTTCTAATAATTCCAAAACTTTCTTCATCAAGAAAGGGAAATGCTGGCATCTTGAGTCTGGCCTTTCTTGTGCTAACATACGTCGTGGCGTCTCCTGGATTTGATGTGAAGCAGGCTTCGGAGGTGGAGTTGGAAAACCAGCATGTATTAGCGGACCCGTTGTCCACTTAGCTGGGTGACAGAACGCAGAAGGCATCATATTATCACTTCTGGGTGAACGATTTGAATGTTCCTAGCCTCCGTATTCACATGCTCCTTGATTGATTTCTCCCTCCTCGAGCATTTCTTCACTTGGCCGAAAAGTCGATGCAGACTGGGTAGTCTTCTGAACTTTGGCAAGGGTTTTGGGATATAAATCTTCCAGCAAGGCTCCGATAATTCTCTTCCTTTGTGGAATTATCTCAAGCCTCTGGTGCTAGTTGGATCATGTTGTTTGCCTCTCCTCCGTCCCTTGTGTCTAGGCGCTCTTTCTGCGTATCTTCTGGTAAAGACATAGCTTCCAGATAAAGGTTTAACATTTTTCACGGCGTTTGCGGCGCTTCCTGAGTAAACGCTTGCCGAGCTTTCTTGTAATTGAACTGCTATATCGTTTAAAAGACGAAATGTCTCGCTATGCCTTCTATCAATACCAGCTTGATTTGCTAGGATATCCTTCAGCATCCTAGCCACACTTCACATGACATCTAAATTATCTATGGTTCTCGAGGAATCTAGCGGGCGCGGATACATCGTGAGATCAAAGCTGGGGTTGGTGGAAAATGAATAGGTTAATGATTGAATTGGACTAAAGATCTATCCCTTTAAAATTGAGAAAACCAGAATGAATATTGGGAATTCAATTTTGCAACCGAGAGATTAATCTCCCGTTGTGGTCGCCAATTGTTTATGGGTGAAAACATTTTTTGCGGTTTTTGGTAAATTTGGGTGTGTGTGGATGAGAAACGAATCTAAACTCTAAACAAATGCATTGCACGGGAGTGCTTTCTGATTCGAGAGATCAATCTATACAATTCTAGCCTAAACCAAGAAATGGTCGTTCCAGACTTTCTTCGGTCACAAAGTAAAGGAGATGGGGTTGATTTTAGGGAGGGAATCGAAGAAGGTGTTGAGATTGTGAAGATGTTGGATGTTTATGACTTATATCAGAATATCGAATTGGCTTTCAATAATGTAAGCAATCAGCTCTGGGTGTTTGAATACGTTATATCCACACTTGATTTCTGTCTGTTTTAGAAATAGGGAGGAAAACCTATTTATACAAGTCATTGAGCATAACCCTCGTATGTCGTGGGAAGTGGAGTGATAGAATAGTGGGGTCGTGTTAGTGTCACACGATCAGTTTTTTCCCACTTCTCTCATCATCGCTAACCGTCCATGCCTCCTGACACGTTCTTGTGATGGTGTGTTGCATGCTGTAAACCTCCAGACCAGTACCCCAGTAAGTATCCCCCCAGTTTGTGACATGCTTGATGTCTCGAATGAGTGGATCGTGGGACCTACTGGAAGTAACATACGGTGCTAAGTTAAATAACTAAGTTATTTAAAAAATCGATATTTATAAAATATCGTGTGTATTCTATGCATGTAATGCATCGAATATAATCAATGTGTATGAAGCATCGCTGTTTTAAGGCTTGGCCGAATAAGTCGCGGATCGAGCGTCTTAAAATAATATCACGTCCATCCATCTTCGAGTGATCGTTTGGAGGCTACATAGGCGAGCCATGCTTTGGTCGATCACTCCATGTGCAAGAGTGGTGGGCGGTGATCATATGGATGCTTCATTGGTCATCTAGCTCTTAACCTAGGTTGTCCGACCAAGCTAGCAAATTTGGACGGACAAATGGTTTACGGCATAAATCTGCGACCGTCGATTTAATTTTATGGTTTTTAAGAGGTGCACAAGCATCCCTCTTTGGCTTGATCGATCAAGCATGGGTACCAATTTTGGTGGGACCGAAAATTCCTGCATGGAGGAGGTCTGTTGTTGTGCACGCCTGTACCTCTCCGTCTCACGAAGGCTCGATCTAGGCTGATTAATTTGACTGGAAAAGATGAGTGTCTATGATCGATTTGCAACAGGAATCATATGCCCCAAAGGATTTTAGGAGGGTCGCGGCATGCCACCTTTGGGGCACGCATTTCGAGACATCCGGCCCTGCTTCACTTCGGCCAATCGGTCACGCCCATAGGTGGGTCCGCAATGATCTTGTTGATGCTCCCTGGGCCTCCTTAGTCTATATCTACTACACCCTCCATCCAATCTTGCGAAGATGGATGGTCGTGACCGAACTACGGCTGTTATATAATGATGCAAACCCTAATTAGGGTTTCAAATCAGTCACGCGTACATGACTTTGTCCAATCATTTTGGCAAGTCATGCTTCTCCTTTGGGGAGACCGATCATGCGGGGCCCACATTGGGCCGATGGTGAATACATTCATACCAGTCTCATGATCTTAAGTGCGATCTAAGCCATCCAACCATGCGTGCGAAGTTGGATAGTCACGATCGTTTTGAGATTTTTTTAAGCAGTCTTGCTCGTTCGAGCTTCTTCCAAAAGCAGCGCGGCACCTTATTAGGCTGGGGTTTTGGAACACTAGGAAGCAAAACGTGATGTTCGACCGGCCAGGGCATAAATAGGCCCGCTGGTTATCATCAAGGTGGTATCCTGCTCCTGCTGAGGATCGTCTAGGCTGGTAAAATCATGCGGTCAACCTGCGTGGTCGTGATCGTTTCTGATACTGATACAGTCAGTCCAGAGTAAATATGCTCAATCGGGCTAACATAAGCACACCGAGAGATGTTGCATGTATGGGTATTTCGTGCATGCCTCATTATTGAAAGTTGGATATTCATGTTATTTTATTAAGAGCAACACTCAGTCATCATGCCGCACCAATAGTGAGAATTCTGATGAGAACAACACAGGAAATACAAGGCGACTCATGCATTAATTAATAATGCTAAAAAATTCACAGAATATTCGGGATTGTTCCTACATTCTCCGTTCTAGATGAATTTGTGTATTTAATTCACAGAATATTTAGGATTGTTGCGCGCATGCTCCATTTTAGGTGAATCAATAAAGTGAAGAAGTATTCATCACTTATCAAATAGCTTTATCCTCTGCAGGATGTCAGCGTATTAAGTTTGGCCTTTGCAATTTTAGTCTTGAACCAAAATCCACCATCAACAGTATCAAAAAAATCTACATCTTCTCCTTGTCTAAATCATTTAGCTACCAACCTAGCTTTGTGTTTGTCTACTGAACCATCAGGGTTCAACTTCCTTTTAAGTACCCATTTAAAACCTATTGCTTTGAAACCAGGGGGTAAATCTGCTAGGTGCCAAGTTCCATTAAGATTATGGGAATCCATTTCATTATCTATGGCTTCTTGCCAAAAGCCGGATTCAGGAGAATTAAGTGCCTCTTGAAGACTAGAAGGGTCTTCCTCTAAGGTATATACTTCAAAATCAGAACCATAGTCTGTCGCAATCCTAGCCCTTTTTCTACACCTAGGTTCAATTTCAGCGTCTCTAGTTTCTGCAGTTATAGGTTCTTCTATTCTAAGTTCAGAACTTGTACTAGGTAGAGAACCCCCACTATTTCTAGATTTAAAAGGAAATCTATCTTTAAATAAATCAGCATCAATAGATTCAATAATAACTTTATTATTAAGATCAAAAAATCTATAAGCTTTACTGTTTTGAGCATACCCAACAAAAACACATTCATAAACTTTACTAGCTATCTTTGATCTTTTAGGATCAGGAATACGAACATAAGCCAAACAACCCCATACTTTAAAATAGGATACATTAGGTTTTCTATTTTTCCATAGTTCATATAGTGAAATTTTAGTTTTTGAATTTGTAACATGATTCAAGACATAACAAACAATCAACAAAATTTCTCCCCACCAATGAGGGGCAGCACCAGAATTCAACAAACATGCAGTTACAAGAGTAGTAAAAGTACGATTCTTTCTTTCAGCTTTTCCATTCATTTCAGGGTTATAAGGAGCAGTTTTTTCATGTATAATTCCAGAAGATTCATAAATTTCAGTGAATGGTTTAGAATCATATTCAGTTCCTCTATCACTACGAAATCTCTTAATTTTCTACCAAATTGATTTTCAACTTCAGCAATAAAAACCTTAAATTTTTCAATAGCTTCATTCTTATGACTTAGCAAATAAACATAGTTATAATTAGAATAATCATCAATGAAAGTCATGACATATATTTTTCCATTTCTAGTTAATATACCTTCATATTCACACAAATTAGAATGCAATAACTCCAATGGTTCAGATTCTCTAATAACAAATTTATTGGAACTCTTGGTTATCTTAGTTTGACTACAAGATTCACATTTTTCAAAATCATGCATGGATAGTTTTGGAATAAGACCTTGCTTGCTCATGGTATCTACTGATCTACTGTTCACATGACAAAGTCTAGCATGCCAAACATTAAATGTACACACCATATAATAAGAAGATGCAATTTTATTCATTTCAACATTAAGCTTAAACATTCCATCAGCATCATAACCTTTTCCTACAAACACTCTGTTTTTAGTAATTATGTAAACATCAGATCCAATTGTTTGATACATCCCAGCCTTGTTGAAGAAGATATCCGGAAACAAGATTCTTTCTCATTTCTAAAGTATGGAGGACATTTTTCAGCATAATTGTCTTCCCAGAAGTAAACTTTAGTTCTACCGTACCAGAACCTTTCACAATAGTAGTATGGGAGTCTCCTAACAACACTTTCTTATCCTTGATTTCTGCATAGCTCTTAAATAAGGACCTATCAAAACAACAATGGCGCGAAGTACCACTGTCTATCCACCACCCATCGGTTACACCAACCATGTGAATCTATGGATCAGAAACCATGGCAAGTATAACACTTTCAGCAGCATTAGCTTGTGCATTATTCTTTCCTTTGTTATTCCTGCAATCCCTAGCCATGTGGTTTGGTTTACCGCAGGCATAACAAAGGAACTCAGAATCAGAATTCTGAAATTTCCTTGATGGGTGTGGGTTCTTGTTTTGATTAGGTTTTCCTTTCCTTTGGTTCTGGTCAGGTTTTATCGGTTTTTTCTTAGGTTTCAAACTCGGTTGAGTCTGATTCTTATTGTTGGAAACGATAAGAATATCTTCCTTTCTATCTTGTTTTCGTGCTTCCTCATCAACCCTGAGCTTAACAATCAAACTTTCAAGAGAAAATTCCTTAGTTTTATGACGCAAAGCATTACGAAAATCTTTCCAAGATGGGGGTAATTTATCAATCAACACAGATACTTGAAATTTTTCACAAGTTGTCATACCTTCCGTCATAATTTCATGAGCTATTTTCTGAAGTTCATGAGCCTGAGCAACGGCTAATTTTTCATCCACCATTTGATATCTCAGGTAGCGGCTTACATCATATTTCTTCGATTCTTCATCTTCAGTATCATATTTATTCTGTAAGAAGAATTAATTGGGGGATATGGAAACTAATTGGGGGATATAGCTACAGGACAAAAACGGTGTCCCAATAGCAATTCTGGGTGACCCCCTATGTAAATTTTTTTTAATTCCTAATCTAGCCCTCACTAATCATGTTTAGTAGTTAATAATAATTAGTATATGCTTAAGTATTTGGGGGATAGTTTAGTGTGTGTTTTGATTTTAATTTGTGTGAGTGAGGAGTAGAAGGAGAGGAAAAAAAAATAAGTGGAATTTTTTTTTTTTAAATGGAAGATGATTGTGATGAGAGAATTGCTGCTAAGAGGTTGAAAATTTGATTTGTTTCCTTTGAATTCACCATTGTTGCAGTTGAAAAAGCTCGGTGCCGGCATGGTATTCAACCAAAAAACCATGCCGGCATTTGTCGGAAATTTTCAAAAATTGTTTGCCACGATTTTTTTCTAGTTTTGATCTTCATAATGTTGATTTTTTTTCTGGGTTTGAACAGGTACCGGCATGGTAATCTAGTTTTCGAGCATGCCGGTACCTGTTCCGGCATAGTATTTTGCTTACATTTCTATGCCGGAACAAGATGAAAAGTACCTAGAATGTTGATTTTTTTCTTCACTTGACTACCGGCATTGACAAGAAATTATCGAGCATGACGGTATCATGTTCCGGCATAGTATTTTGCTTAAATTTCTATGCCGGAACAGGATGAAAAGTATCCAGAATTTTCATTTTTTTTTTTCACTTGAATACCGGCATTGATAGGAAATTCTTGAGAATGCCGGTATCATGTTCCGGCATATGGTCTTCATCAATTCCGGCATGGTCTTCATCATTTCCGTTTTGAATTTTTTCTGGTTTTAGTCACTCCACTTCCTGCATGGTCAGTTGATATGAAGACCATGCCGGTATTGTTTTCCATCATAGAAAATAAAGCAACATGCTATGCCGGAAAGCAATACCGGCATGGTCTTCATATCAACTGACCATGCCGGCAGTGAAGTGATTAAAACCAGAAAAAATTCAAAAAGGAAGTGATGAAAACCATGCCGGAATTGATGAAGACCATATGCCGAACATGATAAAGCATGCTCGAGAATCAATTCTGGCATGGTCATCATCACTTTCAAAGATGATCTTCATCACTTCCGAATAAAATAAAAATTCGTTTCCAAAGTGAAGAGAAGAGAATTTGATGTAGAGTGGGGAGAGTTTAGAATTTTAAAGGGAATGGGGAATATTTAGGTTTCAAAGCTCTACCCCTAAATAAGATTAATAAGAAGTGGAGATGGAAATGGGGGATATGATTTTGTTTTTTGATTTTAAGTTTTTGATTTTAATTTTGTGGGAAGGGTATTTTAGTATTTTCATAACCAAAAATAACCCCTTAACACATACCATGGGTTGGGGGAAGTAATTCATATCCCCCAATTAATTCCCATATCCCCCAATTAATTGTTCTTCTGTAAGGCATCCCACACATTTTTAGCAGTATCAAATATGGAGTAATATTCATATATATTGTCAGATAAAGCATTCAGAATATAGTTTTTACAATCAAAGTCATTATCAATCCATTTGTCATAGGCTTTTTGTTTTTCTTCAGCAGTTTGGGTCACAACAGGTTCTTCAGTTGGTTGAGGAGTTGCACTTATTGCGGCTGAAGATGCTTTTTCTGCAGATTTTGCATCTTATGGATCAGCTGGTTTGATGGAGGTCACCATCATGTGCAACTTCATCAGTTTAAGGTAGAAAAACAACTTTAGCTTCCATCTTCTGAAGTGAAGACCTTCAAACTTGAACGACTTGTTGATATCAGAAACAGTTTTCTTTTCAGATTCCATGACAGAAAGATTCGTCCTAAAATTGTTGGAACAATTGCCGATTTCACACCTGCAAAATAAAGATTCGAACACAAAACAAAGTGACGGCTGAGTCACGACCAGGTCGCTCTCTTTAGGACGTTTCGTGGCTCTGCCTTGAATTTTGTGCAAGCAGTTCTTTCTCTGTCACAACCCCCCCAGGATAAAAAAACCGAGAAAAAATCTCTTTCGATCTCTTACACACACAATAAGAAATTGATCACTTCTACTCTCTCTATTCTTAGTCAGTATTTTTGGTCTCTTGATTCTTAGAAAACAATGGTGTAAAACATTTTATGTTTTCTTTCTGTTCTCAAAATTGTTTTTATAACCAGGCAATCAATGCAAATTATTGGAGAATAAATTGGATTAATTGCAACAGTTAAAATTACATTCGAAACAATCAAAAAATGGGCAAATAAATCATGTCATAATTAGCGCAATTAAAATATAATTAAGTGCAGTAAAAACAGTTTGAAAAATCTTTTTAAAAACAGCAAAAAATACTTTCCAAATTCAAGAGACCAAGACCCTGCTCCCGGACTAATGTAATATATATAAATACTTAACCCTCCGGGCCCAAAATACTTAACCACTAGGCCAAGCTCGAATTGTTGAATGTACAAAAAAATTATTTTAAAACATATATCCCACAAATAGTAAAGTAAATATAGTAGGTTTCCTTTGCTCTATATATATTTCTGCCAATGTCACTGGTTTAAATTCAAAAAATATTTATAATCTAATAAAAAAATACGTTCACAATCCAGTATACGGTCAACAGATGGTGTAACTTTTTTTTAACGCTTAACCATATTTAGATCATGACTTTTAATATATAAATTTGTCCCCCTAAACGAAAGTTCTGGATCCGTATGTGATATAAAACTGTTCGACTCAAGCAGACGGAGCCAAAAGAAAAAAGACTTATGATACAGTAGGTATTTCTCATTTGAGAAAATTCCTTTGAAGAATAATTTGCATAAACCCAATAAAAAAGGCATAACGTTCATCTCATGCCATGCGACACTGCAACAAGCGAAAATTATCAACTAATAAAAGAATTTTTTAAAATATAAAAACTAATGTTGTATGTGGGGTTAATTTTGCTTTTCATTCCATAGTAAAATAAATAATCGCGAAACTGCTATCGTATAAATTTTGGCGTACACTTATTTTCAAAGAGGGAAATAAAGCACTACATGAGTCTAATTTTTTGAAGGCTATTATTAGGGCGTCACATTCCATTAGAGGGCGTCACCTAATATGACAAAAAAAGGTTATTTATAAGTAGTATCAAAAAACCCTTATCTAAAATAATATTATAATGACTAAACAACCCTTATATGGTTAGGCTAATAATATAATTAACTAATAATTAGATTGATAAGATTTTTGATATAATTAGTGATAAAAAATCATATTAAGTGGGAAGAAAAAGTTGAAAAAATGAGAAAATTTGTAGATTTTTTCCCAAGTAAAACCCTAGATTTTAAATCACCCAAACAATGTTCTTTTATTTCTCAAAATTGTTGAAAGTAAGTAAAAAAAATGAATTTTTTAGCTTTTCAGAGCGGTTTACGGTTGGGTTTTTCCTTCGTAGCCAACCGTAAGACAAATTTACGGTTAGGTGATGATGAACTCCTAATCGTAACTAGGTAAAATTAAGAAAACCCAGTTTTAAACCAGTTACAGCTGGGTTTTTTTGGTCGAAACCCAACTGTAAATCAGTTACGGCTGGGTTTTTTTTTTGTCGAACCCAATCAAAAAACGATTCGACGGGTTTTTTTTGACCGAACCTAACTGTAAATCAGTTACGGTTGGGTTTTTTTGGGTCGAACCCAACTGTAAAACAGTTACGGTTGGGTTTTGTTAAGGAAAACCCAACTGTAACTGGTTCTGAAACCTAATTTTTTTCTAAGATTTCAATCTAACCATTTCAGATGCAATTGGTTTGTTGATTACCATCACTTCTATCAATATGCTTCTTCCGCACCTTTAATAGAGAATTCAATCGAAGATTATAAGTTTTTCGAACCGTCGATTGATCGAAGATGGTGAAATGATTTTGATTGACAAAAAAAGGAGGGAATGATTTATGGTTGATGAAGGAGAGGAAGTTAAGAAGAAGAAGAAGAGGAGGAGGAGGAGCAGCAGATCTTTGAATGAGAATTATATTTTGATTTTAGTTTTAGTTTTTAGGTTTTGATTTTAGTTAAAGGGTAATCTAGACATTTTGTATTGAATCAAGAATACCCCATAACCAATTTTTTGGTCACTAGAAATCCAAGTGAAGCCCCTCTATTGGAATGTGACGCCCCAATAATAGCCTTCAATTTTTTTGTATTTCAGCATCAAAATAGTTTGAATTTAAAAGCAACTTCCTAGCCATTTTTTATTTTTATCAGAAACTTTCTATCTATTTGGGACGTAGGATAAATTACCTGCATCATTCAACATGTTAGAGTCCATTGCAAAACAAATTCTCTTAAAGGAGGGACTTTGAGGTGTATCTTAATTAAGACATTACTTGATGCAAAACCCTCTTTATTCGATTTCCGTTCAAATGAACTAAAGAAAATTACTAGTAGCTTTTTTGGTTCTTTTTCTCTTGCTATTGTTTATAGATGAAAATAGTTTCTGCTGACTTTGGTAATTGCGGGTGAGAAACATTTTAAACCCTAAACAATGTACTGCAAGGGAGTACTTTAGATTCAAGAGATCAATCTGTACAAGTCCGGCCTAAACCAAGAAATGGTTGTTCCAGACTTGCTTCAGTCACAAAGTGGAGGAGAATGGGTTGGTTTTTGGGAGGGAAGAAAGGAAAGTGATGAGACCAGAACAGTTGATTCTGGAAGAGTAGTTGGGTTACTACGACTTGTTATCAGAAAAAGTAGGAGAGCTCCTGAGGAGAGCTAGCAGGTAAGTATTTATGAGTGTTGTCTGGTCCGAATGAACTTGTTGTCCAGATGGAAATAGGTAAGAACTATTTATACAAGTCGAAGTAGAAACCGTACCCTGGTCTCATTAAGGAGTGGGGAAGTAAATGGGAGGAGGTGGTAACCGTATGCATGGACTTGATGTTCTTGTTTATGGGTGAAAACTATTCCTGCTAATTTTGGTAATTTGGGATGTGGATGAGGAATGAATCTAAACCTAAAACAAATGCACTGCGCGGTGAGTGCTTGTAGATTCGAGAGATCAATCTGTGCAAGTCCGGCCTAAACCAAGAAATGGCCATTCCAGAATTGTTTCGGTCACAAAATGAAGGAAATGGGGTTGATCTTAGGGAGGGAAGCGAAGAAGGTGTTGAGAATGTGAAGGTGTTGGCAATATAGGACTTGTATCAGAAATCTGAACTGGCATGCAGGATGTAAGCTATCATTTACGGTATTTGAATACGATTGTATCAACACTTGCTTCTGTTGTCTGGACTTGTGTTGTTCTGAAAATAGGGCGGAGAACCTATTTATACAAGTCTTTTAGCCTAACCTTCGTATCTCGTGGGAAGTGGAGAAAGTGGATTGATGGAGTAGTGGAGTAGTGTGTTGGTGTCACACGACCAGGCTTTCCCACTTCTCCCATCATCACTAACCTTCCATAACTTCCTGACACGTTCTTGTGATGGCGCGTTGTGCACTGCACGCTGTAAACTGCCAGACCAATACCCCAGTATGTATCCCCCCAGTTTGTGACATGATTGATGTCTCGAGTGTGTGGATCTTGGGACCCAAAGAAAGTAGCATGTAATGCTACGTTATTTAGGAAATTAATACTTGTGAAGTATCGTATGTATACTATACATGTATTGCATCGTGTATATTCAGCATGGTTTGGAAGTCGCGCATGCAAACCCTTCCTTAACCGACCACATGGTGTGGTAGAGTGACGGATGATGATCACCATGACTCTGCACTGACCAATTAACTCCTGACCAGGGTTATATAACCGAGCTGGTGAAGTTGGACGGATGAGATGATCTTTGAGACACTCATCTGCGACACTTGGTGAAATTAGGGTTTCGAAGGAGGTGCGCAAGCACCGCTCTTCACCCTGATCGAATCCAAGCTTAGGAAATTATTTTGGGTTGTCCGACCATACATGTGTGTAGATGGCGTGACGGCATAGGCTCCTATACCTGACCGTCCCACAGAATCGTGATCTGGGTCACTCAATTCGTCCAGCGAAGTTGAGTGGCTGAGATCAATTTGCGACTGAAAACTGGTGCCTCAAAAGCCGCTCCTCATGCCTTCTTCATGCATGCGTTCCAAGACAACCAGGCTTGGTCGGTCCCAGCCGATCAACCCAGCGGGTAGGTGGTAGGATGGAGTTCACGTCCATACCCTGACATCCCATAAAAACATAATCTAAGACACTCAATTTGTCCGGTGAAATCGAGTGGTCGAGATTAGTTTGCAGCTTGGGAGGTGCGACCACACTCGTTTTGGGTGCGCGAATTGAGACTTATAGCCAAGTTTGGTCTTGGCCGACTAGGTGAGGGGATAGACGGGTCCACGGTGGTCATGTTGATATGACCGGACCTGCTTTGATCTAATCACGGACCCCCCGTTCGTGCCGGAGAAAATTGACGCTCGTGATTCAAAACCCTAATTTTGGGCTTCAAGGCCGTGCGTCATGCTCCATTTAGGCGCACGATTTGGAATGACCAACCATGGTTGGTCCTGACCGATTGGTCAGGTACGTAGGTGGGCCCGCGGTGATTTTGCTGACATACTCCGTGCCCTTTGAATCTACATCTTCACCCTCCATCTATACCTGCGAAGATGGATGGTTGAGGCTATTTTGCGACACATGTAATGTGCCGCAAACCCTAATTTAGGGTTTTCCATCCATACTGCTATGGTTTGGACGTCTTGGAAAGCTAGGCCAAGGGGATTCCGACCATGAAGGGTCCGCGTTGGTTCGGCATGTATTCCATACATGCTTGGGGGTTATGGAATCGATTTGGGCTATCCAATCAGGCTGGTGGAGTTGGATGGTCGTGATCATATCCAGACTAATACGGTCAGTCTGGATGCTCAATCGGGCTAGTATAACACACCGAGAGTTCAGCCTGTACGGATATTTCGTACATGCTTTCATTATAATGCTTGGAGATTCGTGTTGCTCTGCTAAGAGCAACACTCAGTCATCATGCCGCACTGATAATGAGTACAAGAAATACAAGGTTGTTTTCGCATTAATTAATAATGCTGGAAATTCACAGGGTATATGGGATTGTTGCTACATGCTCCAACCTGGATGAATTTTGTGTATTTTATTCACAGAATGGGATTGTTGCCACATGCTCCATTCTAGGTGAATTGATAAAGTGAAGGAGTATCCATCACTCATTAATGGCCTTATCTTTTACAAGATGTTGGCGCATAATTTTTAGGTTTTACAATTTTACCCTTAAATGAAAATCCACCATCAACATTAAGTCCCCTGCCTAGCACATAATGGTTACACTATTGTGTGGTAGGCATGAGATGGTGACATACATATGTGAGAAAGACATGATAAAGGAAGTTTACCCGGAAGAGTATTGACCGCCCGCTAGTTTTCCATGTCGTTGCGCTTGTATGGAATCCTTTGGTGGGACCGGTTTCCTTCCTTGGGTATTTGAATCAAAAGAGGAATCCAATCAAAAGAGGAATCCTTGTTCTATTAGGATTCTTCCAAATTTTGTCTATATAATGGACCGACCCCTTCTCCTTTTCCTCATAATTGTTTTTTGGTTTTAAAAGCTCCCGTCCATGCTCTCCATTGCCGCCGCCGACCGCCGGAGCCGCCACTAGACGCCGCCGCCGTCCGTCCGACCAAGGTAAGTTTCGTTTTTTTTTTGTTTTTTTTAGGAAAAATCCTAATTTCTTAG
Source organism: Papaver bracteatum (assembly GCA_023529315.1). Taxonomy (NCBI): domain Eukaryota; kingdom Viridiplantae; phylum Streptophyta; class Magnoliopsida; order Ranunculales; family Papaveraceae; genus Papaver; species Papaver bracteatum. The sequence goes on from JAJJWX010003108.1 coordinate 691,297, forward strand.
GTAAAATCCTTTGATATATACATCATGCTTAGCTAAAACTTCCCATTTTTGCTAGAATTGTTTAGTATTGCAATCCCATGAGTATGCCATCTTTTTGCTTCTTCTTCCATTATTGCATGCAAAAACCTAGCTTCTTAGGTCGTAGCTTGGAGAGAAATTTTGCTTGAATTTCGTAAACACAACTTCCATGGATATAAGAAACCGTAATACATGCACTTGAATGCGTCCCCACCATGTGCGTTTGATTCGAACATGGCCCCACCTACATATTTTTGACTGAAATCCAACTATATGCTAGTATTGTACCCTGAACCAAACCGGTCTTGACACTTGAGCAATACCAGACTTGAAACCCATCTGGACTTGAAATCAATCCGGACTTGAAGCTTGAGCAATATCGGACTTAGAATAATACCAGACTTGAAATCAATCCGGACTTGAAGCTTGAGCAATACCGGACTTAGAATAATACCAGACTTGAAATCAATCCGGACTTGAAGCTTGAGCAATACCGGTCTTGGACCAAATTTCTTTGTGTATTCAAACGTGAACCGTGTCTTGTTGTTTTTCATACAAGTTCTAACTCATGTCTTTTATTTTATTGTGAAGAAAAGAATTCATGTTGAGATGTCTTCCGGAGATAATACTGGTGCCAAGTTAGACAGTGTTGACGGTTTCAAAGATATGCCGAGCATCGATGATGAGTTGTTCACCTCGCCTTTTCCAAACACTAGGAGACATCCTTCTCACAAGATAGTGTTGCTCTCTGATTCATAAAACATGGAAGATGATCCATCTTCTTCTTCAACACTGGTGATGAGATTTTGTCTTCGAAGAAACGAATATTCGCCTTCTCCTATCGACTTCAAGATTTGTCATACTCCACTGGGTTCTTATGAAGGATGCATGAGACGCACGTTGAATAACAAGGATGTTAAAGCTAATTTGACCAAAGCGCAAATCCTTAATGTTGTCATGGCATCTGCTTCTCTTGAAATTAAGAAAGACGTTGCGGGCTTGATTACTTTTGCTTCTCGGTGGCGCCTTTCTACCCATACAACTATATCTAGGTGGGGAGAGATGACTATTACTCTGGAGAGTGTAGCTGCATTAATGAACCTGCTTGTCGCTGGGAATCTTTGTTACGAGCTTTCTGACACCGAACAACGTAATTATGATGCCATACTCCTAAAGGTGGCAGAATTCAACGGCATGGACAAGGAGGACAAAAAAGATACGAGATGTTTTTACACCTAGTGGGTGTCGGAGTGGTCTCCTGCGGACCCAGAACCGGATCAAGAGTTGGAAAACGAGCTCAGTGTGATTGCGTTCCTGTCTTTGTGGCTCTCTAGAGACATATTTGACGAAGGTTCTGGAAAGAAGACCATAAGAAGTGATCTTTTTAGGATTGCTATAAGGCTAGCAAAAGTTAAGGTTCTTCCCTTAGGTGCCTTGTTCCTTGGATCGTTGTATTCTCATCTGGACGCCTTAGCAATGGACATGCACGTTTCCAACGGGTACAAGAAGGTGGAGTCGCATGTTCACTTCGCTTTCTTTCAGGCGTTCTTATGAGAACATTTCAAAGGCTATGCTCCTTCTCCTGCAAATTCTCTCAGCAGTTTGTATGGTGGTTCGAGAATACTCCGTTGGCATAGGAGGCGTCCCAGAACTAGTGCAAAACTCGTGGACATTTTCGATAATGTTTCTTCCATAGATTTTCGTCCATGGGGGCCGATCCATTATTCCATCGTTCAAACGAAGACCTTTGCTATTGCTTATGAAGGTCTTGATGCTGCATTGCGTACCGATGCTAAGACAATGAAGTTTGGAGAACTTGTTTATCCGCGCAGCTGCATCCCGGGATATGTCCCATCTCTATTCAACGAAGCATTTATGGTGACTTCGTACAATATCGATAGGGTTGCTCGTCAAATGGGATTTGACCAGGGTGTTCCATTTATCCGTCCATCAGAGGTTCCAAAAGAACTTCTCCCGGATATTCTTAATGCTGACGCGTTTTTAGAACGGCCGAGTCTTCCTTTCTGGCCTATCGGGAGAAATCCTGTGGTAACTGATGAGTATAAAGAGTTTTGGAGGAAACAGCTGTTGGCTTTTCAGAAATTTTTAGAGGATGTTGTGACAAATTCCCGTGGTGAGCCATCCTCTGACATGTTGAGGAAGCATTTCCGGTTGAAACCACTCCCAGGCAAACGAACTAGAGCTGACGGCTGTAGTCCCCAATCAAGAGGAAGATCCAAGAGGCAGGCATGTAGTTCGGTGATACTCAATTCCTCCCATATGCAGGTATTCGAATCTCCTTCTGCTAATTCCTTTATTTCACCATAGTAACTTCTTCTAAGAGTGATCCTTTTTTGCATTCAGGGAATTCCGAAAGAGAATGTATTTACCAGGATGGCGCACAGTTAGAACGAAAGGTCCGGTGATGTTGGACTTCACGTTGAGAGGTCTGGTGACACTGATCCTCATGCTGAGAAGTCTGGTGAAACCGAAATCACTCCTTCACATGATAATGACAGAGATGACGCAATCTCGGATGGACAAGGCGCCTCCGTAAGTGATCTTGTTGATGAGGTGGTGACGGAAATTAGTACACAGAGCGAAGTAGACATCAGGAAAAATGTAGGGGAGGTAACATATGCTATTGAGATGACTCCCCTTGAAGCACGTCCTGAACAGGATCCAACGAATCAAGCTATAGTGACTTCTTCCGAAAGGCCTCCTGCAACTGACAAGGCTCCTGCAATTGGTGAAGTATTGGTAATGCATCCTGGGGCTTTGTTCGATCCTCCTTTCACTACTCCCTTCCCAGGTCATATGTTGGTTGGAGGATTTAGTGTACCAGCTCAGTTCAAAGGGTTGTACACGGCGATATGAGAGAAGCACGGCCACATTGCTACCACTAAGAAGCTCAGGAGTCGCCTTGATTTGGTCAATCGCGTCCAAGAAGCTTTATTTTCCATCCACGAGATGAGCGTTACGACTGGTCGGACAGTTTCTGAGGAGATGATTGAAGACTGGAAGTGCCATTGATATGTGTTTGTGCAGTATGACTTCAATTCTCCTTGGTTCTTAAAATGGTTCTCCTAGATTCAGGGGCTCCAAAAACTACAAGATGAAGTCCCTTCTGCAGACTATGTTACTCGCCAGGAAGAGAAGACTGAAAGGTTGTCTAACGAGTTGAAGTTGGAACATGATGTACTTCAGAAAATGAAATCCGCTCTTGCACAGAGAGATGAGTTTCTATTGAAGGACTTTCCTTGAAGGATTCCCGCAAATTGTTTGCCTTTTCTTTTAGATGTTCTTGTTTTTCTTTGAGTGATAGTGGGGATTTCCTTTCACAATTTGACTTCCGGTTTTGAATTAATATGTAATTGAATTGGTTTATTTTGAGATAGTTTTGTGAATCAACTTTTCTGAAAAGTGATTATCTTAAAGGGAATTTGCATCTTAGTCATGAATGATTGCACATATCATATGAAATTTCAAATGTCGTATAAAAGGGAAGTATGAAAGGAAACAGACATGGCGTTTTATTATTGAGCCTCTTTTTCCACGTGCGGGATACTCAGTCCCCAGTGAATTCTAAGATTATCTTTTTCGTAAGATTGTTGGATGTAACTTACTTGCTTTCGAGACCTCACTTGTGTAAAACCGAAGTATCTCCTCCAAGGAAGCCATCCGCATTGATTCCTCAGAGAAGGAAAGCTATCCTTCTGAACCAAGCTTCTCCTGAACAATGCGCTTCAAAGCGTTGCATTCACTGGTGGGGTGGTGAAGGAACGGGTGGAAATGACAATACCTTGGGTCCATTATTTCTTGATCAGTGGGTGGGAGCCATACTGGAGGAAGGGAAAGTGTAGATATTTCGAGTCGATCTTTTCCTGCTTTAGTGGGTGTTGTGATGTCTCTACATGGCCTTGATGTAGAGCACGTTTCAGAAATGAAGTCGGAAAGTTTATGAGCGTCATCATATCCGCGGATCGCTTGCCTGGGTAAAGTGATGTGGAAGGTGTCGTAATATCACTGCTGAGTGATCGAATTGAATGCTCCTATTCTCTGTATTCATGTATTTGATTGATCTATCCTTCCTCAAGCATTTCTTCGCTTGGTTGAAAGGTCGATGCGGATCGGACAGTCTTCCGGGCTTCAGCAAGAGTCTTGAGATATAAATATTCCAGCAGTACTCTGTAGGCTGCAGGCTACTTTTCCTTATCCGGCAGTCGTTGTAGTGCTCCAGACGAGTCCTTTCCTCTGTAGAGTTGTCTCGAGTCTTCATTGTCAATTGGGCCATGTTGTTCATCTTCACTGAGTCTCCTGCGATTACGCGCCCTTTTCACTTCTCCATTGGCAAAGGTGTGACCCCTGGCTAAGGGTCCAGCGCTTCTCACACTGTCTGGGTAGATGTCCGTCGACCCTCCTTGTAATTGTGTTGTTATATCATTCAGAAGGCAGAATGTTTCGCTCTGTCTTCTAGCGATACCTGCTTGATTTTCCAAGATATCCTATAGCATTCTAGCTATACTTCCCATGGTATCTTAACCGCCTGTGGTTTCCTGGTGAGGGTACATCGCGAGATGAAAACCGAAAAAATTGAGAATTCAATTTTTTGTAACCGAGAGATCAACCTCCCACTGTGGTCGCCAATTGTTTATGGGTGAAAACTATTCCTGCTAATTTTGGTAATTTGGTGTGTGGATGAGGAATGAATCTAAACCTAAAACAAATGCACTGCGCGGTGAGTGCTTGTAGATTCGAGAGATCAATATGTGCAAGTCCGGCCTAAACCAAGAAATGGCCGTTCCAGACTTGTTTCGGTCACAAAATGAAGGAGATGGGGTTGATCTTATGGAGGGAAGTGAAGAAGGTGTTGAGAATGTGAAGGTGTTGGCTATACATGACTTGTATCAGAAAGCTGAACTGGATTGCAAGATGTAAGATATCAGTTCCGGTGTTTGAATACGATTGTATCAACACTTGCTTTTGTTGTCTGGACTTGTGTTGTTCTGAAAATAGGGCAGAGAACCTATTTATACAAGTCTTTTAGCCTAACCTTCGTATCTCATGGGAAGTGGAGAAAGTGGAGTGATGGAGTAGTGGAGTAGTGTGTTGGTTCACACGACCAGGATTTCCCACTTCTCCCATCATCACTAACCGTCCATAACTTCCTGACACGTTCTTTTGATGGCGCGTTGTGTGTTGCACGCTGTAAACTGCCAGACCAATACCCCAGTATGTATCCCCCCAGTTTGTGACATGATTGATGTCTCGAGTGTGTGGATCGTGGGACCCACAAAAGTATCATGTAATGCTACGTTATTTAGGAAATTGATACTTGTGAAGTATCGTATGTATACTATGCAGGTACTGCATCGAGTATATTCAGCATGGTGTGGTAGAGTAACGAATGATGATCACCATGACTCCGCACTGACCAATTAACTCCTGACTAGGGCTATATTACCGAGCTGGTGAAGTTGGACGGATGAGATGATCTTTGAGACACTCATCTGCGACACTTGGTGAAATTAGGGTTTAGAAGTAGGTGCGCAAGCACCGCTCTTCACCCTGATCGAATCCAAGATTAGGAAACTATTTTGGGTTGGCCGACCATACATGTGTGTACATGGTGTGACGGTGTAGGCGCATATACATGACCGTCCCACAGAAACGTGATTTGGGCCACTCAATTCGTCCGGCGAAGTTGAGTGGATGAGATCAATTTGCGACAGAAAACTGGTGTCGCAAAAGACGCTCCTCATGCCTTCTTCATACACGCGTTCCAAGATAACCAGGCTTGGTCGGTCCCGGCCGATCAGCCCAGTGGGTAGGTGGTAGGCTGGAGTTCACGTCCATACCCTGACATCCCATAAAAACATGATCTAAGCCACTCAATTTGTCCGATGAAATCGAGTGGTCGAGATTAGTTTGAAGCTTGGGAGGTGCGACCACACTCGTTTTGGACACGTGAATCGATACATATAGCCAAGTTTGGTCTTGGAGACCAGGTGAGGGGTTAGACGGGTCCACGGTGGTCATGTTGATATAACCAGACCTGCTTTGATCTAATCTCGGACCCCCCGTTCGTGCCGGAGAAAATGGACGCTCGTGATTCAAAACCCTAATTTTGGGCTTCAAGGTCGTGCGTCATGCTCCATTTAGGCGCACGATTTGGAATGACCAACCATGGTTGGTCCTCACCGATTGGTCAGGTACGTAGGTGGGCCCGTGGTGATTGTGCGGACATACTCCGTGCCCTTTGAATCTAAATCTGCATCCTCCATCTATACCTGCGAAGATGGATGGTTGAGGCTGTTTTGCGACACATGTAATGTGCCGCAAACCCTAATTTAGGGTTTTCCATCCATACTGTTATGGTTTGGACGTCTTGGCAAGCTAGGCCCAGGGAAGGCCGACCATACGGGGTCCGCGTTGGTTCGGCAGGTATTCCATACCTGCTTGGGGGTTATGGAATCGATCTGGGCATCCAATCAGGATGGTGGAGTTGGATGGTCGTGATCATATCCAGACTGATACGGTCAGTCTGGATGCTCAATCGGGCTAGTATAACACACCGAGAGTTCAGCCTGTATGGGTATTTCGTACATGATTTCATTATAATGCTTGGAGATTCGTGTTGCTCTGCTAAGAGCAACACTCATTCGTCATGTCGCACTGATAATGAGTACAAGAAATACAAGGTTGTTTGCGCATTAATTAATAATGCTGGAAATTCACAGGGTATATGGGATTGTTGCTACATGCTCCAACAGATAGGTGTATAAAACACCTTGATATTTATCCATTGTTTATGCTTTCTCTGCTAGTTTTCTTGTAAATTATGTATCTTATGTTTTGTTTTTGAGTATTTAGGCACTTTGGAGTCATTTGGATCAAAAGAATAGAAAACATGGCAAAAACGTTGGAGGCGGACTATTTCTTATTATTTGCTTTTATTTCTTCATCTCTGTCTGAAAAGTATGTCGACTTTAGTGATGCATATTCTTTGTCTGAAAAGCATGACAGCTTTAGTGATGAATAGAATTGAAGGATGGAAGTGGATATAAGAAGTAAAGGATGGCTGTTGTTGGTGGATGAATTATCAAAAGAAGAGCACGTTCATTTGGAGCAAGATGAAAGAATCGTCGTTGCGCAGGCAAGCGCTATCGGGAGCATAACGGAGGAAAAGGAGGCTGTCATTATTTGGTGTCCTTTCTACATGCCCTGGGTACCCATTATCTACCTCACCAGTGTGGATGTATCCAATTCACTTCCTATTCCTACACAACCCTAAATTTCAGAGCAAATGATTTATTTCAATCATTTATCTCTAACTCAGAGATGTAAATGCGGCTGCTACTGGAAGGAATAAATATTGGAGAAAATTGAGAGCCAGAGATCGTGAAATGGAAGAAGAAGTTGGTGATTATTTGTGGTTCCTGTGGAGATGAATTTGAGATGTTTCAACTGAAGATGGAAATTCAGTTCTGGGGTTTTTGAGCAGAAAAGAAAAGAAGGGGATCTGAAGTTGTTGTGAAGATGGGTTTATGAAATTGAGGGTTTGAAGTAAATTGGGGTTTTGAGTGAGTGAATGAACGATGGGTTGGTTTGAGATTTAGAGAGTGAATTGAAGAATAAGAACAGTAGCTGCTCGAGAAATCACAACAGGGTTCTAGTTATGGTTTTGGTGATGAGAACTGATAGGTGAGTGTGATGCAATAGGTATGTAATGGGTTTCTAAAGATGAATTATAGATGTGTTTTTTCCCATAGTCAAATCAGAGAAGAAATTAGGGTTCCATGATGCAAGGGGAGACTATGTGCTGCTATGGAGGTTGAGATGAAGTTTCTGATGGGCTGTGTTGCTATTGAGCTCAAGATAAGCTGGTGGTTGATCTAGTCAATTGGAAGTTGTGTTTGCAGCTGGGAGAATGACAGAGATTGAGTTAGGGTTTGTGGTTGTTGTTGAGAATCAGGAAGAAGAGAAGAATTGAAGTTAGGGTGGCTGAAATTGGGGATCTAATGTTGCTGATGTTAGGAATTTTTGCAAGAACAATGGAGGAGAAAGAACTGAAATTGCTCAGTGATGTATGAAGAATGAAGGGTTTTTAGTTTGAGATGTGAACATGAGGGTTTGTTTCTGCTGGCATAATGAAGCCTGGATTGCAGACATGGTTGTTGTTCAAGGGGTTGTTGGTATAAATGGTGAATGATTGAGAATGAATTATGGCCATGGGTATTTGCTGCTGGAGGAATTAGGGATGAAGGGTATGCAATGTTGAATATGATACTGTGCTTGCTGCTATGAACTAGATGTATGTTAGGTGCAGGAATTTGTGCTCTGTTTGTTTGGCTCTTGAATTACAGGATAAGGGAAGAAAACAGTACAAGAGTGGGTCCTGAACTGATTTGTATGCACAATAATTGAACTGGGAGAATGGTGCATTGCAGATAGCTATAATGGAGATTCTAGAAGTAACACAGATGCACTGGAGTTTATTATGAGGTAATCTGGTGATGTTGGCTTGTGTGAACAGATTATGGTGGTGCTAGTAAAGATACAGATGAAAGTGCACTGAGTTTCAGGAATGGTACTGCAATAGAAGAATGAAGTGATTAAATGAAGCAATGTTGTGAAGAAAAGCTACAGGGAGGATGGCTCAATGTGGCAATGTTATAGCTGGTTATGTTGGCAAGAAGGGGTAAACTGGATGGAGAATTAGGCTTGAGATGGAATGGAATTGATGCAGCTGAAGCTGAAGCTGAGTGTGTTCATGGATTATAAAGAAGCAGGTGGAACTGTGACATTGAGAATTATTGAAGTTACAGCTGCAGATAGAATGAATGGAATTGCAAAAATCAGAAGTGGCTCAAGGAAGTTGTATTGTAGTTGGTAGAAATGAGTGAATGGTTGTCTGCAGTTGAGCTGAGTTGCAGAGTGGTTGAACTGGCAGAGCTGAATGTGTGGAATGGGCAGTGATTGAAGGCATGGAAGTTCAGGTGTAGCTGTTAATGGTGAATTAAAGGAGTGCTGTTATGACAATGGGTTATGCAGATTGGTTATGCAGTTGGAGTTACAACTGTGATGACAATAAGCTAGTAAGGAGGTGGTACTGAAATTTTGTTGATACTGCCTCTGCAATGAAGATTAACAAGAAATCGCAGAATGGGTTTTAAACTTCAGATGATTTTATTGGTTTGTAGCTGTGAACTGAGAGCAGGATAATTAAGTTGCTTCCAATGAGTGAATTTGGATGTTGCCATTATCAATGAGAGATGGAATGTGCTACAGAAGTTACAAACTAGACTCAGTAATTACAGTTTGCAGAATTAGCTTGCAGAATAGCTGTTGTAGTTGATGTTGTGTAGATGAGGGGTTCCTGAAGTAGATTGCAGGGGTTGAAATGGGTACCTATTGACATCAGTATGGCTTGAGTTTGTGAAGTTTTGGCTAAGTTTTGTCAGGGAAAAGAGCTAAAGTTTTTTCCAGGGTTCAAGGAACTGTTTTGAGCTCAGTTGGTGAAAGAGTAGTTACAGTGGCAAGAATGCAAGTGCAAGACCATCTAGGCCGTGACTGAATCTGCACAGAAGACATCCATCTTGGTCGTGACTGAAACAGGGAAGGCACAGCCATCTTGGCCGTGAAATGCAGCATTTGGCTTGGACTAACTCATGTCAAATGGCTTAGTTGACTCCGAGTTGACTCGCTGAGATTGACCGTCTAGACCCGTTGACCATTTGACTTTTCAGGTTGCCTGCGGCGACTTTCCGGTGCCGGATTCCGGCCAATTTCCGGCCAAAAACCCAGTTTTCCGGTGAGCATTTTTGGGACAAAATTTGTACATGGGTTTCTCTCACTCGTGGGTCGGGTGATTTTCCAACTAATGGACTTTGAAGACAAAACCTAGTTTTGGAAGGAAAAAAAGACTACAAAATAAAGACTTCTACAACTTTGGATATCACGGATTATTCTTGGAGAAGAGGAGAGAACTACAACTAGGGTTTGCTTTCGTATTTAATATTCATCTCCCTTATTTGATTATTGATTATGATGAACTCCATAGCTATGTGTAACTAAATTCTCTATTATTAGTTAAGGATGTAGTCCTATTTCTAAAACTTGTGCTTGATTAATGTATTAGTTTTCTCTATTGATTATCGTTCATATCTCTACTGTTTTTAATATCACATGATTGATGTATTGTGATAGGATATATTTGTTTGTTTAGTTAAGTGGCCAATTAAGTGAACTTGCATCTTGTCCATAGCTATTTTAGGGTTTTTCATCGAGCGATAACCCCAAATACTAGTAGCATGATATGATTATAGTTTGTAGTGATACACTCTTATAATCATATGTAGAGTTTGACCATTGTCCGAGTTGTTATGCGCAATGTATGACAATTGCATTGATTAGCCTATTTACAAAACTTAATGCTCCTGGGAATTGAACTTGATTAGCGCAAGGCGTTAGGTTATTCTTTAGGTAGAATTCACATACGCAGCTCTAATGTGTGTGTTGATTAACTTGGGAAATTTTTATATTATCTTGCTCTCTTGATTTTCTAGGCTTTTGATAATAAAAGAGATTAAATCGTAATTCTAATATATATGCAAGCACATGTTTAAGATTGAAGATGAATTCCTTGACCAATATCTTTCTCTCATTAATTACTTCCAACTATTTACTTTGCTTTTAATTTACTTTTATTTTACAAAAATCAAAATACCCCATCTTGGTTACTAAGAAACTAGAAATTGATAACTACAATCGACTCTCTGTGGATACGAACTCTTCCTTACTTTATACTTCATTCATATTTTGTTGAGTAAGAAAGTGAATTATTTTTAACGCTTACGACAGCGATCACCAACCTGGATGAATTTCGTGTATTTTATTCACATAATGGGATTGTTGCCACATGCTCCATTCTAGGTGAATTGATAAAGTGAAGGAGTATCCATCACTCATTAATGGCCTTATCTTTTACAAGATGTTGGCGCATAATTTTTAGGTTTTACAATTTTACCCTTAAATGAAAATCCAACATCAACAGTTCCATAAAGTGGTTAACTCATGAAACTGTTAACGTTATGGAATTGATGTTCCATAAAGTTGTTAACGCACGACTTTATGTCCCATGAACGTTTCCCACATAACTTCCCGTATTTACTAGGCGCCTAACCCTTATGACACTTCCTTATGAAGGGCGTAGTGTACGCCTCACGCTGTAAACCGCCAAACCAATACCCAAAGAGGATCCCCCAGTTTGTGTTGATGTCTCAAATGTTTTTGAAAAACATGTAACACGTTTTTGTGGCTTGGAAAGTCGAGCTCGGGGAACTTGCTAGCCTGGTGACCTTCGACGGTCGAGATTTTGCATCTTGAGAGGAGGGGCAACCGTTGATCGTTGCACGCCTTCGTTTTGGTAACCGCGTAGTGAGGTCCAACAAGGTGGCACGGATAGGGTGTGTTTATACTTGGCATGAGGGGCCAAGGGTTCGCTATGGGCGTATGGCATGGCTAGGGCCAAGGAGAGGGCGCTTGGCTTGGCATGACGTGACTAGCATGGCTAGGTCCAAGGCAAAGTGCGTTTGGCATGGCGCGGCTAGCTTGGCTAGGTTTGATTTGGTTTGAAATGTGGGGCCAAGGGATTTTCATGGTCGTATGGCATGGATAGGGCCAAGGAAAGGGCGCTTGGCTAGTCATGACGTGACTATCATGTTTAGGGCCAAGGAAAAATGTGTTTGGCATGGCGCGGCTATCTTGGCTAAGTTTGGTTTGGCTTGGCATATGGGCAAAGGGGTAGCCATGGGAATATAGCGTGACTATCTTTGGCTAAGTGCAATTTTGTCTTGGCATGTGGGGCCAAGGGGTAGCCATGGGCGCATGGCGTGACTAGCTTGGGCTAGGTGCGGTTTTAGCTTGGCATGTGGGGCCAAGGGGTAGCCATGGGCGCATGGCGTGACTAGCATGGGCTAGGTGCGTGAAAAAGCTAGTGTTTTGGGCCAAAGGTCATGAGGGGACCTTAGACGGCCAGGATTTGCTCCTGGGATTGAAGGTTAGCCGTTGATGGCCGCACGCCTTTGTTTTAGAAACCATAATTAGCGACCCTTACTAGAATCGCTGTAGAATTCTAGTACGGACTCGTATTTTGACAGTCCGCCCCTCAAATTAACCGGAAAAGAATTTCCTATCTCCTTACGCGAGAATATTTAGGTTTTGAATTCGTTCGGGAGAAAAAAACAGCCCGAAAGAAAAACTCGGGAAGAATTCAGGAGGGATGGCGGTATGGCCAGGCTAACATGGCATGCCTTGGCACAATTAGGTTGGCATGGCATGCCTTGGAGTGATTTGGGCACGTGCGGCCAAGGATTTGACATGGGTACATGTCGTGACTAGCTTGGGCTAGGTGCGTGACCAAGCTAGGGTTTTGAGCCAAAGGTCGTGAGGAGACCTTAGACGTCCAGGATTTGCTCCTGGGATTGAAGGGCAACCGTTGATTATTGCACGCCTTCACTTTAGTAGACGCGAGGGGAAGGCCAGCATGGTGGCACGGCATGGGGGCCATGGCAAGATGTGTTGGGCATGGCGCGGCTAGCTTGGCTAGGTACGTGACCAAGCTAGGGTTTTGGGCCAAAGGCCGTGAGGAGACCTTAGGAGGCCAGGATTTGCTCCTGGGATTGAAGGGAAACCATTGATTATTGCATGCCTTCACTTTGGTAGCCGCGTGGGGAAGGCCAGCATGGTGGCGCGGCATGAGGGGCCATGGCGAGACGTGTTTGGCATGGCGTGGTCGGTGTGGCTGGCATGATTTTCCATTGGCACAGAGGTGCGGCTAGAATGGTTGGCATGATTTGGCATGGTCGGTGTGGCTGACATGATTTTCCATTGGCACAGAGGTGAAGCTAGCATGGTTGGCATGCTTTGGCGTGGTTGGTGTGGCTGGCATGATTTTCCATTGGCACAGAGGTGCGGCTAGCATGGTTGGCATGCTTTGGCTCGGTTGGTGTGGCTGGCATGATTTGTCATTGGCACACGTGGGAATTAGGGTTTGGCTCGTCGTAATCCTAATTTGAAAAATATACCCCGGTAATTATTTTAGAGACACATTAAAGGTTTCAGTAAATGTGCCTAGTAAATGCTTATTACTTTAAATGTTGTGACATTAATGTCTGCTAGGGTTTAGTGTTTTACGATTTTAACCCTAAGCTAAAAACCACCACCAACATTAAGTCCCCTGCTTAGCTTGGAACATGTGCCTTGTTGCGAGGTAAGCATATGATGGTGACATACAAGGACGGAATCGAGGTGTAAATCATTGCAAAGATGGTCAGGAGAATCCGACTAAACTTTTTGAGTGGTAAAGAGAGTTTTGGCTTCCCGTGTTGGCGGCCCTGCCTGGGAATGCAGACCGTGGAGTGGTGAGACCAAAGTTACAGGCTTGGTCTGGTCGTACATCTCTAAGGTAAAGGGGGCGCGGTCTTGGGAGGAGACGCAAGTGGTCAGCTTGGCTCGAGGGGCCAAGAGGTGGCGTGGTCTTGGTAAGGCAAACACGCGTGGATGATAAGGTCGCGTCAGTGGAGCAGGCGGCATGGCATAATATGGCCTTGGCAAGGCAAGACGTACACGGACGGCTAGGCATGGTGGGGGATGCGACAATGGAGCGAATGGCTTGGCCTGGTGCGGCCATGACAAGGTGAGGTTTGGTGGGGTGAGACGTGCGCATATGACCAGTGGAAGTAAGGATGAGACATGGCACGGATGGCTAGGTGATTTGTCTTCAAGGGCTTGGTTGCCTCTTTCCTTATTTGACTCGACCAGGAAGTTCTTCTTCTCTTCAACCTAAAACTTTACGCCCACAAAAGAGGAAAAACGTTACTCTTTCTTCCTTTAGGGATTCCACAGTATTTACTCCTGGTGAAGTTGTGTCTTGAGAGTGATCGTTCGAATGTAAGTCCCCAGTTCTGGAGCGGTAGCGGTGTTGAGGCCCAGCCAAACCATGCATACCCTTGGCATGGTGGCGCTGCTATGTTGGCATGCCCTTGGAATGGTGTGGGCATAACCTAAGCACGAACTGTTGATGGAAGATTGTTTCAAAAACTGAATGTGGAGCGCTGGAAAGACTGGCACTAGCAAGGAAAGCGTGGATGTCTAGGGAGTGTTAGGGATTGCTCTTATGGGACCGATTGCTTTTCTTCATGCACGACTTTAACATGGAATTATTTCCTTATTCAAAAATATTCTTCTAGAGGTAGGTAGCATCTGTAATCCTTTCATCTGGTAGCTTTGAACAAATCCTAGTAGGATTAGGTGTCTTCAGGGCTAGGCTTTGGAACGCGAGGCGGAGATGCTAGCATGGACTTGGCATGAAGGGGACCCATTAGCACTGACGGGCATGGAACGGGTGTGGGCCGCTCTGTAAGGCGCTTGGCAAGGCATGAAGTTGGTAAGGGGAGCTATTTGGAAGGGAATCGCTTGCGGTTTAGGGTTTGACACGCCGAAACCCTAATTAACGCCCTTTACTAGAATCGATGTAGAATCCGCGTACGGACTCGGATTTTGATGGTCCGCCCCTTTATCGGACACGAAGCAGAATTATGTATGTCCCCATGAGGGAATATTTAGGTTTCGAGCTTGCTTGGGAGGTGACAACGGCTCGATAACGAAAATCAGGAATAAGTCAGGAGGGATGTTGCAGGCCCGGGGTGGCACAGTCGCGATCCAGTTACCTATTCCCGTTCATGGAGCAAGAAGGAATATTCATTCTGTACAAGCTCTAAAAACTCTGTCCGCATGAAAAGAGGTGATGACCCTCTTTTGTTTTTCTGTTGTTTTTCTGGATCCGTGTTTTCGTCTGCAGTGTCTCTCCAGTGAATTCCAAAATTTACCAAAATTCCAATGTATTCTTGGGACGGATGGATGAAATGTATGCTCGGAAATGATCATGTCAGGGATAATCTTGGAGATTGTGGTTGCGTCGTCAGTCCATCCTCGACCTTAGGTTATTCAGTGGACCTTATGATCGTGATGATGATGTGTTGTGAGTGCTTGCATGGTCGAAAACTTCTGGCGCCCAGGGATGAAATAGGGAGACATTCCATTGCCGATGCGCTGCTATCAAGTCTTCCGGGACTTTGTTCCAAGTTAATCCTTCAAACCATCTTCTGAATCTTGGACTATCGTACAGAATGGGATGCGGTGAGAAGTCCTCGGTCATACTTCGGTTTGATATGATGGCATGGATGAATACGTGAATGTAACCTTCTGGCTTGCTTTTGAAGTCTGGTTGAGGGGAGTGAAAGTGCCTCATGCTGGTAGTCCCATGCGTAACCTTCTTTCATTACATTGCCTTGAATCTCCGTCCACGGTATTTGATATAAGCCTAATGTACTCTTCTTGATGTGACACTGGGATGCTCAGAAATTACATGATAAAATATTATGGATAGTGCAGGGTTTGGATCCTCCGCGGCCTCGTAAAGTGTTGAAGGCGTCTTCTAGACAGAGAGGTGATGATATTCTTGCGCTGCACCCTTGAAGAGTATATGGCCTTGTTGTGGCTATGGCATTTTTGGTTAAATATGTCTTCTGAGCTTTGACAGTGAAGGGATTCCGTGTATACCCTCAGTCCCCAAGTATGGTTTACATGTTTCCATCTTATATGCTCAGTGGGTTGACCATGATAAAGACATGACCATCGTGAGTTCGTACTGATGATTTTGTTATTTCTTCCACGTGGAACTCAGAACATGGAGGAGTATGGGTTACCTTTGTAGTTTGTTGTTGTGGTAAAGCTATGGTTGTCCATGGTCACGAGTTTTGGCGGGATGAACTAAAGTGTGGCCATGACTATGAAGATTGGATGGTTGCGATCATGATCCTTGACATGGGGAGTGTGGCGGCACGACCCTTTGCAGGAATGAGTGGCGTTGAAGCGAACGTTGAAGTGAAGCCGCTGCTGTGGAACGTTGATGCGGAGCTACTTCTGGAGAGAATGTTAAAATGACGTCTTATAACTCTCAGAGCCTTGACGGTTACCAAGTTGAAGTCGGAGTCCGTGTCATATTCTGTCAAACTCGACATCCCTCAAGATAACAAAGGTTATGAGTCCCCAATACCATCTATCGATCGTGATTTCCAAGAGAGGTTGGGGTTTGGGAACGGCTTCCTTGGCTAGAAACGCCTGCTTTCCTGATGCGGTGCGGTTGAGGGGTGCAAATATGTCTTGACGCTACGCCTTGGAGAAATATAGAATCTCACATAATTGTTTCCTCATAGAATGTACGACTTTGTGGGTGGAGTTCCCATCATGCGGGTCCTGACGAGATAAGGGTCTCCGTGGTCTCAGGAGGGTTGTTGATTTCCTTTGCTTTCGATTTTGGAGAAGTCTTTCCTGATCTTTATGTGTGATGAAATTGGATTGCCTATCCCCTTTTACTGGGAGTTCAAGAGCATGTCCTGCTGAAGTATCTTTTGTCTTTTCATAAAATTAACAGTGTTAAAAGAAGGCCGGCTTCTTCTGGATCTTCCAGTATCTTGCCCTGATGGTGGAGTAGAGTCTCTGGTGACAGTTGGAGCTTCCATGCTTGAAGAAACGTTAGGGTGGCGGAAGTGGCTCTGGTTCTAGTGATCGTAAGTGTATCGTGAAGAGATGGTACGGTTTTGATCACAAAGTGCTGGATCCATGATGTTGTTTTGAAGGGTGAGGATGGCGCTGCTTTGGCTGGTTATGGAGCAGGGAAGATGGCGCTGGAAGGGCGCAAGATGTTAGCGCTGAAAGGATGCAAGATGGTAAGCGCGTCTGGCATGCGCATCTGGTAAGCGTGTATGGCATGCGTGGATGGTAAGCGCATCTGGCAAGCACGTCTGGGAAGCACGTCTGGCATGCGTGTCTGGAAAGCGAGTTTGGTAAGCGCGTCTGGAAAGCGAGTCTGGCTAGCGCTGGATCAGCTTGGAATGGGCGCTGGCTTGGTGTGGAAGCTGGCTAGGCATGGACGCTGACTTGGATTTTGGAACGACGTGGACCATTGGGTGGGCATGGCGCGGACCGTTGGCTTGGCTCGGTGCTGGCTTTGCACGATGCTGGCTTGGCGTGGCGCAGACTTGTTCTTGCGGGCCCAGTTGCCTTTTCCCATACGTGGCTCAAAACAGGAAATCCTTTCGTTATTCAAATTCCAAAAAGTGTTATGCTTATGAAAGGGGTTGGCTCCCATTTTTACCTCGTATCTTTGTTATCACGTCCTGGTGTTAGCGGTAGCGCGGTAGTGATAAAGTGGGCAAGCATATTCCAGCTATGTACTCTAGCGTTTCTCTTTCGTTTTTTTCTTCTTGTTTTCTTGTGCTGGTGCAAACCATAGCCATAGGTATGCCTTTCATAAACTTTTGGAAATACTTCATCATAAACAATTCTTCGAATGTCACCGTACTAACGTCTGCTAATAGTGACAGGTAATCATTGTTGTGCAAACTAGGCATGTGCGGGTAGGTGACTTTGTGTTTTTTTTTTAAAACAAACAAAGCGTCGGGTTTATGGTTTTTGATTTTCTGGATTTCTTGGGTTGATAGATAAATGTTATCTTGACGGTTTTGGGTTATTCTTTTTGGAATGAATTGTTCAGGAGTTGATTTTTTTTTTCGTTATGATTGAAAGTGACACATACATCCCGGGAAAATCATGGAACCATGTGTTGGTAGATGACATGGGGGTGAAACATAATATGGCTATTGGTTTTATCATTCCCATGAAAACTTGAAAAAGCAAACCACGTATCTCGTCTAGATAGGACTTACTTGGTTTTTTAGGTCTCCTGATGAATAGGAAATCTTCCGGGTGTAAGATTAAATTTTGTGGGAAGCATCGACACAATTTTGGAAAGTCCCCAGTCATTACTGAGCTGTCTGATAACTGAGTCGTTGATCCCTGGGCGGATCGTTTTGCTTCTAACCTCTCGGAAGTCCCCAGTCATCCCTTGTCGTGTCCTGACTGATAATCGAGTCGTCGGGTAACTAAGTCGGAGTGGATCGTCCCCCTGTACCATTTAGACGTCTGGGTCGAAGAACGAGATCGACGGTCGAAATTTGACATTGTAACAGAAAGATTGAACCTCCCGATGTGGTCGCCAATTGTTTATAGGTGAAAATAGTTTCTGCTGATTTTGGTAATTGCGGGTGTGAAGGTGAGAAAAAGTTTAAATCCTAAACAATGTACCGCAATGGAGTACTTTAGATTCTAGAGATCAAACTGTACAAGTCCGGCCTAAACCAAGAAATGGCCATTCCAGACTTGCTTCGGTCACAAAGTGGGGGAGAATGGGTTGGTTTTGGGGAGGGACGCAAGGAAAGTGATGAGACCATAATAGTTGATTCTGGAAGAGTAGTTGGGTTACTACGACTTTTTATCAGAAAAAGTAGGAGAGATAGCAGGTAAGTATTTCTGAGTGTTTTCTGGTCCGAATGAACTTGTTGTCCAAATGGAAATATGTAAGACCTATATATACAAGTCGAAGTATAAACCGTACCCTGGTCTCATTAAGCAGCGGGGAAGTAAATGGGAGGAGGTGGTAACCGTATGCATGGACTTGATGTTCCATAAAGTGGTTAACGCATGAAACTGGTTTTCATGAAACTGTTAACGTTATGGAATTGATGTTCCATAAAGTTGTTAACGCACGGCTTTATGTCCCATGAACGTTTTCCACATAACTTCCCGTATTTACTAGGCGCCTCACCCTTATAACACTTCCTTATGAAGGGCATAGTGTACGCCGCATGCTGTAAACCGCCAAACCAATACCCAAAGAGGATCCCCTAGTTTGTGTTGATGTCTCGAATGTTTTTGAAAAACATGTAACACGTTGTTGTGGCTTGGAAAGTCAAGCTCGGGGAACTTGATAGCCTGGTGACCTTCGACGGTCGAGATTTTGCATCTTGAGAGGAGGGGCAACCGTTGATTGTTGCACGCCTTCACTTTAGTAGCCGCGAGGGGAAGGTCAGCATGGTGGCGCAGCATGGGGGCCATGGCGATATGTGTTTGTCATGGCACGACTAGCTTGGATAGGTACGTGACCAAGCTAGGGTTTTGGGCCAAAGGCCGTGAAGAGACCTTAGGCGGCCAGGATTTGCTCCTAGGATTGAAGGGCAACCTTTGATTGTTGCATGCCTTCACTTTGGTAGCCATGTGGGGAAGGCCAACATGGTGGCGCGGAATGAGGTGCCATGGCGAGACGTGTTTGGCAGGCATGATTTTCCATTGGCACAGAGGTGCGGCTAGCATGGTTGGCATGCTTTGGCGTGGTCGGTGTGGATTACATGATTTTCCATTTGCACAGAGGTGCGGCTAGAATGGTTGGCATGCTTTGGTGCGGTTGGTGTGGCTGTCATGATTTTCCATTGGCACAGAGGTGCGGCTAGCATGGTTGGCATGCTTTGGCGCAGTTGGTGTGGCTGACATGATTTTCCATTGGCACAGAGGTGCGGCTAGCATGGTTGGCATGCTTTGGCGTGGTTGGTGTGGCTGGCATGATTTGCCATTGGCACAGAGGTGCGGCTAGCATGGTTGTCATGCTTTGGCACAGTTGGTGTGGCTGGCATGATTTGCCATTGGCACACGTGGGAATTAGGGTTTGACTCGTCGTAACCCTAACTTGAAAAATATACCCCGGTAATTATTTTAGAGACACATTAAAGGTTTCAGTAAATGTGCCTAGTAAATGCTTGTTGCTTTAAATGCTGTGACATTACTCTCTGCTAGGGTTTAGTATTTTACGATTTTAACCCTAAGCTAAAAACCACCATCAACAGCTATGTGTGAATGAACTTTTTCATTTTTTTTACGGATGCTTTATTTTATTTCAACTTTTTACTGAAGAAGCAGACGTCATGCCCTATCTTTTTTACTGACATGGAGTCAAACCAAAAAACTAATCCATCACTTTCTCTCCTCTATAACTAATCCATCACTTTCTCTCCTCTTTGAGTCATGGTAATAACTTCTTGGTGATGGTAATAACTTTTCTATGACAAAGAGTTAATAAATTTTCAGAGATTAGTTATCTTTGAAATTGATGGATTAATTTTGGAAAATCAATTATTTTCAAAATCTATTAGGATGTACGACCCCATTTGTCTCTTAACAGCTCCCCTGGCCTATATATATGAACCTTCTTCTCTTCCTCTCATTACCAAAACCAAAAACATAACACAAAGAAAAAAAAGAAGAAGAAGAGATGACAGGGATTACTAAGCAATCTGTAAAACATGATGTGAAAGATAGTGGAGCAAAGAAAATTAATGGGAAACATTATTTGCCTGGGAAAGGTAATTCTTTAGTTCTCTTTGATCAGGGTTATAAGCATCTTCTGTTTATAAGCATCTTCTCTTTTTTTGTTTTTCTTTAGTGCTCTTTTTTGTATTAATTATAAGATCTTCTTTTTTTCAGGGTTTGTTGACAAACCAAAGAAGAAAAGCAATAGTTATGCTGGGAAAGATGGTAAAGGTGGTGGTGGTGTATCCAGTGGAGGAGGTGGTGCTAGACATGGTTTTTGTAGCACCATGTAAGTCTGAACTTGGTTAAGTCTAGAGGTGGTGGTGCTAGAGGTGGTTTTTGTAGCATCATGTAAGTCTGAAGGTGATTTAAAGTTTTTAAATTTACTGTTGTGTTCCAGTTTTTGTTTATTTATTTAGCTTTTGGAACTTGACAATGTAACGATTATCAGATCAGTACTATCTATCTTTGATTATTATGTCGTTTCTTTCTTAATTATACAAGTCTTCATCAAACAAAGATTCTAATGATTATGTGAAAATATCAATACACCGAAGAAGAAAAAAAATACAGTAAAACCTCTGCGGAGGAGTACTCCATATAGGAATAAACTCTATATAAGAATAAAAACTTATGGTCCCGACTTAGGCCAGTTATATTTAAGAATAAATTCCATATTGGAATGAGTCATAATTTTTTATGGTCCGGTTTTAAGGAACCTACCTCCATAGAAGAATAATTGACATCATAATATAAATATATAGCACTTATCAATACATCAAAGTTTAAGATATAGAGATTCTTGTAACCATATTACAAGATTGTTTTGCTTCAAAATGGATTTTTTAATCTTTTGTGCACAACTTAATACGAATATCTTCATACTCGTTTGATTTCATTTGTCAATTTTCGATATGATAATTATGATGTATGTGAATTTTTATTACAAATTTTGTATATACATAAATATATTGGAAAAAAATCCTCATTTAAATAGTTTTTGTATATACTTGGATATATTTTTGTGTTTCCTATGCAGATGCATGAATATGCCCAAATACATATATGAAAATTTTCTTTTGGTCTATTCAAGTTAGAGCTCCATATAATAATATTTTCTTTGTGGTCCCTAAGATATTCTTACACAGAGGTTTTACTGTATCAAACAATCTAACCTAACTGTTGTACATATCCCATTTATAAGAAGAAAAAAAACACATACATTATTACATTGGGACACCTCATGGGAATATTTGATAGCTTTGGCAAAATATTCCATCAGATTCTGTCGGCTCTTGTCCTGTGGAAGTGAAACTTCATCTGGATAAGATAAATAAGTGGAAGAACAAAAGATCACACATAATTCTGAGCAGGAGCTGATTGTTGGAGTTCATGAGCTGCTTGGAAGAAATCTGCAGCTTGATCTAATGAACCTTCCATTTTCAAGACATGTTCCAATGTTAAACATGCTTCGTGATTTGTTGGTTCTAATCGCAAAGCATTCATAAAAAAACTCTTTGCTATTGGTAGTGACTTCTTCTAAGTTTCCTGAGCACTGACGATGTTGAAATCATGCTTGGTACATAGTCTGGATCAATAGATAGTGAGAGTGACAATGCCACAGGCGCTTCTTTATACAAGGATTGAGCTTCAAACAACATCCCTGAGCGAAAAATAGAAAAGGAGAATTATTGATCAAATTTATGTCTTTCAATGTTTTGATAAATTTACTGGTGATTAATAGAGCAAGATGATGTGTACCTGTTGCATGCCAACTTTTAGTAGAATAAAACTTGATCGACTTCAATTTATTTGCGCAAATCTCTGAGTTAGGCCATGATTCATGTTTCGTGTAGATGTTAGCCAAATCCTTCCATGCTTCAACTTCTAAATTTGCATCAGCCATTACCTGTATACATGAGAAGGTCCCTTTACTGAGCATAACGTCATATTCGAATGCCATAATTTCCAAATGAAAGCAATTGAGAAGATCATGGAAGAGAAATCATATACTAGAAACTGCTGGCATTGACTAAAGATGACATTTGTTGAATACCGCTTTGTCACCTAATGAACGAAGAATAAATATGAACTGAAGGAAACAACCACACAAATATACCTGATCAAAGTTATTCTTTTGGAGATCCTTTTGTGCTTGAATCAACCCAAGCAAACTTCTATATGTAGATATTGCAAGCCTCGGCTGTTCGTGAGCAACTTGAAGCACCGCTTTGAATCTAGGAAGTTCCAATTGGTCCCTTCTTCCGCAATCATCTAAAGCAAGATTAAATAAAGTTTCAGCATCTTCAAAACGTTGTTCTGATGATATCAGCAAAGCCAGTAATTTCCACCCTCGCCCTGAGCTTCCTCCTATTGTGTCAGAATATTTTTTTGCACTTTCTAAAGCAGAATTCAGGTTTCGTTGCACGACATTCTCCATCTATATGTTAAACATTAATTCTGGGTCTTCAATCTCAATCATGGAGGCCTTGAATCACAAAAATAGCAGTACACGACTTGAAATAAATAGAATAGAATACCAGGCAAACACGGTATATCTTTTTTTTTTTTCTGTCAAATATGAGATTATTACAAGGGGATAATCATCAATCCTTTTCACTGTTAGACTTTGGTTTGTGAGTTATATGATCCGGAAAGATGTGAAATTCAAGTTTTGGATTGTTTCCAAAGGTTATGATCAGGGGCGGAGCTAAGAAATATTGATTGGGGGACAATTGTATGCGGCCTTCGGCCATCCAAAAATTTTGGATGTTTTTTTAATTAGATTTCCCATATTCATCATATATCATCACTAAATTTGATACCCATAAGAAAATTTTAATGCCAATCACATGTATCACTACCTTCTTTGAGACATTTTGTAATACTTGTGCTTGTGAATTTACAATCTAGCTTATATTACTTCATTTTGCTTAAACTTAAGGGGGACAAATCTTAAAAACACCTAAAAGATAAAGGCTGATCATATGATTTTGGGATTACTGTCCTCCCTAGCCCTAAGATGGCTCCGCCCCTGGTTATGATTAAGTACAAGTGAGTTAAAAAATGAATCTTTGGTTCTTTTCGTCAGTATCTACAAACAAGTTTTGGTGGTGCTGGTGGAGATGACGGGTTGGTGATGGAGTTGTTTAGAGAATAGGTGTGGTTTCGTTGGCAAGGGTACTTTGGTTTGAGATATGAGAAAATATGGAATAGGTAAGAATTAACGAATCGAGCACGATTTTCGCATTCCTTAGATCATTTTTTGTTATCCTTTTAATAAAAATCTTCTTCAGAATTTCGCTCTAAATTGTCTTAGGCTCTTGTTGGCCCCTTGTTTCACGTGGATAATAACATATATACTGATAGGCATCTAGAAAGGGGAACTAAATTATGTTACATATGAGACTTAATTTTCCAATCTGTGTTGACCAATGTAAGGATGATTCTATATGGACAATGGTTCCAAACCACACCAAAACCTTCCCTCTCACAGAGAGAGGGACCAACCCCTCTTGGAGTTAGCAGGGGGTCCCTTTATGGGTGTACTGGGTCCCACTCTATCTGAGGGGAGTGGTTTTGGTGTAGTCCCAACCACGGTCATTTAAGAATTTTTGCCGATATAAATAGTATATGTTTCCTTCGTACTGTTTTGTTTGGTTTTTACTGGGTATGTGCTTTTTTCTTTCTTTTTTTGAAGCATAAATTTTATTAATTAAGAGGTTTTGTTTTTTCGATTACATGAGAGTATGTTTTACCTTCGATGAATCATCTATTACAATATGATTAATATAATATAGGTGTGTGTGATCCTAGATCGATGTTAAGAGGTTTCCCAACAGGCTAGTATCCGCAACAATTTTGATTTCCTTCCATATAGCCATGCTAGATAATGCATATTCAGCTTGATTTCCATGGTCACTCTCATTATGTACCATAACGATTCAGATTCTAAAGTTAGGAATCATATAAGGTTTTCTAAATCAGTTTTGAATTGTATTTTTGTCCATCTCCGTTATGTTATCAATTTTGGTGCTATGAGCATGACCCAAGATTAAGTTGTTAGAGCTTACTCATTCTAAGATAATTTCTTTCAAATTGATGCCTTCTTTGTTTAGGTTCGGGCGAATATGGCATTGGCATCATTTACTAGAAAAATGGGATTATTAATAATATTCTTTTTGATTCAGCAATTTCCACAGGTGCAGATGTAGTCGAAGTAATGGATCTTGAATTGATTACTCAGCGGGATAAACATAAAAAGAAGGACAAGTTCAACATGTGTTAGGACAAGTCTTCGACTATGTTAAGTCCATTTTGCCATTCTTGTTAAATTTGATATCAGCGACTTGATTGGTTTTGAGTCGCCTTCCCCAATCTATGTGGTAGGTCCATGGGTGCCTTGGTGTTGATATTAGATTTTTACCCAATTTTCGGCAGAATTTTGTATCTTGGCAATCGAGCTTTATTTCCTAAAAACTACAAAACTAAACAAAACTTATCGAATATATATAAAATAAAGAACTAAGAAAATGTAGATGTTCGAGTGGTAAATATGTAAGAATTAAGCACGCATCACACCCTTAAACCTATATTTCTCTAGTCCCGAGCAAAACTAATTTACAAAATAAAATTCTAACTCATTGTCGTAGGAATCGCGATTAAATTTAGCTAATGCAACAAGTCTTTAAACCCTTAGGTGTCCCTAGCGGTCGAGTTATAGTCTCGGGAGGGTTTACCAGAGGTGTACCCACAAAACCTTTATTAGGAGCGATACTAAAGAATCTCCTTGGTTGGCATACTCTCATTGATTATGGGAGAGAGAACCTGATGCGAATCATATTCATACATATATAAGTGATAGAGTTCTACTCAGATAGTCACACTATTGATATCAGTAATCGGAATCACACAAATGAATAAATTAAGAAGATGGGATATAGAGATAGAAAGTTTAAAACAATATTGACTAATGTGAACGGTGTTTCCCATATCTTTCTCAAGGCCACCTCCAAGATGAGCCTATGAATCCTAATGGATTGAGATACTAGTATGGACTAATATCAACACAGATTGGCATATACAAGGGAACCAGCGATCGATTTTATAGAAAAATAAACTTTTAATTTTTTAATTTTTTTTTAACATCATGATTTGATCTTTTGGATCCAAGTGCATGCTTCTTGTCAGCAGATTACATGATAGTTACCATGGATCATGCATTCCAATCTTATTTAGGAAGTAGAGACATGGAAACACACACATATTGCTACCCAAGTATATATATTATTTTTTAATATAATTTATTCCGTTTGGTGTGGTCTCTTTATTGTTTTAGTAACTCAATCACTCTACTTCATCCCGGCAGTGGTAACAATTCGATGTTTTGCGCCCCACCAAATCACTCAGAAAAATATATAAATTTTCAAACAAAGTAAAATAAAAACAGTACATAGTGTGATGATTCCATTCTAACACCTGAACTTTGTCTTTTATGAATATAATCTGTTATTTGGGTTCCTCCACTCTTACAACCAAGATGTTTCCATCCACTTAAACTGGTTAGTGTCATCCTGAATTGACACAAATTTCTAGGCTCTTGAGTTTATTTTTTATTTTATTTTATATATTCTTAGACTTTTGAGTCATAGATGAGTTCAAGTCTCCACATACCTTTTGTTGATGAAGTTCCACAAGTTTCCTTGAGTAGTTCTTCGTCTTCATTCGATGAACACCATGTAGTCTAAAGCTTAACTACACTTTCTATCCTAATCCAAGACTTAGCTATAAGTAGACTTGAAATCAAGACTTATAGTTTTGGCAACTAAACTTGACAAAAAGCTAGAGATAGCAACGCTTGTGAGTTCGACCGGGCAGTGCTCTAATACATCAAGGAGTTTATAAAGATACAAGTAAACTCATACAATATTCCACAGCCGCACTCCCCATAAAGATTTGGAAATTAAGCATTAGTTCAATTAAGAACTCTCCCCCATAAAATGTCATTCCCGAAAGAACAACAAGAGCGACCTTACTTTCACAAGAAAATAAGAATTTATTTGGACATTAACAAATTACATGAAACACGAATTTGTATCTAGAAAACTCAATTAAATTAACCACAAGAGAACCTATGATTAATTTAATCGGAAATGCTCAACATATGAGAACTTACTGAGCCGCACATTACTTTCGCAAAAAGTGGATCAGGGATAGATCAGTACTGCTGAATATTCAAAGATTCGTTTTATTTTCTATCAATATTTGCATAATGATATCATGCATAGACTTAATCTTTGTTACCAAAAGTCATTCTATCTTCCGTCAATATTTGCATAATGACACAATAGGCTTAACTTTTGACATATATGGAACATTCATAGTTCATGAACGTAAACACACATATCCCGTAACATTATTTGAAATATATGAAACCAATAAAGATTGATATTGAAAGATCATCTTCCAAATAAACTTTATACTTTAAATAACTAAATCTTAAAACATTGCAAGATGAAAATCGTTCGCAATAGCTATTTGTACTCACAATGATTTCTATTCCAAACATTAGCTATCCTTCTTAAAAACACAAGAATAAATTCTAATAAGAAGTTTCCTAGACATTGAGACCTCTGAAAAATTATTTATCGTCCCCGAACTCCTTGTCGTCAACAGACATGGGAACATAGGGTTCATGAAGAAATGAGTCAATTCCAACAAACCTTCTAGACTTATGCCGAAACAGGGCCTTCTGAATTTCAAGAGTTCTCAACCCAATAACCTTTATTTGTTGAATCTCCTTCCTTGTTTCCTTGAACTCTTCAAGAACACCAGAAAACTTCTGAAGATTTAAAGGGAGAACCCTTGGTTTCCTCACATTCCTCCTTTTTTCTTTTCAAGGAAGAGGGTACCGAAGATTTGTTTTTTTCCTTCATGATTGATGGCTTAGCAATCATATTAACATCTTTTCTATCAGAAATCATGATGCTTGGAGACTCCATACATATATGGACTTGTGAGAGAAATCAAGACTTATAATTTTGACAACTAAACTTGACAAACAAGCTTGACATAACAACGCTTGCGTGTTCGACCGAGCAGTGCTCTAACACTTTCTGTGTAATTCAACTTCTTCTTCCATTGAACTTATAGTTGTTTTAAGTGTTAGTTTTTCTGACAATAATTTGGGAGATTTACATAATTTCTTAGGTCTAGAGGGCAAGAGAAATTCCTCTGGAATATTTATGTGCCAAGAGCCTGCAACTAAGCTCAAAACCTACGGGTTGGCCCTTATTCGGACTGTAGAAACTTGGACCGGATTTCCTGATTGTCTAAACTAGCATGGTTAGAGTTGGAAAAATGATGGGTTGTTGGAAAAGGGGTTGGGCCGGATTGGTCCGTAAAACCCGTAGTTCAATCTGTCGTTAGGCATTTTATTAGCTATTCCATTTCCCCACCTACGCCATGTGTCCCCTCACCTTTACAAATAAAATCGAAAAACCCTTGCCTCTTCATCTGATCTTCTTTTCTTTCTTTTTCTTTTTATTAGATATGATATTTTTTATTCAAATCTATTGAAGAAGATCAGTAAGAGTGGGTTTTATTTTTGATTCCTCAAACTCAAATTATTGTTACACTTACAATTATGACTTTACTGAAGATCGCTTTGTGTTTTTGATTTTTTTAGGGTTTACTCAATACTAGTTGTTTAGTGATGCTCCGAAAGGTTCGTCGATTCTTGAAACTCAAAGGCTCAAATTCAAAGCCTCTCGAACTATTATGTACATACGTTTAGTTATTAACTTATTAACCACAATATACATTTTGTACATGAAGTGGTTCTTAATATCTTTATTGTTGGACTTGGTGATACAAACAATGGTATTTCAATTCTATGGTCTCGAGGGTTATTTTTCTTTGCTGAAGATGATCGTGAATTAATGAAGTACTAATGACTAATGTTCCTTTTATAATGCAAAATAAGTGTAAAATTATTATTAGATCGTATTATTTTATATTTTTTATATCTTTATAATTTGTCACAACTTAACTTAACTAAGTTTTAAATTTTGATGTTAATTATACAGGCTAACCTAAAAGCCTGCAAGATTTAACCCTACAAGATAGGATTGAAGAAATGACCACCCGTGAAGAATAAAATCCTGCAAGCTTGGGCTCGTTGATGGATATTTTCAATGATGTTGTAGTAAGAAGATTCGTTCAAAACTTGTGAAAGCATATTTTTAGACTTGATTTTAAAGCAAAAATATAACAAACTCAAAATTAAAAGTGTTGTGAGAATTATAGAGAGTCTGGGGCTAGGATTCCGCTATTTACCAATTCCAAAGTGATACTAATTACAATCATGCAATTTCACACGTTCAATTTGATTCTCAAATATTGCAAAAGTAGATTTTTTAGAAACAACAAATGTTAATCCAAAGCATGGGATATCAAAACCCTAGGCCAAGCATATTCCATCAATATAAAATACAATTGTTTAACAAAAATCATAAAATCTATTTTCAATCTAGGCAAATAATCATAATTAAAAATTGCACAAATTAAATAATTAAGAATCACCACTTTTTCATTGGAAAGATAGCTTCCTCCGTCGCCCCAGAGGATGGGTCTAGCACATCATGTTGGAAACATGCTCAAAGTGTGATTTCATTGCTCTAATGTGCTTACAAAGATGAATAGAGTGAAAAAGATGACAATCGGGTGTTTGCGACGTTTATAAATGTTGCAAACCACTGTTACAAAGAACGATAATGAATACACGTCACTGAGACTATAGCGGTACGACCCTAACATTCCTGTCATTTACACTGTTCAATAATGACGGTTTTGGGATGTCCGTTCTTAGTGTTCTTCGTCTTCCACAGGAGCATAAAAATATTTTTTGCAACTCGATCAAACTCCTCTATGCAGCTCTCTATTCTCTTTCAAACTCTTTGTCCCCCCTCTCTGATTCACCAGCACATCATATAAGTAGCGAGAATCCTCCCTATTAACACAGAAAAATCCCCAAAATATTCTCATGCATGACATAAACTCGGGAATATTTTCTTCACCGATTTATCTTCCTATGTACCTGATTGCATCTAACTCACTCCAAACACGCAAAAAACCTTCCTTTTATCTCTTGAACGATCCAAACTATCTGCCAGCACATGGGAAATTGAGTCTAATACTCGGCAAAGAATGTGAGAACCCGAGATATGCCCGTGCTTTGCTGTGTGCAACAGATTCCTCTTTCTTCGATTCTGAGTTATATACCAGTCCTGTTTTAGCTCAACAGGATATTCCCAACTAATTCTGACGAAAATTTCTCACAAAATTTCTCGTAGCAATCAATGCAGAAGTTACGATATTTAAACCATTTTGTTTTCCCGCCTTTTTCAATCTTCAAACGATGAAGATGAATTCCCCCTATCCTGAACTGGGGTGCGAATATCAACTGTCTTGAGGGGTGCCTGGGGTGCCCTTATCCAAAATGAGGGTGCCTTTAGTACTTTTCTCCGGAGGTCCAAAAAGCAGTTTTCGAGCAACTTTTTTCCACACAAGTGTAATTCTCCAATAACACCTACAAACACACAAAACACCATAATAAGTACAAAATCGAGTACCAACAATACATAAAATTGAGGACAACTCAGACAAAAAAATGTGTCTATCACTCGTGTTAACCCGTAACCCATGTGACTCGTAACAAGCTAGCCCCGTCCCTCCCGTTTGCCAACTCTATGCCAAACTAAATATGCATTGAACCTTCTAGATAAAATAAAAATGGTTGGTGCCGAGTGTATGTAGTTCGACATCTACTTCTGTCAAGCTCAATGCCAATGATGGCGAACTTTTAGAAAATCCAACTAAATATAGGTCTTTAGTGTGTGGTCTTTAGTACCTTACTTAGACTAGGACTGAAATAAGATTTGTTAAGTTATGCACAAGTCTAGTACTTCACATTTCATTGCAGCTAAGAAGATTCTTGGGTACGTGAAGTGTACCGATGATCGGTTTTTTCACATGCCTACATACTCTGTAAGGTTACAATGATGCATATTCTAGCTGGATGTGATGTTATGATCCGCTCAAACTTTACTTTCTTTCCATGAAACTTCTTCGATCTGGGTGTAGTTTTCTTTTCTTCTTCTGGTCCATACTACGAGATCTAGGTCTTGGATGTCAGCTGCTTTTTTGGAATTTTATCTTCGCTTATGGGCTCCTGAATTTAGGACGTGCACGTAGATTAGTTGTTTCCTTCAGGTCGAGCACACGATAATGTAGTGACCCTCAGGTTTCGCATGATCGTGGCCTAGGTTATGTCTCAACACTTTGTGCGTATGACCTAATATTTATCAGTACTTGGTAGATGTTATATTTTTTCATCTTCATTCATATGATCTAGGTATGTAATAACATTACTATCTAATGTCAGTCTGATTAATTTTGTTTTTACTTGATGATCGGAAGAACGAAGGATTGAAAGGAAAAATGAAACAAGAGGAAGAACAAAGAGATTAGGTTTTTTATGGGCGAGAAAAGGATATAAAATGACTGTTGGTGCAAAAATTGATCACTCCAATAATCTTCGTGATTGCTCTCAAGATGATCTAATCGCTACCATTGATAAGGAATTCCCAAAAAGTTGATGAAAGAGGTGGGGGTACTTGCAAAAACACTCCGATGCTAAAGTCAACGGATGTTCTATGCAAGTATGTTATGGTGAAAGGAATAGAATTCTATACCTTTTGTGCTGAGATTTAGCCTCTATATATAGGCAGAAATAGATGTAGCTTTAGGGTTTTGAAAATTATCCTAATAACTTCCCTCATCTGTATAAATCCCAAATAACATCCAGATTCATGATAAACCCTAATAGTTATCATAATCCTCATTTATCTTGGATATCTATTATTTTGAATAATAATTATAACTACTTAAGATAATTATCCCTTTTCTCATCAGGATTTATCTTAAATAATATTTAATAATTATTCCATGAAAATCTTTTTACCCATGGACCTTTGGGCTTCAACAATAAGCCAAGCGGGTTTCTTTTATATACCGATTTGGGCTTCTATAATAAGCCATATGGGTCTCCATAATAAACCCTCCGGTTTCCACAATAAACCGAATCCAGGCTTCCATAATAAGCCATTTGGGTTTCCATATTAAACCCATCGGTTTCCACAATAAACCGAATTTGGCTTCCATAATAAGCCATGTGGGTTTCCATAATAAACCCATCGGTTTCCACAATAAACCGTATTTGGGCTTCCATAATAAGCCATGTGGGTTTCCACAATAAACCCACCGGTTTCCACAATAAACCGTATTTGGGCTTCCATAATAAGCCATGTGGGTTTCCACAATAAACCGTATTTGACCAATACCAAATAGCTTGTGCGGTACGCACGTACACTATTTTAATAGCGTACAAACATCGCCCCCTCTTAATTCTCAACTTATTGAAGAATTAAGAAGAGTATAATATCGATTGTCCGTCGCAGCGTGCCTACGATGACCCGTTACTTTTCTGATCATCTTGCCGCGAATTTAGCGTTGTTAACTTTTCGGAGTGTGCCCGGGTTTATGTCAACATTTCTAAGTATAACAATTATACTTAAAATTTACATGCACCCTCATGATGCAAGTACCTAGCACACTGGAAACACGTTCAAAGTACCAATAATGTACTAAAAAGTTTCTTATATAAATTTACGCACGTACCAGCATGTGAGGCTTGACCTGTAGATGTGCTCTCTGTTAGCACTTTCTTGTTTTGACCTGGAGTTAGTGACCAGCCACTTTGTTGTTTCTCTTTCATAGAATATCATTTTATTTATTTATTTTCCACTTGTTTGAATGCAGGTACCAGGATGCTCCCGTAACTTGTTAGACACAGTGATTGCCTAGATGCTCTCGTAATGGCCTTGAATTTTCTGAATCAACGCTCTTGTGTCTGCGAATAATGAATATACGACAATATCTGGTGTACAGGTTGACTGTCGTTAGCTTTTTGTCATACAATTTCTTTCTTGATAATCAAAACACTTCGTTTTTGTCTTTCTTTATATTGGAAAAACATTCCAAGTATTTCCTCCATATTGGTTTAATATTTTTCCTTTGCTCCTTTCGCTCCATTTTGGCTTCAGCTTAATTATATTGTAACATCTTGTTTTCTCCTTTCTCTTTATTAGAAAGACATCGCAAAAATTTCCTTAATAACTAAAATATTTCGCCTTTGTCTTTCTCTTTTATAGAAAAACATTGCACATATTTTTTTTAATAAATACATGCAAAAAGTGTTCTCATCTGTGATTATAAATTCGATTTATAATGTAACAAACTAGTGAGGATTTAGCTCCCAAGGCGCTCGTTCGTCCAACCCTAGCCGCCCCCATTGCTTGAATTGATACTGAAAGGGATGTCTTCTATTTTTCGACTTCTCAAAACAAGTTGCCTTTGATTGCATACTTGGCGACACTTTAGTCGCCCCCAATATCTATAGAGATATTCCCAAGTAGAAAAGACGCCCCCATGTGAAGCATGAACTAGGTCTATTATATCCGTTCCTCACTTGTTAGATGGTTCTGGGATTAAGAGCAAGTAACTTTTCCGTTGCCATCTTATTTCTGGTTCCATCGTGATTTTTCATTTCGGAATCGCCCTTAAAATGTTGTCTTGGTGTGGCGTGTCCTTTAGTTCCAGACCTTTTTGTTGTCCGTGACAACTTCTCTTTCTTTTCCTTTTTAACTTTCGCATACCTATCAGCCCTGTCATACAACTCTCTGAGGTTTCCCACCGGCTCTACTGCTAATGAGTTATAAATTCCAAACTCATCATACTCCATCGCATTTTTATATGCTTCTATTACGAACCCTTCGTCCACTTTTCCAATTTCACTAACTTCCTATTGAAATCAAAAAGGTTTTCGCCAATCTCTCTACGTAAGAGAAACAAGTGACTACTGTCTTTTTTGATCCTGAGATTAATCTTGTACTGCTCGAAAAAAGAATCCGACAACATTCCAAAATCCTTGATTGAATTAGGCTCTAACTGAGAGAACCAAGTCAGAGCCTTACCCGTTAAAGTCAATGGAAAATTCATGCAAAGTAGTTCTTCACTGTAACCCCACAAACTCATCGAAGCTTGAAAACACTGGACATGTTCCACCGGGTTTCCATTTCCGCCATCAAAGAAATCCTTGAACTTAGGCTGGCTGAAATTCGAAGGAGGATGGTACCGCCTTATATTTGCGACGAACGGAGAATCCATTGACTTTTTCATGGACATAATCTGTTGCTCTTCGTCTCTGGATTGTTTCCGTGTTAACAGTTCGTCGATCATGGCGCTAAGTCTTTTTTTGCTGAGCATTTCCTCCTTTTCAGAGTCACTTTTTGTCTCTCTTCGAATTCGCTCGTTCTTGGCAGGGTCTATCTTCCTTTTAGAATAATTCTTCTCACGCCTTGATCTCCTTGAGTGTCCATCATCAGTTCGATCCACTCTCCGTATATGCCTCATACGTCTTGTCCTTGCTTGACCATCTCCTTCGAATTCGTAATAATCATAGTTAGGAGTACGACGATCGTAAAGGTCATTACTACGACGACCACGACTCTGGTTAAGGTCCCTTTCCTCCTCAACTTTTCTTCCGTCATCCCGGCTCCGCCAACGATCATCAACAACTCCTATCTTCTTCGTGAATTATCTGGCTCTTGGTGATTTGTCCTTCCACTTCCATAATGAGAGATAGCTGGTGCTTCCAACTCCATTCTCTTCTCCAACGCGACCTTGAGTCGTTTCTTCTCTCTTTCTAATTGTTGCAGTCACTCACGGACTGTTAAATCGATAGACGTCACCTATGGGATGCTCCCCTGTATGGCTTGTGGGTTATGCTGAGCAGTAGGCGCTTGAGGGTTGTTAACTTGAGCAATCGATTGTAGATTGGTTTAAACTATAGGTGGGACATTGGTATGTACATCTGGTGCAGCGTTTTCCTGACCAACAAGTGGATTATTAGCTCGAGCTCGCACGTCTCTCCTAGCAATATCCACTTCTCGAAGGCCCTGGTTACTTGGGTGTCGACCTGAACACTCCCATTGATATCGAACTCTCCTGCTAGTGGTCGGAGGTGGGGATCTATTTACCAACACGTAATTCACCCTTGGAGTAGTCCCCTCGGAACGTGAACGAGAAGCCGATGTTGTTGATGACATCGACGCCGATCTCCCATCCCTTTCGTCGAAGCTTTGGATAATATCCTTTCTCAAAATTCGAGTATTAGCTTGCTGAGTCGATTCATTCCGAGCGGGTATATTTGCATTCATTTCAGGTCGATCTACACCTGATGTATTCATCGTACTGAAGCTTAGATGCGGCTTTTCTGCTACTTTCTAAAAAGTTATAATCTTTCTGGAACTTTCAGAAAAGTTACGATCTTTCCGCGACTTAATGAAAAGTTGTGCTATTTCTACAACTTTCAGAAAACTTGTGTTATTTCTGCAATTTCTGCCACTTTCAGAAAACTTGTGATCTTTCTGCGACTTTCAGAAACGTTGAGATATTTCTGAGACTTTTCTGTTCACAATGATTTTGAATCCCTAGTTTCGAAAATCACTTGGGAACAACTTCCAATATCCAGAGAACACGATCTTTTCTCGATGTCCCCTTAGCCGGCGCCAAAAGATGTTGGTGCAAAAATTGATCACTCCAACAATCTTCGTGATGCTCTCAAGATGATCTAATCGCTACCGTTGATGAAGAATTCCCAAAAAGTTGATGAAAGAGGTGGGGGTACCTGTAAAAACACTCCGATGCTAAAATCAGCATATGTTCTATGCAAGTATGTTATGGTGAAAGGAATAGAATTATGTACCTTTTGCGCTGAGATTTAGCCTATATATAAGGCAGAAATAGATGTAGCTTTAGGGTTTTCATAGTTATCCTAATAATGTCCCTCATCTGTATAAATCCCAAATAACATACAGATTCATGATAAACCCTAATATTTATCATAATCCTCATTTATCTTGGATAACTATTATTTTGAGTAATAATTATAACTACTTAAGATAATTATCCCTTTTCTCATCAGGATTTATCTTAAATAATATTTAATAATTATTCCATGAAAATCTTTTTACCCATGGACCTTTGGGCTTCAACAATAAGCCAAGCGGGTTTCTTTCATAAACCGATTTGGGCTTCTATAATAAGCCATATGGGTCTCCATAATAAACCCTCCGGTTTCCACAATAAACCGAATCCAAGCTTCCATCATGCGGGTTTCCATATTAAACCCATCGGTTTCCACAATAAACCGAATTTGGCTTCCATAATAAGACATGTGGGTTTCCACAATAAACCGTATTTGGGCTTCCATAATAAGCCATGTGGGTTTCCACAATAAACCGTATTTGGGCTTTCATAATAAGCCATATGGGTTTCCACAATAAACTTACTGGTTTCCACAATAAACCGTATTTGACCAATACCAAATAGCTTGTGCGGTATGCACGTACACTATTTTAATAGGGTATAAATAATGACCTTACATCATCATCTAATGACGGTACAATTAAATTTATTTCGGCATGATGAATTGGAAGAATGATAAATATAAGGGGAAAATAAATAGAGAAGAAGAATAAAGAGATTGAGTTTTTTTATGGGCGAGTGAAGGATATGAAATGATATTAGAGGCCATTTCGATGTTTTACTTAAATGTGGACCTCCGGGTAAAATAATAATTCTGGTTGGGTCTTCAAATAAATAACTGTATTCTCTTTGGGCCTCCCAATATATTTCCCTTAAAATATAGCCCCACCGCAGAATCTTTAGAAAGCAAATCCCCTCTTAAACTCTCTCCCCTCTTACGTTAAGAAACCCTAGAAACTTTCTCCCCTGTTACGTCCTAAAGAAACCCTATAAATCCAGAAAGATTGCCTCAGTTTGGATTGTTTTCTGCAACTCGGGAACATTAAGTTGGATTCGCTCGGATCTAGATACAGTTCAGCCTCATTCTCTCCATTTTACCAGATCCAGGGTCTCAGATTGTGCAGTAGAGATGCCTACTCCAGCCTCCGACGATTGCAATCCAAGTGTAATAGCTAAATTATCTAGATTATCAGAAACTCTAGGGATTCCGATTTCATTGAAACCGGATAAAGGTGTTCCTAGATCATCAGATCAACTTCAGGCATCTTTCGACGAAGCATTCAGTGCTTACATGATTGAAGCTCGTAAAGTTGGTAAAGCTCGTAAAGTTGGTAAAGCTCAAGGTGGTAAAGCTCGTGTATGTACACCTCTTCGTCACTGTGAAACTAGACTTATTAAGATAGTTTTAAATTTCAGAACTTCGAAAGTTGTTAATCCTGATATGTATCCCGATGTAGTAAAGCTTCCGGCTATTGAATCGATGCTTCTTTTACTAAAAGGTAGTTATCCTTGTCGGGAAGAGTTAGCTGGTTTTATTCTTTCAGCATTCGCAAAGCTAACTGATCCGGATATTTTAGTAGATGGTCAAGAAGAAGTAGCTACCTTATTTGTTGAATCTCTAGATAAGTTTGAAGCCCTGGACGTATTTGTTTCTGCTCTTGGTAAGTTTCCTGGAGATGATGCTGTTATCCCAGCAGTTCAAACTATTACACAGATGATTTATCTTAAACCAGAATTAGCAGGAACCGCCGGACAGAAAACCGAACTGATGGCTTGGGTGCTTACATCACTCAGGTCTTCCAAATGGAATGATCTGAAAATGTATGCTGTGGGGTTTTTAAACACCCTTTTGATGCCTAGTGTGGAAAATAGATATCTATTTGGGGAAGAGGTTGTAATTGTTGTAGTAAATGCTCTTTCATCAATTCAAGAAGAAGAAGTCCCGCACGAAGTACACGTGCTGCAGAATCTGTTTAGTTGTTTACTTTATCTATTAGAATGTCCGGGCAATATAGAGAGTTTTGCCACGGCTGGAGGAGTTCAGTCAATGATTGGATTTTTTCAGGAAGAGGACTTTGGTCATTGTTATGGGTCTGCAATTGTGGCACTTGATATTGCAGTGAAAGCTTGTCCATCTGCTTCTCAGCAATTTGTGAATGAATTTGTGACTGATGATTCAGCATTTGATTCGGCATTTGACACTGCATTTGTTATGGTAATTCTCTCATTTTGCAATCCCTAATTTTAGTTCTAGGGAAATTGTCGTATTTGGAAATGTTTTTATTTCAATAAGCTGCATCATGTGCGTGAAGGCAGAACTTCTTAGGAGGACCTGTTTTACTAGTTCTTATATGCCTAATAATGTCCGAAGAGTTCTAAGTATAAGTAATTAGGCTGTGTATAATCCTATTGTGTTAGGGTAATTAGAAGATCCTGAACATAGAGGTTTTCAAAGCTCATGTTACTACAAGGTTAGCAACACTGAACCAGAAGTATTTGGCAAATACAATTATTATCCAGCACCTTCCTTTAGTTAAAGATTAATAATTTGTGCAATTATTGTCCAACACACATGTAGTTTGTTCTAAAGGGTTTTAAACTGGCATTCTAGAAATTATCAATGCATATGTTGGCATATGATAAGATTGTTCTTGCCTGCAAGTTCTGATGTATATGTTTTTAATCTTTATAAGAAATTATTTAGTATGCACAACATTTACTCTCGTTACTTTCTCAGATTCCGCTAAGCATCATGCACGATGAAGAAGAAATAGAAGAGCATCAAATATCTCTAATCGCATCATTAATTGGTAAGGCAAGCAAATTTTATAGCCTGCATTGGAATTTTTTAATGTTTTTTTTTGCCTGTTGGTTAGTCTTTGAGTGCCTGGATTTCTGATATATAGTTGTGTATCTTTAGGATTCTTGTTTTAGTCTACTGTTTCTTCCTTTCTGGATACCTAGTTGCTCATTTAAATGTATGATTTACTAGTCCATTATTAAATATAAGGAAAAATCAGTGGTCAAATGCACAACTCAGAAAAGAAGAGATGTTAATGTATTAACTAGTGGAATCATCTTCCTAATGCTCAATGAAACACGATATCTTTCAGCCTTGATTATGAGAAATTAATCCGTCAAACCTTAGTAGCATGAACAGGTATATAACAGATTAAGAATTTTTCGGAACAATGAGCCCATATTCTCTTCTCTTTAGCCAACACCTCTCATGACCTAATGGCCCATCACACTCTTCTCTTTACCAGCTTCCCTCTCACAACTTAATATGCTCATCAATTATTATTTTTTTATTAAGAGATGCTGGAATTTTTTGAATAAATCCGATGTACTCCCTTGACAAGGTGTATCGGACCTGGTCAATACAGGTACCATATAAGATTTTAACTACTTTGTGGGGGAGTAACTTCTGCAGAAATTAATATTTTACCTAAACTTCTTCAAATCTAAACAGAAAGAGATTGAAAAGGGGTCCTGTTGAGATTTACTTAAGAAGAAAAACAAGATGATTCTCAAATTATTATTCCTTTTTAACATAGCTAGATTGCGACATGCATTAACAGCTGCATTATATGGTCCAATTGTTTAAAATATCCGCAATATGCATGATATTTTCATGGTGGGATATCCACTCATTTTTTCTGGAAGTTGTATGATATTCACGTCAGGGTATTTGAAAAAGGTGTTTATTGGTTTCCTCATGTCTTAGATTTGGCAATCAGTTATTTTCTTGTTATGAGCTATCATCTGGTCTTGTGTTCTTATGTATTTTTTGTCTATGTGAAGAACCAATTGTTCAAATACCTTCCTGCTTTCATCTTTCACCAAGAGCTGCTTCAAAGTAACATTTAAATTTCACTGACGTCTATCTTATCTTGTTCAGGTGGCATTGCCAAGACGGAAAAAGATAGCTTGTTAAAAAAGTTTGAGGAGAATGATTTCAGAAGATTCACATGGCTTATGGAGCTCTATAAACGGTAATACTCCCTACCTGTTTGGTTGTCTATGTCACACTCTTCCTTTATCAAAGCTAGAAGTTGTATTTTGAATTTATTATTTTCTTAAATTATGAATATAAGTTGTACTTTGAATTTATTATTCATATATTATTAAAACCATGTCTGACATTTCCTGAGATTCCTTCACGGGCTCCTGATCAACTTAGTATCATGCAGATATTCGGAAAAAGTTGAAGCAATGACGAATCATCTCAAAGGCAAACAGGTTGCTCTCTCTGTGTGTTGCTTGTTTCTCATGATATCAGCTTTGATGTCAAATATCTTATACCCCCTTGTTTATCTCTTCTGCAAATAATATTATGCATATGGATTCTCCACAGTTTAGGTCACCATTGCTCTTGCAGTGTCGCTTTGATGTTGTCATAGTTATGAATATCACAACTGCAAAGACAATCTGGACAAACTAATCCTTTTATATCTTATGCTTGTTAATAAGTAGGAAATAAAAAAATTCCAAGAAGAGTTGGAGCTTACAAGTATTTAGGCAAAATATCGTTAATGAACATGCATTTTTCCTTTATATAGAAGATAGTGAATGTTTTTTTTTTAATTATATATCTTATATTTCTTTCTTTTTGGCTCTGATGTTTTCCCATTATGAATCTGCAGTCGGTTGATGTTATTCTTGGTTATCTATGGTCGTCCGAGTGAGTGTTTCCATCTACTTCTCTTGCTTTGATCTTTATCTGTATAAAGCCACTGCATGTGATATTTAACTTGAGGTTATTTTACTTTGCAGGAATTCTACAATACAAAGTAGAATTAAAAGTCAATTAACTCATCACAAGTTAGAGATGAAACATGTGGAGGATTCTCTCTCGGTATGTATTCAAAATTAGTCTGATCATTCGGGTCAAGTATTTGCAAATATGGCTGCGTTATTTTACATTCTAATAAAATTTGCCATGTGGGCTTCCAAACTTGTGCCATTTGTTCAAGTTTGTCTTGCTTGTCGATTCGATATCATTAAGATATGAATGTTTTTAGAAGGTAAACTGTTTTCTGTTTGGAAGGTAAACTGTTTTCTGTTTGGAACTGTTGAAATGGTGTTTCCTTATTTGAACTTTTCAGGGTCCTAGGGTTTATTAGCAGTGATAACCGTTGTAAGGAGTTCTGTAAGACACTTCCTCTTAGGAACTTTTTATCTTTCATGACAGGTTTATCGAGACAACATTGGCAATGCGGGCGAATCAGTAGAAAGTCCAAAGACAGTGATGGAGGAATGCATTGATTCCCTCGAGGTTAGATGTGTTATTAGAAGCTAAGCATGAAACGTACTTACTGGAACTTTTTTTTATCTTGAATGCATGACAGGAACGAAAATCCTGACGAGAGGATGGAGCTGGATGGCAAGGACAAGCCGTGACGGATTTCAGGGTGTAAGCGGGAGACACTGATTTGGGAGTACATCTATACCTTTGAGGTTATAGAATATTAAATACTAATTTGGAATTGGAAGTCTTGTTCACATGTGAAAAAATTCAACGATATAAATTCTACAATTATCTGTTTTACAATGCTGAGAGATTTGTATGTCACTTTTATATTTTTCTTACATGGTTAGGGTGTAATGGAAATAAAATTTTGAAATCATCTGTTTTATTCTCTTTGCATTTCACGTCCCAAATTACAAGTGGAATTCATTACAGTTAGGGCCTTACAAAGATGCATATGCAGCATAGTCCTGTTAAAGATGGTCTTTATTTGGAGTTTACTACTGCACAACTTAAGCAAGCAAGCCTTCAATTCTAGTATCTCTACAACAGCAAGCTGGCACAAGAAACTACATCCTGCTTATCAAACTTTGAAGCATGTTTTAGCAGTTATACATGATCATCTATCTACTACTAGTATGTAACCCGTGCTACGCGCCGGGGATGATGGGATCAGCCAATTGAATATGGCAGGGCAAAGCCCCGCACCCGTGGTCAAATGCATTAAATTATTTATGAATAATCTTTGATTAGATTGCTTTCTTAAAGAAATAGTGAACTATGATACCTTTTAGGTATCTAATGATTTGACGATTGAAATTTGGTATGATAAACCTAAATTCATGTAGTTTTTTACCGGAATATATTAAGATAAACCAATAAAATGGTTCATTATTGGAAAAGTCAAAGGGTCAACTGGTAAGTTTTACTACAATATATTACTTGAAATGCGATTGGTTAACATACATTTTCGATTGGGCCTGGCTTCGTCCATTCTTGGAGCTGGACAATTAGTTAACTATAAACATATTTTTGTTAATGGTCATATGGTAGACATACCAATCGTTGCTAACCCCGAAATATGCACTATGTAACTCAATTCATGAGCAATACAAAACATCCAATTTACATGTACAATTTTGCCAATGATTTATTCGAGCATTATGAATTTTCAATGGTTTATCCGAGCGTTATGAATTATTTTACTTGGCATGACACACGTTGATTAGTATTTGGTTTCATTTTATTGATTAGTTTAGTTGTTTCATTTTCTAACATTACGGTCTAAAAACCTTCTGGAGTCCATTGATGAAGCGATTCAGAAAAGGAATGTTACTCAAAAGTGGGTTGGATCTAAACATATCAACTAATGATGAATGATTCATTGTTGCCATTTTGGAATTAAATTACTGAAAGTTTGGATTTTTACGATGTTCTCCATATGCCTTTTTTCATCCCCGCCGGCCAAATCGCTAATAGGCTTTGTAAATTGCTAAATTATCTTCGTAAATAAGAAACCGAGGAGTTCATAGTGATGTTTTGTAAATTGCTAACTTTCATGTAGGTTACGTAGCTTCAAATGAGTTACTTGCCGGCCCTTATGGTCTCTCCTTGCGCATATTTGATTTTTTTTTTCATGCTTTGAGTAATTTCTTTAAATTTTGAATGTTTTAGGGGTTGTTGAAGTTTCTGTTAAAGTAACCCATGTATTATAATTTATACCTTATTACGCAATGTTACATAATTCCCTTATCATTCCCGTGAAAAGTTTTTCTAATTCAAATAGTTGTACGGATTGGAGGTTTCTTTTCTCATTTGTTTTCTTGGGTGAACCTGCAGATTCAACTAAGCTGGAAGCATTCAATTCTTGGCAGGAAAGTAGTTGTGCATGCTGATATCGATGATCTAGGCAGAGGTATGTGTTATATTCTCTCACAAAACTCTTTGAATAAATGAATATATGAGAATTTTAAAGTCGGACTCGTGAATCTCTTGATTGAAAGAAGAAAAGAACAATCATTAAATTGATGTTTGTATGTAAACAAATCAATGCTTTTTAAGTTTTAGCAGTTCAGGGGTTTTTTAAGAATGAAGTTTGATTTCAAGTCATTAGCGATAGAGTTTGTTAAATACAACATAGATGTTGGTAAGTTATCTTCCACCTTGACTTTTCTTTAAGCACTTCAAATCCATAGATCTCTTTGCATTCTCTCATATCACTGATGAATCATTAAAAATAGGAAGAGAGAAACCGAGGAAGCATTGAACAGGTATAGTATAAATTCGAAAACTATTAGAAAAGTCAATGACAACATTTCTCGAAATATTTTTCTCTCACATCCTATATTTTGTAGAACTGTAGCCACGATGGAAAGGACTTCAAATGTTGTTGGTCGATCAATCACCATCATATTAATCACCATCCATACAGAACCATCAGGGCATAAGAATTACAAAGGACCTCATTACTTGTAAATTGTTTGGGTTTGGTCCAAATCAACATGAGAAACAAAAGTCAAGCTTAAATTAGAAACTTCATAATATAATTGATGCATAATTACCATCCAATAAATCAATATTGCATAATATCTTTCCAACACCACATCGCGAGACCATCTTTGCTTTCTTATACGTTTGACACACCAAAAATAAATAAATAAATAAAAACTGGACATAACTGGACTCATATAAAATGTACTCCATATTTAAAGAGTGTCAGTTGGTTTGTGTTAATTCCGATGAACACCAAGCTAAAATAGTTTAAATCTTAATCCTACGTTTAAGTTGTATCTACTATGGTCACTGTAAAAGCCGCTGTGTCATCGTTTTAAGCCTGATTTGCAATAATCGGGTTTTATAACATATATTACAAATGATGTAGCCAACCCAAAAATCGATAAATATTAGCCAAATCAGAAAAAAATTATTTTCAAGTACCTAGATAATATTTTCCTTAAATATATATAGTAGACAACAAATCACCGTAGGACCAATGAGATTACCGGTGGTTATTGACTCAATTAAGGATCCGTTCAGTCCCTAGAATAATCCTATTCAACTTGACATGTATATATCCTGTGCAACACTATAATCACCGTCACCACCATAGCTAACCACCAACGACCACCAAAATAAATCTCTCTAAGACCATAGAAAATT
This sequence comes from Papaver bracteatum, assembly GCA_023529315.1. Taxonomy (NCBI): domain Eukaryota; kingdom Viridiplantae; phylum Streptophyta; class Magnoliopsida; order Ranunculales; family Papaveraceae; genus Papaver; species Papaver bracteatum. The sequence continues at coordinate 734,939 of JAJJWX010003108.1, forward strand.
GAATTGGAGCAAGAATTATATTTTCTTTGGAAAAACACTAAAATATGAAAAAAAAAATAAGTAAGCATGAATGGATGATTAATATTACCTTATTGTTCGAAGTGAATGGACAATCACATTATCTAATATAGGCATTTGGGATAATCAAAGAGATGAGGCATGTGGTGAGTACAATCACAGTATGAACATGATAATCCTTTTTAACTTTCACTTTTAAAATTGCATTATCCAGGAATTGATATCTTTTTAATCTTCAATTAAAAACCAACGATGAATCATAAAAAAACAAATGATAAAATATCGGTAAATAATTGGTAATTTTTTAGGCTTACAAACCTTGTTCATGATCACCATTGTTTTCATATTTTCCTTCCCACCCATATGTGTGAGTTTGATATCTTGGTACCCTCTTCATTGTTTTATGATTTGTCAGAAACTCATTTACTTTGAGAGAAAATCTTCTAGACTCTACAACACTTGCCAGTCAAGCGGAAAAAAATATCAAATTATACGTGCCAAAAACATTGAAGTTGACAAAAAGAGAATATTACAACTGATCTGACTACTTAAAAACTTTGTGATATTTAAGCTTTTCAAAGAGAAGTGGGTGAATGTAAGTTAGGACATGACGGGTGCAATTTATGCTTTTAGTTTTATATAATAATTTTTTTATTTTATTTTAAAGTTTTATGAACCTTAATTTTATCATTTGCTAAGACCATACCGAGCAGGTTTAAGGCTATATCAATGAAACCGATCAGAATCAATATGTTTATGCAACCTTTTGATGAATATCCATTTCTTCCGCAACAATAGGTATGCCTTGGAAATGTGGTTTATTAAAGAACCTTGAAGATATTTTCCTATTAAAAAACCCTTAGTCATTTTCAGCTTCGACTATGCCTTCTGAAAAAATCTTGAAGATAGTTGCCTTCATGGGAGAAGGAACGGGAAAGAAAAATTTATCAAAATTAATATGAATTAGTGATAAGTTCTTTTCTTACTAATATATTCAACTAAGCGTAGCTTAGGAAATTAGCAGAACTTGACAATCCGACTGTCTCAACTGATTTAGTATAAGTATAACATTGTCTGCACAAAACAAAAATATTAAAATCAAGGAAAACCATGTCAATTCCATAAAAAAAACATAAGTTGTTACGTGACAAACCCATTTAATTGAGATTATTACTATGAGTACAATCAATTAGTATATCTATAATTTGCTGACTTATTAAGTACAATAAACTTTCGATGTCCCGGACTCTCTTTCATAAGCTAACATAGGCTTTATGTAGGCTTCGGTTATGAATCTCCCATATTGTCCAACTGTTTCAGCACTACGGCCTCTTCATAGTCGAAGTGATATGGTTGAACATATTTGTTATAACAAAGTCGCGGGGCTAAAAGTTAATATTATAAAGAAATCATGGACATCCGGCATTTGAAATCTACATGACTCGACCTGGAATATTATTTCAGTGGATATTCATGGTTCCTCCAGGCCCCAAACCTTAATATGTTACTGCTGCGTACACTTCCAGAAGTTGTCTTATTTAATACCTTGACCAAAAAGTAAAATTGCACAAAGAAAAGCAAAAAAAAAAAGCAATCAATTACATGGATATAAACAATCATTGCTTACCATGAAGTATAAACCATCATCAATTGGTTAAAGTGATGTATTATTGAGAGCAATGAACAGAAATCTGAATATCTAATGGGTTGATTGCTAGTTAGGAACTTAGCCGACCTCTCATTGAAAACATTAGTAAAATACTGATTTAAGCCTAATTTTATCGAGAAGAATAAATATTCAACCAATGCACAATATCATGCACCTATATCCACATGTTTAAGTTTCAAACCCCCCAAGTAGATAAAGCTAACCCGACAAAATTTGGTCCCAAAAAAGATTAAGCACCAATATTAGGTTGAGTGAAGTCAGTTTGATGGCATGTGCATACATAATAACTTATACAAAAAATTAATCTGGAAAAAGGCTTCCAAAGATCATTTAGGTTTCCAATTTGAGGCTTGCTCAAGAGAGTCAATCGAGACGCCAAGTTTCCTCTACTTAAGTTGCCAGGATAATTATCGCAATGTGAAGAATAACCCCAAAAATTCCTAATAGCAAGCACGTCTAAATCATTGGCAGGAACTCCGAGTCAGTATGTAGAGGCGAAAGATTAAGATAATTAAAATAAATAAAAAACTTCCATAAGCTTACCATGTATGATTTTTTTTTTTTTTTGGGTTTTCACAGATTTCGCAGGCTGAGGCTTTGCCTGTTGGGTTACCATATATGAGCTCTCAACATTCAATGGAATCTGAAAGGCAAACAATGGCATCAGACATAGAGGTGTAAAGATATATAACTATCATTTTAGAGCTAGTATGATCTCAAGGGAGGGAAGTGAGTTACCTATGAAGGCACCTTGCTCGTGCACCATCACGCCAAGATCTTTGAGAAATATCATTTACCTCACCCATTTGGTTCTTCTCTTGCAGAGAACACAAAGAAAACCTCTGCCTCCATGTAAATTAATTGTAGAGTAACCAAATATATATAAACAGGACTATACCAGGTAAATTTTCAATTTCTTTTTGGATATACTTTATTACAGTCCTTGGATAATGTATACTAATTCCTCCTGGTAAGACAACAACGACTACCTTAGTACGATAATTTCCATTTTATTTTTGCAAAGTCAACCACCATCAACAGAAAACTGTGATGGTATCGGATGCAAACTTCACATCCCATATGGTGTATGGAATGATAGAAAAGAATTTCGTCTTTGAATATAATATTGAAAAAATAGAACTACGATTATCTATTGGAAAGAAATCAAGAGAAACTAAGTAAACATCATAACCGGTAATGTTTCTTGGAGTGATTCATGAAATACCTGAAAAATTCATCCATATCAATAGATAAACAAAAGAACTAATATCATAAGAAAATTACACTACCTATTTCCGAAACAATCATAGTAGTATGCTACTAAAATCAACAAAGTAACGCCATAGGTCTTGATTAACATAATGTTTTTGGATTGATAAAGCTCCAGTCACCCAGATGTCTTTGGAACATTCAAAATATTTCTTGATTAACATATTACTTTTTTATTGATAAAAAAAGTGTCATATTCTTGGATATTCAACATAGTGCAGGAATATTTAATTTTTTTGAGTAATAATATAATGATTATAAAAATAAAATTCCAGTTGTAATTACGCTTGAGTAGTCGTAAGATATAGTAAATCTTCTCATTCATAGTAAGACTATAAAAGAAAAAAACAAAACAAAAATGCTAATTTTACAGTAAAACATGAGTTTTAAATCATGATCACACGAAAATCATTGTAAATAGTGTGTCTTGTTAATGCAAAATACCTATAACCGCACTTCATTTACACTCATTTTCCGAATAGGCCCCACCTTCAAGTTTCTCCGAAGCTCTCTTATCATTAATACCTCGAAATTATCTGATTAATTTGTTATGTTGCATTTTAAAATGAAATGCTTGAATACGAATGCTCAACAATGTAATCTATTAGTCGTTTTCTCTCATCCATCGCATTAGTAAACATTTTCATAGATCTATCTAGGTCATTTATCAGTGGAATAAATTGTGTAATCAATGGACGTAAATTCAACGACGCTGAAAAATAATTAAATGGGTGAATGATTTTGATAAATATGTGTTTACCCATAAATTATTTCTTGATCCATGCATTAAAAGGTGAGAGTTGGGTATCCGTATATTATAAGTAAATACTTAAACTAAATTTCATTGAATTAGATTGCGGGTAGTAGCCGTAAATTATAAAATGGTATCGTGCATTTTAAGGTGAACGATTTTGAGTACATATATTTTAGCCTTGAAACGTATGATGATCCCATATATTATAGGTTAACAACATGGGCTTTAGGATGGTACGGAAATGATACTGAAATGCCAGGGATTTAGGGGCATGGACAAATTATTTTGCTTTCCAGCATTAAAATTGGCAGATGGTTTGTCATGTGTGTCTTAGTATTTTACTCCAATCTGAAGGGCAACTTGTTTTCATATATTTGAGATGTCGATGACACATTGGTGTGGGTGATAGTAGGAGTCATGCCAAAGATTTAGTCATCCAACTGTCGCTCATAAGCCTACTTTTTCTGCTTTCCCCGACGATTTAACTACCTCGTGAATGAAATGACTTTATTTTCTCATAGCACCTCTCAGTTTCACCTAATTTTCATGTTGTTTGTATCTTTTTAATCCATGCATATCTGCTTTTCAGCCATCCTCTTTAGAGTAAATTTGTTGAGGTTGTGGGTAGTGCATAACTTGCATGCTGTATGATGATCTATTTTTCTTTCTTGTGATGCTTTGCTTCAATGTCTGCGAAGTCATTTTCTTTCTATTGCTTTTTTGAATGATGCACTTAACCTTTACTTCAACGCCTGCAATGTTATTTCTCTTTATTGCTTGTTCTTACTTTCTACTTGTAAATGCACTTAACCTTATAGTTAATCTAGAACTGTTGACCTAATAAAAGCTTTATGAATTTTCAGTTCATGGAGGGAAGTATGGGATCTTTAGTAGGCGAACAATGTTTATCTTGATCGTCGCTGTTATGGTAAATCGTCCTTGACAATTCTTATACAGCTGCCAGTTATGCTAGCATTTTCCATAATTCTTTTCTTTTTTTAAGGGAGAGAAGAGAGATTTAGTAAGCAGCTATAAATCCCCTCCCCTTGTCTTTTCTTATTTTTCCTCTCCAATATCACAACCATTCGTCGGAAACGGTTCACTGTTGCTTCTTCTGGAGTTACTGGCTCTAATGGCTCAACGTGGTCGGTCAATGTAGTCCTAATTTTTCATGATGCATGGACTTTGAATCAACAATATGGTTGAGTTAATATCCAAACCAAAATATAAAGTTCCATGCACATACATTGAGGGATTATACAAATATATATATATATATATAGATACACCTGTCTCCGATATCAAACCCATTGTTGCATTCCCCGTCTTCTCTAATTTCTCTTTTCCAATATAACACCCATATGCTTATCCTTGCTTCTTCCGGAGTTACCAGCTCTAATGGATTAACATGCACTTGAGGATTTCACTATTTAAATTGATATGTCTCCCATTATTAAACTGTAAAGCAAACAGAGTCATGTAAATTGTAGTTCAACCTTTTTAAGTTATGATTGGTAGAAGATACATTGAGATGATTTTCTAGGAATACCTAAAGAAACTGCCAAACTGGTAGCATCTTTTTACCCTTTGTTCTTTAAAGCTTGTTCCTAGTTGCGCACAGGAAGAGATTGCAAGTATATGGAACACGTTTGTTTTCCTTCGTGGAAATAACTATTTTTATTTATTTATTTCCATAGTCAGATGCATGAAAAATCACTTCATAAATAAAACATGGGTCAAGACTGGCATAATACAAAAAAACATCTTACCTATGAAAGATGCACTATAAGATCTACTTTAATTTTCTCTAAATACTTGAATTTCATGTACCAACCCTAAAATTGCACAAACAAACCAAATACAAATAAATAATACGTACAAAAATATAACTATTGTACTCAAATATCTTCACTGTTTTCCATATCAGGCACGACAATATGTTGAGACATAGAAAAGTAGATGTAGAAAAGTAGATTTCCTCTTGCAAACCCGTTAAACCACCTATTTGTGTCTCTACTATAAACAAACATATATATATTAGTCAGATTAATGCCTTGTGGAGAAGATGGTTTAGATTAGTGAGGGAAAATATTATCATAAACCTTTGTCAAACGACACAATCGAACAAAATTTTTAATACCTACAAATACTTGCATATTTCCAGTTTACTCATGTGCCTAACCTGCAGATTTAAAGGCATGTGTTGCTCTAATGAATTCTGTAACCGTGCCTTTCTTAATCTATTTTGGAATAAAAGATAATAAATTAGGCCACCATTAAGCCTCAAGCAAAAGAAAAAACAAAATCAGATTCAAAACAAAAAAAACTGTGCTTTTAGAAACTCAAAGTATACATAAAATACTAACCCCAACTTCTCTCATTAGAGACTACACAAATTTTGGAATACACCCACTTGACTACGTTTTTCGACTTCGTTTTATTATAAGTATCAACATGACCGGAATATGATAGAGCACTTTCGAGCATACCAGCTAAACAACAAACAAAAACAAATCGGTCAGCAGAAACTCAAACAATGAGAGAAAAAAAGAAAGAAAACCCTAGACCTAGAAGAAAGAAACAACGGGCAAACAATGTTTATATACACCTCCATGGCTTTTTCACCACTAAATTCCTCAGACTCTTTCTCTAAATTTGGCATAAGTTGCCAATGAATCAACCGCTCTCAGATTTGTTTCTAAAAATATACCTAACTTTATGTAGCCATGTAACTTTGTGACTACGAATTTCCCTGAATTTTTTCTATTGATGGAGAAACAAGTGCTAAGGTAAGAAGAAAACGTTCAAATAGAAATGTACCAAACCATTCTTTAACCCTCCGCATCTACTTTGGGAAACAAATCTAAGACTACTAAAATACCGTAGATGCTTACCATTTCTATTGAACACCGTCCATATATATATATATATATATGCACGAAGAGCAAATATAAGGCTCTAAAGTAACATAGATGCTTGCCATTTCTATTGAACACGGTCCATATATATATGTACCAAGATCAGATGAGATATTAACATTTATTAATAAAATAAAAAATTAACTATAATTAAGGAAAAATATTCAATATTTCATTAATCCGAAAAAGTTATTTTAATTTCCAACATATAAAATAAAATTGTTTTTTCTAAAAGATTTTGGTAAATATTTTGTCATCAGCTATATATAGCATTTGTGAATAAAAGAATTACTCATTTGCTAAATTTAGCATTACCTGCCAATGAAAGAATCATTAAATATGCCTGCCAAAACATATTTTCGGAAGTTCTCAGATTTTTCAACTAAAAATATAGTAATGAAAATATTCTAAAGTATCTGGATTTAAATCCTAAAGAAAATAATAAAAAAATATCTCCAAAAATGTTGTTGGGCATAGATTTGCGAATATTAAACCTTCTAATTATTGTGAAAATATTCTAAATATTCACTAAATATGCATCACATTCTTTTACATAGAAATTCTCGTTTTTTTCCCATAAAAAAAAATTGTCCGGGCCCTCCCCAAAAAATATTTGTAGATTTTGCATCTAATCCGAAGGTCCAGATTTCATATTCTATTAAAAATTAACGGCCACGAAATATAAGAAGGCTAACTTTGATTTCAGCCAATCAGGAGCAAGGGTTTCATTGACCGGCCAATGGGAGGGGAGGTTACCGCAACTCTCGACGTGGTGTGAGAGATGTGGTTGGGTGTTTAGGTTATTGATATGTCATGATTGTGAAGTAGCTAAGAGTCGGGCTTTGCCTTTTCCCACAGTTTCAAATAATGTGTATGGTCCTTTGGATCTCATTCACATAGATGTTTGGGTATCTCCCTTGTGTTCTGTCAATGGTTAAAAATACTATGTGTCTTTTATTAACTCTTTTAGCGGATTCACTTGGTTTTAACCTTTAGCATACTAATCTGAGGTTCTTGCAACATTTATCAAGTTCAAAGCACATGTAGAAAACTTGCTCAGTAGAAGAATCAAGTTTGTGCAATTAGATTGGGGAGGTGAGTACATAAATGTCTCTTCTTATTTAGACTCTTGTGGAATAGGTCATAGAGTATTTTCTCTCCATTCTCATGCTCAAAATGGTACAGCCGAGAGAAACACAGACATATTGTTGAAACTGGATTAGATGTTCTTTCTCATGCATCTCTACCATTATCTTATCGGGGATTAATTGGGGGGGGCCGAAAATAATTTGGGGCCTCACCAAATTTATTCCCACACCAAAAATTATAGGGGGCTTCCAAAATCCGGGTGAAATACGCTTTTACCCTTCCCTTAAAATTTACCCTAAAATCCTATTAAGACTAAACCTAGGCTCCCATTTCATTTCTATCACAAAACTATTCTTCTTCTTCTCCTATCCCTCTCCTCTCCATCACAACTCCATTAACGACTCAGGACGAATCGGAAGAAAATACGTCCCCAATTAAAAAATAAGTGAACTAAAACTTACGAATCAACTTCTTATTTATGTTTTGTTTGAAATTTTGGTTTTAAACTGAAAATAACAGTTACAGAATAAGGGTCGTCAAACTCTATAGTTCTATACCCTAACGATTTTTCATATGCATGTTATTTTTTGTATGAAAAATCGTTGATATCTAAGGTGTAAGAGGTAACGACCCTTTATCTAGGTTTACGATTTTTTTTCTCAGAATAGAGTCATCAATATATTATAGAACCAATTGACGATCCTACTATGACGACCCATTTTTATACACTAACGACTCTATATGACTAAAAACTACCTCTCTGACCAAATAAATGGAAGGGCCGTCATCTTAATTCCATATAATCATCACTAATGATAACGACTATTTGGTTGAGTCGTTCATGAATAAAGCAAAATGTTAACGACTCTTTCTTATTTTTTCACTAAATGACAAAAATGATAAGGAGTCGTTCATGTATACATCAAAATGTTAACGACCTATTTATTCTTCCATTAAATGACAAAAAATGATAGCGAGTCGTTAATGTTTTCAAACTTGGTGGACGATTTTTCATAACTGCAAATTGGAGTCGTCAATGTTTTCAAACTTGGTGGACGATTTTTCATAACCTGCATATTGGAGTCGTATATTTGTGTGCTAAGTCACTAACGACTCGTAAGGGTCGTTCGATTATTATACACTCGACCTAATGACTCTAACACTGAGCTGCTGCATAGTGACCATGAATCGACCACTTGGAGCACCATTCATGCGGTTTTAAGAGTATAGGAAGTTTACCTGATTGCTTTGAGCTTGGGGTTCCTCATTTTGAGGGTTGGTTCCTTCATTTTGAGCAATGGGATCTTCATTTGCACCAATATTCATGGCTTCCTCTATTAACATTTCTTCATCAAACTTCCAATCCATAGGATTAGATGAGACAATCTCACCATCAACATAATCATGTATGTTGTTTGAATCTTAACCTACATCATTTCTTCCACTACAATCACTCATTTCAAATAACCAAAATTTTCCACCAAAACTCACTTTCTTCCTCTCTATCCAACACATTTTTTCCTTTCTATTATCTAAATTTTTCCTCTAAAAATGATTTTATCTAACATAACTAATATAACTTAACTAGTCAACTTAATTAACACTAATGGTTTGGGGGTAGTTTAGCCATTTTGAAAAATTAGGATAAGGGGTAACCCCAAAATGCTATTTGGAGTCCAACTGGTGAGGCCCCCAATTAATCCTTGTATCTTATTGGTCTTATGCATTTGAGACTGCAAACTTTCACATCAACAGACTTTCAACTCAGAATTTACTGAAGTTATCTCCTCATGAATATTTATTCAATCTTCATCCTGATTATAATTTTTTAAAAACATTTGGATGTGCTTGATATCCATGTCTGAGACCATGCAACAGTCACAAATTGCAGCCAATATTTGTGAAGTACATATTCCTAGGATATAGTCAGCTCCATAAAGGTTACAGATGCCTCAATCCTCAGACAAATAAGATTATTATCTCTCGAGATGTCAAATTTCATGAGACTTTGTTTCCATATGCTACTTTATTCAGGAGAGGAACTTCAGATTCAGCTACTTTATCTACACTATCGATTGTTCCTTCAAGATCATGTGTGTCAACATCTGCAGTTGATCCAGTTCTTCCTGAGTCAACAACTGTTCATGTGTCAACTCCTGTTGTTGATACAATCTCTAATTATGTTGATATGCCTCTTCAGGATTTAAGAGAATTTCCTGCTTTGTCTAGTGTTTCTCCATCACCTCTTGTAATCACTAATGAGCACTCCATGCAAACAAGAGGCAAAATGGGAAATTTTAAGCCAAAAGTCTCTACTTTCATAGTTCAAAAAATTTGTGAAGACATCACTGTGCCCACTTGTTATTCTGAAGCATGTAAAGATCCTAAATGGAGAGCTGCAATGGATAAATAAATTAATGCCTTACTGCAGAATGGTACTTGGGAATTGTTCTTTCTTAATAACACACAAAATTTTATTAGATGCAAATAGATCTTCAGGATTAAGAGGAAAGCTAGCAGATGGATCCATTGAAAGGTATAAAGCTAGATTGGTTGCTAAGGGATAGTGGAAGGCATTGATTATCAGGATAATTTTAGTCCAGTAGTTAAACCAACTACAATGCACATTATTTTATCTATTTCACTATATAAAGGAGGGCAAATAAGATAACTTGATGTCAAGAATGTTTTTTTACATGGAAATTTAAAGGAAACTGTCTACATGGTACATCCTCCTGGATATTCAGATAAATTACTTCCTACTCATGTATGCAAACTCAAGAAATCTCTTTATGGACTAAAACAAGCACCCATGGCTTGGTTTGACAGGTTGGGCACCTTTTTATTGGCATCTGGATTTAAATCCTTTCTAACTGACACTTCTTTATTTTACAGAGTCACTAATTCTACTACATTATATATTCTGATCTATGTAGATCATCTATCATCCTCTTTACAACATTTGTGTTTGATAGTTTGGATGGTGGTTTGAATGTTAAAGGAATGTGTTTATCTTGAATCACCACTGATTTATAGAGAAGAAGATGAATTGAAGATGAATTTAAGTATCTGATACCATGTTGAAATATGTAATGTCGTTGGACAATCTCTCAAACATAATTTTATTAAATCTTCTTCTCTTTCTTTCATTCAGACTCAATACAAGAACCAGGTATATAAAAATGTATCAATAGATGACCGTTTGATCACAGGTTCCGTACACATTAACTACCAGGTGCTGGTTATTACATGCTTGCACTGCACGCTTGATGACAAAAATAGTTGATAAGCTTACATCCCAGAAGTCACAGAAGTTGACAAAAATAGTGCTTACATCCCAGAAGTCATAGGAAACATACACTGGATTAACAACAATAGTTGATACACATAGGAAACACATGACACTAGTTCAACAACAATAGTTGATACACAGAACTAACAACCATTCTCTAACATGAACTAATAGCCACTACAGGAAAAATATACATCTATAACTGGAAACTTACAACCTTTTTCTAAAGGTCGTAGTACATCCCATGTTTTACAACCTTTTCCAAAGTAAGTGTTGTAAAATGGCATCACTACCCATCCCTAGAATCAAAGGGTTGCGACAAGAAAACGAACGACAACTGTTCAAGAAAAAGATTTGGTATGAACAATCCTTGCACTTCACAAGTTTGGGTTTTTATGTTATTTTTTTTATGAAATTGTACAACTACGTTTATAAGGGTTGTTGAAGATAACCAAAATATGAAAATATAAAATATGGGATGAGGGTATTCGAACGTGAACCTACTATGTGTTAGACTAACCTATGAACCATCCTTACACTACGCAAGTTTGTGTTTTTTGGGGTTTTTTTTCAAATGAAAATGTATAACGACCCTTATAAGGGTTGTTGAAGTAAAAATATAGGAATCGTATAACGACCTTTGTAGGATTTTCCCAATTAAAAATATAGTTGGCAAATGAGTTTGCAGGGCCTGAGGCAAGTCCGCACCAACAACCTAGCCTACGCTATCACAGTTCCGATAGGTTTGTGGTTCTTATTTACTAAACTTATTACCATATTTGATGACCTTTATAAGAGTCGTTGACCCCATGTGACGACCTTTATAAGAGTCGTAAAAATAAAATCATATGTACAGAAATAAGGCTCAGTCCCCTGAGCCGAAAACATCGCAAATCCTTCCCTATAAACAATCACATACATTCTACAAGACTTCTTTATAAAGAATCACATACATTCAATATGATAATGCATCTCATTTTATATCTGTTAGTTCCATGGAACTTTCATTTCATAGTTCAAGTACCCAATTTCTTCCAATCCACCAAAAAACATAAAAAGAAGGGAGTTTTTTTTAAGAAACAATGACAACCCATAGCACCAAATGGTAACTAAACATAAAAAAAGAAGAAAAATTACTGTGCATATCTAGTTCCATGATTGTAAATGACTGTACTATCAAATATTCCATTCTTCTCTCCTCATTTTTCCGGGCTTGAGACCGGCAATGAAAATGATAAATCATTTTTACTGGCGGAGTTAAAAAATGGTGTTAACTCGGAACTAAGATCAAACATCACAATCACAGTAATAAGATGAAACATCAAAATCACAAGAACGATACTAGTTTCAGCAAAGGAAATACACAAGAACTGTGACAACAATATCCACAATGACAGCAACGAGAACGACGAAGACCACAAAAAAATATTCCAGTAAACACAATACACTACATACTGACCTAATTAACTTGTGAACTTCTTTTTCTTATTCCTCTTGTTTTTCTTCTTTGTCGCCACTACAATAGGTCCAACATCCTCTCTTGCGTAACTTTCACTCTCGCCATATATTTGTAAGCAAAGAGTTGAAGTATCCACAGGTTGGAAACTTCCATCATTTTCATTGAATTCCTCTAATTCATGGAAACCCCTAGGTGGTGGTTTAAACATCACATACCAGTTAGATGTATCTGACTCTCGAGAATAGAAAACTTGTAGCGCTTGTGATGCTAAAATGGACTGGTCGTTACAAAATTGGTTCTTATGCTGTTTTTAGTTGACTATTGTAAAGCTTTTTTCTACCTTCACACCAAAATAGGTGTGAGCCCAATCACATTTGAATATGGGAACTTGTAAAGTAATGTAGTCCAACACTAGAATTTCTTCTAAAATACCAAATAAACTAGTGGTTTCTGATCGTCATGCAACTAAAGTTTTTAATTCAATTGAGACACCACTGTTTTGCGTGACTCTTTGAACATCCTTCGTAAGAAATCTAGACCCATTGATTAGTAAGCCTTTATATGACACGCGGTTTTCTAAAGGCCCTTTTGCCAACCAATCTACCGTGTTTGAAACTGGACATGCCTTGTTCAATTTGCATATATACCTACACCGTGCATACTCAGAACATAAATACATAATTAAAATGGTTATCTGAGCATGAGAAGACATTTTTATAGCGATGTTCTTCCTAACATGGATGGTTCTAGGTGACAAAATAAAACAGAATATCTTGTACCCATACAGAATCAAACAACTATGAAGCACATCCATGGGCGATGGTTCTATTTGTATTTTCTGAAGTCTCAAAAGCCATTAGTGATAAAACTACTAATTAAGCTGTGCAATCTGAATAAAAGTGGAAAAAAGGTACCTTTTGTTTAAACCAATCTCCAAATGTGTCCGAGTGTATGGAAATGAGCTGGTCTTCACTGGTAATAGAACTCCCAACCGAAGATTTTAACTCATCCATATGCATTCTAAGATAAAAGTAAAATTAAAACAGGAGGTATTAACTGATTAACCATTTCTAATGAACGTCAATGTCATACTTACGTTAGATATGGGTCAATTTCTGCCGTGTTAAAAAGCACATATCTGTGAGCAATCTTTAACTTTGCATCCTCCATACGCACTTGGACACCTTTAGAAAGAGGGTGTGCTGCATGTGTGGAACCATCTTGAAAGTTTTTGTTACAGCTTGGATTTTCTCCTATTTCAGCTGCTTGATCCATAAGAATAGAAAACCTAACACACTCCATTCCAAGATAATACTCTGCTATACAAGCTTCAGGTAGTGCGTAATTTTTAACATATTCTTTGAATGTCTTCATATACCTATATGAAAGTAGCATATGAAACAGTTACCAGTTAAAAGGGTGGAAACGAAGTCGGTATACGTCTTACAAAACTTCACCATTTGGATATTAGTAGGTCTAAGCTACAAGGGAAAGCTACTAACACGTTGTGCAAACAGAAAAAAGATTGAAACAAAATAATAAAAAAGAAGAAATAACATTTATAAAATTTAGCATACCTTTCAAATGGATACATCCAACGATATTTTACAGGTCCACATAAACGCACTTCTCGAGCTAGGTGAATTGTCAAGTGCACCATCACATCAAAAAAGGATGGAGGGAAGTACGTCTCCAACATACACAAAGTCTCAGCTACTTCCACTTCAAGTTCTACTAATCTTTCGAGATGAACTACCCTTTGGAATATTTCATGAAAATAAGAACACAACCTGAAAATCGCCTTACTTGGCCCCTTAGTTAAAAGTCCTCTCAAAGCTACAGGTAATATTTGTTGCATAAGAACATGATAATCATGAGCCTTAAGGACACCTAATTGACCATCTTTCGAAAAATGATTCCTAAGATCTGAACTATACCCATATGGAACCTTCAAATTTCTCATCCTATTATAAAGTATAGCCTTATTCTTGTTGCTTAAGTTGTATGGTGCTGGTAGAAGGATTGTTTTTCCATTTATCTCTTGCGGATGCAATTCTGATCTTATTCCCATACTTTTCAGATCATTATGGGAATTTAAACCGTCTTTTGTTTTGAACTTTATATTCAAAATAGTACCAATGACACTCTCACATATATTTTTTTCTGTATGCATAACATCAATATTATGCCGTAGTAACAAATCCTAGGAATTCATGAAAAATCCTAACATTAGTAATTCGAAAAGATGATTCGTTAAACCAAAATCAAATTTTACACAAGTTAATTAACCTGCATGCTTATAATTACCTATAAAGCTAGCTAGTTTGTTCAGTAAGTAAAAGAAATAGAAAAAGAGGTACACATGAATGTAAACCATTTAACACATAGATATGAAGATATAGTGAGTTTAATCACACATGACAGAAAAAGGGTATTCAGGTTAATTATAGTGAGTTCAAGCATAGCTCATGTGCACAAAACTATTTAACAAGTAAATATGTAGTTAGCACTGACCTTCCAGTAAGGCAAGTCGAAGAATATCGACCATTTTTTAAATACCCGAAGCTCAGTTTCCTCATCATGAGGTGCAGCAGAACTATCCACATTAGAAACAACACCCCTTTTCCGCTTCCCACACTCAGAATTACCGTTCTTTGCACCTTTTGCGGCACTACTCTGACCGATTTCCTTTGTCATCTTCTTATTCTTTTCCTCTTCTTCTCTCCTTTTATCCTCCTCGTTCTTCTTCGCTTTCCCAAAATCATTAACAATAGTGCTCTGATGTTCAAATACAGTAGCACCAGACATAACAGGTGGTTTTTCCCTCCTCTCAATTTCTCCATTAAACAAGTCTTTTTTCTGTCGAAGGGGATGATTATGACGAAGGAATCTCCTATGATTCATGTATACAGTTTTACGACTAAACGGTAAACAGTTGCTAAGTGTATTATCACCACAAAGAGGGAATGTTGCCTTCCCTTTATACGTACATCCAGATAAATAACCATATGCAGGGAAATCATTAATCGTCCACATCAATAAATCCTTCAAGTTAAATTCTGATTTACTAAAATCATCATATACCTTCGCGCCTTTCTCCCATAACTCAATCAGATTATCAATCAATGGCTGCAAATATACATCAACGTCATTACCCGGTTGCTTTTTTTCTTGGAATTAGCATGCTCAGAATAATGTTTTCGGCTTGCATGCACTTTTGAGGGGAAAAATTATAAACCACGATCATCACCGGACAACAACTGTGGGTTGGATAAAGATCGCCAAACGGATTGAATCCATCAGCAGCAAGTCCAAGACGCAGATTACGGTCATCTGAACCAAATGCGGGAAATCATTTGTCTATGTGCTTCCAAGCCAAAGAATTTGATGGATGACGTATCTTCCCATCTTTACTCTTGCTCGTCGCGTGTCATATCAACTGCTCAGCCATCTCAGCTGATTGATACAATTTCTTCAATATCGGTATAAGAGGGAAGTATCTAAAAACCTTCACCGATATCTTTTTTTTGGGCTTGTCTATCATGTCCGCATCGTCTTCCATGTTAGATGTGTCTTGCTTCCACCTAGAATAATGACATTTAGGACATTCATCTGCATCTTTCAAATCCTTTCTAAATAAGCAACAATCATTCACACATGCATGTATCTTCTCGTAAGTCAATTGATAAGATTTCAGCAGCTTTTTGACTTGATATGTGCTTTTAGGAAGACAATGACCTGGCGGCAACATCGAACCAATTGTCTTGAGAATTTTGTCAAAAGCCTTCCTAGATATACCATTTAATGTCTTGTGCCTGTACAATTACATAGTGATAGATAACTTTGTGTGTGTTTTACAATTAGGGTATAACGGAGCGTCAGCCGCCTCGTCCAACCCCTCTTTTTGAATGATTTCATGGCCCTGATCTTGATGAGAATCACCTTCAACATTATCCTCTACATACATTTGTTCTAAACCATGTGTCGCTCCTTCTTGGTGAATATCATTAGAAATGATAGCCGGATCGCCGTGAAAAACCCACTCGGTGTATGTAGGATCCATACCCTTTTTCAGCAAGTGAAGATGCACTGCATCTGAAGGAAGTGGCAAAGCAAGATTCTTACAATCAACACAAGGACAACTCAACTTAGAAGGATTTCCTAGTTTTTGACCGACGGTATCTATGAAATTGTTCAATGCATCCTGATATGGAAGATCACCACTGCATAAAAGATAGATAAAATCAGAGCACCGTAATAATGCAAATTAACAATCTAGCAAACCAATGTAAAGAATATGATATATATCCTTAAGTTAAACATATTCACCTTGGCCAATAAATCTAATCTTTATTCATCATTTACAATGAATTCAATTGATTTATATGTATATATGTTAAAATAAAACTTGAATCTGCGCGCAACAGAAAAAAAGAGAGTTAGAATATGGCTGAAAGATGTAGCCCTACAACTTATGTAAGTTATAACCAGCATAGTTACACAATACAGAGAACCATTACAAGGACCTATATATGGTCATTTAGTAAAAAACACACACACATTAAACAAAGAGCTCCAAAGTCTATATAGAACAATGACAATACTCTAAATATCTTTTTTAATTAGATGGTATGAAATGAAGTACAACATTTAAATCATGTCTTACACATAAAATAATAAATTATTACATATGAAGACTTTTCCCTAGATTTGTAACTAGATCAGCTATTTGATTAGTAGAAACTCTAACTTTTTCTTTTGCAGCAATGAAGATAGCATCTGAAGCCCATGTAAAATCTCCACATTGTTCACATATAAGGTAAGATATGTGCTTATTGTGTTGATTGTTGCATATTTTTAGGATGAGTTTGTAATTACAAGTTGAAGAGAAGCACAACTGACTGTGCAGGGGACAATGTTTAAACGAGTGATCATCTTCTCCACAAGCATTATATCTTTTCTCTGATGGTAACAACAACCACTTGGCTTTGCAAGGGTCAGAAGCATCATTAAACCATTCAAAGTAGGTGCAGGTTGGTATGGTGCACTTTAAGAATATTTTTCCATAGGTTTCAGTTGTTGTAGATCGTAGAAATGCTCTCACACCATTACAGGTAACATGCTTGCACCTAGAATAGAGCCAAGGACACAATTTTATCTCATGGTTCCCTTGTTCACACATAGCACACTCATCAGTTAATAGTTTTTTCATTCTCATCTTACTGTTGTTGTTGTTGCTGCTACTACTGCTACTTGGAGAGTCTTTCGCACCTCCACCCATGACTGACGCAGAGTTTTTAAAGATAAATTACAAGATAATTTCAGTCCCTAGATAGTAATGCAATCTTGTCATGCACATTTGATTATACTTCTCATAACAACAAGTAAACACACACACAGTTCATCCAAGTATTAGATAATCAGTTCACAATGCTTTAAATATTCATATATATACCTTTGAGCTCTCTCAATTTAAGAATTGTTTCCCTTCAGTGAGAATATTACCCCTCACAGTTCAGCCAAGTATATGTGTACATGAAATCCTTATGAATCCTAAACTGATTTCAAGACAAAATTGAAGCAAATCCTGCAAAAGAATTCAAAATTTCAATCAATATAATAGAAAAAACCTGAATTTAATACAAAAAATCCAATCATTTGAATTAAATGCAACTTAATCCAAATCACTTAAATTCAATGCAAACCCTAATTCAAAATCAAAATCTAGTTCTGAACAGATCGAATTAAATGCAAACCCTAATTCACTTAAATTCATTTGAATTAAATGCAAACCCTAATTCACTTAAATTCATTTGAATTAAATGAAAACCCTAATTCACTTAAATTCTTTTGAATTAAATGCAACTTAGTTCTGAACAGATCAAGAAACACGATTTACCTACCTGTGTAAGTCTTCAGCTTGGTCGATTTGTTGATTGATGTAAGTCTTCAACTCGATCTGTTGGAGAAGAAAACTGTGGTTTTGTTGATGTTGTTTTCATCGATCGTGGTTTTGTTGATGCTGGTGAGCTGTTGATTCTGGTGAGCTGTTGATGATGGTGGATTTGATGATAAGAAAAATCAATCGGTTGGGGAGGTGGTTTTACATAGAAGTGGTGAAGGATGAGAAAAGCTGAGGAAGTGCTGCAACCCCAGGGAGATAAGGTTAAAATGAAAGAAAAAAAAAGTGGAGGAGAAAATGATAAGGAAAAACAAAAAATTGGACGGTTAGAGATTGAAATGGATGGTTAGGATGGTAACCTTGCTGCAACCCCTTTCGACACCTTTGTGAGAAGTTATCGTAGAGATGTTTTCCTTTTGGTTTGCACTTCAGTTAAATTTTAATCATTCAGGTTTTTTAGGGTTTCTTAAGGTTCCGAAGAGTAAGACGAAGGAATCTTACCCGTTACTGGTTGGATTCTTCGTTGTTACCGAGTCTCCGACATTAATAGCCGTCCAGGTTTCGATCTCGGAGACACTTTCTACTGATAAGTTGACAAATTTAGGGTTTCTTAAGGTTCCGGAGACTAAGACGAAGGAATCTCACCCGTTACTGGTTGGATTCTTCGTTGTTACCGAGTCTCCGACATTAATAGCCGTCCAGGTTTCGATCTCGGAGACACTTTCTACTGATAAGTTGACAAATTTAGGGTTTCTTAAGGTTCCGGAGAGTAAGACGAAGGAATCTTACCCGTTACTGGTTGGATTCTTCGTTGTTACCGAGTCTCCGACATTAATAGCCGTCCAGGTTTCGATCTCGGAGACACTTTCTACTGATAAGTTGACAAATTTAGGGTTTCTTAAGGTTCCGGAGAGTAAGACGAAGGAATATTACCCATTACTGGTTGGATTCTTCATTGTTACCGAGTCTCCGACATTAATAGCCATCCAGGTTTCGATCTCGGAGACACTTTCTACTGATTAGTTGACAAATTTAGGGTTTATTAAGGTTCCAGAGAGTAAGACGAAGGAATCTTACTCGTTACTGGTTGGATTCTTCGTTGTTCTGAGTCTCCGACATTAAGAACCGTCCGGTTTCGATCTCGGAGACACTTTCTATTGATAAGTTGACAAATTTAGGGTTTCTTAAGGTTAGGAGAGTAAGACGAAGGAATCTTGGTTGGTTCGTTATTTGGTTGGATTCTTCGTTGTTACCGAGTCTACGACATTAATAGCCGTCCAGGTTTCGATCTCGGAGATACTTTCTACTGATAAGTTGACAAATTTAGGGTTTCTTAAAGTTTCGGAGAGTAAGACGAAGGAATCTTAAATGTTACTGGTTGGAGTCTTCGTTGTTACGGAGTTTCCGACATTAATAGCATCCAGGTTTCGATCTCGGAGACACGTTCTACTGATAAGTTGACAAATTTAGGGTTTCTTAAGGTTCCGGAGAGTAAGACGAAGGAATCTTAATGAAGTTTCGAGGCATTAATTCTTGGTTGGATTCTTCGTTGTTACCGAGTCTCCGACATTTATAGCCGTCTAGGTTTCGATCTCGGAGACACTTTCTACTGATAAGTTGACAAATTTAGGGTTTCTTAAGGTTCCGGAGAGTAAGACGAAGGAATCTTACCCGTTACTGGTTGGATTCTTCGTTGTTGTTCCGACATTTATAGCCGTCTAGGAGTCTCGGAGACATTAATAAAGTTACAAATTTAGGGTTTCTATTTCGGAGACACTTTTTACAGATAAGTTGACAAATTTAGGGTTTCTTAAGGTTCCGGAGAGTAAGACGAAGGAATCTTACCCGTTACTGGTTGGATTTCATATCTAATCCAACGATCTAGAATGAAGCTAAAACAAAAAACAAGGATCACTACTCAATCTAATGGTCATAATTCCTTGTTTGGTTTGACAAAAACAAACGCATTTCTCAATCCGTAACCTATTCTCTTAACCAATTAGATTGCATATAATCTAATCTAACGGCTCTAAAGCATATCATGCGGATTGCATATTTTTTCACCCAAGATCCCGCCCAAATTTCGCAACGTGTCACCTCTTCCAATTTTCGAAGAAAAAAAACACCAAAAAATTAAGGACCACAGAAAACTGGTCTCCCTCGGTTCCTTCTCCATTCAACGCTTCACTTTCTCTTTCTGATCTCAGAGAAAAACTCTCTCAAACCCTTTATTCTCTGATCTCAGAGAAAAAAATCAAAATCAAATCATTCCACACAAATCTTAACCCTTTCTTAACCCTCAAATCCAACACAAATCTTAACCCTCAAATCCAACTATCTACAGAAGGTGTATCAGACCTCAGATGTAATCATAACCCTCATCAGAAAATCTCTTTATAGTGGTAAGAATAAATCTCTCAAACCCTTTCTTATCTTATTTCTTTGGTTGTGTTTTGATGTTTGTTCTAGCTAAGATTTTTGATTTTGTTTTGATTTTTTTAGGGTTCTACTTTTTATTTTGACCGATTTTTGATTTTTGATTTTTGATTTTAGGATTTCTTTTTTATTTTTTCTTTTTCAATAACATGCAATTGTGTTTTGATGTTTGTTCTAGCTAGGATTTTTATTTTGTTTTAATTTTTTTAGGGTTCTATTTAATTTTGAGTTTGACTGATTTTTTATTTAGGTTTTTTTTCTTTTTCTTTTTTAAGAACATGCAATTGTGTTTTGATGTTTTTCCTAGCTAGGATTTTTGATTTTGTTTTGATTTTTTTAGGGTTCTGTTTAATTTTTATTTTGACTGATTTTTGATTTTAGGTTTTTTTTTTCATTATAACATGCAATTGGTGTTTTGATGTTTATTATAGCTAGTAATAATAGCATGGCTTAGTATTTTGTAGAAGAATTTAACATTTGGTAGGATAAGAAACTTAGCATGGTGTAGTATTATGTTGTTTTCTTAATATGATGCTTGTTTCAACATGATAGCTATCAAGTGAATCTGCAAGACCTGCTGGTGGGATTACTGAACCTCTGGCTCATTCTGAACTGAGAATTGTGCAGGGCTTCAGTATTCCAACCAGCAGCTCATAGTTGTTTGGTTGTCATTGCTTGTGTTTAAGAAGAACATGATTTTAGATGTAAAATATCAGTGACATATTGGACTGAGTTGGAGTTGAGCTCTTGTTTGTCACTCTGTTATTTCTTTCTTAACCTTGAAAATTGTTGGTGGTTAAGGATTGATGAGAGCTAGTGCACTCTCTATCTTATGGGCGAGATAATTGCTTCTCAAGCGATCGACTTACCCATGGGGATAAGGAGTGCACCGGCTCATTTTTTTTTTAAATGTTTGTTAGTATCCAAATGTATAGTTGATGTAGTTTGCACAATGTTATATATACTGATCACTTTTGAATTCTGTATTTTTAGCTCATATAACTGCATTGATGAAAACAAATCTCACAGCAATGGGAAAGAATAAGGTAAAGACTTAGATTATGATTCAGTTTCTCTTATTCATGTAAATGACCCTTTTAAGTCGATAATGTATACTGAGCTTATGTATTTTATGTTGCAGACCAAGGAACCAGTAGAGAAAAAGCAGCTCAAGCAGTTTCCAATCAAGGTAAACTATTTTTATCTCAATTTCATTGCATTAACACAAACATTACTTTACCTTCTCATTTTAACTAAGTTATATATATATATATGGTTGTTGCAGATGAAGAAGCAACTGAAGAGCCAGTCCCAACCTAATAATGCATCTCCACCTGAAACTGATACATTTACTTCAAAGTCCCGAACACCAAGAAGCAAGTACGTAGAATCAGTTGAACCTACATCTCATAGGCGATCATCACCAAGGTTCAAAGAGCCCGCAGAACAAACTGATCCTAGAAGCACTACACAAACTACAAAGTGTACACAACCTGAAACTACCATACCACCTCCAGCTGATACAAATGATACTCAGAGGCGATCATCTCCAAGGTTCAAAGAGTCTGCACAACCAACTGTTTCCAAACTACCTTCATCGTCTCGAAAGAAAGTAGTTTCTAAGAACAAGAATGTGTCGACAGCTAAAAAATTTAAAGAAGTTGCTGGAAAGTCCAAAGAGGGGCGAAAGAAAGTAAAGCGGAAGTTGGACATAAGCACTGGCCCATGTCCAAATGTTCAACTCAGGAATCCAAATGACACTTTTTCAGATTTTGAAGAGGAAGAGGAAGATGATATTTTACAGCCCAACAAAGACATGGCAGAGGAAGAGTCGGAAGATGAAGAAAAAAATAATGGTGGTGATGCCGAGACTGATGTGGGAAAGGAATTGGAGAATGATGATGAGGGTGCTACTGATAAGCCAGAAGGAGATAAAGTGGAGGTTTCGGTACCAACGAAGAAAAGAAAGTTTGTTCCATGTGGACCAACACAGATGCATGCATTGAGGCTGGGGAGCACAACTACAAAAACTGAAGTTCCCTTCAACTTTAAAGAACATCCAATTGGTGAACCTTACGTGTAGCTGGCCAGTTGTCTAGGGGTGTTAGTCCGGAGAAATATTTCGTTAACGCACCAGGACTGGAGACTCGTTCCTTCTCAGGCCAAGGCAAACATATGGAAGATTGTTGAGGTAATTAAACGGATTCTTAACTCTTTAATCAACTATTTTCATTAGTCGACAACTCTTTAACTCATAGCAGATCTAATTAAAATGATTTATGTTTATTCGTAGCAACGGTTCATTGTGCCTAAATATTACAAAGACTACTATTTTGGAAAAATGGGAACATATCTCAAAGAAGCTCGATCCAGGAGAGCCGGTTTGGTGCTAGATTCTTTTGATCAGCTACAAGGGGAAGAAAGAGAGAAAAAGGTTGCAAAGCTAAGGCCCACAAGCATGACTGTCAGAGAGTGGGGAGAGTTTGTGAAACATGTAAACTCGGCTGAATTCAGAGTAAGTACCGTTTCTAATATAATAAATGACTATTTGAAGCTTCAAAAAAATTAGAATGTGTCTAATGATTTCTCTATTTCCCTTTTCAGGTCAAAAGACTCAAAACGCAAGAAATTCGTGCCAGGCATACCACCCCTCACAGGATTAGTCGTGAAGGTTATGCCCGATTAGAGGCGAAGATGGTATGTTCTACTATTTTTAATTTTATGTACTTCATTTGTTTGCTAGTTTGAGCTTTATTTCTTATTCTTATGAACAATGCCCAAGTTAATAATGAAGATGATGAGCAGTGCTTAGCTTTGTGTATTAGATGTCAAGTTTTTCATGCATAAAATGAAAACTTGTATAAGTTTTTTAATATCTCTTTTGGAAGGTGTTAACTAACTAGGATTCACAATTTATGTGCAGCAAAAAGAGAGGAACACAACTGAACCTGTCGATAGAGATGATTTATGGAAAACGGGCCACCAACCGCATCATGGAAAGGAGACAAATCCTGCCGTTCTACAGGCTTTTGTGAGTAATCTTCTCTTCCTTTTCTGAATTTATGTGAGTTTCAATAATGCAAAAATATCTTATATGTTTCACACTGCTTGTAAAGAAAAAAATTGAAGAAGCCCAAGCAAATCATAGTTCTGATTGTAGTGGATCGTCCTTGACAGACGATATTCTTTCAAAGTCTCTTGGTGATGATAAAGGTGTAAGACTTAAAGGCATGGGGTATGGAGTGACCCGTAAAAAGATGGTATCCAATGCCCACTGCAAGTTGGTCATTAAAGAGTGTCAGGAAACATGTAGAGCAATGAATGATCGGCTTGTGATGCTGGAGGTGAGAATTTGTTTTGTTAACAGTTTGGTTTTTAGTTTTTTTTTTATATGAAGCATGATTGTGCCCCACTGACTGCTGGTATGTTTTTTCTATAGGAAAGGAGCTCGAAATGTGTCTGCGATGAAGTCTCCCACACTCACAGGGCCACTCCAGTTGGAAGCAACAACCAGGCTAGAACTAGCAGAGTTGTCCCATGCAATGAAAAAGAGTCAACTACTCCCACTACCACTCCTGTTAGCAGAATAAATGAAGTGCAAGTGCTAGAGAAATTTACAGCTTGCAAGTTACTAAGTTGTTACAAGGATGGCGAGGTGGTGTTTGATGTTGAAATTTGTGAAACTGATCCAGCGCAGCAGATGCACGGAATGCCAATAGGTTTCGGAGCCTATAGTGTGTGTGTCTTGACTGCTCATGTGATCACCGCTCATGTCTACAAGCCGACTTCAGAGTTCAAGTATGTTGGTGATGTTGTTGGATGTATTATCTCATGGCCCAAGGATCGAATAGTGTTCTCATAGACATCTTACCTTCTTAATCTTTTTGGAGTGTTAAGGAAACTACTTTTGGTAACAAACATCTTTGAATGTGTGTGTTTATCTTGAAGAATGTGAATGTGTTAAACTGGCAGGTGAACCTAAAAACAGTTCATGTGAATGTGTTCTTTTGTTCTGGTGAATTTGAATTACTTTCGGCAATTTGGTTTCATCCCTAAATTATTATTTTTTAAATAATTATATGCACACAACATCAAACAAAGGTTGTATGTACCCATTCATCTACTGAAAATAGAAGTTGTTACTTCAAATATTACAATCTTTAAGGATGTTGTGTTAGATATTATGACTACACTAGACAAAGGTTGGGAGTACTAGTAAATGTAATATTCACAACCATTATAGGAGTTGTTTTATAGAAATTTACTACACATATAAGAGATGTGCTATATTTTTGAACAACCAAAACAAGAGTAGTCATAGGGCTAGTCACAATCCCTAAGTGTGTTGTGTTATACAAATTTACTACACATATTTATGGTTGTGAACTCAAGTTTTACAATATTAACAGGTGTAGTGACATGACGATTCACAATCTATATAAGGTTTGTGAAAGAAACTCCAGAAAATAATGTTGGACTTTGACAACCATAACAGGTGTAGTGAAAATCCAACTCCCAACACATGGGAGGGTTGTGATAAACCTTTCTACTATCCACAGAGATGGTCGTGGAAGATAATTCTACAATCCTTGTATAAATTGTGAAAGAACAAGTCACAACCATTGTAGAGGTTGTGTTAGGCTTTCAAAAAAAAATTAAAAGACAATCACAACTAAACCCAGGTGTAGTCCAAACTTGAACCACAACTGTGGTTACGACTCTTATCTAATGGTAGTAGCAAGTCAGTGATCTTTTACAACCCCTCCGCAACCTATCAAGAAGTGTCGTCGTTGCCCTACTACGACACTTGTGGGGGTTGTCAAAGTATGTTTTTCTCGTAGTGAGCATCTTTCAAGTTTTGTATATTGACCTGTCTGAGAGAACAAACAAACCTTAATACGCCCCACAACCCGTACCATTGTACAATTTTCAAAGTATGAATAATGCATATAAGTACCCTGGCTCCACAAACAATTGGAAGGCGGAGAGAGCAAGCCCTTATGGACTCGACTACTCCTAATACAAAATTTGAGTGATTTCTTTCCAAATGTACCCACTCTTCCAAATATGCCATCTGCAAAATCTATCTTACAAAAACAAATGTGTTTGGCCCAATCTAATGAACGAGAATTGGTGTTTTAAGGTGATCCACGGCTCCTATTGTTCTAAAAAGTTTTAAAAAGTGCAAGAAATAAATCGTGGCTGAAAATCCTTCCTCCTTTTATGCCCTGATCCTATGGTGCGGATACAGTTTGGATCCGTCGATAAAAGCTGGTAAAAGAAAACGCACAGATGAATAAAAGTCTCATTAATTCGTTGCCATTCAATGGAATTAAAATCGGCCTTCAATTCATACACTGACCGTTTTTGTTCTTTGCATAGTATTAAACCAAATGGAAAAGCAATCGATCCATCATATTCCAAGGTATCTTATGTTCTTATTATTTATTCCTCCTAATTATTCGGTTTCCATTAGTCGATTTAGTTGTTCTCCGTATAAACTCAATTATGTATCTGTTAATTTTGAATGTTTTTTTTCAAAAGATTTGGTTTGATTCTCCTTTTGGTGACTAGGGCTTCTCCGTTTTCGCTGCATTAAATCATGTGGTATTTTAGTTTATACTCTCCCATAACGAGAGGATGATCTACTTGAGTAATAGAAGAGGAGAAGGTGTCTTTTAGCTTGATGTATTTGACTGCTAAACGCGTTTCGATTTTTGGATTTTCTATATTGCAATTGTATATTTTTAATTATTTTTTTCTGTTTACTTGCAGGGTAGTTTCGATTCATGTGAGCAGCAGATTTCTAATCTTCATTGTGAGTAAAATAATTTCAGCCTTCAATTGATTGGTTGATTGCTCACTGTTATAACATTTTTTGATCTGTTACTAGCCTGTCTAATATAACTATCATCGCAAGTTTCAATAATGGTTTGCTATTAAATTAGTAAATCGCATTCAAATTAAGAAAATATGAGAATGTTGAATCCTTCATTGAAAGTTGTAGAAAATTGAACCAAATGCACGATGATATGATACGAGCAGTTGGATACAACTTCCTCCAACATCTCATCTCCAACTTTAACATCCAAAAAAGAAACCCATTAAAGCGTATGTAAGATTCGAAGGAAATTGAACAAGTTACGCATAAAACTAGAATGTCTCATGTTCAATGAAATCTGCCTACGTGAAGCATCTTGGTTGCGGTAAATCTGTTTTCATAGGTGATGCATATGAGAGGAACTCAAAATAGATATTTCATATATGAACAATGTATCCAGTGCATATAAAAGGATCTCCACTTGGAGATCTAAGCCTTTATATTTTCGAGAAAGGTGATGTATATGAGTCCATGTAATTTTAAATGTTTCCATTACAACTGAGATTATGAACTGACTATCAGATTTATAGATGTTTGAAATAATCACAAGAGGTAACTGTTTGGACCTTCCCAATCCTTTGCATATAAGTAAGTGGAAACACTAAAAGCTTCGATATTCTCTACCAAAAAAATGATAATTTTCCAAGATATGGCAACTCTTTTAGTTATACCGTTGATTACATTTATAAATATACATATTAGAGCATCAGTTTTACTTCTAGCTACTTTCCTGTAAAGAGTGGGTGGTTCTTATAGTTACTCCAAATGGAGTGATTATTATTTTGTTCCTTCTAATTTTTATTTTCTTATGATCGACAACCCAAGTATGAAATCTCATTATTTAGTTCAAATGGAGGGTTCTGATATCTCTTATGAATTGATTGGTAAAAGCAGAAACTGAGAGCTCCTTGATGGGGAAATTCTAGCTATATGCTTTGAAGAAATTCGCTCGGTAAAATTAGTTATTACTTCGCTCGACAGCCTCGACTTGGTGCTAAAGTAATTTGGTGACCTTTTTAAATTCTTTATTGGTCCTTATACTTGATAAACTCATGATAATAGATGACTGCATGGAGTACATCGATCCTACATTTTCTAAGGTATGCGAACAAAAACTGTATACTAGATTACCATCCTTTTTTGGTGCATTCATGAACTTATTCATATGGCGCTAGAACAACTTATGCTTCAATTTGATAATCATTATTTTTCTCAAAAGATTTCGAAGTGGACTTCTCCTTGATGGATCTCAACAACCTTGGAGATCGAAAAAGCTATATTGGAATGGGGATTCTCCAAGGATCTAGCTAGCAAGATTCCTTAGAAGCGCCTATACCTCCGAAGGACCTGAAGTGATTTTTCTTTGATAAATGTAGAGCTTGAAGAGATGCAGCGAACATATTGCTTCATGATACCTCCGAAGGGCCTGTAGTTGCATTTTATCCATGTCTTCATATCTTTATGTTTAGTGGACTTCCAATTTCTATGAGTTCTATATTAAATAGGATGTACATTTGTACTACAGGTGAGAATAAAGAACTCAAAAGTGTTTTTCAATTCTTCTTCTTTTGATTTTGATTACTATTCTGGAAATCTGATTTTTTCATAGTTGGGTTTCTATTTCGAAAATAAGATGTTTATAGTGGTTACAGTTTTGTATGTTCTTTTAAAGTAAATCTTTAACCAATTTATCCCTGCCATCTCTCATTGTTGATCATATTTGTGACTAATATGTTGATCTTTATGTTATAATTAACTGGGGGCTCTGGCAGATACTCTTACCTGATACTATTGGTGCATGTCTGCATATATGTTTTAAAGTTTTTACTTATTCCACCGCTTCTGTGTTGCAGTTACTGGGTGGTCGCCTGTCCTTTATATACGTTTCCCTAACAATTGCCGGGAGCAGTCTTGGGGGTTTGAGGACTGGGGCTCAGGAAGCAATGAAAAGTCTAGGCAAAGAAGGTACGGATAGATAATTTCACCAAAAAGGGTAAGTGATATTTCAATTTTAATAATTAAATATGTGCACTCTATCTGCATTATTAAGTTAGTTTCATGTTGTATCCATGATAAAGGAGATTTTTGAGCTATTTAACAATGGAAGGCAAGACATGATTGATTGCATGTAAATATATTCAAAGTCGATGATATAATGTCTTATAAAGGATGTCATTTGCACTTCAGATACCTATCAGGTAGGGGTTACCGTTTAAGAAGCTATGTTAATAATTGTAGAATCACTAGACCATTTTAACCTATTATAAGTGTTTGTTTAAGAGTTTAGAGGGTCGCTGGCATTTGAATCCCCTAGCACTAACGTTTTTGTGGTGATACATGCAGTTCTGATTGGGAATCAGTGGCATCTCTGTATCTTTTTCTTTGGCTCTATCTTTTTCTTAGGATGCATTGGCTGCAAAACTCTATGCACATTCAATTTTTGTTAATCTAAAATTTTCCATTGACCATTAAATATCTTTGTTAAAACAACCTCCATCTATACGGATTTTAAAAATTTGTTCGAGTTGTAGTTAAGCCCTATTATCTGTTATGTTCTCCTCTCATGGTGGGTGTTACGTAGGGTCTGAAAGAGTTCGATACCACCATAAAACTGAAAAGTATTTCAGCTTTGTGAAATTTGTAAGTTTGTTATGTGGTTTTTGGTTTAGTTTATGGAAAAAAGACTTGATTAGTGCTAATTAGGTTTATTATATGGTTTTGAGGTGCAGTGACTGCGAAATAAAAGTGTGTTAGTCATTTAGTCTTTTAAAAGGCTACTTTGTTTAGTGGGTGTGCAGTATGGGACGATACGTTGTTTATCTGCTTTCCCATAGTAGAAAGCATCTTAAGCAGCTGCTAAATTATATAGCTTAGCAGAACTTATTTCATTTCCATTTGCTTCTTTTGAGTTGTTTCCATCTATTAGCTTATTAACGTTACTTTTTTTCCACATTTTGCAGATTGTTAACAGATTATTAAGCGAGCTCAACACTGATTCTAACAAGGTACACTCCCTGATTATGCAACACCCACCATAATATGAGCTGGGAGTTGAAAGACTGTCCAGTGCGAGGTTGGCGGTTTATCTTTTGCTCCAACCGATCTCCCCCTTCTATGTCCGACTTATTCAAGCTTACAACATGCACATTGAGCTTCTACAATAACTGCTTAAAGCTGGGAGGGCTTAGCTACTCTGATGCGAAGACATCGAGCCTCTATAAGTGATACTGGAAGAGATCAAAAGAGGATTCACAACCAAGGGCAGTATGCAGGACGAGAATAGTATGTGAAGTCTATACAGAATAGTATGGGCAAGACGGCTGCCTAGAGCCCCCAATTATTGAGTGCCCATTTTTCCCTTTATTATAGTCGATCTGTGACATTTATAAATGTTACTAAAGTGTTTTACAACACCTATTAAAATTACAGACAGCTATTACAGTTGTAGTTGTAACATATTTTTTGTAACAGATAAAAGCGCCGCTAAACTTTAATTTTTGAAATCGATAACCAATTTTGGAGACTTTATGCCAAATTACAAGCTTGGAATCCAAAATCTTACCAAAAAAACTGCTGGAATTGTTTTTTCGGCCTTCGGCCATAGCCTAATCCAAGTAGCCATGTTAATTATATTAACTTATCTTCATATATTTTTTTAAAAAAATCCCAAAATTTCAGTTCTCCTAGAGCACCATAAACGTGTAAGACCACTCTACTTATCCTCCTCACTTATGCGAATTGTCTGCAATTTTCAGGTAGAAGTTAAAATTTTAGATGGAAGAGATCTATTTGCAGAACCATCATATCAAATGCACAGTCAATACTTAAAGCACTGTCATTTCTTTCCATCCACATGGTGATTAAAGCAGACATGTTACCGACCGAAAACCTATAACACTACCACAACATCTCTCCTCTATCCCAAGTGACTTAAGCAATTTTTTATTTCTTGGGATAGATGAGGTTTTTTTAAGGAAAGTGATTTTAGTTGGTCCTAAAGAGTTAAGATTTTAGACTTATATATGTCACAAAGTTTACACATTAATTAACTAGCTCTTCGAAGGGTAAATTTGGTGTTCCTATATATCGTTGTCTTAAAGTCGAATGAACTGAAAATAGGTTAAATATCCCTATCTCGAATCAGTTTTACCAACCGAAAAAAACCTTAAACAATCACCACAATATAAAGTAACAATCCAAAGCCCGGGCCGTTACGGCACCGGTCATACACTAGTTGATCCAGACGAACAGATACTATAAGGACTAGTATGGTAAATAGATATTCACTTTTTGACTCTAGAGTAAATGAAATGTCTCCCAATAAAATATAGCCCCTATGCAGAATCCAGTCTCTCGTATAGGCTGTTTAGATATACACCTAGAAGTTGTTTTTGCCTTGTGAGAGCAAAAAAAAAAATCGGAAGTTAGTTTGTGCGCACAATTTCAAAAACCCTAGTTAGTTTTAAAAACAAATTCCCTCTTACGCTGCCGATTCCTAAGAAACCTCAGAAACAGTTCAGCTCCTTCTCTCAGATTGTGCAGTAGAGATGCATATTCCAGCCTCCGACGATTCCCCTCCACCCCTTTCCCTCCCCGGGCCTAGTCTTACAACCCTAGAAACTCTAGGGTTTACGATTTCACCGATGCGCAAAAGATATGTTCCTGGAACAGCAGAAGAATTTCAGGCATCTTTCGATGAAATATTCGGTGCTTACACTAAAGCTTGTAAGAAACGTGCTGGTTCTCTTCATGATTTTCGACTTAAACTTACTGATTTAGTTTTAGACTTCAGATTTTCCAAAGCTGCTAAACCTCATATTTATCCCGATGTAGTAAAGCTTCCGGCTATTAGATCGATGCTTGATTTATTAAATGGTAAATATAAATGTGGGAGCCTTTTAGCTGGGTTTATTCTTTGTACATTCGAAACGCTAACTGATCCGGATATTTTCGTACCTGGTCAAGAAGAAGAAGCTACCTTATTTGTTGAATCTCTAGTTAAGTTAGGAGCCCTGGACGTCTTTGTTTCCACTCTTACTAAGTTTCGTGGAGATAATGTTCTTTTCCCAGCAGTTCAAACTATTGCGCAGATGATTTTTCTTAAACCAGAATTAGCAGAACCCGCTGGAAAGAATCCCAACTGATGGATTGGGTGTTTAAATCACTCAGGTCTCCCAAATGGAATGATCTAAAAATGCATGTTCTGGGGTTCTTAAATACTCTTTTGATGTCTAGTTTTAAAAATAGACTTGAATTTGGGAAAATGGATGCTGTAATTGTCGTAGTAAATGCTCTTTTATCTCTGGAAGAAGATTTTGTCCCGCACGAAGAATACCTGATGGAGACTTTGTTTAGTTGTTTACTTTTTCAATTAGAATGTCCGGACAATATTGTGAAGTTTGCCGAGGCTGGAGGAGTTCAGTCAATGATTGGAATTATTAATCAAGAGGACTTTGGTTATTGTCATGGGTCTGCAATTATTGCACTTGATATTGCAGTCAAAGCTTGTCAATCTGCTTATCAGGAATTTGTGAATGATGATTTGGCATTAGACACTGCATTCCATCCTTTCATGGATATGGTAAGTCTCTCATTTTGCAATCCCTGATTCTAGTTCTAGGGAAATTGTCTTTTTTATTTCAATCAGCTGCATCATGTGCATGAAGCCAGAACTTCTTATGAGGAACTGTTTTACTAGTTTTTATATGCGTAACTGAAGCGTGTGATCATGTATAAGATTGTTCTTGCCTGCAAGTTCTGATGTATATGTTTTTAATCTTTATAAGAAATTTATCTAGTATGCACAACATTTACTCTCGTTACTTTCTCAGAATCCGACAAGCATCTACCATGAGATAGAAGAAATAGAAGAGCATCAAATATCTCTGATCGCATCATTAATTGGTAAGGCAAGCAAAGTTTATAGCCTGCATTAAATTCTTTTAATGTTTTTTGTCTGTTGGTTAGTCTTTGAGTGCCTGGATTTCCGAGATATAGTTGTGTATAAACAAGTGCATTATATCTGCCCAATATGGTCCGCAATATGTATGATATTTTCATGGTGGGATATCTGCTCATTTTTTTCTGGAAATTGTATGATATTCACGGCAGGGAATTTGAAAAAGGTGTTTGTTGATTTCCTCATGTCTAAGATTTGGCAATCAGTTATTTTCTTGTTACGAGCTATCATCTGGTCTTGTATTCTTATGTATTTTTTTGTCTATGTGAAGAACCAATTGTTTAAATACCTTCTTGCTTTCATCTTTCACCAAGGGCGGCTTCAAAGTAACATTTAAAATTCACTGATGTCTGTCTATCTTAACTTGTTCAGGTAGCATTGCTAAGACGAAAAAAGATAGCGTGTTAAAAAAGTTTGAGGAGAATGATTTCAAAAGAATCACCTGGCTCATGGAGCTCTATGAACGGTGATACGCCCTACCTGTTTGGTTGTCTATGTCACACTCTTCCTTTATCAAAGCTAGAAATTGTACTTCGAATTTATTATTCTTAAATTACTAAAACCACCGGTTCCAGAGATGTCTCACATTTCCTGAGATTCCTCCGCTGATCAACTTAATATCTCGCAGATATCCGAAAAAAGTTGAAGCAACGGTGAATTATCTCAAAGGCAAACAGGTTGCTCTCTCTGCGTGTTGATTGTTTCTCATGATATCATCAGATGTCAAATATCTTATACCCTTGTTCATCTCTTCTGCATATATCTTATATTTCTTTCTTTTTGACTCTAATGTTTTCCCATTATGAATCTGCAGTCTGTTGATGTCATTCTTGGTTATCTTTGGTCGTCCGAGTGAGTGTTTCCATCTACTTCTCTTGCTTCGATCTTTATCTGTATAAAGCCACTGCATGTGATTTTTAAACTCGAGGTTATTTTTCTTTGCAGGAATTCTACAATACGAAGTAGAATTAAAAGTCAATTAACTCATCACAATTTAGAAATGAAACATGTGGAGGATTCTCTCTCGGTATGTATTCAAATTAGTCTGCTCATTCGTGTCAAGTATTTGCAAATATGGCTGCCTTATTTTACATTCTAATAAACATTCGCCATGTGGGCTTCCAAACTTGTGCCATTTGTTCAGTTTGTGTTGCTTGTCGAATGTTTTTAGATGGTAGACTGTTTTCTGTTTGGAACTGTTGAAATGGTGTTTCCTTATTTGAACTTTTCAGCGTCTAGGGGTTTATTAGCAGTGATAACCGTTGTTAGGAGTACTGTAAGATGCTTCCTCATAGGAACTTTTTATCTTTCATGACAGGCATATCGAGACAACATTGGCAATGCGGGCGAATTAGAAAGTCCAAAGACAGCGGTGGAGGAATGCATTGATTCCCTCGAGAGAAGTGTTATTGGAAGCTAAGTACGAAGGCAATGCGGGCGAATTAGAAAGTCCAAAGACAGCGGTGGAGGAATGCATTGATTCCCTCGAGAGAAGTGTTATTGGAAGCTAAGTACGAAACATCGGCTTTCACCAACTAAAGAAATAAGCAAATAATTGAGACAATGAACTTCTAATTTATTTATTTAAAGGATCCTTAGAGCGTCCACAGTCATGGACTAAAAAGTGGACTAAACCCCACTTAGTCCAGAAAACCAATCGCAGTGGGGCTGTACTAAAACCATATATTTGGTTTTAGTTGGAGAGAGAGTGAAATCTGGACCAAATTGGTTTTAGTTGGAAAGAGAGTGAAATATGTACCAAATTTGGTCTCGACCCTCGACTAAAACTAAATATAGTCAGGCGTAATTTCAGTGTGCGCCTGATGACAGGCGTAAACCGCACCGCAACCAGGCGTAACCCAAAAGTCCGCGCCGCAACCAGACGTAACTCAAATTTTTATTTAACGTTCGCCCCATGGGGCGCACTTTGAAAATACGCCCCAATGGGGCTCATGCTTAAAGTTCGCCCCATGCATTTTTTTTCTATTTTTTTTCTTTCAGGTATAGCCTGTGATATCGCCCCATGCCCTTGGGGAGCATGATTTTTTGTCCGCCCCATGGGGCGTAACCTGTATGTTCTCCTGACTAAAATTTTAGTCTCTACCCGTTGTTTTGAAACACGACTAAAACCAAAAAAAAAAAGTTTTTGGTATAGTTTTTGGTTTTAGGATAGTCCATGATTGTGGACGCTCTTAAACTTCTACGAGTTCCCGAAGACAACAAATCTGCTCTCAACTTTTTACTTTGCCCTGGTACTTCCTTAAGGTGAATGTGAAGAGTAGGGTCATTAAGACGAGGTCACTGTACATTTACATAATTCAGCCTTCTTTTCCGTATGCGCGTACTAGCTGCAGCGTTTGTATTCTCATGCTACAATCATTCACCTGCACATATGTTGGTTTTCAAAGCAGTACACCTGTTAAAAATAATCCAATAAGTATCAGCGTACAAAAAAGGAACTATTTATGTACCTGCATATCTGACAATGTAGACAAGAGATCTCTGCATTGATTTAGCAACGCCCGTTCTAGCACAGAGACATTTGCAAGTTCAACCACCAATTTGTTTACGTCTTCTACCTGTTATCGCATTAACGTGGTTAGCAGAAAATCACACATTCCCTGATAACAGACAGAACAAATCCCTACACAGTCTCTAAGATACAATTTTTTTTATCATGTCTGTAACATCAAGATTTTCTTAGGGGTAAAGCTGTTGCAGTTTCATTACATGAATAACATGGGGATTTAAGATCTCAAACCACCCGTCATTTCAAGTTTACTTGAAACTTAGCCTATCAAATGAAGAGTGTTTTCGGCCAAAATGGTTTACTTAAGGATGATTACAGAAAAAATATGATCATACTTGCCTTGGATAATAATGAGCAAACTGAGGATGCCATTGCCTGCATAACATCAACTGCTGAGCTAATAGCATCTTTCAAGTTTTGTATATTGACCTGTCAGAGAGAACAGACAAACCTTAATACACCCGCCCCACAGCCCGTATCGTTGTACAGTTTTTAGAGTATGAATAATGCATATAAGTGTACCTTGGCTCCACAAACAATTGGAAGGCGGAGAGAGCAAGCCCTTATGGACTCGACTACTCCTAGTACAGATTTTGAGTGATTTCTTTCTAAATGTACCCACTCTTCCAAATATGCCATCTGCAAAATTGTTTCAGACGAAAAAATACTATTCAGGACTAGTAAGCAGAAATATAGCATTGTCACATGTAACTCACTGTTCAATCAATCAAAAAAATCTAGTATAGTCTTAAATCTGACGTTAGTGCAACTTCAGAATATGTAGCAAAAACCGTTTACCTGTCCCTTAAGAACGTAATTTAGCTTCATGCTATGCCTCAGCAAATGTAATTGGATCTTTTTAAGTGTGACAGAGCAGCGCAATTCTGATGTGGCTACCCATGCAGTGTATATGCTTTTCTGGTTACAATGAAACCATACATTTGGAGAAAAAAAATCAACACATGCATTATTATAACCAGATTAGAAACTAGTAACTCCGCTTCCAATTATGAGAATCGTAAAAAATTGCTTGTAACTTAGAATCATGCAAAATATTTTTACCTCTGAAGTTAGTTTCTGAGCATACAATGCAGCATTTGATCTCGCATTAACATATCTCCATTGCAAATGCAGATTATACAAAAGCCTCAACTGATGTGCATCAAAATTCCTGCTCGCACCCATTTTACCTCTCCCTAATGCCCCAGTACCACTACTGAAACTAAGTCTTGAAGGTATGTTGTTACTCAACTTGTCAGAGGTAACATTGTCCGGGATTGAACTTCTCATCCGTAATGGACTACTACCAGGAATTCTCTTAGAAGACAAATATACTGTAGGCGGTGTAACAATTAAACGCTTACTTGGGGACGTGGGTCGAATCGCTACCCTCCGAGGAGACGATATTGGATTATCCCGTGCCGTGTTCTTCTTTAATAAGTTCACTTTTGGAGAAACAATTTTCCTTGCATCAACTACAGGCACAAATTTTGTACAATCTTGAGAAGGCAAATTCTTTGCACTTGAAGAATTACTAGCAGAAGATATACTTTCAGTATCAGATGAAGATAGAAATGTTGTAAGAACACTGTTAGCTGAATTAGGACTACTTTCAATCGAATCACTATGTTGAACCATTCTTCTCCCAACACCAAACCCACTACAATCATCATAAACATCCAGTGGATTTAGTACTAGTAATTCATTACAATAATCAAAAGACACCTTCTCATTACTACTACTCTCAGATTCAATAACAAGTTTCTTATGTTCCTTGATACTTGGAGCAATGTCAAGACTGTTAATGGAAGTCATTACTTGACGGGTTCGACTACCCGGCCATCTATGTTGATCAATCAATTTCAAATTCTCTGTTTGATCAACACTCTGATCAAATTTTCTAACTTTCAATGGTGATGGATTTCTTCTAATTCTTTCTGGAGTGGGTTTTCTTGGGTTGGTATGATTCAAAGTTGATGGAGTACATGTTTTTGTTTTACTAACTGGTAATGAAAATGTTTCTCCTTGAAATGAAACAAATAAACTTCTAGTTGAAGTGAAAGAAGAAGCAGACAGCTTTGAAGTAACCGGTGGCGCCACCACTCCATTATTAATAAAACCACCATATTTGATTCTAGAAATTGGATGGTGATGTACACTGGGTTGATGTTGGTGTTCATTATGTTTTCTTTCTACAGAATGTGATCTCTTTTGAGGATTCATTGAAGTAAACCCAGTTCTTGAAACAACAGGTGAAGGACATCTTCTATTTCTAGTACTAGCTACAGGAGAAGAGGAGGAACAAGAAGATGAAGATGGTGATGACAAAGAAGATGTAGAAGAAGAAGACATGTACCTAGAAGTGACTACTCTGGCCTTGAAGGGTCTATTTGAATTAGTACCGTCTCTCTGAGAAATGTCAGCCACCATTGTAGTCTTTCTTGCAGCTGCAAATGTGTGCAAGTGGAAATGAAGAGTGGGTACTGAGATATGAAGTTTAAGAAGGAAACGGTTGGAATATGTGAAAGGTTTGGAGAGACGTTACGTTGGACTGGGAAATTGGAGTTGATGATTCATTTTTTTGGTTCCAAGTTGACTAAACACCAAAATCAGTACGACTTTCACTATAAATGATCTGCCATATCTATATGATGACTCTCCATCTTAAAAGTGAAAACATGCAAGATTCACTTGTTTACCTTTCCAAAGTTTTTTTTTTTTTTTTTTTTTACTGGGGAGATGGGGTAAATATTTGGGAGGAGGATAAGATTTTGAGTTATTTTCTGGATCCTGAGATTGACAGCAGGTGTCCACTGTTATTTCTGTTGGATTTTTATATGCGGATAATTAAATAAATAATCCGTGTGTTATAGTGCTGTCTCTGCTGAGCTCATTGTGTTTGGGACTTTGGGTTAGTTGTAGCATCCATATTTCTCCAAATCCGCCAAGAAATCCCATTTGGTCCAATTTTAGGATTGAAACTGTTCATGATTTTTCAAGCCATAGAAATGTTCTGTTGAGGGTACAAAAGGACTCCCGGACATCATTATGTAATGTAATAGTGTTACAACAGTTCTCTACAGGGGAAGTACAGCACAAAAATTCAAACATACAAAAACAAATCTCAGCCTAACATGTTATAGGTCATTTATAGTTTAGTAACTTTAGTTAACCCAAAATGCCTTTTTAAGCTTAAATGGACTTATGTGAGACCATTTCACTAGTGCTAAGCATCGAACATACAAAAAGCCTAGGGTTCTCGGCAATGTCGGCATAGTCGTTCTAAAAAGACTGCAGATAGAAACGCTTCTAAAATCGTATTTCTTGAAAATAACACGAATTGGTAACTTTTTTTGTTTTCGGGAAAGATGTTCTGCGCGTAAGCTAAACCTACCAGAAAAACATCTCATATGATTGACCATTTAGAGAAGTTTAAATTGGTGGTTCATTAAAAAAATTGTTCTTCGGCACAGGGACGGACCTAGCAAGGTCCCTAATTTTAACTTGATAAAAAATTTGTATAAGTAATTTTTTTCATAATTAGTAATTAGCCCTCCCCTATCAGTGATTAGCCCTCCTCTTTTTGTGATTCATCCTTGTAGTTGTAGCACAATTAGTTTTTAACCCAAGATCTTGTTTGAATTTTATGTCACATCCATTTTTTTCTTCTATAAACCATAAATTCATTTTTCCGATCACTTTTCATAATCAAAATTGGCGGATTTTAATCTTATTCATGTCCATATATCTAGTATTTTATAGGCAAATTTCAGTAAACCACTGTTTATATAACCCGTTCTAAAAAATTTGCAGCGACCTTCGGCCGCATTGACAACTAGAGATATTCTAGCCCTACCCTATGAAGATTTTTGAGTTCGTCCCTGCTTCAGCGACAGTTCCAATCAACTAATGGTGTTTGTATACTTGGAAACAAGTTGTGGATTGCACGGACAGTTTCAATAGTCATAAATTTTTATTTTTTTTCATTTGTTTAGAATGAATATAGAAATTTGTTATTTTTTCGATGGGAAAAAACTTAGTTAATTGAAAAATTGTAGTACGACATGTTAGCAATATCTTGCTTATCAAAGACATTATTGTTATATTTTCATACTTGCGAATATGTTTTTGAGTGTGCTTGGACATACATTATAATCTTCAAATTCTAAACTCTTTTGCTAAATTTAGTTAATTGTAAGATCTACTTTGTGGGAATGGCGCATAAAAAAAAATGGGAATTCCTTAAAAAGGAAGTTATGAGGTTTAATCCCTTTTGCTATTTGGTGGACAGTGTGGAATGAGCGCAATAGAAGAACCTTTCAAGGAGTTTACAAATGTTACGACTTACTGTTGCAAGAAGTGAAGATGTTGTTGTTTAACTGGTCTTTGGGTACAGATACATTTGAGAATTCTTCTCTAAATATGGTCTTGTACAACTGGGAGGGTGTTTCAGGGTCTCAATAGCCTCCTCTCTTTTTTTCTTTGGTTTTCTTTTTGTTCTCAGCTAAACTTGAGAATTTGTAGTTGCTTTTTTTCTTAACAGTTTTGCCACTGATTTGTGGTAATACTGTTTTTTTATCTTTCAATATTTGTCCTTCTTTGAGTCAAAAAAAAATA
The DNA here is from genome assembly GCA_023529315.1 of Papaver bracteatum. Taxonomy (NCBI): domain Eukaryota; kingdom Viridiplantae; phylum Streptophyta; class Magnoliopsida; order Ranunculales; family Papaveraceae; genus Papaver; species Papaver bracteatum. The sequence continues at coordinate 774,732 of JAJJWX010003108.1, forward strand.
TTTCTAAACTCTTTTGTGTTTGAGTTGTGTTTTATGTTGATATGTTGACACTGAATTAATAGGAGATTCTTCGATAATGTCTTACATTGGTGGATGGTGTTCTCTACTTTCCATTGAGACTAGTAGCATTGTTATTTTTTCATATTTTTTTTATTGATTGAAAAACTAAAGAAACAACTTATAGGACTGACCCAAAAACAAAAAACCTTACAGAGTCAAAATACTAAAGAAAGAAAAAAACAAAGGCAAGAATGAAAATAGCCCAATAATGACCTAAGCCATTAACATAAGGAAACTGTGCTTTATAGCATTACAAAAAACTCCAAAAAATAGAATAGACACAGATTCTTCTTAGACTTCGAAAAAATTCTTCACCTGAGAATCATAAGGATGCTTCTAGCTAATTTCATTCAATATATAACTCCCTTCATGAACTAGCTGCATAATTCTGCATTTAAATCCATTCAGATTGGATTTCTTTAGCATGATGTATTTTTTTTATCTGTAAAGAATTTGGTGCTAGCGAGTTTCAAATTCAGGTCACTGGTATCATCACCCAATGACTTTATCATTGTACTACAGTGACACTGGCTTGTTATTTATGATGTTGATAGTTGCTTACTATCAGACTATGCTTACCGTGGACAGTAGGTTATCAAACAACCAACAAATTGCATATAATAGTGATTGGGCTTGTGACTGACCAAAAAAAAAAAATTTGCTTCCAAAGGGTCAGGTTACGATCCGCTTAGGAAGCTCTGACTCTCTGATACGCCACTCAAGAAACCAAACTTTCAAAAATATCATACCAATTTGATTTTACCAATGCTCATCAATTTATGCCAAACTTCTTTTTAAGCAAGCAAGCATTTCTTTTATACTCCAAGGATCGTCAAATCCATCAAATGATTCTCATCGTTTTGATACGAGGATACAATATTTCTTGACAGAGTAGTTGGATACCATCCAATGTTATAGCTAATGGTCTTCCAGGGTGAAGGGTGGCAGTGTCAGTGTCAGGGTAGTCAGATACCAACCATTGTCGGCCAGTGCCAATGGTCTTCTAGGAATCTACCGAGGTGGTGGGGTGCCTCAGTGGGCTTGGAAACTTACAATACTATTTCAAGCTCAACCGACTATCTTTCTCGGATGATATAAACTGCTCAAAGAGTTAGTAATCATCTTTAGATCGATGGTATAATCTGCCACCATAGGCAGTAACTATCATTCTCATATCATGTGAGTTACCTCACATGATAATAATCATTGCTTAACTCACAAGCCGAGACAGATGACATGAATTACCTCGAACAGTAATAATCATTTCGTCTTATGGGTTGTAAAGTTATCAGATGATATGAATTTTTTAGAGAGATAACAATCATCGCTGCACTAGGTAGTATGAACTCCAGTACTGCAGCTACCTATTACTAATGATATATATATATATATACTGCAAGGTTGCAATCGTCTCTGAATAGATGGTATGAACTGCCAAGCAGTAACCAACTCTTTTCTGATGATATGAAAAATGTCTCTAACTCCATTTTTAAACTAGAAAATACTGAAATTCACAATAACTTTATGTATTCAAGTCTCTCTTATAGAGTTCACTCAAGTATAATCTAATATGAATCATTGAGTTTTAATTCAACAGAGAAATAGAAAATGAAAGACAAAAGATAAAGTAGTGGAGGAAAACCTATTTTCTCAACCTAGCTTTTGCTGGCGTGAACGGTGGTAAAAATGAACTGGTTGCAAGAAGAGGAAGATTATAACTCCCAGAAAAGACCACTTCTATTTTTATTTTCAGTTTTCAAATCCTACATTGTGCATCATGCATACAGGCTTATTAAGGCACCAATGATTTATATTTAGAAAAACTCAGTATTTAGAAACTAATACTCACCATTAAGGCACCCAAAACTGTTAAAGGCACCAAACATTAAATTTTGAAGCATTCTAAGCACATAATTTGGTTAATAGGGTCACTTAAAACCCGAGAAAATGGTATGGAGTGTTACAGGGATTCTGCATGAAGAACCGACAAAGATCATCCTTATCCGATCGCATGATGAGAAAAAGCCTAGTAAATAAGAAACTGATATACTATACAAAAGTCTTTTTTCTCGAAGGACGCATCATAGAATATAATCCAATATGCGAGGAAGAAATCTTTTAGAGGATATTTTGAGAGTAATTGTAGAGAGAGGTGGGGAACTGAGGATATAAAGGAGAATTATTGGAAATTGAAATATTTGAATTTCATTAAAAGGAGTTTTTCATTTTTTAAATCAGAGTAATGAAAAAAAAGGTGTGATTTTTCCAAAATGGACACTAGATCGACATTTTCCTAATGAACTAAAGTATAGCAGTTCATTAGAAATGATAGAAAATTTGGATGACTGGAACCAAGATCCCACCCAAGAACGAATCGACAAGTAGGGAACGTCCGATACTATTGTTAGATCATTGCTCGGTCGAACTCGCATGTGTTGCTATCTCAAGCATGTTTGTCAATATTCGTGATCAAAACTATAAGTCTTTGATTTCTAGTCTACTATAGCTAAGGTCTTGGACTAGGATAAAAAGTGTAGTTGAGCTCAAGAACTCCATGGCGATCATCATACAAGACGAAGGAGTACTCAAGGAATCAGTGGATCTTCATTGACTAAAATGTATGTGGATACTTGAGCTTATCTATCACTCAAAAGTCTATCTATTCTATCTCCTATCTTGAGACAAAAGTCGTATTACTATATAGACTAAGAATATACACATGTGTTATTTTGAGCTGAGTATATCTCGCCTATCTATTTCTCGAAATATGTATTGGTAAAGCTTTCGCTTTATCCAAGTTCATATTTACCTAGTGACGAAAGTCATGCTATGTTTCAATCATTTTGGAAATTGCTCTGACGAAAAATAGTTTGTGAATAACAACTATATAACGCCCTCTGAGAATGTTTCAATGATTGAAATGAGAGTTTAGACAATATAACCATCAGAGGATATAAGCATTGTTGTGGCAACACATATATGTATAATTCCTTATTGCTTGAACCGAAGTTTGCGAACTTTGTTGATCAAGTGAAACCGGAGCAACACGTGAACTTCGATCCACGAACTCAGTCCACGAACCCAGTCCACAAACTGGTGAAGCTCTCGAACCCGAGAATTTCTGCTAGAGTTTATGAACTCCGTCTGCGAACTTGAGTAGGTTATGTCTTGTGAACTTATCTTAATAAACTAAGGAATGCTATTGAAAACCGTGGATTTATAGTTCATGAATAGATTCGAGTGAATCACATCGTTTTTGCTTCAATTGTGTCTTGTGTAGTACATAAATATCTAAGCAATTGAACAACTCTCTAACTAGTTCATTTGAGTCATTTGGACTAGTTATGGTGAAGAAGAATATGGTTGATATGAAAGTTATCATTTGGCTAACCATTTGATTAACTAGTGTTGAACCAACTAATGTACAAGTTTGGGTACGGTTTTCACAAGCCTACAAATATGCAGTATATGTGTGTATAACAAGTTATGTTTTCGATCTAACGGTTGATAAATATTAGCTTGTATCTAATCAGGTTTTCATCTAACGGTGAATATTGAACGCTTTGTTACTAAGCTAACATTGATTGCAAACCTTGATTTGAAAGACTATATAAGGGAGAACTCTAGCAACTAGGAAACCTAATCCCCATACATTATGTGTGATACTAGTTTGCTAAGCTATAGTCGATTCTCCTTTAACCTTTGGTTTTCTTCTTCTAAAACCAGGTTAACGACTTAAATACTTCATTGGGATTATGAAGCAAGACAGATACTACTTTTATCGTAGTTGTGTGATCTGATCTTGCATCATCTATCGTACGAGTATAATTGTAATAATTGGATTGAGATATCTATCTCCGATAGGCAAGATATAAAAGTAGTCACAAACACTTCGTATCATCGTTTGTGATTCCTCGATAATCTTCTTCGCTGCGTCGATTAAGTTTATTGTGAGATGATTGATAATACTGAGTTATTCTTCGGGAATATAAGTCTGGTTTTATTGATTGGTTCATGTTCACCTTGATTTATCAAAAGACGGAACAAAACTCATAGGTTTATTCGTGGGAGACGAATTTATATATCCTTGTATACTTTTCTGTGTGAGACAGATTTGTTTATTGAAGTCTTCGACTTTTGGTAGCAACTCTTGGTTGTGGGAGAGATCAACTAAGGGAATCAAGTGTACAGTATCCTACTGGGATCATAGGCGTAGGAGCATAACTGTACCTTGGATCAGTGTGAGATTGGTTGGGGTTCAACTACAGTCCAGACCGAAGTTAGCTTGGAGTTGGCTAGTGTCTGTAGCGGCTTAATACAGTATATGTTTAATCTGGACTAGGTCTCTGGGTTTTTCTGCATTTGCAGTTTCCTCATTAACAAAATTATGTTGTGTGTGTTATTTCTTTTCCGCATTATATTTTGTTATATAATTGAAATAATACAGGTTGTGCAGTGTTCAATCAATTAGAATATCCGACCTTATTGGTTGTTAATTTAAATTGATTGACACTTGGATATTTGTCTTTGGTACCATCCGAGTTATCGCTCTTTGATTAAGACTCGCAGATTGTATTTTCTTGAGTAAATCAAATTGAGAGATTGAGATGATTACTCCTTGAGATATTTTCTATTGATTGAGTCTAGTTGATTCTCTGGAAAGTAAGTCGGAGTTATCCATACAGATTGCTAATCGAAATATTGGGTGTGGTTGTTAGACCCCCGCTTTTTCAATTGGTATCAGAGCAGGAAAACACGTTCAAGACCTTACAAGTCTATGTTTGTAGCGATCTGACTCTATGGACAAGAGTAGTATCTCTAATAAACGCATCACCAGAAATAAAAAAATCTGTCTCTTGTACTTCTATTAAAGAGAAAGACTTTTCAATCTCAAACATAGATGAACCTCGTGTTCAAACTAGACAGACAGAATCTGACATGTGTTTTCCCGATTACTGATCAAAAGAGTCTATTTCTCAAAATAAATGGGAAACAACTAAAGAGAGTGAGTTGATTCTAAATCTTGTTAGAATCCAGGATGATAGACTCAATTGGATGAAACAACACGTCAGTGTTCTTCTTGGTATGTTAAGAGACTGCAAACCCAAAGAAAATACTGAAGATCATTCTTTATGTATGACTCTTGAGGCAAACCTTGAAAATAATGCATTGGAAATAGAACATCACTTGAGTAAGCTCTCTATTCAAGGATGCTCTAAGAAGTCTAATATACCAATTACTTCTACTACAACTGAAAATGCTATAGAACTAGAGTAAAAATGGAGTCCCTTCCTATCAAGAAAGATATGTTAGTTTTCTCTGATCAAGGAAATTCCACACCATATGGAAGGAAGAAATCACTCGTGTGTTCAGAAAGTATGTCTTTTTTGCGAAGCAAAAGGTTCTGTTAGACAAAAGAGAAACTCTAAGTTGAATAAAAATTCTTTTGTTCAACTTCAACACACCTTATACTTAATCCTCAAAGGTGTAACTGACATTCGTATGTCGAAACCCATTGGTTTTCATATATACCATGTGTATGTTACCAGGAAGGTCAGTTCAATGAGTTCCTCAAATGTTCGAAAGCAGAACAATAGTCTTAATAAGAATTGTCTAAGGAAAGACCAAGCTGTTGTTTCTGAAAATAACATGTCTTGATTTGAGAAAAATTTCAGGAGAAAGAAAGAAAAATGATGATATGAGAAATAACCTGATAAAAATAATTCAAGGCTACAAAGAAATTCTCAATAGGTTGTCATCCTCCTCTAGTTAAGACTCTTCTAGTAAGAACTCAAACTATGTTTCATATTTTGATGACAGTAAGTTTTATGATAATTTCTCAAATCAAAAGGGATTCCTCTCACAATTCAGGAGGAAAACGAGACTTGATCATAAACACAGTTCCTTGAATGAGCTCATACTTGTGCTAATTAATCACAAGTTAGGAACTTTCTCATAAAAATCCCGTTGAGAAAGATGTGTAAAAGTCAGGTGTACTTTGGCAATTTGCATATTTCCTAGTTGAGCACTTCTCTTATCGTTTATAGCAAAACTAGTTCCAGTAGACAATATTGCCTAAAATTATTTGCAATGTCTTTTATTGTTTTTCTGTTTTGTGGGGCGCACTATATTCGAATGTGTACACGGGTTACCATCTCGAGTTTACAGCTTGAAAACCCTAAAACTCTTTCTTCTAAACAAAACCTTTAAATAGCCAACCTATTGAGATACATAAGTCACGTACGCATACTCTAGGTTATTCTGGGTTCTCAAGGATGTCCTCTTCTTCATCTCTCTATGGTGTTTTTGCAAAGGGATTTCTTGAGAAAGGTTTTGGTCTTGAATCAAAAGGAAGAAAGAAAAGAACTCTTGTGGAAGATGGAGCACCTAATGCCTCATGCTACTATGCCTACTCACATAAGATGTTGAGAATGAGGATATGGTGTCTGCTGAAGTGGTTCATGACTTTCTGAAATACTTTGAGAAAGCAAAACTGCAACTTGTTGATACAATGAAGGATCTTGATGTGGTTAGAAGTGAGTTGAAAAAGGTTACTACTGACCTTGGTTTCATGAAGTCACATGTTAGAGAACTTCTCAATAAGGATATTATCTCCAAAGACACAGTTGATAACATGGATCACGAGCTCAAAAATCTCGAAACCCGTGAAGCTGTCGAACATGAACTTTAGCTTGTGATCGGTTTCTAGTAGACATGTTTGAGTTTATTTGCCTAGTAAATCTTCTATTTTCTTATTTTGTTTAGAAGAATAACTAGTGTTTTGAAATAGCCATTATTGTGACTACACATAGCTATATCCAAAGTTTTCATCTTTTTTTTTTTAGATTTATTGGTTTAAATTATAAACTTGTTTGGAAGATGGTTTTTGCAGTATTAATCTTTTTATGTTGCAATATTGTTATGGGATATGTGTGTTTACGTCCGTGAACTAGATTTTCCCATATTTTGTCAAAAGTAAAGTCGTTCGTGAATTGATATGCAAATATTGATAAAAGAATGAATAGACTTTTGACAAAACACAAAATTTAAGCCTATATTGTCAATTATTGATGTAAGATAGGTTAAAATCTTTTGTGATTCAAGGATTATGTCTATTGTATTTCCTCGTTAACAAAATTATGGTGTCTATGTTATTTCTTTTTCGCATTATATTTTGTTATATAATTGAAATAATATAGGTTGTGCATTATTCAATAGATTAGAATATCCGACCTATTGGTTGTTGATTTAAATCGATTGACACTTGGATATTGGTCTTTGGTACCATCCAAGTTATCTCTCTTTGATTAGACTCGCGAATCATATTTGCTTGAGTAAATCAAATCGAGAGATTGAGATAATAACTCATTGATTATTTTCTATTGATTGAGTCTAGTTGATTCTCTAGAAAACAACTCGGAGTTGTCCCTACAGATTGCTAATCGAAATATTGGGTGTGGTTGTTAGACCCCCGCTTTTTCAACTATAATAGGGAGAGAAAGGGAAAAACGAATTGTTCTAGTGAAAGGATACTCTAAGAAGAGGTGACGATCATATTCGGGTATTTAAGAGTTGCAGAGTATGCAAGAAGTAAATAAAAGGCATACATTATATTCCACACATTATTAAGCAAAAGACCAAATTTTATGCCACGAAAAATTAGAGCATCAGGAAGATTGATTGGCCAGATAAGCATTAAAAAGTTAAATGTAAAGGATCCAAAAACCTTGATGTTCCTAGCGGATTACATCTAGACATGAAGGGTCATAAGTTGAAATGACGAGGGTACCCAAATACACCACGCTTTTTCGTTTCAACCTATAAGTATGATACCAAGTGTGATCGTCTATGGACAAAGTCGAGACACTACAACAACAAGCTATTCACTTGATAATAATTACGGTCCAAAACTGATTTACTATAGGATCAATATCAAGTGATTAGGATTTTACATACAAGTATTATTTACTTTATTATAATAAAACAATTATAATATGGAAGTACAACAAGATTTTTTTAACGAGAAAACCACAAATGAAGAAAAATCCCGTGACCTAATCCTGTTTTGAATATTCTCATAATTAAGTCGCTCTACAAAAAACAAAACCAACTTCATATAGTTGAGACCAAGTAATTTACCCTTATTTACTTAGTTCCCTTAGTATCCCTACGTCTACGACCGTTTGGTCATGCATGTGAATCCTAAGACAGAAAATCACTATCTTGAGTTGATTTACCGATGTAAAGTCTTAAACACTCAACTCCTTTTGATCGTCTTCCAAACAGTAAAGGAACAAAGTTGTTTGGTAACTGAAAAAGCGGGGGGTCTAACAACCACACCCAATATTTCGATTAGCAATCTGTATGGACAACTCCGAGTTATTTTCTAGAGAATCAACTTGACTCAATCAATAGAAAATATCTCAAGGAGTTATTATCTCAATCTCTCAATTTGATTCACTCAAGCAAATATGATTCTCAAGTCTTAATCAAAGAGAGATAACTTGGATGGTACCAAAGACCAATATCCAAGTATCAATCAATTTAAATCAACAACCAATAAGGTCGGATATTCTAATTAATTGAACAACGCACAACCTGTATTATTTCAATTATATAAAAATATAATACGGAAAAGAAATAACACCGACACTAGAATTTTGTTAACGAGGAAACTGAAAATGCAGAAAAACCCCGGGACCTAGTCCAGATTAAACATACACTATATTAAGCCGCTACAGACACTAGCCTACTCCAAATTAACTTCGGTCTGGACTGTAGTTGAACCCCAATCAATCTCACACTGATCCAAGGTACAATTATGATCCTACGCCCCTGATCCCAGTAGGATACTACGCACTTAATTCCCTTAGCTGATCTCACCCACAACCAAGAGTTGCTACGACCCAAAGTCGAAGACTTTAATAAACAAATCTGTCTCACACAGAAAAGTCTAAAAGATAAATAAATCCGTCTCCCACGAATAAACCTATGAGTTTTGTTCTGTATTTTTATAAATCAAGGTGAACAGTAACCAAGTACTAAAACTAGACTTATATTCCCGAAGAATAACTCAGTTTTATCAATCACCTCACAATAGTCTTTATCGACGCAGCGAAAAAAGATATTGTGGAATCGCAAACGATGAGACGAAGATATTTGTGATTACTTTTATATCTTGCATATCGGAGATAGAAATCTCAAGCCAATTATTACATTTGTACTCGTACGATAGAAACAACAAGATCAGATCACACAACTATAAGAAAAGTAGTATCGCTCTGGCTTCACAATCCCAATGAAGTCTTTAAGTCATTAACCTGGTTTTAGAAGAATTAAACATAAGGTTAAAGGAGAATCGACTCTAGCTTAGCAAACTAGTATCACACAGAATGTGTGGGGATTAAGTTTCCCAATTTCTAGAGTTCTCCCTTATATAGTCTTTCAAATCAGGGTTTGTAATCAATGTTAGCCTAGTAAAAAAGCATTCAATATTCACCGTTAGGTGAAAACCTGATTGGATACAAGCTAATATCTCTCAACCGTTAGATCGAAAACTTGGCTTGCCATACACACATGTACTTGACGATTTTTTGGTTTGTGTAACCGTACCCAAACGTGTACAATAGCTGGTTCAATATTAGTCAACCAAATGGTTAGCCAAATGATAACTTTCATATCAACCATATTCTTCTTCACCATAATTAGTCCAAATGACTCAAATGAACTAGTTAGAGAGTTGTTCAATTGTTATGAGATCTCATCTACTACACAAGACACCATTGAAGCAAAAACGATGCGATTCACTCGAATCGATTCATGAACTATAAATCCACGGTTTGCAATAGCATTCCTTAGATAATTTAGATAAATATCGTTTTTAGACATAACCACTCAAGTTCGCGGACTGGGTTCGCGGACTCAAGTTAACCGGTTGGAGTTTACAAACTCCAGCATAAATTCTCGGGTTCGAGAACTTCCGTCAGTTCGCAGACTGAAACCGAGCTACATCTCCAACAGAAATTCTCGGGTTCGAGAACTACGCACGTTCGCGGACTGAGTTGACTGCTCAAGTTTCGGTTTCACTTGATCAACAAAGTTAGCAAACTTCGGTTCAAGTGCTAAGGACTTATACATATATGTGTTACCACAACAATGTTTATATCCCCCAGTGGTTATATTTTCTAAACTCTCATTTCAATCATTGAAACATTCTCAGAGGACGTCATTTAATTGTTATTCACAAACTATTTTTCGTCAGAGAGATTTCCAAAGTGATTGAAACATAACATGACTTTCGTCACTAGGTAAAGATGAACTTGGCTAAAGCGAAAGTTTTACCAACACATATTTCGAGTGATACGTTTTGATCTCTCTACCTTGGTAGCTATTACTATAAAGGCGGAATTCAGAATAATAATAGACGAGAAACTTAGAAAACACAGACACAAGTAGTGATACGAAGAAATATATCTTCTCTAGATTATGAACAAGAAAACGATTACAATTCTCCCTTTGTTACGCTCACAATCTTCTCTAAACAGTGGATTAACCTTAAACTGTTTGCTAAGCTTGCTTTTACAATAATCAATTGCCTCACAAACTTCTCTCTAGGTGTGCGTGTTAAACTTCCTTTTCTAGGGGTAAAACCACGCTATCTAGATTGTCTTAGCTATGATCTAAACATTTCTATTTATAGCTTTAGCGGTTTCCCAAACCTTATAGGAATCTATTTCCTTATCTAGGGATAATTCCCTTTCTAGGTATATTCCTTTTCTACGAAGTATTTCCTTATCTTGGCATACTTCCTTACTTTGGCTTAGTTTCACAAACCTCTTAGGAATATATTTCCTAACTAAGAGTATTGCCTAAAACAAAACCCTTTCCCAACTAAGAATTCTATTCAAATAAGGATTCCTTCCTAATATAGGATTCTTCCCTCAACTTAGCTTGAGGTTTATTAGTTCCCGCAGAGAGTAAAATACACATGTATCATGCGCCCCACTTCAAGTACTTGAAGTCATGTGAAAGTTAAATTTGGAGGTTAGGGAACCCAAGAGTTCCTTTCAAACTACTGAACCATCTCTCCTTGCTGGAAACTTGACCTCGACATCTAATTTGAAAAGCGTCCATATCTCTTCTTCTTGTCTTAGTCACTCTTCGTTCCATGATGCAATCTTATTTGAACGGTTCTTCTTCTTCTTCAAAAACACCAGATGGAGACGTAGTCTTTTTCTTCGGCTTCCACTTGGGTGTATGAGAATGAATACCTTCAGTCGATTCCTTAAGGGTAACTTGAACCGACTGTGTGTCTGTTTGTAGCTCATCCACCTTTTATTCCATAGTTTGTGGTTCGCTATGCTTAGGATCATCAGCTGACTTTCCCATCTTTTGGTTCCCTTGTTCTTTAAACGTCTTCTTGCTTCTCGAGTACCTTACCAAGCTTTTTGTAGAGAGATCTAGTGAAGACCATAACCCACGGGAATCTTCCCTAAAGGTAACGAACCTTGCTCTGATACCAACTTGATACATTTTGATCTCTGTACCTTGGTAGCTATTACTATAAAGGCGGAATTCAGAATAATAATAGACGAGAAACTTAGAAAACACAGACACAAGTAGTGATTCGAAGAAATATATCTTCTCTAGATTATGAACAATAAAACGATTACAATTTTCCCTTTGTTACGCTAACAATCTTCTCTAAATAGTGGATTAACCTTAAACTGTTAGCTAAGCTTGCTTTTGCAATAATCAATTTCCTCACAAACTTCTCTCTAGGTGTGCGTGTTAAACCTCCTTTTCTAGGGGTAAAACCACACTCTCTAGATTGTCTTAGCTATGATCTAAACATCTTTATTTATAGCTTAAGCGGTTTCCCAAACCTTATAGGAATCTATTTCCTTATCTAGGGATAATTCCCTTTCTAGGTATATTCCTTTTCTAGGAACTATTTTCTTATCTTGGCATACTTCCTTACTTTGGTTTAGTTTCCCAAACCTCTTAGGAATCTATTTCCTAACTAAGAGTATTGCCTAAAAAAAAACCCTTTCCCAACTAAGAATTCTATCCAAATAAGGATTCCTTCCTAATATAGGATTCTTCCATCAACTTAGCTTGAGGTTTATTGGTTCCCGCAGAGAGGAAGATACACATGTATCATCGAGAAATAGATAAGCGATATTTACTCAGCTCGAAATATCACATGTGTATATTCTTAGTCTATATAGTAATACGACTTTTGTCTCAAGATAGGAGATAGAGTAGATAGACTTTAGAGTGATAGATAAGTTTAAGTCTCCACATACCTTTTAGTCAATGAAGATCCACTGGTTCCTTGAGTAGTATTTCGTCTTGTATGATGATTTCCATGGAGTTCTTGAGCTCAACTACACTTTCTATCTTAGTCCGAGACCTTAGCTATAGTAGACTAGAAATCAAGAATTTATAGTTTTGATCACTAACATTGACAAACATGCTTGAGATAGCAACGCATGCGAGTTCGACCGAGCAGTGCTTTAACAGTAACTACTCTAATAATTTTTTGAAAAAAGATTCATTGAGTTTTGACAAAATTTCTTCCGTTTAAACTAGTAAACTTGTTAGTTGGAAAAGATCTAACCAAATCAGTAACTTAGATTCGGATTCACAACTATCAGATTCGGATATCGAAAAATACCAACAAATGATAATTGTCGATCTAAACGACTATATGATAAAATCTATCAAAGATAAACCGGATCTAAGTCAAATTCCAGTCGATCAAGATGTGTGCATGCACCACGAGATATAAGAACCAATAAGAATCTTCTTGTCTTTCAATCTTCAATTTCCTTCTTATGTACCTGCACACCACAAAATTGAATCTACTTATGATCGACCACACAAAGAACGGAGTCTGTTAATAATGAATGATCACAAGTTGTCTTTAGATCTAAAAATAGTTCTAAAGATCATGTCAATACTTTGATCTAGTTTGGGTGACCCTTATATCAGAAGAGAAGCCTGTCAAGAATAATCAAACTAGATGTAATCAAAGTTTCAACAACGTTAGTCAATCAAATCAATAATTGAAAACTAAAATAACAATGCAATTATCAAGTTTCCCACCAACGTTACTTGATAGACGCATTTATGTGTTTATTTTGATCCAAATTATGTATATCGTTAGTGCTCAATTTTGTACTTATTTTGGTATTTTATAATGTCTTTGTAGGTATTTTTGGAGAAATAAGCTTTTGCGGAAAAATTGGCTCGAAAAGTGGTATTTGGCCCCCCCCCCCAGGGAGAGAATTACTAAAGGCACTCAGAGGATGTGCTAAAGGCACCCCAAAAATGTGTTAAAGGCACCCAGAGGAGTTGATAAAGGCACCAAAGAAATTAACATTTCACCCTATGAATGGATAAGGGGTATCCAAATTAATAAGGGGCACCCCATTACTATCGCCACCCCTAGATGTTGGTTAAGGGGCAACCAACTTCAACATTTTGAATTTCAGAACTTGGCGGGAAGAATTGTGCAGTCACCGAAAAGATTAGGGTTGGACTATTGGAAGAGTTAGAGGAAGATTCAACGACTGAAATCAAATGGGTTTGCTCTACTAAGCAATACATGGCTGGTAATATTATTGGTTTCGATTAGAATTGGTTGTAATCATGGATTTGGAGAAATTATCATTCTCGGGTTTATTTTCCCCGGGAAAGTTCTGTTAGATAATTGGAGGAGTTTGGGCGAGACTCAATCATGGTTTTGGACTTTCACGGTCCTGTTACAGCTAAACAAGACTGGTACATCTTCCAAATTCGAAATAATATGGCTGAATCACCACATTGAAGCAAAACAAGGGAAGTGAATATTCACATGTATTTTCCGGTGGGTTTGTGTGTGATAATAGATTTTTGACTTAATACAAATAGTGTTGGCTACACTAATGGACTATGTACTCTACCAGAAGATGCGTACAGAGATGAATTACACTCGTGGTTGGCTGAAAAATAGATAAACAAGGAAAATATTCCCAAGAAATAAAAGAAGATTATTTGGAGTTATGACGAAGATTTTCTTGATCCTGCGGGTATATAAACGATGCTAGGATGTCTTGGAGAGGTCATGGAGAGTTAGGGGAGAAAATAGAGTGATAATCGAGAGTTGCAGAGCAATTCTCAGTTGCTGCCATTGAAGGAGAAGAACGACACCAGAGAGTTGTACTTCTTCGCAACAATATCTTTGAGACTTTTGAATTATAACAGTGACTTTGTAACGGCCATTGGTTGTTGCAAATTCCCGTTTTATGTTACTTCTCCTCTTTTTAACGATTGTAAATACTTTTTGAGCAATATAAAATCTTTTGAGAGTGTCTACCACATGAGGAGCTAAACATACTGGGTTGACGGAGGAAGTCGAATTTCATACATGGGTAAATTTATTTTATTCTTTTTATGACTTTTTCACTTGTTTTAAATTGATTTATAATTTGAATTAATTAGTTATTATTTTATTTGATGGGTCATACTTGCTTAAATGTTTTGATGTCCCATGCTTACGATTTATAACTAATATTTAGAGAATCTACTTTGGCAAAATCAAAGTCGATGTTATTTTATTTATTGAGCGATAATTGTTGAGAATAAATAGTTGAACCTTATGTTATGAATTCGGTGGAATGCTAGTCCCAGTCATATCTTCATCATGTGACCATATTTTGTATATATATTTTATTTACAAGCTTCTAACCCGGTGCATTCGCACCGGATTGAATTTCTTCCACACTAAAATATAAGATCCAAATTCTATTCTTATCATTATCACTATATTCGTTCGGCTACTGTCTTTTGGTCTCTTTATTGATTCACACATAAAAATTAGCTTCAAAAGGAAGTTACAGTTTTTTTTTTTTTTGAAGCAGGAAGTTGCATTCTGTTATGCCCAAGTTATTTAATGTATAATTTTAATATTTCTTATTTGTTCTTCTTCTTTTCCATTACCACTGCTTCACAACCTCAAAATTCTATAATGAAAGGCCTTATTTTCGGAAGCTGAGTAACTTGAAGCGTTGTTTCGGACAAAACGTAGATTATTTGTGATGATAACGTTTTTCTAATTGTTTCCTGCACGTATACTAAACTCAATTATATTACAAATTAATCACACCCAAAATACTAACTATAACCAATTATATTTATCTTAACGAACCCGAAAACCTCTTAAGGTTTGATGAACAACTCCATTAAAGGTCCTGATTTCCTCAAGGTATATGGTTCTTTTAGTATGTTGATTAACCTAAGCAGGTAGAGATTCTCCCTCCCCCAATGTTGGATGTGCACTGTAAATCCTTTCCGATCTTTTTTTAAAATTCCTACTAGAGCACTACCTATTATTCTCTTAGGTACATACCCATTAATCGGATGTAGTAACTTCTAACGGATTTATTCACCTACTAAATAAAGAGATAAATTCTGATCTTTTGGTTCACTGTAACACTTTTCGAATATTCTTCACCTCGTGTACCCCCGCGTGGTGTATCTTTCTTTCGTTTGTATGTCTCTGTTAGAAATTTCTTCTAACTGTCCAAGACTCCAAGTGCTTATTCTTTCTCTTGATATATAACATTAAAACATTAATCACTACTTTATTTTTGATGGAGTTGCAAATGCCCCGTCCATAATTATGCTGAATGTACGTAATTCTCAAAACCCAATGATGCCACTTGCAATTGATAGACAAAAATTTGTCGTGATTGTTGGTTTGTTTGTCCAGATTTGAGTCATTGATATTTTCTTTCAAAGAACTGTATTTTATGAATTGCGCGTCTAGCAACTGCATATGTTTAGAATTTGTGTTATCCCAAAAAATGGGATGTCCCTAAAGGTTGTGTACACAAATAAAATAATTGAAGTTTATCCAGCGCCGACTGATGGATGTTGACAGTTGTAAATGAGTAGATATATGTTGTCATGTTGAGAAAATTGGCTTCCCTAAAAACTTATATTAAAGGTATGAAAAGATGCGTAGTTTCCTTCCGAGTTTCTAAAGGAAGTATGTATATAGACGCGCAGGTTTAGATAGTTACGAGTCTATGAATATGCAGTAAAGCTTCAGAGACTTCACAATAAAAAATATTTTGCAATATTATTACAAACCATGCAGTTAATATTTTCATAAAGGTGATCTCTACTTTGGACCTAAGTCCATATAGCATATTCTTGAATGGATCAATCCAAGTTACCGAAGGGACTGACTAATGTTAAGAGCACACTCCTTTTTATCTGACATCTAATTTACATGCCTTTTAGTTTTCATTTTGCCACTTTCAAGTGACTTCAGTGTGCAACTTTTCCAATGCCAGCAAAATGATCGTCTAAGGGTGTGCAACTTTTACAATTCCAACAAAATAATCATCTAAGGAAAACGTGGACGTACCAAGTAGATTCTTGATCTGTTGATCTTCAAATCGGTATCATTTGTTGTCGATCTACTCAGTACTTGTTACAATATTATCGATGTTATTCCTGCGCGCGAGTATAATCTCTCGTTATCTTCGTGATGTATGTATGTATGTACGAAAAAAATATTTTGTATTCATGGAATTGCTTCACAACAATCACAAAAAATGGATTGTGGAGCCGCCCTTCTGAATATGCTCATGTTGAAAAGATGCGAAATTATTTGGAAAAATTATAACGCTTTAGGGTTAGTCAACCCTCTCCCCCTGGTCATATATAACTTTATAACAGTCGAAAACTCACCTTCGAAGAGTTGTATCTCTTCATAAAGCAGTTGTGACTCTTAGAAAAATCAACTTTGAAGAGATCTCACCTTCGAAGAGTTGCATCGCTTTGTAAAGCAGCTGTGACTCTTAGAAAAATCAACTTGAAGAGGTTCGTGTTTCTTAGACCACAAAGAGGCTATGATGACATGGAAATGGCGTGTAAACTAAAGATGATGTGTCTTCACCACAAATCAAAACAATTATGGTGATGCCATGTGGCTCTTTTGGGGTCTCTTATTATAAATAAAGATTTCTAGTATTTTCTATTATTTAAATCTGAAATCAATCTCATCAAGTCCGAGTGAAGGACAAGCTTTCTTACCACTATCTAAAACTTTTTGATCTCACAGAAGTCTTTAAACGAGCGGTCGTAAGAAATTTCTCATAATTATGGTATTTTCCTCTCCGGATAGACGGCTCCCCCAGAAACAACACAGATGAAGTTTTCCTGGCTCTTTGGATAGTTTGCAAGAAATGAAAACTCAAGTATTTATAGACCAAGGTTGTTTGGACAACAAGGAAATTCCAAAACTGAAAATATTCTCAAGATATGCAATAAGTACCTAATATAGGTTTTCATATTTCCAACTAATATCCAACCTGTAATTCTGAAATCTATCATTAGAAAATATCTAATATTAATTTGGCACTTAACTAATATAAATTTCCAAGAGCTATGTTTTGATTTGCTGGAAAATCAAAAACATATAATCGAAAATCTTAATTCAAAGATTCTCAATATTTCGGATCGGGATCACCTTGAGTATCAAGGAATATCTTTGGAAAATAAAATATAAGAGTTGTATTCATGTCTAAATTATGTCGACATCCAGAACTTTCCTATTTAGCAAACCCTAATTTCAAACTCACACAAAACCGTAAAGTACTATGTGAATATAAAGGATCGGTTTTGCTCTTGGGACCGGTTTTACCATAACTCTTAACATAGGTTAAGATCAGTTCTACCAAGTCTGAAAATATAGGTAGGGATCGGTTCTACCATGACTCCCAACAATCGCTAGGATCGATTATACCTAGTATCCCAATATATGTAAGGATTGATTCCACCAGGAATCTCAACAATAGTTAAGATCGGTTCTACCGTGTATCCCAAAATAGGTAACGCAAGTCATGATCAGTACTACCGCATATCCCAAACTAGGTAAAGATCGGTTCTACCATGGTTCTCAACATAAGTCAATATCGGTTCAACCAAAGATAGTACATAGGTTCAAATTGGTCATCCAATAGATCTTCAATAAAAACAGGACCAAAAAGCCTATTGATTTCCTTTTAATTACGAAATAAGTCTTGTATCTGTACTTTCTTTAAAAATATGTAATCAAAAATAGTTTCCTAGGATGAAATCATACTTATATCCAATACACAATCATGCAACAAGTTACATAGATTATGATGATGTCACTTTTACGAAGTTCAAAAGATAAACGTTATACTTCGTAATCAATTATTCCTCCTTGACACTTTGATCCATAATAAAATGAACAAATATAATACTAGAGTATTAAATATAACCTTGGCTGTTATGTTTTCAATTTTAAACGACTTGAAAGAAACGATAGGAATGGAAACAAGTCAAGTCGGTATCACTATACCTCAAGTGGAAGGATGATGTCTCTGTTGTAGTCGATACATCTTCACGATCTTCAGGTCTTCAAGGCAATACTTGTATGTCTCAACATTCTTAGACTTTCTAGTCTAACCTAAACGAAGTTGACTCTAGTATATTTGATCAAGCGACTCTAATTGAGTTTTGATACTAAAATATGACAACCAACCTTGACATACCAACGCTTGGTGGGTTGGACTGGACTGCTCTCAATAAGCCTAAGGAATTAGGTGGTCTAGGCTTTAGGAACTTAGAAAATTTCAATAAGTATTTGATCATGAAACTAGCTTGGAAAATTAGTTTTAAAGATGAGGAGTTACGGATTCAAATTCTAGAATCTAAATATTTTAAGAGTGATAGTTTTCTTCATCTGGATAAACTGAATGAGAATAGTTCTTGGATCTGGAAATACAACCTCGTTTGCACCTTTGTACATGTGCAACAACTCTGAATGCTCAATTTGCAACCTAAATGAAATAATATCTTTAATCACTTTCTCTATTTTGTTTGATCTTCACAGTTACTTACCTACTTCTTGTTGGGAATATATGTTTTAAAACATTATTGATTTTCAAAAATAAGTGTCTCATTTAAATGGTTTTAATGTGACAATTATTCTCTCTCTTTAAAGAATAAATTTATTTTGTGTTAATGTCAAAAAATATTTTTTGTTGAATGATTTGTGATGCTAATTAACATCTTAATAATATCTTTCATTGTGTAAAACTGTAACATCCCCGCTTCGAATTCTAGGTCGGCCGCCCTAAAATCCCAAGTGTGGCGTACTCATGGACCACTTTACACAGGCTATTGTATGGAGCACGATGATAACAATCCATAAATAAAATAATTTTATTTAATAGAACTGATAAAAGTTATAAGGTTTCATAAAATATTTAAAATGAAATTAATCCTCGACACACATGTCGGTTACCGAAGTAAATTAAGAATTTATTTAAAAGAATCAAAAGTCTGGTGTTAAAAGTAAACAATAAAACATTTAGCTAATTAGACACCTTGCAATAATAACGAAGTAGCTTACGGAACAGGGATGCAATCTACAAATTAGGTTGCTTCACGGTCACGATCACGGTCTCCTGAAAAAAAAAATAGCAAGTTAGGTCAGACCCCAACTAATAGTAGGCTCTCATACCCTTATAACATTTATAGACGATGTCACAAATCAAAAGTAGTTCATAAAAAATCTGTAGAGGTAAAAAGAACATTTTATAAGGATAATATTTTTATTATTATTTTCTAAGTTTCTTGATTACAATCTCAACCAAAAAAAAAAGGAAGATGGGCTATCATGAAATTGACTCAAAATTAGCCAAAAACGTGGTTGCTTAAAAGATAAAAACATGTCTTTAAATTATCAATCCCAAAATCCGTTTTTAACTACCGACCACCCCCTATAATCCTTTATTCAAACCCAAAGACATACGTGACAGCCCCTGAGTAGTCCAAATAATTCTCATACCGTGCGCCGGGGAAATTAAATGTTGTCGATCCCAATGCAAGATAATAGAACCATACCTTTTAAGCGACCCCTTGGTCATCGCCTATACCTATGGGAGTCGAGCCAACTATGGGCGACAGTCAACACAATTGAGATTTAACATCACATACAACATCTGCTACTAACTCGGGACATACACCCACCTAGGACCTCAACTACTGGCAGGGAAGAAAAATCAACCACAAAACGTTGCACCTACCTAGTAGTACTAACTGCATACATCTAGACCTAATAGGAAAAATCAACAGCAAAAGGGAAGTACTGTATACTTCTTCACCTGGTAGTATTAACTGAAATATGCTCCTAGAAATATCAACAGAAACTCACGCACGGAAAAAAAAAATAGTCTAACATCTATTGCCTACAGTGAGTACATACCAAATGTCTCCTTAAAAAAAAAACGCCTAACCACTGGTTTGCTATTTCTCTCCACTTTTAATGATCTGGCACCAAACAGAGCATATAATTTAACTATAATAAAGAAAAGGGGAGTTTTGGTGTGTAACCAAAAATTTCAATCTACCATGAAATTCCTCAGCTACCCTTCCGTGTTTTAAATTCTGACCAAAACTGATGTAAATAATTATAAACCTAGGGGTAAAAATGACTAATGCAAGTTTTCACAGATATTAGACTTCATATCGTGTCTCCAAGACTCCAACTCAACTGAAGCTCGAAGGAGAAAACCACTGTGGAGACGGAGAAATTCACCACCACCCTCTTCTTCGTCTTCCTCTCTTTTCGTTTCTTCTACCCTGTAAACCTACGTTTAGTGTAACCCTAAATACCAAATTAGGTAAACTTTCTTCTCCTTTCTTTTCCTTTCTTCTCACAATTAAACCTTCAATTTTAGTTTTGTAACTTCGATTACAGCTTCAATTTTATTATCTTCCCAATTTCGATTTTAAGTCCACATAGAAACATAATTTCAGTTTAAGTTAGTAACAAATTTCACTTCCAACTTTTTAATTTGATTTTGCAGATAGGTTATTTAGTTAAATTATAACTTTTTGATGTGTTTTTGTAGATGGATCAGCGTCGTAGGCCAAGACTTGGTGTTTTCAATTGAGTTTCTAACCTCCAACCCTAAATACCAAATTTCGGTAAAAAATTCTTCTCCTTTGTTCTCAAAATTAAACCTTCAATCTTAGTTTTCTAATAATAACTAAGTGACTTCGGTTATAAATTCAATGTTATTATCTTCCCCATTTCGATTTTAAATTCACATACAGATAGAATTTCAGTTTTAGTAAGCAACAAACCTAAAACATCAATTTCTATTTTGTTAACGCATTTGATTAATTTGTAGATGGATCAATGTAGAAGCCCAAGACTATTGGAGCTAGCTCGAATTCGAGAGCAAACCGAGAGTGATGCGGACCAAAAAAAGCTTTTGCGGAATGCTCAGTATAAAGCGAAACAAGAGAAAATGACATTCGATGAAAGACAAGCATTGAAGGAAAGATGTCGTTTCGCTTATCGCAGCCAGTACAAGTTGTAAGCTTCCTAATTCTATAATGCATCCCAAATTTGGTTAATTTGAAGTCAGGATACATATGAGGCCATAATTTGGTTAATTTGAGGGTAAAAACACACTTGCTGTTTCTCCTTCCTTCAAGGTTACAATTTCAGTAACATAGAATAAAATGAGTATACATGTGACAATGGGCAAGTTGGTATTAATGCAACAGAAACATCAATTTCTATTTTGTTAACGCATTTGATTGATTTGTAGATGGATCAATGTAGAAGCCCAAGACTATTGGAGCTAGCTCGAATTCGAGAGCAAACCATGCTTCCTAATTCTAAAGCGAAACAAGAGAAAATGCATCGATGAAAGACAAGCAAATTTGGTTAATTTGAAGTCAGGTTTTATCGCAGCCAGTACAAGTTGTAAGCTTCCTAATTCTATAATGCATCCCAAATTTGGTTAATTTGAAGTCAGGATACATATGAGGCCATAATTTGGTTAATTTGACCCAATCAAGGGGTAAAAACACACTTGCTGTTTCTCCTTCCTTCAAGGTTACAATTTCAGTAACATAGAATAAAATGAGTATACATGTGACAATGGGCAGGTTGGTATTAATGCAACAGAAGCAATAGAGTAAAAGCATGTTGCAGCAAACAATTTACAGGCTTTAGGTAACAAAAGTTTAGGCCATGTTCAGGTTTTAAGTTGAACAGTAAGAGAGAGGGTGTGTGGGAGATTAACCTTTTGTGTGCCGAGGCAGATGTCTTTAGGGTTTCTTCAACTGTTCACATTTGTTTTGGATTCCATTCTTCCAAGATTAGATAACGGGCAATTCTTATGAATCAGTGATGACGTTAATAACGGGCATTCGTTGGTTGGATTTTGGAGTTTTTATTTAGGCTTTCAATATAAATTCACATGCACGACCTAAGTATATTTGATATACCAAACGAATCAATTGTAAATTTCCTGACCTCAGCATGCTCAGTGTTTTAGGAATTACTTAGTGTAAACCAGTTCATTAGAAGGGATTGGTTTGGAGTGAATGTTCATTACATCCGAAATGCACTAGGGGAAGGAAGCTAATGAAGCTTAGTCGTGTAAATAGACAACATAAATCTGAGCATTGATTCAACCACACATAACTTAGGTTGATGTTTTACTGGAGCTAGAAAGAGCGGATAGATTAACTAATTTCTCCATTCCCGCATTTTGATTTCCATTTAAGGATTGCTGATGTTTGTTTGGAGCCTACTAAAATCAACTCATTTATTAATAGCGTCACTGCTATTCCACATGAGAAATCAGATGAATCCCTAAAAGGGTTTGCCAAGGAATATGATAAGGTGGGATTCTGAGTATTCTTTTCCTAATTCTATTTCATTGTTTCTGCAAATAACTCACAACACTTCATTTTTCATGTAGCAGCAGGGACATTTTCAGCATTGGGTTGATCTCTTTAATCATTTTGATTAGTTCTTTAAGAAGCACATAAAGTTGAGTAAGGATTTGCATGTTGAATATGATTCTATGGCGGTGGATTTTCCCTTCCAAAGAGGATATGTTCTCAGCATTCTCCGTGTTATAACGATTATTTTGGCGAATTGCATGAAGGAGCATTCTGTACTTATTTTAAGGTAGTTCAACCTGACCTGGTGTTGTTTTCTTTTAAATACGTGATTAAATTGAATATTCAATGGAACAACCTTAATCTCCTTCCCTGACTATTTTTGTTGCCATTCGTAATGCAGCAGTATCTTTCGTATATGATTGCATCTACTGATGCAGGCATTGTTGAGATAAATATGCGGACTTTGGTTTAGTTGCACTCTTGAAGAAAACCATGGGGAAGTGCTCTATAGGAGATGCATCAATAGGTTCAAAGCTGTTTACTTTTTCACTAGGTTGGGGGAGCGTGGATGAAGGCCTGGGACCGAGGCATTCTCATGTTCCGTAGAGCAGGGTGGAGATGTAGTATCCTATCATATTCAGTAAGTTGTTCATCAAAAGAGCCCACAACAACAAACAGATGACTGGATGGTTCCAAGTCATTCATTTCATCATTTGCCCAACATACACATCCACGATGAAAGATTCTCGAGATAATGTTAGCTATCAGTGTTGTAGAGGCTATGTGAATCAAATTTATCATGTGAAGTTATGATTTTGGCTGCGACTTAGGTTCCAGAATGGATGCATTGAAATAGGAAATACAGGATTGCCTAAATGTAATATATGCAAGAACATTATGGCAATGAAAAGTCTGTTTTGAAGGTTTCAATATTTATCATATCCGTTTTTTTTTTTTTAGGGAAAGATGCATGCGACCTGATCTAAGCTCCGCCCTTTAACTCTTTGTTTCGGAAGTAGGAACTTAAATATGGTTTGTATGGTGCCAGCCTTGGCCCTACAAACAACAGCAGTCTGACCCAGGCCTTGGCCCTGCAAACAACAGCAGTGCCACTCAGGCATAAGGGGTGTGATTTTCCTTACGTTTTCTTATAACAACAAAAGCTTAACAAAGTTGTGAGGTTTTAGTATTAGTGTGTACCATGGGGTGTTGCATGGGGTGTTTTTGACTGACGTTTCGAGCGGCACACGCATCGCGCATGCGACTTTACTAGTAACCTCTATAATTCTAACTTAGGTTCCTAAAATACATCTTATTGTCTACAATTGCTCATCCCACCTATTTTGTAACCATAAGAGCATCTCCAACAGAAGGTGGAAAAAATCCTACGTGGAGTTTTTATTTAGTCTTTTTATTTATGGAGTCTATACATAGAGTAAATATAGGACCTCATATCTAAAAAACCATCTCCAACAGTGAGAAATTTAACCTGGCAAGATTGGGGTATACCCCTAAGACAAAATAGGGTCATTATGAAGTAAAAGAAGCCACCCCTTAGCAGTATATTTTTCTAAATGGCTAATATACCCTTGTTTAATTAACACTAAAAAATCTGATTAGCTTAATTAATTGAGTTTAGATTGATTAATTGAGTGGATTAAAACTTATGAAATGAAATTTTGTTTTTGATTGAACTTATTTGGGAAAAATTTTGAGGAAAAAAAAATTGCTTTGAGAAAATCTTTTGCAACGAAAATGAAAGCACACAACCCAAACACTTCTAAAAAGGGGATTGCAAAGGTGTTGTATGAAATCATACTCAAAATTAGATCAAAAATCAACACTTTCAGTTCTGAAAGTATAAAAAGTCGACAAGGTCGACGAATGAAGATCATGCCGCTAAAGTTTGGCCAGCATGATCTTCATTCGTCGACCTTGCCGACTTTTTTTTGGCCGGCATGATCTTCATGTGTTGACCTTGACGACTTTATTTTTTTGACACACAGGAGACGACAGAAAAAATTTATTAGCCGACAAGGTCTTAAAATTACTTCCCCAACCCATGGTGTTTTTGAAACCCAAATATTCTCCATTCCCTTTCAAATTCTAAACTCTCCCCACTCTATATCAAATTCTCTTCACCTCACTTTGAAACGAATTTTTTTTTATAGGAAGTGATGAAGATCATCTTTGAAAGTGATGATGACCATGCGGGAATTGATTCTCGAGCATCGGGTATCATGTTAGAGCATATGGTCTTCATCAATTAAAGGCATGGTTTTCATCACTTCCTTTTGAATTTTTAAGTTTTTTAAAAAGCTTGGTAAGGCATGGTGGGTTGATGAAAACCATCTTGCGGTATTTTTTCGACATAGTTTTCATATTTATTTCCTATGCAGAAAAACATATACGGCATGGTCTTCATATCAACCGACCATGCCGTACCAAGCTTTTAAAACCGAAAAAATTCAAAAAGGAAGTGATGAATACCATCTTTTTAATTGATGAAGACCATATTCGGAACACTCAGATCGGCATGCCCGATAATTTCCTATCAATGTAGGTAGTCAAGTGAAAAAAAATCAACATTCGGATACTTTTCATTACGTTAGGCATAGGTATTTAAGCAAAATACTATCCGAATGTGATCTGCAGACGCGTGAAAAAGCTATTACCATGCCGGTACTGTTCAAAACCGAAAAAAATCAACATTGGAAGATCAAAACCAGGGGAAAAAATCGTAACGAGAGAGCTACGCCCTCGAACCCCCGGGTAATGGCAAACAATTTATGAACATTTCCAACAATTGCCACCATGAGTTTTTGGTTGAATACCATGCCCGCACCAAGCTTTTTTCAGCTGCAACAATGGTGGATTCAAAGAAAAAAATCAATTTTTCAACCTCTTATTATCGGTAATTCTCTTATCACAATCATCTTCCCATTTTCAAAAAAGAAATTCCTCTCAAATATTTTTTCCCTCCTTCTACTCTCACCCAAACACAAATAAAAATACACACTAATTTATCCCCCAAATACTTAACATTTTACTAATTATACTTAATCACTAATCCTAATTAGTGGGGCTAGATTAGAATTAAAAAAAAAAATTACATAGGGGGTCACCGATTGCTATTGGGACACCTATTTTGTCCCGTAGCTATATCCCCCAATTAATTCCCATATCCCCCAATTAATTCTTTAAAAATACCTATAGGTTGTTGAAAATACTGCAATAGGTTGTTCGAAAAATGAATCCGCCCAAGAAGGTTTTTAAAAAATACTCCTTAAAATTTTGTTTACTACCAGGAAAGGTTTTTAAAAAATCCTTCCGGTGTGTATCGTGTTAGCAAGGTCTTCATAAAATACCCTTAAAATTTGCTTAAAAATTTGATCTTATGGCTATTATGAAAAGTCGTCAAGATATGCATGTTACGACCTTGCTTACCAGATATTGACGTAGCAGGTCTTCAAAAAATACCGTCATTACTGTTGAATTTTTTTACAAAGGGGCTATGGTCATTATGAAAAGCTCGGCAAGATATGCATGTTACGACCTTTAGGCCAAAAATAGTAAATCATAATTTTCGATTTCTAACCTAATATAACAATCAAATCACACAACACCGTGATGAGTTTGAGTTTAAACATCATTTATAGTCTTCTTTTCGCTTGTAGAGTCAACGATTTTTTTGGAAAATCAAAGTTCAAGATTTTCGTTTGATGTAAGAAATGGAAGAAGATGAAGGGGAAGAGCAGAGAGATTAGGGAAGATTAAGAGTTTTTTAATTTTTAATTTTAGGGTTTAATTTTAAGTTAATTAGTTCAAGGGTATTGAAGTAAAATCACTCTATTTTGTCTTATTGGGTATACCCCAATTAATCTGGGTATACCCCAATCTCGCCAGGAAATTTAACTCTTATAATTAAAATAAAAATGGTTAAAAACATGACGTGGAGGTGCAACCGGAGGTATAGATAACACTTTCTTGAACACCTTCATATTTAGTAATTGATCCCTCCTAACTTGTAGCACCCTACTGTTGGAGATGGATTTATGCCAAACGGGGGTGTAAAATCCTATGTGTCACTAAAAATAAATAGATCCACCCTCTCTTGGAGATACTCTAAGAAATTCAAATGGATCCAAATCATCTCTTGCTAGTTAAGTCATTCACACATGAGCCTAACAAAACAAATCTCCATCTAGCCAAAAGGCAATACTCAACCTGGGAATCATCTGTATACACTTGCGTACGTGTCGCAAGAATTAACTATTAGAACAACTACTTGATCCATCTAGCCACCTCATAGCTATTTAATATTAAGTTTAAAAATTCATAAACAAAGATCTAAAACAAGTCATGTTTCAGCTACTTGTAATGTTGTATCAGCTCAAAATGACCATGCTAGCAGAGAAGTACAAACTAATATAATGTTAAAACAGAAAGATAGAGAAAAATGGATTCAAGAAGGTGCAGCTAATACTCAATTTTTCCAAACTAAGATGAAGATAAGGCAAGTAGCAAACTTGATTAGTGAACTTGAAGATAATAGTGGCAATATTATTTCAGATCCTTCCCTTATAACTGATACACTAGTTCATCACTTCAAACAGAAATTTGAATTTCAGGAGGTTGATATTTCAGGAAAATTGTTAGATGTCATTCCTACACTAATAAATAATTCAGATCAAGAGATGTTGGATGCATTGCCAAGCCATGAAGAAATAAAGAATATTGTTTTTCAGATGGATCCAGAAAGTTCTCCAGGTCCTGATAGTTTTCAGGTATTTTTCATAAAACCTGTTGGTCAATTATAAGTTCTGACTTGATAGAAGCCATTCAGTACTGTTGGAGGAGGAAATATATTCCTAGAGGTCTTAATTCAAATTTCCTTGTTCTTCTTCCAAAATGTCAAGGAGCAAAAAAAGCAAACCAATTTAGACCAATTGGATTAAGCAACTTCTTATTCAAGATTTTTACCAAAATCATTACTGTAAGGATGAATAATATTATGGAAAATTTAATATCACCTCAACAAGCAGCTTACATTAAAGGGAGAAGCATTCAATACCAAATTCTGCTAGCCTCAGAGATGGTAAATGAAATGAAAAAGAAAAGGAGAGGTGGTAATGTAGCTTTTAAACTTGATATTTCTCAAGCCTATGATTCAGTAAGATGGAAATTTCTTTTTCAAGTATTACAAAAGTATGGCTTCTCTTCTTCATGGTGTGATTGGCTTCTCACTCTATTTGAATCGGCGAAAGTGTCAGTAATGGTTAATGGTGGGCCTTGTGGTTTTTTTCCAATGAATAGAGGTTTGAAGCAGGGTGATCCATTATCTCCTCTTCTTTTTGTTCTAATGGAAGATGTTCTTAGCAGGAATATATCTCATTTGGTGGCTCAGGGTAAAATTCTTCCAATGGTGATTAAGAATGGTATTCATCCAACCCATCTTTTTTTTGCAGATGATGTCTTTATTTTTTGCAATGGTGCTAAGAAATCCCTGAATAGCTTATTTACATTACTTGATGAGTACCAAGCCAGTTCAGGTCAATTAATCAACAAAGAAAAAAGTAAGTGCTTCATTGATGGAGTGTCCTCTACTAGAAAGATGCAAATATGTCAGTTGGTTAATATGGAGTTATATATCTAAATTCCCTAATAAATATTTAGGAGTAATTTTATCTCCTGGTAGGGTAACTTCAGCTATGGTGTGGCCTGTTGTGGAAATGATTCAGCATAGATTAGCTAAGTGGAAAGATAAAATTCTATCATTTGCAGATAGGCTTGTTTTAGTCAAATCAGTCTTGTGTAGCATTCCATTATATACTATGACTGTTTATAGATGGCGTGCTTCAGTCATTAAAGTTTGTGAAAAGCTTATTAGGAACTTCCTTTGGTCTGGTAACAGTGAAGTGAGGAAATATAAAACATTATCATGGAAAAAAGTATGTACTCCCTATGAAGAAGGTGGGTTAGGTGTTAGAAGGCTAGAAACTATTAATAAGGCATTTCTTATGAAGATAATGTGGAAAATGATGCACTCTCAAGATGAATGGGCTCTTTTCTTCACTGCAAAATTCAAAGATAAACATGGTCATGGTTTGAACATTGAAACCTTCATGGTTTATTCAGATGAAATGGGCTTAGTCATTCTAAAGATAATATTATTATTGTCATGAATGGTGGAGTCAGAATCGTAAAATGGACTGGAAGCAAAAATGGTGAATTCACTCAGCTCAAAGAGTGGACAAAATAATATTTAAGCGCGAGAAAGTGGTATGGCCTTCTTTTATTTGGAAATCTTTTTGCATCCTCTATCTCTTGCAACATCCGGAAGTCGCAGACAAGGTGTTTATGTTGATGATGAAACAATGAGGAATGAAGGGTATGAAATGCCTTCTAGATCTTTGTGTGTGTGTTTGAACGAGCGGAAAATATGCAACATACTGTGTGGGAATGTGTATTCGGTGCCCAAATTTGGAATTGGCTATGCTCGGTTTTTGTCTTTCCAAGGCCTTCTTCTTTTTGAGATATCTATCAAGAAGCAACAGCTCATAGTCCTCTCATAAAGGAAGTTTGGCTTCTTTATGACTTGCTCTGTAATTCCCTACTTTTTGTTGTCTTTTCCTTTAGCTCCCTGTAATACTTTGGTTATTCAATTTAATAAAAATATGTGATTAAGCAAAAAAAAAAAAAGCGACGACGGCACATAATAATTGGCAATCGCTGAAGCTTAACCGAAATGCACCACCATTTGTGCTTGGCCTTGGTGGTCGGTTTTAACTCGTGCACGTGATGGGACATGTGATATGGTTTGCAGCCATCCCCGGGCCGATGTAAAGATGTGCCAGATGCAAAGACGAGGCACGGTTAGAGAGAAGAAAAAGAAAAGAATATCCGCGTCGGTGTAGTGGGTCCACCATAACTCCAATTAATGATGGATGATTTTGGCAGGTAATCTACTACTACCTAAACCCACTTAATCCAGTGACAGCTCTAGTCGTTTCAGTTTTGTTAAATGTTGTTATCACTTGTCGAAGGTTTCGATTCACACAACAAAACAAACAAGAACTTTGTTGCTGGGGAAGCTCACATTTTGGACTGAGTGGCACATCAAAATTTGAAAATGAAGATTTGATAGTTAGGACGATATGGTTTACCAACCAAGATCAAGTTTTAACTATGAGCATTCTCTTGCGTTCACATCAAATCGTATAATGAAGGACTGAAGGCATGAATTCGTGGAAAATGATAAATTGACCGACAGATTCTCCCGCATGTAATCCCGCAAGAGATATAAGAAAGGACCCATTTTAACCTTTCCCCATCCAAAATGTTGAGAAGAGCGGACCAGATTGCATTGTTCCCCTATCGGGATGTTACGCGGGAGATTTAATCGGTGAGTCTTGAGAATGCCACATGACAAAAGGGTAGGTTTCGTATGCCACGTGGCAAAAGGTAATTATTTTCATATGCAACCCGGCCCCATGGTAAAATAAGTGTTATATATTCCGGGAGAGATCTTATTCTTCTTCTAAATACTCATCAACAGAAACTGCAAAGAGATGGTTAACTTAGTTGAAGCACAGAAACCATTGCTGCGTGGTTTAATGAAGTTAGCTGGTTTAGCACCACACACAGTAAAGATTGAGCAAAACACAGTAATGAACTTTTGGGTTCCATCCGAAACCCTCAAAGAAAACAAGAAGCCAAACAACAAACCAATCGTGGTTCTGATTCATGGTTTTGCTGCAGAAGGTATTGTAACATGGCAGTTTCAAGTGGGTGCACTGACTAAAAAGTACAGGGTATACGTTCCTGACCTCCTTTTCTTCGGCGGCTCAACAACCGACAGTGCAGATCGATCACCGTCTTTTCAAGCTGACTGTTTAGTTACAGGTCTGAGGAAACTAGGTGTTGAGAAGTGTACTATTGTTGGTTTTAGTTATGGTGGAATGGTTGCTTTTAAGATGGCTGAGAGATATCCTGACCTTATTCAAGCTATGGTCATTTCGGGTTCAGTTCTAGCAATGACTGATTCACTCGGCGATGACTGTTTAAATAGGCTTGGATTTTCTTCTTCGTCAGAGCTGCTCTTGCCTGATTCTGTTAAGGGACTTAAAGCTCTTCTTTCTGTTGCTGTTCATAGGAAACTTTGGTTCCCTGATCGTCTTCACCGTGACTTCTTAGAGGTTCGCTAGCTAATTCTCGAAAAACTATGTAAATGAAACACTGAATGCATGATCGTCCTACCATTTGTGTTGTAGCTCGGCAAAATCGGTATCTTACATGCAACCTCATGCCTATATTGTGCCTAAGCACATTTTTTTGTTGGTCTCACAGGTAATGTTCACGAATAGGAAGGAAAGAGCAGAACTTCTTCAAGGTTTGGTAATCAGCAACAAAGATATTACCATTCCGAATTTCACACAGGTAAAAAATACTTTCAAAAATGGTAGTCAAACTCAAAATTTTCGGAAAAAAAATTGAATTGACTTTTTTTTTTCTTACAGAGGATACACCTACTTTGGGGAGAGGAAGATCAAATATTCAACGTAGACCTTGCTTTAAACATGAAATGGTGAGTGGATCTTTGCCTAGATAGACTTTAATTGATGCTAAATTAAACGGAGGGAGTAAGATTTAGCGAAGCTGGTGGTGCTTATGGTTACTTACTCAGACTAATTGTCTAATTCTACTCCTATTATAGGCAACTGGGAGATAAAACAACTTTACAAGGTATACAGAAAGCAGGTCACCTGGTTCATCTCGAACGACCATGCGTCTTTAACAAATGCCTTAAAGAATTTCTGGCATCTCTGCACGCAGTTGCAGAAGACCGAAAGCAGCAATGAGTTACAGATCTATATTCTCTGTCAACCTCATCAACTACACATTCTATTCCGCAGTAGCAACCACCGTATCAACAACATGTTAGTTGATGAAAGTTCTACAAAATATGTGTTCAGTGCCGGTTACTTCGACGCAAATTGATCGGTTGTGTTCTATTATTAATATTATGAATAAGAACTCTACAATTGAAGTACTAGTTTGTGCTCCCTTCTTCTCTTATTTGTTTCTCTTCATGTGTTCTTGTAGAACCTTTTGATAAAATTTAAACCTTGCAAATTCAAAAAAGAGGTGGTTTCTGAGGTAATTGCATCATTTACTAGTATGATCATACAAGAAGGTTTATAGTACTTGACATCAACAAGAGATTAAAAGATTTAAGGTTCATTTATAGTTATTATACATATTTGTATCATTACATAAATTCATAGATATGTATAATGCCGTGGCCACCGTTACATATTGTAGTAGTAAATAGGTTTAAGCTGGTGTAGGAGATGCACCTTTCTTAGGGGGAATTGGGGATGCTGGTGGCTTAGGAATGTAGGGCATAAGAGGAGTACCGTGCTGAATTGGTGCTGATTTTATGGCGGCTTTTGAAGTCGGTACAGGATCAATAGGAGAGTAGTCCTCTAGGTTTACATTTTCGCTAGTTGCACTGTTGCTCTTACCATTGCTTGGACTATAAATCTTCTCCTGCGAAGAAACGAAAATGAACAAGAATGATTTTAGCAAGTTAGCCTGCTTCAATTTTTGATCCCCATAGCTAGCATAAGTTGCATTAGGAAAGATTAGACTTGTTACTTACCAGAACTTTTCTGTTATGTGTCATCATTGCTATGCTGCTGCTGCCCTTGTGGCCGAGGAGAACAATTCCTGCTCAGAAGTTGTATACTACTATGAATTTTTGAACATTCAAGCAATTGACATAAGACGCAACCAAATTTAAGAACTTGGTCTTTTACTTTTTAGAAAAGTGCTTGAGGTTACTAGGAACCTGAAAAACTGTTTCAGATTTTCAATCAGATATTAGCATAAACAATCAACTCAAACCGCATGGAGACACATTGCCAATTTCTCACACGCCATATCCCGAATATTGCAACCCAGCTATACTAATTAAACCGATTCAATCTCCAAATTGGCAACCACATACTACAAGAGTTCAAGTGAAGGGATAGTTTGACCGGCTTCCTAGAACCAATTCTCTGGAAATGAAGGGATGGGTATTCTAAATCATGCAAGGTAATAAGGGATGAGCTAAACTAGCTGCGCGTTTAATCGGCATTTGTGTGTCTAGATGTGGGATAAACAAAGCATAAATGCCATTGCGGATTAGCAAAAAACAAGAAATTTCACAAAATATAAAATGAATGTAAGAGCCGGTAAGAAGAAGAATACAACTTACCAGGAAGTGATAAGCAATGACTACTATTAATATTAGCGATTGCGATGAACATGAAAAGAACCCATCTGAGCCGAGAAATCCTTTTCATCATCATTCAACTAGTAATCTAAATCAAACCCAAGCTGAATAATTTAAACAAGACCAGCTAGAGTAAGGAAATATGTCTAATAAATGTATCTCATGATCACCACCATCATCATCACCCCTTTTAAAGTACTCAACCCATGAAAACCAGTTCAAAAACAACCAAACCAAACAAGTCTTCTTCCACTGCGTCACTATAAAACTTCAAAAAGTCGGCCAGAAAATCCGTGAAGAAGCAAGAATAAGATAATAAAAACAAGTGTATCTTCTGTTTCTTAACGACCTATGTCTGAGTATTTTAAAGAAAAGTTGAACAAGAATGAAGGAGACTAGAAGAAGAAGACTATTGCCATTATCTTGTCATGATCATCTTATCTGGTTTGTGTTCCCTTTTGGGTTTCTTCTTTATTACTACGTTTCATTAATGGCATTGGAGTATGCAGCTGCAGAGAGAATTGAATGCTGGGTGTGGTGGAAAAAAGAGCCTACTGATTCAGAAAAAAAAAAAAAAAAACTTGAAGGCAGATAGCCACGTCTATGAGTTGTCTCGGTTGCCTCCATCTTTTTCTTGTCCTGTTTTCAAGATTCAATTTCATGATGTTGAACACTGAGACACACAACTAGTGTATATATTAATTAAACTACTGCTACAAAATCTTTGAATGTGGGATTCTTGCATTAAGGTGATGGCACTTTAGTAATCAGTTGATAGTGACGAAACTATGTATGGGCTATGGCTCGTTGCTCATACATTTGAGCAAAAAAAGTTTTGCTAGTGCGGTTACTAGTATTCCCAGTTCTTCCCTTATTTGATTGGTTGGTTGCGTTCTTCTAGAAAGAAAAACAAAATTGCATAAAAAGAATTCCGTTGCCGGGACTTGAACCCGGGTCTCTCGGGTGAGAGCCGAGTATCCTGACCACCTAGACTACAACGGATCGATGTCAAAGATATTGAAACAATTTTGTTACCATATCATGTTGTCTCAAATGTTATCTTAGAAATCGCGTACGTCTCCTCCGTTGTCATTCGGCTCAAAGCCTCAAACGACTAATTCACTTACATCAAGAGCAAGTAAGCTTAAAACAGAACAATGGATGCAATTAGACGAAGTCCAGGTAGATGATGCATTTAGCTTATGTGTTTGGTTACCTTTTTTTCTTTTAAATACGAAAAGCAAAACAGAAACATGGTTGTTAACTCCCAACAGGAGTATAGTTTTTACTAATCATAGCAAGATTAAAAGCATGAAAATTCTGGATAAGATGAATATCCTTAAGATTTAACAAAGCAAAAAAGGTACGAGGAGAGGTGTCCTCGTAGTTTCCTTGGTAACTATCACGATAACTAGAGAATAGTGGACATATCTTTGGATTCTATTTATACGTTTGTGTGTTGCATTTTATTGGCCCACTTGAACGCTAGGTGTGATCGTCCTGTTGATTCATTTATTCCATATTATTTTGATTTCCATCTTCTCCAAAAGTATTTCCTAAAAAATCCGCAGCAATTAGAGCAGTGTAATAAAGCAGGGTCTTTCGGTTTTATATAGTATACATCGTAACGGTAACCCCAAAGAACCCTCTGATATTACTCTGCACATGCATAATTGTCTAAAGCGTATCTTCCATCAGATAATGCATATTGTTAAGAATATGTGCGAGAATATAATGAATTTTGTTATAGTCATAGAGGTATTATTTTATGTCTTTAACATTTGTTGAGGATTTATATCAGTTTTCCTAAAAATGTGATCACATTTGGCCTTCTAGATGAACCTATAAGTAGTTGCATAAGTTTCCTTACTAGAGCTTCTGTTAGAAGCAGTAGCAACCCAAGAATTCAACCAATCAGTGAAGTTTATATTATTCTCAAAGATTTAATAGTTTTTCCCAAAGAAAATTTGCCAGGCAGATCTAGAGAAGGGACAAACCATAAAGAGGTGGGACATAGTTTCCTCCCACTATTGCAAGTAATGCACAAAGGTGCAATGTAGTGAAGGATAATAGTATGTTTTGCATTTGTGGACGTCATCACATGCACACACTTCCAGGGAAAAACAGTAATAGCTGGAGAGGCATCTAGTTTCCAGATTTTTCTTCAATCAGTTATATTTGTTTCATTGTTGTACCTCTGACCCATTTTTGCCTTGTACAGGTGTTGAAGGTGGTTTTTAGCTAGGGTTAAAATCGTAAAATACTAAACCCTAGCAGACAGTGACGTCACAACATTTAAGTGATAAAGCATTTACTAAGCGCATTTATTGAAAAGTCTTTAATGTGTCTCTAAATAATTACCGAGGTATCTTTTTCAAATTAGGGTTACGACAAGCCAAACCCTAATTCCCTCTGTGCCAATGGCAAATCATGCTAGCCACACCAACCATGCTAGCCGCACCTCTGTGCTAATGGCAAATCATGCCAGCCACACCAACCGCGCCAAAGCATGCCAACCATGCTAGCCGCACCTCTGTGCCAATGGAAAATCATGCCAGCCACACCAACCGCGCCAAGGCATGCCAACCATGCTAGCCACACGTCTGTTCCAATGGCAAATCATGCCAGCCACACCAACCGTGCCAAGGCATGCCAACCATGCTAGACGCACCTCTGTGCCAATGGCAAATCATGCTAGACACACCAACAGCGCCAAGGCATGCCAACCATGCTAGCCACACCTCTGTGCCAATGGAAAATCAAGCCAGCCACACCAACCACGCCAAAGCATGCCAACCATGCTAGACGCACCTCTGTGCCAATGACAAATCGTGCCATCCACACCAACCGTGCCAAGGCATGCCAACCATGCTAGCCACACCTATGTGCCAATGGCAAATCATGTCAGCCACACCGACCGCGCCATGCCAAACACATCTCGCCATGCCCCCTCATGTCGCGCCACCAAACTGGACTTCCCCTCGCGGCTACTAAAGTGAAGGCGTGCAACAATCAACGGTTTCCCTTCAAATCCCATGAGCAAATCCTGGACGCCTAAGGTCTCCTCACGACTTTGGTCCAAAACCCTAGCTTGGTCACGCACCTAGGCAACTAACGAACATATCAAAAACATCATCAGTGAGCACAGGATTGCTTGTACTTTCAATAGAGATAAAATGAGAAGTAAGCAAATGTGAAATATCTTCTTTATCTCTAAGACAAACACCATTAGCATCACAAAGAGTATCACCAGGGGCGTATCCACGCCTGGGCACACTTAGGCACGTGCCTTTATGAAGTTTTCCTAAAAAAAATCTACCTACTTATATTTAGTACAATATTCCTTGACAAGAAATGAGTTATTTTGTTATTCTAGCTATACAAATTTCCATCCAAATTAAACTTCCTCCAATCTTTGAGGCAACTAACGAACTATATTTGAACTAGTAAATGTTTAATTTGCTATAAGAAAAGGAATATAGTCAATATACAGTACGCGTAAAGCATTAGGCTAGTGACCACAAACAAGAATCAAAACTAGTCACACAGAACAACACAATACTAATGCACTATCCGTATGTCGTTGGTTGTCATAGTTTTGAATCTTTGTTATGGTCTTTTTTTTTTATTATTATTATTCTAAAATTTATAAGAAAGAGGTGTACAAAGTGTATACGTACAATGATGACAACTCAAAGGTTTTACTCAATTCAAGATAGGCAAAAGCATGTCCGCAATGAATTATATCTCAATGACTCTATCGGTGCTGAGCTTGGGATATCTATAAAATTAACTTGAAAACTATTTAATTGATTTGTTATCAGTGGTGCATTTTTGGGTTAGAAAACATTGGCAATCTTGCAACAAGAATGGCTGAGACAGAAAAAAATACAATGGATATATATATATATTCATTTATTTGCTTTTGATATTAGCATGCTCTTAGTTTCTTACCGAATACCGATGACTAGTGATCAACCATTTCACAGTATAAAAAATTGTGAAGACTTGATTAGATAATCAATCGATGACAAATGGGTGGATCAATGATAATTTGTTGTTATATTGAAAAAGTATTTCTGATGCCATGTGGATTTCAAAATATTTCAACTCATCGTGAACAAATAAACTGTATGTATCAATTCAACGAAAGAAATGATTTTTCTCATGAAGTGCCTCTACAAGCATAAAGTTCTGGATCCGCCACTGAGTATCACTATTATTTCTATGCATTCACTTATTTACTAAAGAATGAAAATACCTAGTATTATTATCCATGTCATGAATATGCTTGTCTCTGGATTTTTCTCTATAGTAAATAGATGGAATATTATACCAAGCTTCAAGCTCTTTAGATTATAGTTTGATAGCTTTGACTCTCGAGAATTGATTGTCAGATTTAGGCTCATTCTGAATTGATTCTAACTGATTTTGAAGGTTTAGGATTATTTATTTTTTAATGTCACCAAATACCATTCTATTCCATTGAGAAATGGCATTCCTAGCATTTTGTTGTTTATACTTGAACTTATATGCAGTACTTCCAGTTACATGCACATTCCAAGCATTTTACATTTGCTGACTAAAAGAATCATGCTGCATCCAAGTACTAAAAAACTTAAAATGTCTCCAAAGTTTCCTAGGTATAGGATCCGAAATCAGTAAAATAGAACAATGATCAGAAGCAATGTGATTCAGATAAATAATTTTAGCTTGAGAGATATCCAAAAACCAGTTATTGTTCCCTAAAGCCATGTCCAATCTAGATTTTCTAGAGCATGTACCATAACTATTACTAGTCCATGTGAAATCCTTACCTTCATAACCTAGATCCATGAAGCCGGAATTTCTAATAATGTTTTGAACTCAAGCAATCGGAGCTATTGTTGTTTTTATCTAAGTGAAAATTAAGGTCACCCATCACTATCCATGGTTGAAAAACCTCTTCACGAGACTATGTAAAAAGGTCCATTGTTTCTTTTTTGGCTCATTATAGGTGGAACCATACATAAAAGACAATAGAACTTCAGGTTTACTTGGATCTAACTTAATAAGAGCATGGATAATATTATCAGTTGTACACAATGTCACATGAGATAACATCTTTCCACATTAGAACGAGGCCACCTGCTTTACCAATTCTATCAATGCAAGCATAGTTATGGTAATAAACTGACTGGGCCAAAGAGACCATTCTAGGAGTATTAACTTCTTTTTCAAATAGAAAAACAAAACCAGGACTTTGAGATTTAACTAAGTTTTGAAATTGTTGACATGTGAAATTATTTGCAATGCCCTGAACATTCCAAGATAAAAACTTCATGTTGAAAGTGCAGTGAGGATTAAAAGAGAAAATATTGTTGGTACTTTATAAATCTAATAGACAAAAATTAAAAATTTGTGGGCGTAAGAATAATAGTTACCTGATTCTCCATTCTCCAATACAAGTTTAACACATCTCTCTTATTTTTTTAATTGTTTCTGCGTATTTTCAATGCAATGATTGGGTGTCATCTTGTGCATGGATACACAAGATAACAAAATCCGGGTTATATTTATATAAGGTGGGCACTGAAAAGTTCAAGGCCATGATGACCCATGAGCTATGAAGCATGGATACTTCAAAATCGGTGACGTATCCGTATCAGACATCGTACCAGTGTCAGATACTTGGGGATATGTATCAGATATTCCATTTAAATTGTCCATTTCTATTAATTACGAAAAGGGCATGGGATATTTTGGGATACCTCTTGGATACTCTAAGAGCGGATACTTCCTATAATATAATTGGAGCATATACAATTTTTGTATTTGGGTAAAATCGGAGTATATATAATTTGAAGTGAAACAAGGTTGTACCCCAACGTGTTGAGGATTTAGTGTTTGTTAATAGTAATCTTCGTCTCATTTCACGAAAAAGTGAAAATTATACGAAAGGAGAAAGTAGAATGTGGGATATTTGTGGAGATGAATTTGATCCACTATATACGGTGTGAGAGCACTTGAAGTTGCAAATTTTTCACTTCACGAGCCATAACTAGAAACAGTGCTCTTTGATGAAGACAATTTTGATGAGTGATGGGGAGCGAGATGTTTGATAGTTTTTATCTTTTCTTTTTTTAATATTCCAAATATTATTTATGATTTTTATTTTATTTTATTTTATGTGATTCTTTTTACTAAATGAATTATTATTGAATTAAATATTTTTAATAAATATACGTATCTCTATGTATCACGTATCCTCATTTTTGGACAATTAACAAATCCCAGTATCAGTATCTCTGTATCTGTATCCTCGTATCAGTATACATGCTTCATAGCCCATGAGTCCCCTCAAAATTCAAAAAAACATAGGATGCAATGTATATAGGCTTATGACAATTAATCAATTTCCTATACCGTTAGTATCCATGGCGTTATCATAAAAGTTGGATCTGTAACCAGGGCTGGTTCTGAAGGGGAGCAAGGTATGCTCCAGCACAAGGCGTACCATTTGTGAAGGCGTATTTTTATGCAGTGTTCAGTCTTGGGCCCAACTGATTCACTATTTTTTTTGGTTGGAATCGAACTAAAAAAACCATTTTGGATAATTTAACTTCTCTTAAATTGAACTAAGAGGTCAGTATTTAATACTACATGTTCTTCTCTGTTAGCAATATCATTTTAATTTTTCACTGCATAATACATTTAGGTCAGTAACTTTCACATTTTTTTATATGTATATCCCCTATAGCACCAATTTATTATTATAATTGTAGAATTTTGCTTACACCGTGCATAATACATTCAGGTCTATAATGTTTAGAGCATTGCTTAGTAATTTGAATTTTGCTTACACCGTGCATTTCTACTACGCCGTTCTATTATGGGTTTACTTGTCGACAACAACATTTTTCGTTTTAGTTTCCTTGTTTGAGCTCTTTTCTTCCTTTAATGCAGGTATGTCAAGAACTACCTAGAGCCGGGAAACAACATAGCAAGTTTTAAAGTGAAAGAGTGGTTGGCTGATGGCTATTTGTTTCGGTCTGTTTTTGGATGTAGTTTAGTCCTCAAATTTTATTTCTGTTTCAATCAGTTAATCAACGTAGTTTAGTCCCAAGTAGTTATGTGTTTGTTTTCATTTTTGATTGAAAGTTCTCAACTTCCTAATACTTTTTATCATACGGTCTTCTTAAGTTATGCGGCACAAATTACTTCGTTTCAATGCTATTAAGTAGATTTTATTTATGTGTGAAAAATTTTTGGATAGAAAGGCGTTCCGATTTCTTTCGCACAAGGCCATCGAAACTTCAGAAACGGCCTTGTCTGTAACATTCTACACATTTAATTGACGTGCCTTTCAGTTTGTTAATAATATAATTATATAAATCAATTTTGTAGAAAATACTAATCAGTCCATCCACCGGTAATTAATATATTCTTAATCAACAAATTAGGTAGCTAGCAGTTAACTAAAACCAATCTAGCTCATGTCATCGGGAGAAACTCTAGTAAAGGCTTTTCAAGATTAGGTAACACTCATTTGTTTTTAATCCACAAAACAAAGGCTAAAGATATTCAAAATTATTTCTTTTCATGAAAATGGAATAATTGTTTCTTAACTTTTTCCTGTCCCTTTGATTTTCAAAAACCAATAATATGTCTTATTCCATGATCAGTTTTTCTAATAAGATTCTTTGGGAAAATTCAAACTCCAATCCTATCCTAATCTTGATTAACGCAGCTAATTAGTAATCAGTTAACCAATGCACTCCTGAATTTGTTTCTTTTGCTGTCTTAGTTAACTGTTTGTGAAAATAGGAAAGAGCATTAAATGATAAACTCCTCAATTTGTTTGTTATGTTGTCTTAGTGTTGATGAGCAATAGAATGCAAAAAAAATTCTCTATATAGATGTGAAAGAATAATCAAAATCTCCACTCCATGTCATCCTTAATAAGATTAGAGATGATATAAAGTGAACTGCTAACACCTTATAAAAAGAACCCATTCACATGTCTTTTAGTCTTTGTTATCTATAGGAGCTTAGCATAACTAGAAAGAATAATCTTTCTCAAAATCCTCACTACAAAAAGAGTTTATTTTTCAAATTCTTTTTAACTTACTTGTTTCATCTCATGTGCTTACTTGAGGATTCTTCTTATACTCTTTTGATCTCTTGAGCTGCATGTTTGTTTTGCAAGGCCCTAGACACTAATCATGTCTTACATACATGGATTTTTCTTAATCAGTTAATCCCTTACACTTACAGTCTTAGACTCTTAGCTTGACCTGCTTGTTTGTGCTACTCCTGCAAAACCCAAGAAATGGTTCGTGTCTTATGTACCTAAACTCATTCGTCCAGTCCACGTGAGATTCTTTTGTGGCATTGAAAGTTTGAAACCATGGAAGAACCGTACATGCTGCAACTTTTCTCTGACTTTTTATGAACAGTTTGACTTAGATTGAATAATGGATATTACTACAGTGGTTTGAATTGTGTTGTTTGATTGTATATGTTCTTATTATGCAAAGGCAATTTAGATTTCCTCTATATGATTTTTATATGCATCAAAAGAAGGGGGAGGAAAAAGACATGCTGCGTGCGGTTGGGTGGTTTGGTGGAAACGTTCCCGATGATATGTATAGGCAGATTGATTGAGGTGAAAAATTACTAGCATGGGCAAAGGCCCAACAATTGCAAATTTGAAGGAATGCTGATTGACATGTCTAAGTCTATGAAATTTAGACAGGCTGGTTTGGTGGGGTGGGGAATATGCAGTGGGCGCATGCATATATACTCGACATGATCACAATAAGCAGCTTAGAATGCTGTAATATGTACGCTCTTCATCATCATATCCTTTTCACCCATTGCAATGTTTCTTTGCGAGTTCACGGGTAGGATTATAAAGAATAAACGCCATAGAAAGACAAGTCTTTGGACCCCTTGTTCTATAGCTACTAACACATCAGTCTCCTTCACTTGAAAATTTTCACATTTCAATTCCATATTTATATCGATTTTTCTATTGGTTGCGCAAAACTGGCATTGGATAAGATATGCATTGGCCAAGAGAAGTGGTAGAGAGAGAAAGAGGGATATGATTTGATATGCAAGTGTCAAGTGATGTCTTAAATCAAGTGCACATTTTTTGCGTGATATATATACTTATCATAGTCACATGATGCATCAAGTGTTATTTTTGAATGACTTGGCGATATTGTGATTTTTGCTGCCTGGGGCAGTCAACACAAAATGTCCTAGCAATGAAGGAACCTCCTTCCGATAAGAAAGTCATTTTATGCAGATGCCATGGTGATATGGTGATTGTCCCTGCGTAAATGCCCTAATCACTTCAGAATAAGAAAAAAAAAAAAAATCCCAAGGAACGAAGCTTGAACGAGAAACAATCAGTTTTCATCAATTGGCATGAAAAAACTTTCAGGACCACCATTACTGTTGCTTGAGTGTACTCCTTTCAGCTGTGTCAGATAAAATAGTATTGTCAAGGAAACAACTGTTTGATAAAATTAGACCGTCCAAGAATTCTATTAATATATATATGGCTAGTAGGATATTTTTAACATCATCAAAGACAAAGGGAAGTTGGTCATTGTCGACATGCATGGAATGAACTTATTATCTAAGTTTTTAACTCAAAAATTAGCAAAAAATGTAGACCGCAATAATCTTATTTTCCATTATGGGAATTTTTTGCAAGGTCTGTCTTAGTTACGTGTACAGAGAGTAGAAAAAAAAAAACTGCAAAGCAAAATGGATTATTGTTTCTAACAATAACTGAACAAATGATTTGTTCATGATACATATTGCCCCCCGTGAGTAGTTTGAATGAGACTTTTAAGAGAGGAGCCAAAATCAAAACACACATTTTGCAGTCCCCCACACCATGCATTATAACCCTACATGACAAGATCTCCTACTCCCATATAGAGACAACTCCTTAGCCGGCCACCTCACATGCTCCCCTACCATAATAACCAACATAAAACCTCTATCTCTCTCTGTATAAAATTATCACACTCCTAATCTCTTTCTCACTCAAGAACCTGAGAAGAAGAAGAAGAAGAAGATCTTGACGACAAGTACTATTTGTAGCCATTAATAACAAGCTAGGATTTTACTTTTCACAGGAGAGGCTATAGAGACTTTCTTCTCATTTGCATCCTACCACCTGCGTCTGTAAACAACTGAAAAAAGCTGATATTGCTGGGGAAGGTCTTCTCACTTTTCTGGTTGGTACTACTACCCAGAATTGACTTTAAAGGAAATATCAGTAGTTTTTGGGATGTGTTGTTAAAAAGAAGAAGAGGAGTTA
The DNA here is from genome assembly GCA_023529315.1 of Papaver bracteatum. Lineage (NCBI taxonomy): Eukaryota > Viridiplantae > Streptophyta > Magnoliopsida > Ranunculales > Papaveraceae > Papaver > Papaver bracteatum. Next base: position 818,141 of record JAJJWX010003108.1, read on the forward strand.
TTTACAGTTTTTTTTTTTTTTCTTCTTTCTTTGTTCAGTCCTTTTTCATGGGAAGAACTATAAATACATACCCAGCTAAAAAAAAGCCTGAACAGTCAATATCTATCCAGATTCATCAGTTACAGAATTCTCTTTTTTTACCCATAAATAAAAGATTTCATTTCACTCTCTCTAATGGATCACTTCCCAATGAACCATATTTAGTCTAGTCTCTTTCTCTTTCTGCACTGTTCTGATTCTCTCCCTCTATCTATCTCTCTCTCAAGGATGCAATTCACAGAAACCCCACCACCTCCTCTACATCAAAATTCTATTACTCCATGTTCAAATTTCATTATGAACAACAACAACCAGTTTCATAGAACTCGACCATGGCCTGGTTTTTCTACACCAACTACTAATAAGGCGTTAGGAAGTGTTAAAGATGCTAATTGCATGGAACAACTACTTGTTCACTGTGCCAATGCTATCGAAAGCAACGACGCCACTCTCGCGCAACAGATCCTATGGGTTTTAAACAATACAGCACCACCGGACGGCGACTCCAACCAGCGGCTTACTTGTGGCTTTCTTCGAGCTCTTATTTCTCGTGCTGCCATGACTGGAAATTGCAAAATGCTTACGGCTGCTATGGCTAATACGCATCCGAACCATGCTATTCATACTCATAAGTTCTCAGTCATTGAGCTTGCTAGCTTCATCGACTTAACACCTTGGCACCGCTTCGGCTTTGCTGCTGCTAACGCCGCTATACTTGAAGCCATTGAAGGATTCTCCGTCGTCCACATAGTCGATCTTAGCTTGACTCATTGCATGCAGATCCCTACACTGATAGATGCAATAGCAAATCGCCCGGAAGGTCCTCCTTTTATCAAGCTGACCGTCAGTAGCTGCGATGCTGATATCCCACCTATGCTCGACATTTCTTACGAGGACTTGGGAGCTAAATTGGTGAATTTTGCGAGGTCTCGAAATGTAGGAATGGAGTTTAAAGTTATTCCTTCAAGTTATGCAGATGGGTTTGCGTCATTGATTGAACACCTTAGAGTACAACAACTAGTTTTCACTGATCGTAATGAACCAGAAGCTCTTGTTATAAATACCCACATGAAGCTTCACTACACACCTGACGAAACCCTTGGAGAAATCCATCATCATAGTCCGTATTACTCCATGGAACCATCCTTCTCTTCAACAACTTCTCTTAGAAGTGCATTTCTTAAAGCTCTTAGAAGTTTAAACCCTACTATTGTTGTTTTGGTAGATGAAGATGCAGATTTCTCTTCAACTAACTTAGTTAGTCGATTAAGATCAGCATTTAATTTCTTATGGATACCTTATGATGCGGTAGACACATGCATCCGCCGAGGCAGCAAACAAATGGAATGGTATGAAGCTGATTTATGCTGGAAGATTGAGAATGTGATAGCACAAGAAGACGTACAAAGAGTTGAGAGATTAGAGTCTAAAAGTAAGTGGGTACAAAGAATGAGAAATGCAAATTTTAGAGGCATTTCGTTTAGCGAAGAAGCGGTGACGGAGATAAGACATATGCTTGATGAACATGCAGCTGGTTGGGGATTGAAGAAGGAAGATGAAGAAGATCATCTTGTTCTTACTTGGAAGGGACATAATGTTGTTTTTGCTACTGCTTGGGTACCTTCATATTAATGTTTGTATTAACTTTTAATCTCTTCGTTTTAATGTGTTTTAGTTCACTTGATCAAATTGTCTGGATTGATAGGGGGAAAGGGGAATATCAGAAATAAAGTACATCTCTTTCTCATCATGCTTAATTTGTTGTGTATATCACTCATCTATCTGGTCTTCATAGTTGGAGCTGCTTTGAACTAGTCTCCTTTATGACTCTTTGTCTCTTTTTAGCATTAAATTTTAGAACCAGATGACTAGAGTGTGTGTACTACTACTATGTGACATCTCCAAAATCTCTGCTGAGATAGCTAGATATCTCTCTTTATGTCTCTTCTGAATATTCTTAATCCAAATGCCTATTGCTCCAAGAGATTATGGCAAGAGATTAGCAGTCTTTGTTGTCAAAAATGTTTCTCTCCTAGTTATTGGCATTGGCCTTGACTATCACTAGTAACTAGATAATCACACTATAATACGAAAATGACAAACAAATGGAAAGAAAAACAAAATGCAGTTCCGTGATTGTTAGAAAAAACAGAAGAAGAAATTTAAAAAATGGAATAGGAAGTGATCCACATCGCCACAAATACATGTACTCCCTCCGTCCCACTATTAGATGACCTACTTAGTTTAAAATTTTGTCCCACTATTAGTTGACATATTTAATTAAACAAAGAGATATTTCTAAAATTACCATTTTGATTGATTATCGGTAGTATAAGAAATATGTATAATTTGATATCCATGTTTATATTCCTTATGTAGGTGTTTTAAAATGATTTTCAATGATACGAAATTTACGAAAATCCATGGTATAGTTTAAGAGATAAATCAATTCTAAATTTTACAAATTACTATCATTATGGTATAATTATAAAGAATACTCTCTTTCTTTCTTTGCCTTAAAAATTGTGCAAATTTGAACAACGATGTTTGGGTGACAATAAAAAAAAAAACTTAGCCGTTTATGAAAAAGACGCTTGAAAATAATAGAAAATTTCCCAGAAGACGGTGAAAATGAAGGTGAGCAAGATTTCAAGAACAAAACGTATTTTGAATAATTCTGTTAGATAAATGGACTACAAACTGGCAGTGGGGTAGAAAGCAAAGGTTAATGAATTGGCTCTTGGGAGTTCAGAAAATTTCTAAACAGTGAAGAGCTTTTGAGATGGTAGCAATTCAGGTGAGGAAGTTTCGACTAAATCTGTTTATAATTGTTGATCTGCAAAAGCAAGTCTCAATTTACCTTCTTTCCCTCCCAATACATCTCGTTAAGTATGTACCACGAAAGCTCATTTTTTGGTTAACCACGAAAGCTCATTTTTTGGTTAGTCAGCCAAACACAATGCCATCCCTACCACTGATAATCCGAATAAAAGAGGCTGCAATATATTGGGAGAAGCAATGTTGTCTTTGCGCATTGTATGCACACGAAGCTATAGAACTTTTTTTTAGATGGGGTTCAGTAAAAAGATGGGCGCAAGATGACTCTAATGGATGCGCTATTAGCTTGAAAAATACACCATTTCTTAATTCACCTTTCCACCAAACCAACATTTACTGCGATCCCATACACATGCTTGCCTTCAGATGTGACACTGGGACTGCTAGTGGCAGTGCAACTCTGGTCATTCACCAACCCAATGTGACAAACCAAATTCATATTTTCATTTGATGCTGCAGCAAGTGGATCCCTCCTATGACTATGGGAATCTCAAAATGTGGTTGATCAACTAATAGAAGTAGGAGTCCTGCTATCAGGAAGTATTTTTCACTAGCTCATTCTACATAACAGTGTACTCTGCAACAACACTTGCAAGTTGGCTGCTATTATGACTATCAAAAAAACTTCCCATATAAAACGTCTCCAAGAAGAAGAAAAAATGGTAGTTGTTTTTCAATGCCCATCATTTCTGTGTTGATTAACTATTACATTTGCAGGCCAATGCAAGAGAACCAGGCCTTAAATTTTAACAAATGCCGAATATTAGATGGGGATCTAGAATGCACCCAATGCCGAATCAGATAGGAGTCTGACCCCTATATTTAAAAAATTTCTGCCTGTGTTGACTGCAGCAATTTGCACAGCCAAGGCCCTCCTAATTGCATACATTACACATCAGACATGCATCACATATTCAAGAACTTGCATGACAGTTCCATAATAACCCAGTCACAATCATTCAGACAAATAAGAACAGAGTTACAGACAAATAAGAACAGAGTTACTTGGAGTACGATAAGAAATTGCATCTTTCAACATAAAACTAGTGGATTCTAAATCCCATGACATTCATTAAATATGGATGCAGTTGTAATGCAGACTAACAGAACAGTAGAATTTGTAGTCACAATAAAGTCGCATTTCAAGTTGTAACCATTTCAAAAGATAAACACTAGAATTTGTTCGGGGTTCAGTAACCAAATGAAGTCTACAAAATTATCCAAAGGACGTCAACAAAATCATTTCTTAAGTATCATATCTTCTTAGGCAAAACACCTACCCAGCAATAAAATACCAGCCTTACATCTTCTTAACGGTACTGCAAAACAAAGAGAAACAAGTATCAGTAACAGCACAATCCAAGAATCTTAACTACCAACAAACAGAGGAATACAACAATTAAAAGTTTTCATCAAGTCATCATAAAATCTCTCATCAGATTGTTTCTCATCAAGAAAAAGTTAATGAGAATATCCAAATCATATAAAACCAGTTCATAATAAAATAAACAATTTACCTTGATGAAACCAATTTCCTTAGCGTTACTGCGGAAGCACTGTCTGCAACACATGAGACCATACTTCCTAATAATAGCATGAGGGTTTCCACAAACACGGCTGCATAAAATGAAAAAGATATATAAGCAAGAAGTGAAGAGAACAAGTAAATCATTTTCACTAAGGCAGTACAAAAATGTAAAGAACTAAAGTTTCATTTTTATTTGATAAACTTGACAAATGACAAATAGTAATACACAAATTGACAAACAACACTTCCAGTTTGAAGGTATAAAATGAGCCATTGGACACCCTTACAAGCAGATTTCAGCTAATTGAGTAACTACGTATCAACTCATTATATGAATTCATAGCAGGACAGTGCAGTAATGGAGAAAATTGAATCCCTTCACACATACACAAACATAGATGCATAGCACTAGCAAACAAACAAACCCAGTATTCATTCACAAGTACAAGCCTCATACTAGTACAAATTTCTGTCCAAAAAGGATTCAATCAGTGCTTTCTTTAGATTTGAGGCACTATCAGTGTTTATCTCCACCCCCAACACACATTTGCAAGCTTATAATCAGCATGGACACCAACACAACTTCTAAAAGAATTAGAGCTATCAAAAATCAACTATCAGTTAAAGTTTCTCAGCTTAAATAAGATACCTTCTAGATTACTAAGAAAATTCACATCTTAAATCTCATCGTTTAAAACCCATCTTTCATCAAAACTGACATGATATATACAGACTCCAGATTCAAACAAAGAATAAGAGCTAGTGGTGTATACAAAGTTTCTTTCACATCTTGATGGACTCTGTTCTACACTAACTGAGTGAAATAATATCAAACAAAAAGTTCAATAAAACATATCAAATCTTAGATATTCAGCTCAAACTATAACCAGAAGATAACATATTAGATAGAGTTTCATAGATTCATCAAAACAACTTTAAGACTAAGAAAACAAATGATAAGAAATTATGGATCGGTGAGAGTATTGTTCATACCAAGTACGAGAACCAGGTCCATAGTTCTTAGGGTGAGAGTTCCAGACATTAGCGTGCCCCATGATTGATTCTTCAAGAGAACTTTGGCTTAGCCGACTTGCAGAGAGAGATGGAGGAGCGCAATAAAACCCTAATCGCCAGATAAAAGTTCAGAAATGATAAAGATGTCTTGGGATTTTATAGGTCGCGTAAAAACCCTAATTTTTTTTCTATTTTGTTGGCTTACAAATTCGATGCGCCTCGATGATTCGAGTCCTCGGCCAATTCTCTTCTACTATCTTTGCCGTTGGATGAAATATACAACGTTAAGTGGACCCACCTCGAGTTACAAAATGGAGACCAATCCTCTAAAGAGCTTTGCTGCATCACCGAAGCTTTGCTGCATCCACGGAAACGGTAGCCACCCAAAAGGATCCGACAGTCCTGGTCACACTCTCAACATTAAGTGGGGCATGAATGGGCCATACCTTCCCCTCACACGGTTCCAGCTCGGTGCTAGTATCTATATGGTGGGTTTTTTGTTCTCTAAACCGTTGAGATCAACCATTGGGGCTAGCCCAGTTGGCCAGGAGCCTAACCTCGAAATAAGGAGGTCAGCGGTTCGAGTCTCCGCTCAAACACAATTTAAACTAACATTTAACATGGGTTTAACTTCAAGAGGGCCGAGTTTGCTCAGTGGGGAGTAAGCCGGTGGCTACGCTGTCGCGTGGCAGGACGGGCCTATGCCTAGCTTCAAAAAAAAAAATCAAAAAGAAAAAAAAAACGTTGAGATCTATATCTCAACGGTGTATCTAGACTTTTTTGTATTTCGGTGTATCTAGACTTTTTGTTCTCTAAACCGTTGAGATCTATATGGTGGGTTTTTTTTTTAATTAAAGTGGGACCTCAAAACAATAATTTTGTTGTATTTTGTTCAACTATTTGGCAAGACTCACTTAAACAAATGAATCGTATGCTGAAATAAACGGAAGCCATAGAAAGAAATAGAGAAATGTAAAGGGATGAGTTTTATTGTTATTCAATTCTTCTTACAAAGTCCGAGCAACTACATCTATTTATAGGTGAAGAATAAGCTAAGTAGGTATAAAGAGATAAGATTATCTCTGAAAGGCTAAGGGATAATTATCCCTACATGTGATACGTGTCCTAGTATAGTAGATTGGGTGGGTCTCATATTAGTATGGTCATCCACAACTACCGACTCAATTACAATACTCCCCCTTGGATGACCACCAATCAAATATTGTTGCCTTGTTAAAATCCTGTCAAAAAAATTCAACTGAATCAAGATCCTGGTGGATGCATCAGGAAAACCGTATAGGACAAAAACTTGAGCTTGGAATGAGGGTGGTTGATGCCACGAAATGCTTTCTTCGTCAAAGTTGCATCAGGAAAATCGTTTCAGGACAAAACCTGAGCTTAGAAAGGGTGGTCACCGCCACGAAACATTTTCATTATTAAAACTACGTCAGGAAAACCACTTGGGACAAAACCCGAACGCATGCGCCAGGAAAACCACTTGGGACAAAAATCTAAATGCCTGCGTTAGGAAAACCGCTTGGGACAAAACCTGAACGCCTGTGCCAGGAAAAACTTCTTGGGACAAAACCTAAGCACTCAAATTCAGAATAATTCCGACATCGAATAGCATGTTGACTCATTTAAAACCTCATCTGGAAAACCACGTGGGACAAAACCAGACCAAAGGAAAAGAGTACAGCGGACGTCTCCCAATAATGGTGATGAACACGCATATGCTGCCTCGTTAAAACTTTGACAAGGAAAACCCAACGGGACAAAACCTTGGTGAAGGAAAAAGAGTACAACGCGTTTAAGTCCAGACAATGATTTTACGAGTTTACTCCCCCTGAAGCATGACATCTTAAAGCGGTTGGTGGTGCAAATATTTTATGTCCTTCAGAAAACTGCTTTACCATTTGTAGTTTATGGAGGATTGGCTGCAGGTCTTGCGCTGAGTGTACCACTAGAAATGTACACCTCGCATTTAAAACCTCCATCATTGCACACCAAATTCAGTTTTCTGCTTTAACTTCAGGCATAAAAATCAAAGGCCTTTTGTAAACTCGTAAATACCGTAGAATCAATTTCAGCCTCTAAAAGTGTAACCTGCAAAAGTTAGAACACAACAAGATAATGCATGCATTATATTCGTACATGGTACTTCTGGACCATAAAGTATTATTTATACGTACGTATTGGATACATCGATCACTTTCCACTTTTAGGAATTACATAGTAATAGTGATAATTTTAGTATCACAATAAGCATTACCAGTATAAAAAATTAGATACTCTAGTCTGTGCTAGCATATTCTCGGACTTCTGGCCGAGAAATATTTCAATTTCAACGAGATCTCATAGTCTAGTTCAAGCGTGGATTTTAGCGCTATTAGAGCATTTCCTATGGGATGAACAAACTTGGAGTTTGTTCATTTTGCTCCCACTATGGAATGAACAAACTTGAAAAATGGATGTTCAGAGCATTTCCTATGGGATGAACAAACTTGGAGTTTGTTCATTTTGCTCCCACTATGGAATGAACAAACTTGAAAAATGGATGTTCAGAGCATTTCCTATGGGATGAACAAACTTGGAGTTTGTTCATTTTGCTCCCACTATGGAATGGACAAACTTGAAAAATGGATGTTCAAATGAACAAATCTGATGGTTTGAACATTGAGTCGAAACTTCCGGCACGCGTTTGGTGTAAAGATTCGCGTCATTCAAAAAAACACTTGCGTCAGAAGCAAAAACGCCAGCATTCACATACCTAACGCGCGTTAGAACTAAAAGCGTCGACGTCATTATCAATAGCGCCAACGGCTTAATCTGAACGGATGCGAAGAGTTCTCATCCAACGGCTACATTTTTTAAAATTTATAAATACACGCATTCCAAATTCACACATTCAACTCTAAATTTACACATTCTTCACTCCCTCTCAATTGTTGATTGAACATGTCTCGGCCCCGGTTAGTTCGGCGAGTTCTGTATGCTAAAGAAGAAGATGAATCTATTTGCAGAAACTATATTTTTTTATCTACTCAGCTTGCTTCGGCAAACTATCCATGGGTGAATTTTTGGGAGGTTATTCACGATGGGTTCTGCAGTGACACTCGTAATACAAGTCGTCGTTCTATATACGACATAGAACATTGTGTTGATACAATTAAGAAAGAAGTAAGTGAGTTTGTAGCTTTAACCATACAAGTAAATCGATATAGACTGAGAGGTGAAATAGATGTTGAGATGGTAACAAGATCTTTGGCTGAATGGAAAAGATGGAAAAATATGGCTTTTCCTATCGAAAAATGTTTTGAAATCCTTAAGGGGTTGAAATTGTTCAACCCCTTCTTTGTAGTTGTTGTTCCACCTAGTATTGCTTCTCATTAGTGAAAAATGTGGCAATGTAAAACGCTTACTTTTAAACATATGTAATTTTATTTAATTAAGACTGTCGTACTTTTAAAACTACAAACTATTAAAACTAAAACAAAATTACAATAATCTCTCTAACGTCGCTCATCTCTAGCTCGCTCATCTCTAGCTCCCTCATTGTTATTTTCTGGGACCAATAATTCAGTAAGTCCTGGGAAAAGACCTGGGTATAGACCCGGGAAATCCCCAGCTGCCAACATATTATATAAATTTTCGGTTGTTGATATACCTAGGATAAAACGGATAGATCTGGCTGACCTGGCTTAACAAAATAAGGCGATTGGAAAGAACTTTGTGTACTCGGTCCTCCAAGCATATACGAGGTTTGTTGTTGTGGTGGTGTTGGTGTGTAGCATTAATTTTGGTTGTAGGGCGAGAATGATGATAAAATGCGCCTAGGTTCAACCCGAAATTCCTAAGGTTGATATACAGGCACAAGTTGTGGTGCAGTATTGTGTTGTGTTTGTTGTGTTTCTCGCATCACTATTTCTTCACTATCTCGCCATGATCTGTTGGTTTCTTCTAAACCTTCGTGCCATGATGAGATATTGCTCCTGGTGAAACCGGAAAACTGTGACTGCCTCCTATCATCATTCACATGCGGACTAAATCCAAACATTCCATTTTCGTACTTATTCCAAGTGCATCGCATCTTTTCGTCGATTCATCCAATATAAATCGTTCAATTATTTCCACAACTCTGGCTCAGTGGAAATCACATTGTTGTAAGGATAATCACGGTCCATACCTTGGGAAACAATGGGGATCATGGTTGGCTCACCTTGTGAAGTAATACTTTGTAGCTCCCATTGAATTTCGGGCATATTGAACGAAGATGATGAAGAACTTGCACCCATCCTCGGATAAGTAATAAAGCTTGGCTCTTGTGGAGGTGGTTGGCTAGGCATGATACTTGGATCATGGGACATGTTTGATAACCCTGAGAAATCTAACCCATAGACGTGGATGTTCTGTGTCCCAATTACTGGTTTCGTAATTGACGTGTACCAGTTGACATGCTGCGCCTCATCAATATTCATCTGTGTATTTAGTTCATACTTCGTCCAACCTGTTCTTCTCAGCCGATCAAAATATGATGTAGAGGTTTGCATCTGTGGTGGAGGGTTAATTGCAATTGCAAATATACCTTGTATTTGGTACTGCACTCTTTCTCCCAGATACCAAACCCTATTTGTGATTCCGGACTATAAAAAACAACTCTACGCATAGAATGATCAAGAATACGTACTCCAACATCACCATGATACTGAGGTAAATCAATGTATGGGCGAAAAACTACGTTGTTGTGGCTCCGAGTCATCTACTGTAACCTTTGAACAAAACTGGAACCAAAGATATTGCTGCCAGTGTGCTTCTCTATGTTGTTCTTCATATACATGTCCAACATTGGAAATCTAACTGTCTGGTCTTTTAGGATTGGTTTACCAACACGGAAGTAGGTATACCACCAATACTGTAAATTACTTCGTAATTTTATAATTTTGACTAAATAATCTACATTAGTAATAATAATAAATTTAAAAATAATTATTTTGATATTTAACTCAATGATGCTTCAGAAACCCTCGAAGTTTCCATCGCCCAGAGACGCTCTATCCAGCGCACAATACAATTCTCCTAAAATTGAAGATCCTCAGTCATAATGTGGTGCTTTTTCGAGATCTTCTAACGCTTCAAACCAACCAACATGAGCAACATAAGTTGAGTTTGGAAAGAATGCCTGACCTAGTACCCATAAGATAAACATCATTTCGAGTTCAGGATAGTAATCTACATGTTCTGTATTTCTGGGTTCGGTTAGGAACGTCTTCAACGCCGCACATCTAATCATATTTCCTTTCAATTCTTTATAATCTCCACGCATTGTTGATTCCAAAAACGAGGGACGAAGAATCTTCCATCTACTATTTAAAACCCAGTCTTCTCTATTGAATGGTGGCGGGTCTCCCACTCCACTTGGAATCCCAACAATGAAATACAAATCAAGTGGAGTAATTCATATTACAAGTATAATATCAAGAGAGAAAGATTAAGAGCAGAAGTAGAAGAACAAGAATTTCGAGAAGCGTAACCATGAAAATCGAGAAAGGAAACGTACACAAAATCGCTATAATGATAATATTCAGGAGGAGTATGATAGGATACAGAGAAGATTAGAAAGGATGCGAAGAGAAACAAGGAAAAATGAAGAAATTCGCAGAGAAGAAAGTAGACAGCTGCGATTTCAAGAGGAGGATGAAAGAGAAAATCGCAGAGAGAGACGAGAAGGAGATGAAGAAGAAGATACACAAAATCTCGCAAGACAAGAAAGGCAAGAATGCATGAGAAGGGAAACAACATTAAAGAGGCCAATGGAACAAAATTCAGCTGAAAATGAGAAAATATTGAGAAAATTAGCTGAAATGCGAGGAATGATAAATAACAGAAGATAAGGAGGTAGAAGGCAACTTGATGAAGCTATTGAAGAAGCTGCGAGAACTCCATTTACTCAAGAAGTACAGTTAAGAGGGATACCACCAAAATGCAATTTACCAGCATTAACCAGCATTTTTGATGGAACTACTTGTGCGGTTCAACATGTCAAAGCTTATGTTAGATGTATGCTACAATGGGAGAATCATGATGATGTGCTATGAAAATAATTTGCATCTAGCTTAACTGGCGAGGCGTTGAAATGGTTCGAAGGATTGCTAAAAAATACCATTACTTCTTTTGCTCATTTACAAGCTACATTTTTAGGAGCGTATATTAGCAACAATTCATCGCGACCAGGTATTGAAGATGTGTTTGGGTTAAAATAGAGAGTTGGCGATAGTCTGAAGCACTTAACCATAAGGTGGAAATCAATGTGCAGCGAGATGGCTGGAAGAGTGGATGAAAGATACCTGATATTATCCTTTATTAATGCAATGTTCGCGACTAATTTGCTGTATATTCAAATCTTCAGAGTCAAGAATACAATCACTATGATTGAATTGCGAGAACTACAGGAAGAATACGTTGCTTTGGAGGAGAAAAAAAATTAAATGGAATCATATCCAATCGTGAACACTAGCTCGCTAGCGGAAAGTGGAAGTTTGCTCCCTATAATAATAAATAATGTGGCGAGTACCTCGCAGACACAACAAGAGAAAGTAGTAATTGATAACCAACAAAAATTGGTTGCGATGGGTAGTCGAGATCAAGAAGAATATGAAAGGGAGAAGAATTATTACAATCGCGGTGGGAATAATAAGATTCAAAGGCTCGATCAACATCAAGAAACTTATGGTGGACAAAGGCAGAATAATTTTAGAGGACAAGGTAATCAGAGAGTAATATGGGAAGAAATTAAGATGCCTGCTCTCAATACCAGCATAGAAAAGATTTGGGAAGCTATCATTTTGATGGAAAATATACCCTCTCCGTGGAACATGGGAAAAGAACCCCATCCAAACAATCGAAGTCAAGAATTCTGTCCTTACCATCATTTTCATGGCCATTTAGTAAACGATTGTAGGAATGTAAAGAGGATAATTTTGAGGATGATTGATCAGGGGAAGTTAAATCACTTTCTAGTAGGACATCCACAATCTCAGCAATTACCGCCAGCACCAGAAACTCGCAGAGTGAATGCTGTAAAAGGAGCAGAAACATTTGTGATAGAAGTAGGGGCTAAAGCAAATAAATTATTCTGTAATTCCATTGTGCACTCATATAGAACTGTGGAGTATTTCCATGATAATGTCCTAAGCAGAGTCTTCGCAAGAGACACGAATGGAAAAGATATAATGAATATAGTGAGAGCCTTGCCATTAGAAGAGTGGCAGAAATAAACTCTATCTTTCACTGCGCAAGATGTACCTGAGATTGGCGAGCAGCATGATAACCCATTGGTTGTACGATTAGAGATTAATCCAAAACAAATGCGAGAAGAAGATGAAGAGAATGATAGTAAAGTTGAAGATTCTTGGGCCATCAACAGAGTCTTAGTAGATACAGGGAGTTCAGTCGATATCTTATTTTATCATACCTTTAAATCCATGGGTGGAAAGGATGAAGATCTAATACCATCAACGTATAAAATCTATGGATTTAACGGTACAGCTAACAAACCAAAGGGGGAAATTGAAATGCAAATACCGTTAAAAGGAATATCTTCAAGAGTCTTATTCTGTGTTGTGGACATTGAATCACCTTACAATGCTTTGATTGGGCGGCCTTAGTTACACTGAATATTGGGTGTAGCATCAACATATCATCAGTGTATCAAATTTCCTTATCCTAAAGGCGTTGGAGTTATTAATGGATATTGGGGAGAAAGCAAGAAATGTTATGAAATCGATATGAAATCCTGTGAAGAAGGGGTTGAAAAGAATAGCAATTGGAGGTACAAAATCAAAGAACGACAGAGGTGTGAAAGGTTAATGATTGATGCAATAGAGCGGAAATAAGAAATTGTTGACGAGCGTCTCGCGGATAAAGAAACAACAAAACGAAGCAGAAAAGCAGAATCATAAAATAGTAAGTAGAAGAGGTAAAATAATAAACTTTAGAGAACTCTATGAATGATTTGTTTGAATAATATGTAATTGAACAACATATTTTGCTTGAAAGAATCGCAAGATTTTACAATATTCGCAAGAAATTCTATTAGAGTTATGAAATTCTATTAGAGTTACAATACTCGTGAGAAACGCGAATAAAATTTTGCAGAGATTAAAGAATGGGACGAACCTTTATGGCGTGCACCCTAGTTCGCGAATAAAATTTTGTAAGAGGCAAATGTAAGACCTAATAGCGCGTCATAAAGGGGGTACCTCTTGACATGACTCAGCGATAAGGTTATACCGCTGCTGGAACCCGAGTCATGCAGGCGATGGGGTTAAAGAAAACCTATCCGGGAGAGAGATCTTGGATTTCCAACTATATATGGTTATACCCTGGTTGGACGACCGAGAAACTCTTCCAAGAAGTGCAAAGTATGACCAAGGCGCCCAGGTACACGGTTGAGCCAAGAGTGCCCGGAGCGTACGAAACTCTCTTGCCATTCTTGGTAAGTCTTGGCTATGATGCACTTGGCCCGAAGAAAACCCCACTTAGGGTGCAGTCTTGTAACTATAAGCCATATATAGGCATAAAGGACAAGAGGTTGCGAAAACAGCTGGTTGTTGGTAAATCTGGATGGGAGGAGCTAGTCTTGTATGGCCGATGTGCCCTCCTTGAAGGTGCAACCAGGGGGAAGATAAGGGCGACACCCTCCATTAGGGAGCTGATAAGTGTCTTAAGACGGCAATGTCACGGGGCTTTATGATCGTAAGAACAATTAGGCCTGTCATATTGTCGCGTAACGTAAATTATACAGAGGCAACAAGCCAAAAGTTAAGATGAGATCAATGGGTTTTTACATAAAAGTGTAAAGACGTCCTGCGATTTCATCGCAAGATGGAAATGTCACGAGACTTTGATCTCGCGAGAGAATTTAGACTTGTCATATTGTCGCAATATAATCAAAGAAGAAAGATAAGACAAGATCAATGGGTCAATACATGCAAATGTAAAGACGTCCTGCGATTTTGTCGCAGAAAAAAAGAGCGTGGAAAAATAAGACCTTTAATTAGGAAGGCATAATAAGACCACAAGATTACTGCGATAATACTCGCAGTTATTGCTGGATGGAACTTTCAGATAAGATCTCCAATAGTAAGGCAAATCATATTTATCACTATTATCTAATCTTTAATCAATTTTTTATATTGCAGATGAATAATAAAAGCAAGTATGGGAATGCATGAGAATGATGAAATTATTATTCATCTATCATATAAAAAATTGCATAGATAAATGCACGCAGATAATTAAAGAATAATAGTTATATTGATTGATTAACTTGCAGAAAAAGAACTGTTTTCTAATTCATACAGGTAGAAGCAAAATAAATTCACAAAATTGGAGAAAATCGCAGCAATATTACAGAAAGAAGAAAATAAACATACAAGAAAGAACTAGCTAGATTCATCGCCATCCTCTTTATTGGACTTATCTTCATCTCCATATTTTTCCTTTTCATCATTATCATCACTATCTTCTTCCCCACCAGATTCTTCACCTTCACCATCATCATTATCATTTTCATCCTCGTCAAAATCATCAGCCTCACTATCAGAAATGTCAAGACTTGGAATCACTGAGGGAACTTCTTTTGCAAGATCAGGATATATAGAAGGAGAAATTCCATGGTCATTGCAAACCAACTTAACAGAATCATTGCGAACAACAATGAGAGATATGTTGAAGTTCGCGGTAGTGATGCCAAACTGATCCTTCAATCGTGAATATTTTTTATTGCGAGCAGCAAGAGTGTTTGCGAGCTGATTCTTCTCATTTTCAAGCTCCCCGATTCTTTCAAGATAACGTTTTTCAGCTCCTGCAAGAATACATGACAACAAGTTAGAAATTTTATAAAGAAGAGTAATAAAAACAGGAAAATAGCGAGAAGAATAACAACAAATAACCTTCTCTTTCAGAAATCATGTCCCTAATTAAAGCCGCCTGTTCAACTTGAAGGCTAACATTTACACCTAAATCATTCCTGGCGTTGTCAAGAACCTTCGCAGCCCAAGAGAAGTCATCATCGCTATTAATGAGGAGACGAGATCGAATTTGAGTCTCCCTCGCAAGAAGATCTTCATTCTCGCGGATAAGTTTATCTCTGTCCATTTGAACTTCAAGGAGGGTTTCATGAAAATCTGCTAGGGTTTTGGATCCCTTTTTGATGGCAAGATCTTTCTCGTCAATAAGATCGCTATTCTTCTATCTTAATCTATCTATTTATTTCTTTGAATTATAATAAAGACGCCCATATTTGTCAGTCAAACCTAAGTTGAATTTGTGTTCAATTTTTAAGTGATCAAACTTGGATCTAAGTTCATCTATGGAGAGGGATTTAATCTTATCATCTGAGAAATTACTTAAGGAGTTATTAAGACAGGAAAGAAGAGTATGATCATCTATAGGTTCAGGGAAAAATTGAAAGAGTATAGCCTCGTCAGTAAGACCATAAATATCTGCAAATTAAAAGTGGGCGCTTGAATAAGCTGTGATAGAGTAAAAGGAATTAAGGGAAAAAGGAAATCAGACATACCGTAGAGTTGTTGGTTAGCTCTATCAAGATCAGAGATCTTTTTCTTATCAACAGAATCTTCCGTCTCTAGCTGCTTGTTCTTCTCGCGAAGTTCAATAATTTGAGATTCTAATTTCTCTTTATCCCGACGAAGTTTGTCAGCTTTCTCTTCAGCGTTGACACATCTTTTATCTAAATCAGAAGCAACAACAAAAGAAGCTCTTCCAACCTGCGAAGGAAAAATATAAATTAAGATCTAGCGATAGAGAATATATATAAACAAACTTAAGAAATGAAAACATACCAAAGCCCCAAGAGAATTCAAGAGACTGGGAGTCAGCGATCTCGAGATTCCTTCGAGAGAATCATTATCCACCAAAATAGGGGCATCGCAAACTTTGGCGAGAGCTTGAGATGTCTTGTCAATAGCTTCATCCTCGTCACTACAAGTCATGCTGTGGGAAATATCGCTATTTTTTTTGGATAAATGAGTCATTGAAGAATCAGAATCAGAAGAATTTTTTATTGAAGGAAAACCGCCAGAATTAAAATCCTCGTCATTATTATCCTTATCAGGACCAACACTTGGATTTTCTGGTATTAGTTGAGGAGTTGAAGAAGAAGAAGGTTGAGTTTTTTTTTCTTTAGCGGAGGATCGCTAGATTCTTCATTGCGAGGGGTAGAAGACCTTCCCTTAGAAGGAGCAGTAGATTTCACCTTTGAATATTTCTCTTTTGGAGGAATAATATTTGTATCTTGATCGCCAGAATCTCCACAGCGAGGGGCAGAAGATCTTCCTTTAGGAGGAACAACAGATTTATCCTTTGAAGGCTTCTCCTTAGTTTTCACAAGCTTTATTGGAGATAACTCTTCGATTTCCTGCGAGCACAGATGAAGATAAGAAATAAGGGAAACAATATATTGTTAAAATTTATAAAGAGATATTTCTTACTTCATCTGTGAAAGATTTCAGAGCTAAGAAAGTGTTGGGTTTCCTTAGAGTTTGATAGCTGAGTTTCATTCTATCAATCTGAAGAAGGTCAAAATAGTTAGCGAGAATATGAAGAAGACAATAAATGATAATAATATAAAAGGTTGAGAAAATATACTTCTTTAGATCTTTTAGGCCAGTTGAAGACCCAAGGTTGATATTCTGCAAGACTCGCGGGAAGTTCGCGAGAACCAGATATATAAGGAACTTCAAGACTTAATGGAAAGATAAACCACTTGTCATCCCTGGAATGGCGAGGTCCGTGGTTGGTTTTCGTATGAAAGTCAATATCTAGCATGAGAGCTTCATCGACAGCGAGTTTCTTCAGACGAACACCCCAGCAGGTGCTATCCCTCTTCATAGGGAGTATCTTGTAATTTTTGAAAAAGTTTTCTACATTATAATCTACAGAGTTAATTGGAATGTGTTTGTAAAGAGGATTTTGAGCATCTTCAGAATAGCGTGATCCTTTACCAGCACCACGAGAAGCATATTCAAGTAGTAATCTAATGCAATCCCCACCTAATTGGTATATTGCTCGCGAGAATCTCTTGTCAGATATTATTTGGTAGAATAATGGGAGTTCTGGGTCATAAAGAGGGAGAGGAAGACCAGCTTCAAGTTGTCCTAGTGATACTATGATTTTTTCGCGAGAACATTGATCATCAGTAAACAGTTTAAGGGAAAGTTCAGATCTAGAATCTTGATTTGGAATTAAAGATAAGTTAAAACCTTTAACTCTGAGTTTCTCGCGCATTTCATTGAAGGCCTTCAAGTTTTTAGTACCAGTGGCAACCATTTTTGAGTATGGGAATGAAAGAAAAAGGTCGAAAAGAAGAAATAAATCACAGAAATAATAGAAGCGCAATTTGAGGAAGAACAGTAAAATTTGCAGATAAGATACGGAGAGAAAAAAGAAGAAAGTAAAAGATAAAAAGGAAAGGGGTGAGAAGAGTATTTATAGAAGAAGAAATTCCTCGAAGAAGATGAAAGAAGTTAATGCAAAGAAGAGACATGGATGGTCAGATCACAACGGTTAGAGGAGACGTGTCAAAAAATTATTGGAAGAAAGAACTCGTGAAAACAGCTGGCGAAGGACATAGAAACGTGTCATAATGGGGAAGTCTGAAAAGATTAGTGGTTATGGCATTTTAAATTCTCATGATCTTCTCTTCTTCGCAGAAAAGACATGAGAAGAGGCAAGATGTTGGACCATAATATCGCTACAACTCTATTCCTGCGATCTTAACAACATTTCTGCGAGCGTCATCGTCAATCCTTTAACAACGTTTCACGAGTGTCACAGAATGTCCAAAATAAACTGATGATGGAAGAAATAAAAGAAGAATATATTGATTCTGCGATGGTAATCATTCTTGCGATAGAGAATATTGTAGCGATCGCGATGAGATCGCAGAATAGATCCGAAATAGGAGGAAAACTTAACTGTCATCCATTATGTAAATCCCTATATAAAGGGCTCGATAGATCCAGAGAAGGATTATGTAATTTTGAGAGTTGAAAGAGTCTTGAGGAGAGAAAAAATTTAAGAGAATATTTGTAATCTTGATTTCTATCAATTCTGTAAGCATTTCTGAGATTTGAATAGTAAAGTGCCATTAAAATCTTTGAAGTTTAGTTGATTTCCAATAGATTTCTACAGAATCTTAACAAGGGTGTAGTGTGGGAATTCCTGCAACTACAAGTACTATTGAAAGTACTGATGTATTTCATTGTCTCCTCTGCGATCTTCTTCATCTCTCATCATTTCTCTCTGCTGTCTTTTTATTCTCCTTTGTATTCTATCATATTCCTTATTAATATTATCATTGTTGCGATTTCTTGCGCGTCTCCTTTCTCGATTATCATGATTATTTTGACGTATTTCTTCTTGAAACTCTTGTTCTTCCACTTCTACTCTCAATCTTTCTCTTTCGCAGGCTAAATGTGCCTGCTCAACATAATGTCTCTCAATTTCATCCTCAATTATTCTTCGATTTCTTTGAGCTTCTCGTTCATGTAATATTCTCCTACCTTCTTCTCAATTTTCTTCACCATCTCGATTATTTCCACCCTCTTGATTTCTATTATCATGTCTACCATCCAAAGTTTCACTGCGTGGAATATAGCGATCATCAATCATTTCTTCTCCCCTATAATGCTGCTCTTCATTTGGATTTTGCGTTCCCTCTTGAAGATTTTTGCCAACGTTTCTCACAGGGAAATTTCGTCTTGCTTCTTTTATAAATGATCGTGAACTTGATCTTACACTACTTCTTGATCTCCTATTTTGTAACCTCAGATTCTCCATTCTTAACTCGTGATTTTATCTTGTTAAATTCGCGCGTTTTTCCGCTTCCAACCTTCTTTCTTCCTGTTCTCTTTGTCTTTATGCCTCTAATGTTTCATTTGCGCCATCTCCGTGGATTAATCCTCCATTTACTTCTTGATTTCTTCCCTCTCACATTTCATCTCTCAATTGTTGATCTTCTGCTTCCTCCATTGAATCCGATAGCCAAGTATGTACGCTTATTCTATCATAATCCATAGCTCTACCTTGCATCGATGTTTGCTGATTTGACCGTTGAACCTGATTTTCTTCATCATTCATTGTTCTATTTCTTCTTGTTCTTAACCTTGAAGATTCTCCCATTTTATTTGTTTCTCCACCTGCAAGTCTTTTACTCCTCCTTACGGTTGTTGGTGGTTCTGAAGTATTTCTTCTTCTTCTAGCCATTAATCTTAGTGGACTGTTGAAAATTGCGTAAAATCTTTCACTAATTATTCCAAATTCCTTCCAATCACAATGTCAATTTTTACCTTTTTCTTCAAATAATCATCAATTCATCCCTGTTTCGGGCGCCAAAATATAGTTGCAGGAATTCCTACACTACATCCTCGTAAGAATCCACAATTATCAATACATATTTGAAGATTAAGAATAACACTTTATTGATTAATTCTCAGAAATGTTACAAGAAATGGAAGAAATCAAGAATACAACCGCTTACAAGAACTTTCTCTCTCCTCAAAATTCTCTCCTGGATCCAAAATTGGTCTCCCTTTTCTGAGTCTACTAGTCCTCTTTATATATGGTAGTTACATAATGGATGACAGCTAAGATGTCCTTTAATTTCGGATCTGACTCACGATACTCCCGCAATAATTATAATGTTAACCCTCGTAGACGTTCGTAAGTCTCGCAACAACATCATGCTTTTCTTACATTTTTGTTATTGTCATACGCTACGTCATTCTTTCAATTACTCTATGACACTCGCAGTGTATTGTTGAACAGCTCGCAACTCTGTCGCTGTAAATGTCGCAGGAGTATTGTTGTGGCGATATTCTGATCCTACACCATCTTTTGATAAATCAAGGTGAACAGGAACCAATCAATAAAACCAGACTTATATTTCCGAAGAATAGCTCAGTTTTATCAATCACCTCACAATAGTCTTAATCGACGCAGCGAAAAAAGATATTGTGGAATCACAAACGATGAGATGAAGATGTTTGTGATTACTTTTATATCTTGCCTATCGGAGATAGAAATCTCAAGCCAATTATTACAATTGTACTCGTACGATAAAAACAACAAGATCAGATCACACAATTACAAGAAAAGTAGTATCGGTCTGGCTTCATAATCCTAATGAAGTCTTTAAGTCGTTAACCTGGTTTTAGAAGAAGAAAACCAAAGGTTAAAGGAGAATCGACTCTATCTTAGCAAATTAGTATCACACAGAATGTGTGGGGATTAGGTTTCCCAGTTGCTAGAGTTTTCCCTTATATAGTCTTTTAAATTAGGGTTTGCAATCAAGGTTAGCTTAGTAACAAAGCATTCAATATTCACCGTTAGATGAAAACCTAATTAGATACAAGCTAATATCTCTCAACCGTTAGATAGAAAACTTAGCTTGTCATACACACATGTACTTGACGATTTGGGTTTGTGTAACCGTACCCAAATGTGTACCATAGTTGGTTCAATATTAGTCAACCAAATGGTTAGCCAAATGATAACTTTCATATCAACCATATTCTTCTTCACCATAACTAGTCCAAATGACTCAAATGAACTAGTTAGAGAGTTGTTCAATTGCGATGAGATCTTATGTACTACATAAGACATAATTGAAGCAAAAATGATTTGATTCACTCGAATCGATTCATGAACTATAAATCCACGGTTTGCAATAGCATTCCTTAGATAATTTAGATAAGTTCACGAACATCGTTTTTAGACATAACCACTCAAGTTCGCGGACTGGGTTCGCAGACTCAAGTTAACCGGTTAGAGTTCACAAACTCCAGCAGGAAATTCTCGGGTTCGAGAACTGCCGTCAGTTCGCGGACTGAAACCGAGCTATAACTCTAGCAGAAATTCTCGGGTTCGAGAACTACGCACGTTCGCGGACTGAGTTCGCAGAATGGGTTGACTGCTCAAGTTCCGTTTTCACTTGATCAAAAAAGTTCACAAACTTCGGTTCAAGTGATAAGGACTTATACATATATATGTTACCATAAAAATGTTTATATCCCCAGTGGTAATATTGTCTAAACTCTCATTTCAATCATTGAAACATTCTCAGAGGATGTCATATAGTTGTTATTCAAAAACTAGTTTTCGTCAGAGCAATTTCCAAAGTGATTAAAACATAACATAACTTTCATCACTAGGCAAAGATGAACCTGGCTAAAGCGAAAGCTTTACCAACACACATTTCAAGAAATAGATAAGCGAGATATACTCAGCTCGAAATGTCACATGTGTATATTCTTAGTTTATATAGTAATACAACTTTTGTCTCAAGATAGGAGATAGAGTAGTTAGACTTTTGAGTGATAGATAAATTCAAGTCTCCACATACCTTTTAGTAGATGAATATCCACTGGTTCCTTGAGTAGTCCTTCATCTTGTATGATGATTTCCATGGAGTTCTTGAGCTCAACTACACTTTATATCCTAGTCCGAGACCTTAGCTATAGTAGACTAGAAATCAAGACTTTATAGTTTTGATAACTAAAATTGACAAACATGCTTGATATAACAACGCATGCGAGTTCGACCGAGCAATGCTCTAACAATCTCCCCCTTTGTCAATTTTAGTGGCAAAACTTTGTAGCTCCTATTCCACATGTCTAATCCCCAACAATACTCGAAATCTTCGTCACTTCCAAGTAGTCCAATGATCCCAAAGGTTGTAAGTTTAGCATCATTGTTGTTGAAAATCCGTAGCTATAACAATGAGAAAAGCATCGGTTCTCAATCATTGTTATACAATGTCATAGTATTATTACACAGCGACAAAGTCCAATTACATCACAACTTCAACAACAAAACTATGGTGATACTTCACTCCCCCTTAGTCAATACTCCATCTCACATGGAAACCACTCCACCATACATAATGATACGAAAACCATATGTAGTGTGAACTACATATTAATCATCCCCCTTTTTGTCAATAAAATTGGAAAAGGTACAAGAACGGGATCCTAATGAAATTTCCGTAAGAGACATTTCATGACCAAAGGTAAATGTGTATCATCTTGTTTAGATGCAATCATAAAGCCGAAGCTAAATGCATTCATCAAGGAGTTTATAAATACGCAAGGTAACCCCTCTAATATTCCACATTCGCACTCCCCACAAAAATTTGGCAATTAAGTACAAGTTCAAAAGAACTCTCCCCCATAATATGGCATTCCCTAAGGAACAACAAGAGCGACCTTAATTTCAAAAGAAAGGAAGGATTTCCTTAGACTAAACAAATTACATACAAGTATGAATTTGGAATCCAACAAGAAATATTCAATCAAATTAACCAAAGCGAACCATGATTAATTTGACTAAATATGCTCAACACAAGTAAACTTAATAAATCAATTAGATTAATCACAAGAAAACTCGCAAATAATCTAATTGCCATACTCAACCAAATTAATTACAGGAGTAATCAATTTAATTGGCCACAGTCGACATAAGAACTTCTATGGAGCAATGACTACGTTAATCACGAATAACCAACCCAGTCTAAGATATGCTCAACATAAGAAAACTTACAGAGTGATAACTAAATAACCATGCTAGATGATTGATTTAGTTCAAAATACTCGACGTAAAGTGCCTTACGGAACACAACTAAGCTAATCAAAATTTATTTTATTTTATTTGTATTTTTATTTTTCTTTATTATTATTTATTTATTTTATCAATATAAGTAATCCAAATTCAATTTTACGTTAATTATAACAATTTAATAATTTTAACCTTCATATAATATACCATATATAGTTTTTAAATTCATGTACTATTTAAGGTACATGAATTTAAAAACTATATATGGTATATTATATGAAGGTTAAAATTATTAAATTGTTATAATTAACGTAAAATTGAATTTGGATTACTTATATTGATAAAATAAATAAATAATAATAAAGAAAAATAAAAATACAAATAAAATAAAATAAATTTTGAACATATAATCAACTTTGGTTGTCTAATGCTCAACATAAGTCACAATACGGAGTCTCACAGTAATACACAAAATATAGAACAAGGAATCTCAATTAATGCAGAATACATAAGGATTCATTCTATGTTCATCACCATTTGCAAAATGACACACAATAGACATAATCATTGAATCACAAAAGATTTTAACCTATCTTACATCAATAATTGACAATATAGGCTTAACTTTTGTGTTTGTCAAAAGTTTATTCATCCTTTTATCAATATTTGCATATCAATTCACGAACAACTTTACTTTTGACAAAATATGGGACAATCAAGTTTACGGACGTAAACACACATATCCCATCAAAATATTGCAATATATGAAATCAAAAGATTCATACTACAACCATCATCTTCCAAACAAGTTTAAGAATTTAAACCAATAAATCTAAAAACAAGAAGATGAAAAATATTGGATATAGCTATGTGTAATCACAATAATGGCTATTCCAAAACACTAGTTATTCTTCTAAACAAAAGAGAAAAATAGAAGATTTACTAGACATTCTAAACCAAATAGACTAAATTAAAAACCCTTCCATGTCACCGCGAACTAGAGTCAAATCGACAGTTCGGGACCTTCTTGAGTCTTCAGGTCTTAGAGCTTGTGAAAGGAAGCATCATATGCACCCTTGAAGAGGATATCCTTATTGGGAAGTTCTTTAACACGGGTTTTCATGAGAACAAGGTCATGCTTAACCTTTTTCAACTCAGTTCTTACCACATCAAGACACTTCATTGTATCAACAAGTTGCTGCTTTGCTTTCTCAAATTCCTTCAGGAAGTCGAGAACTACATCCGATGAAATCTCTTCAATCTCCTTTATATCAGAAAGCGACTCAGAGGATTGAGGAAGAAAGCCTTCATTATCAACAAGAGTTTCATTCTCTTTATCAATTTTGCAATATACCTCCTTATCAGTGACATCTTTAGGCAAATTCAATGAGAAGGAAGAAGAAGAAGCCATTGATAAAAATAAACCTAGAGTAATAATAATAACTCAATAGGATATGTATATAAAGAAAAACTCGAGATATTTAGGGTTTACGGGATAGGTTTTAAAGGATAACCCGAAACCGTATGTATACCCGTAAGATGATTTTTCACAAAACTCTGCATGGAAAGTGAAAACACATTTACTTTTCAAAGTTAAGATTAGACAAGGAACATCAAAAAAGAAAGATACTCACGAACCAGTGTTTGACCAATTATCCTTCTAAAAACGATAAGATATTAGCTAGATAATTAGAGTCACTTAGTTATGAAGTATACTTATTCAAGTCTCTCACAACTAGGCTTTTTATATGTGAGATATTCAACCATGCGATTACTTTACACAACTATGAGCCTTTAGCTCATCAAATGAATATTGTTCCTTTTATCCTTCTGTCTTTGATATGTGCTCTTTCTAGAGAGATGAGCCACTACTTGATTAGCATACTTATCAGAAGGACTAAATCTATGACCTCTTGCAATTGAATTAAGAGGATCAGAGTGGATAGGAATCCATGTTCTAGATTTAGATTTATCAGAAACATCCTTACAAGTACAGGAAATGCTTTTGTTATAAACACAAGAATTTATGCCAGAGTGCACTTGATCCCTGTACTAATTTCTAGAATAGAGATCATTCTTATAAGGTTTCTGATTTCTTGTGAGCATACGATTCACTGTGTTAGTCTACTGACTATTTGTTCCATTGACAGTGAAGAGAAGCAAATTATGAAGCTTAGAAATTTGTTTCCTTCTTACAAAACAATGAATAGCATAGTGATTTTGTTTCCCACAAAAAGTATAGGTTCGGGGAGGAGAAACACTAACTGGCACATGTTTAAACTTAATACCCATATGAGAAGACTGCAAGTTATATAAAATTTTCTTGACACAATCTTCTACTGGAGACCACTTCTTCGTATTTGGAAACTTATGAGAATTGGTTACAGAAGAGTTTCTCCTTAAGACAGAGTTTTCCTTTTCTAAGGAATTATATTTTTCATGGGCTAGAGTAAGAGATGCACATAGTTTCTCTTTTTCAGCGCAAAGTCTGTTGAGATCTAATGAATGAGTCTCGAGCAAACGTTTTTCTCTAATTGAGTCCTCTTTAATAATATCCTCAAGAGCACTAATCCTTTCACGCTGGAGAGTAATTTCTTGAAGAAGTTTCTCAATATTCTTAGAAAAGGACTTTATGATGTTATAGAGATCACGTTCCCGATAAAGAGACTTTTAAAATTCATCAATGAGCCGATCATGATCATTAAAATCAATGTCTTCAGCTGTATGTTTTAAAATTCTGGTGAGCTCCTTTTCAGCTTTTGCCAGAGTGTCACATGCCTCATGAGAGGAAGAAATGTCATTATCAAATTGAATACTCTTTCTACCTCAGGATTCGGAAGAATCTTATAAGGAGTAATCCTTTGAGGTGTTTCTAAGACACTTGACATCATCAAAATATTTAGGAGACATTTTAGTATGCGCAACAGAGATTTCGTCCATAGACTCAGATTACACAAACACAGACTTGTAAGGTCTTAAGCGTGTTAGCCTGCTCTGATACCAATTGAAAAAGCGGGGGTCTAACAACCTCACCCAATATTTCGATTAGCAATCTGTATGGACAACTCCGAGTTATTTTTCTAGAGAATCAACGAGACTCAATCAATAGAATATACTCAAGGAGTTATTATCTCAATCTTTCAATTTGATTTACTCAGGAAAATGTGATTCGCGAGTCTTAATCAAAGAGAGATAACTTGGATGGTACCAAAGACCAATATCCAAGTGTCAATCAATTTAAATCAACAACCAATAAGGTCGAATATTCTAATTGATTGAACAACGTACAACCTGTATTATTTCAATTATATAACAAAATATAATACGGAAAAGAAATAACACAGACACCAGAATTTTGTTAACAAGGAAACCGCAAATGCAGAAAAACCTCGGGACCTAGTCCAGATTAAACATACACTCACTACACCAAATTCCTGGATTAGTAACATACCTAAGCCGTTACTAAAACGGGTTGTAACGGCTCATGGATGTTACAAAATGGGGAGTTACATTTTTTTTGTAATGGCAATGTAGCCGTTATGAATTTGGTTGTAACGGCCCTTAGTAACAGGTGAGGACCGTTACGAACCCGCCACGTGGTAACAGCTGAGGGTCGTTACTAAGTTTTTCGTAACAATAACGTCGTAACATCTTAGAGCCGTTACTACGTGGCAAATTGAAACTGCTTCTAGCCGTTACGAATTTTTTCGTAACAGCAAAAAAATTACTGCCAGTCAACCTTGACTAGGTCAAGCCTGACTGGCAGTTTAGTTTCTGCCAGAAATTAGCCGGAATTCTAAATCCAATACCTGCATACATTCATCATCCACATTCAACAACAATTTCTTCAATCTAATCATATCACATTCATTCAACTCATATCAGATTTATATTACAAAAGAACTAAAATTTCTCTAAGTACCAAACTAAATTATTTTTTTTGTTAAGTATCAAAATTTCTAAGGGAATACATAGTAGGTTCCAAACTTCTAAGGGAACACAGAAACTTACTAACTGCCTACAAAACTTGAATAACTTCAACTTACAAATCTTGAAGCTGCTTTGTTATCCACCCTTGCAGCTAAGCTTTCTATCCTTTGCAGGCTTGATTTTGTTGAAAGCTTGGAAATCAGAAAACTCGATGTATACGATCCTGCAAAATACAACAGGATGCATTATTATGGCAAGTAAACTGGAAGAAATAATGTTCAAAATACGCAGTAAGTAAATGCAAACAAGCAATAATTACATAGGTGTAACACCAGATAGAAAATTTACTAACCCATTGCAGCATGATAGTGTCAACGAACATAATCAAGTACCATAGCTTCAACTGCAACCAGTTACGGCACCATCTTATACGCAAAGAAACATCTGCAATAACATGTGAACACAAAATTTCTGGATACTTAGACGTTGGAAGCTATGAATGTATCCTTGAACACAAAATTTCGGTAACACAGCAAGTTATGAATTTATTCTTGCAGGCTTGCAGCATGATATTTCCAATTTCCAGCAACTTATTACAAAAAAAAAACCAAGTGGAACTGCAACCAACACATGAATATTATTCAAAGCAGACTCAAAATGTTTCAAAAACTTGACAATTAGACCAGCACCAGAGTATTCTTCATCATCTTCACATACAACCAAGAAACTTATCTTAAATGTTTCAGAAACTTGACAAATAAAACACAACTCAAAATGCACTAACCAGAGTATCTGTAACAAAGACTTAATCAGCTAGTTAAAATATCCTAACTACTTCTACATTTTACACAAAAGATCGGGAAAGGAGTGTCTCCATATTTTTGATAATGTCAGATGCACTAGTTCGATACAGTCCAAGTATTTATCATCATTTTTTTTATGTTTAATACAAGATATTACTATACATTACATATTATGCTATGATGAGGATAATGTTTGTTCAAGTTATAGGTGAACAACATTCAACAGCTAACATTCTGAGATATCAATATGAGCTCGTATAACAGAGATGTAAACTCTAACTCAAACTCTAGACTATAAGTCCTAGTGCTAGGATAAAATATGAATGATACAATGAGAAATATCTTTCAGATTACCTTAGAGGAGGCTCAATGGATTTGACACAAGGACTGTATTCAGTACGGTTAACTATTCAAACTTGAATTCTCTTTCTACATAGATATGATGCACGCAAGCCTATCATGAACCTGTAACACCATTACAAAATAGTGGAGAAGGGAAGAGGTCAGTGAAATGGCTGCCAGTAGCAATGGCTCGTACTAAAAAGAACCATGTGAGCTCAAGTAGATTCGTGACATAAAGGAAGTTTCAGAAAATCTAAAGTTCAACAAACATAAAGAGATAAAATAGGGTAATAAATAGGAATGCAACCAACTGTTTTCATCCCCACCTAGCAGGAAGTAATTGTGCAACTACGAACAAGTTTAAAATGATCAACGGTCTTTGCTGTTGTAGACAATGCCTACAAACAGAGAAAGTATCGTAACTCAGGGATAAAAAACATTTAATGCGTGACGTTCCAACGCCACTTAGGAGTCTAATCTTTAGATCTAGTAACACTGAAACACCATCACCAATTGTACACTTCCTAAAGATCCAAGAAAAAAGATGAACAAAAGTGAAAAGAGTTCTATGGCAGGACATTACTAACTCAAAAACTACGAGATTCCATCACACAAACGAGTCTAAATCTAAACAGAGAAGTCCAATAACAATGTAAAAGTGATAAAAATGTAAGGTAGACTTTAGTGACCCACTTGTCAAAATTGGACTCATTTAGCTAATTGTAAACCAGGTACTTAAAGAAGCAGTAAAACAGCGAGAGAGTCCATATCCTTGGAAACTGAGTGAAGAGACTTATAGTGAACTCAACCTCGGCATGTTCTTTGTCTTAGTAAAGTCTTGTCACCTGAGTAGTGTATATCTCACAGATGAGTAACAAAGAAACATAAGTCGACATTTGACAATCTTTTTGAACCTTCAGTAAATAAATACAAATAAAATGCAAAAGGTTACCTCATCAAAGTCGGCAGCTGCTCCAATGGGGTTTGACAACGCTTCCTGAATCTGCTTCATGTTCTCATCCTGCTCAATAATCTCAACCATCGTCTTGTCTACATCATCAATGTCTCTGTAATACAGACAATTTGAGTAAGAACCCCCTTGAGTTCTCGACTGTCAAAACAGTAGGATACTATTCATAAAAGAAAGTTGATATACCTACTTGACAAACTCACATAGACAATAATTATATCTCTATCTGTAACTGCACTCACATGCTGGAATTGACCAAAGCTCCTACAGACATCATATAAAACTTTATGTCTAACAATCCAAATTCAGATACTCTACATAAGCATACAAGGTTAGCATCTTTACTTGAAATAGTTGGATAAATCCTCCTTGGTAAATGTACTTTCAGCTGGAAAGGTCAAATAAATCTATCTAGACCCAGAAACTATTAAATCAGTATCATTCATCTCGCCCCTGTAATCCATATATCTTAAGGCATCTTCATCCAAGATAACAGAGTATTATTACCCATGAGGTCTGAGACTCCAATAAAAATGAAACCCATAATTAATAACTTACTCCCTCCGTCCTAGTTTACTTGTCAAAATTGAGGATTTTTTTTGTCCTAAATTACTTGCCAAGTTTCATATTTTTCCAATTTTTATCCTAATTTACCCCTCTGTTGGAATCAGGTCATATTATTGAGAATTGTGTAATTCTATTTCCTATATACAATTTTAAATTCTCCTCTCTTTATATATCCTTTATCTTTTTTGTTTTGTTTTGAATTCTTCAAGAAAAAACCAGAAAACTAGATATATAAAAACTATGTATCTTAAATATTAGCTTGGGGTAATTTTGGAAAAAAATCTACTCTCTCTATATTTCTTAATATGTGTGCAAAAACCAATTTTGTCAAGTAAACCAGGACGGAGGGAGTATAAAACATATCTCAATGCTAATTCAACTTTGAACAAAAGAAAGAAGGTAATATACTAAGTATTGAAATAGAAACACATACCATCAGAGTTCATGATGATCGCAGTCCACAATTAACTCTAATATGCATAAATACAACAATCTGGTTAGTTCTTACGCACTTGCAAATCCCTAACGAGTAAAAGGAAAATAAGCATAAAAGTTAAGCATTATGGGCATATACTCTGCGACATTTACAAAACATTTGGCACTACATACGTGATAATCATGAGCATGAGCATATACTCTGCGACATTTACAAAACATTTGTCCCTTGGTGATAGTTCCATCTTGATGCAGTAGCTCAATGAATGTGTTAAATACATCCATATGTAAAAAATAAAAATAAAAAGACGGACAAACAAGTCCATGAAATACATCATAAAGGCATGGTGACACCATTAACAATGTTATCTTGACATTTTCTTCCCTTTCTTTGAACCTTTCTATCAACTTAGGGAATGCCTGCACAGTAGTAAAGCATCAGAAGTTTTTACATCAACAAGAGAAGTTCATGTTCACAATAACACCTTATGCACAATTCAATCACAAAAAAATCCAATTCGAACATCTATAAATAAAGTCATCTTTAATCAAGGAGGTCATCTTTGCTGACCCCGTGGCTCTTATCCTCTAATGCATTTAACATCTATAAATAAAGTCTCAGTTCTTGTTTTCTAATGCATTTAACGTCTACTAAGAAACTATCAGTTCCTACTACAACCCATTATGTGTTTATAGAATTATATGAAATTACAGGGCAGCCTTCCCCAAAATTGGCCAAAGTACATCAAATGCAATCGAACATAGTGAGATTAATGAGATTGAACTGATATTAACAGTTTTATTTTAATATCTTACCTCCCCATAGAGCTTAGAGAGCATTTCAGGGCGGTAAAAAACAAAAATAAAACAAAATGGATTAATTTTGGGGTGCTATATGGCGCGATGCTTCACGTGCTTCCTACTTATGTACGAGATTGGTATACCAGGTTGCGTGACCGGTCAACTTCATATGCAATTGAGCTATTCACAAAAGCTTATTGATGTCCCCTTCTCCTTGCGGACGAACTGTCTCAAGTTTGTGGAAATTTATTAGACTTGATGATTGTATCTAATTATTAGAATATTTGAATTTATTTACATCTCAAATGCAGATTAAAAAGGCTACCCTTGCTGATGAGAATTTCTCAGTTAGTGTGAGTAAATTAGCATACGAGGTTGTTGCTACATATAAAAAACAAGAGACTGGAATAGACCTCATGGTTGGCTACAGAACAAGAATACATTACCATCAAAATATGTACATGGAAATAAATCAAAATCAAACAGCAAGAGCAAGAACAAGAATACATTACCATCAAATTCTGTCTTCAACCTAAGTAGTTATTCAAAGATATAAACAAACACTAGGTCAAGAACAAGAATACTCACTGGTGCAGGATGGTGAAATCCCACATTGTTATCCTGTAGTAACTCATAATCATCCTCATCTAAGACATAATACACTACAACCCAAATCAACACTTCAGCTTCTTCATAACAGAATTAGGACAAACTACCGATCCACCTCCATCATTACAGCTGAAACCCACACCTGTTCTATCTGAGAAACATTAGGTCACACATTGAAATTTCTACTCCAATTTATATAAAAATTTTAATCTATAAAGTAAAAACCAAATTTAAAAAGACATAATCAAAACTAAAAAAAGTGAAAAAAGATTATGAGAATCAGAGTCACCACCTTGAGATTCAGATAAGAGTAACGCTGCTAGACGATTCCTAGATACCAAAGGATTTTTCTGCAATTAAACAAAAAAGTTACTCACAATCTCAAAAAAATCAGAAAACAAAAATGAAAAAATCCGAGATGTAAAGGCGATTACTCACTTTGTTGGAAGAGTCAGAGATAATATGATGATTTTGGTTCACATCTTTAACACGAAAACACCTAAAGAAAAAACCCATAATTGTTTTCTTCACCGATTCAAGGATGAACCCTAAATCAAACTCATTACATAACATGTATGGACGATTCTAAATCTTGAGCTAATCTAAGCTAAGGATTGATTTGATTTTTGAAACCCTAGCTTTCTCCTGAGGAGATTTTGCAGAGAAAATGAAAGATCCACCACTCTCACCTAAAAATTTAAAACCAAAAGACACCCTAAAAATCGAAAAAAAAAAAAAACAGATTGAAAAACCCTTATTATGGTTTCATCGATTCATTAGGGCTCGATGATTGAAGATTGAAAAACACTCACTATGCTTCAATTATTAAACAGATTCTTGAGATTTCACTAGGGTTTCATCTGCTGCGAGGAAGAGAAGAGAGGCAGAAGAGAAAAAAATAAAAATTTATGAAACTCGATATCGATTTCAGGTTATATCCTCAAAATCACACATGTGATTGACACACGCATGGGATGAAATATCCTTAGGTGTTATTCATCTTGGGTGGAATTATAATAGTACGCGTGTTAATGGTACACACACAAACTCAGGGTGTGACGACCCAGGTGTGACCAAGCTTGTGACTGACATGCTTATAAAAAAATTCGTAACGGCTAATATATGTTACGAATTTTAAAAAAAAAATAGTAACGGCTTCAGCCTGTTACGAATATTTTATAACAACTATTTGTAACGGAAATTTTGTAACGGCCACAAAGCCGTTGCGAATTCCTGTTACGAATCCGGGAATTTGGTGTAGTGATTGTATTAAGCCGCTACAGACACTAGCCTGCTCCAAATTAACTTCGGTCTGGACTGTAGTTGAACCCTAAACAATCTCACACTGATCCAAGGTACAGTTATGCTCCTACGCCTCTGATCCTATCAGGATATTGCGCACTTGATTCCCTTAGATTTTCTTACCCACAACCAAGAGTTGCTACGACCCAAAGTCGAATACTTTAGCAAACAAATCTGTCTCACACAGAAAAGTCTACAAGATAGATAAATCCGTCTCCCACAAATAAACCTACGAGTTTTGTTCCGTCTTTTGATAAATCAAGGTGAACAAGAACCAATCAATAAAACCAGACTTATATTCCCAAAGAACAGCTCAGTTTTAACAAATCACCTCACAATTGTCTTAATCGATGCACCAAAAAAAGATATTATGGAATCACAAATGATGAGACGAAGATGTTTGTGATTACTTTTATATCTTACCTATCGGAGATAGAAATCTCAAGCCAATTATTACAATTGTACTCGTACGTTAGAAACAACATGATCAGATCACACAACTACAAGAAAAGTAGTATCGGTCTGGCTTCACAATCCCAATGAAGTCTTTAAGTCGTTAACCTGGTTTTAGAAGAAGAAAACCAAATGTTAAAGGAGAATCTACTCTAGCTTAGCAAGCTAGTATCACATAGAATGTGTGGGGATTAGGTTTCCCATTAGCTAGAGTTCTCCCTTATATAGTCTTTCAAATCAGGATTTGCAATCAATGTTGGCTTAGTAACAAAGCATTGTATATTCACCGTTAGATGAAAGCCTGATTAGATACAAGCTAATATCTCTCAACCATTAGATCTAAAACTTAGCTTGCCATACATACATGTACTTGATGATTTTGGGTTTGTGTAACCGTACCCAAACGTGTACAATAGTTGGTTCAATATTAGTCAACCAAATGGTTAGACAAATGATAAATTTCATATCAACCATATTCTTCTTCACCATAACTAGTCCAAATAACTCAAATGAACTAGTTAAAGAGTTGTTCAATTGCTATGAGATCTTATGTACTACATAAGACACAATTGAAGCAAAAACGATGTGATTCACTCGAATCGATTCATGAACTATAAAGCCACGGTTTGCAATAGCATTCCTTAGATAATTTAGATAAGTTCACGAACATCATTTTTAGACATAACCACTCAAGTTCGCAGACTCAAGTTAACCGGTTGGAGTTCACAAACTCCAGCAGAAATTCTCAGGTTTGAGAACTTCCATCAGTTCGCGGACTGTGTTCGCGGACTGAAACCGAGCTATAACTCCAGCAGAAATTCTCGGGTTCGAGAACTACGCACGTTCGCAAACTGAGTTCGCGGACTGGGTTGACTGCTCAAGTTTCGGTTTCACTTAATCAAAAAAGTTTGCAAAATTCGGTTCAAGTGCTAAAGACTTATACATATATGTGTTACCACAACAATGTTTATATCCCCCAGTGGTTATATTGTCTAAACTCTCATTTCAATCATTAAAACATTCTCAGATGACGTCATATAGTTGTTATTCACAAACTAGTTTTCGTCAGAGCAATTTCCAAAGTGATTGAAACATAACATGACTTTCGTCACTAGGCAAAGATGAACCTGGCTAAAGTGAAAGCTTTACCAACACATATTCTGAGAAATAGATAAGCAAGATATACTCAGCTCGAAATGTCACCTGTGTATATTCTTAGTCTATATAGTAATACGACTTTTGTCTCAAGATAGGAGATAGAGTAGATAGACTTTTGAGTGATAGATAAGTTCAAGTCTCCATATACCTTTTAGTCGATGAAGATCCACTGGTTCCTTGAGTAATTCTTCGTCTTGTATGATGATTTCCATGGAGTT
The DNA here is from genome assembly GCA_023529315.1 of Papaver bracteatum. Taxonomy (NCBI): domain Eukaryota; kingdom Viridiplantae; phylum Streptophyta; class Magnoliopsida; order Ranunculales; family Papaveraceae; genus Papaver; species Papaver bracteatum. Next base: position 852,785 of record JAJJWX010003108.1, read on the forward strand.
CTTGATCTCAACTACATTTTCTATCCTAGTATGAGACCTTAGATATAGTAGACTAGAAATCAAGACTTTATAGTTTTGATCGCTAACATTGACAAACATTCTTGAGATAGAAACGCATGCGAGTTTGACAGAGCAATGCTCTAACAAGTCCCACCACTTTTGGACAGTGGATCTATGTCGAGACAAAGACAATATTTTCTTATAAAAATATATATATATATTAAGCATATTGGTTTCGAACCTCATTTCTAGTTGAACATTTTGAAAGAAAAAAAAATATTAAAGAAGAAAACATTACCATAGGCTTTGGGTCCTAATCCCATGCATCTTTGTCTTCATAAGAGTAATCATGAATAAGTGCCCCATTAGTTCCTTCATCCTTCTCATACCTGCAGCCGTTATGATGCATGAAGAGATAAGTACAGACCAAAGCAAAAGCTGGACTCGTTTGAATTACGATGACTAAATATCACATAGGGAAACAACTTCATACGCTTACCTCTGATAAGGTGATCTACATGTCCTTTGTTTATGTCTATTTTAGAAGGAAAAAATTAACTTCAGCAATAATGCATGCACAATTCATTTTTCTTTATCTATTTGCGCAAGGTTAACCATGTGGATATATATAAATTAATAGAAGAGTCTCCCATTTTCCGATTTGGATACAAATCATATGTAATATATAAAGTAGTAGAAGAATCTCTCATAACACAGAATTTACTAACCCCTAATTGTATATATGGATACATCTAAATTAATGTATTGGATCTACGTATGCTTTCATAATAGAAAGAAATGTCTAATGTCCCAAATATAACTCTTAACCAACAGTAACATTGTGGTTTGTTGGGAGGAAAAACTTTATCCGAAGTGCTTGAGATGTTAGTATTTCTGTTGTGTAGTGTTTGTCTACATGAGCTCTTTTTGAATAGGGCATGTAGTTCTATTTTTTTTGCTCTTTCTTTTCCTCTGTATTATTATAAGAATATCGATCACTTAGACTCAGAAAAGTGAGAAAACTCAAAGTTTCGCATCAATAAGCCAGACTCACAGCTAAGAGTTTATACCTAGACACAAAATCAAGGTTTCAAGCATCTAACATGTTAAACGACCAACTTCAAGGAACTAAGACCAAACATTTTCAATAAAATATAAATTTGGGGGTCCAATAAGAGATAACATGTTAAACGACCAACTTCAAGTAACCTAAGACCAAACATATTCAATAAAATAGAAATTTGGGGGTCCAATCATAGATAACAATGTCATGCTTAACAACAACCCAACCTGATCAAGTTTTTCTGGTTTCAACAGACCTAAAGCTCCCATAATAACACCATTTTCTTCGTCTATAACAACTTTCAAGGTATCAACTTCACCACTCATTGTATTGCAAAAAAAAAAAAAAACATGTGACAATTAATCGGTGATTTTGGATGTAACACAATAAATTAATATTCATATTTTGATGAATTGGAAAGTAACAACAAATAATTTTTCGAAAAAGTAAAAACTGCACCTGTAAGAAAGATCAAATTTTCCAAGCTTGAATGGAGTAATGAGAGGAATTCCAGATTTCTCGTCCTCTTATTATATACAAAATTCAGATTTATCGATTTGTCATTTAGCTTAATATGACCATGGTCCGAACTAATTGCAAAGGAAGTCGAAGGACGAAATCATGTCAAAAGAGATCCAAGATTTTGTGAAGAACCATATAAAAAACTTAGAATCAACAATTCGGAAAAGAAAAAGAAAAAAAGAAGATGATGACGGTAAGACCGTACCTAAGGTTTTCCTTCTTCAGAATCACCTGAAGATATTGAGGATTCCGCGCGATCACTTAGACCTATCTTATTGTTCCTAACCACCAAAATCACCAATTTTATCAACAAATTACTTCATCAACTTCACATGAAGATGCATTATTTGATATCAATTTGGTTGATCAGAATGGGTGGTGGTAGTGCCTATGACCGAGTGAACGGATCAAAGTGAGAAGCTAATTGTTCTATGAAAACCCAAATTTTATCAATCACCCAAATTTAAATTAATCAAATTCATTGCAATGATAAACGATGTAAACAATCATATTTCGGAACATACATTAATGGTTTTTTGTCCATCCTCGCCAACCTGCGATGATTGCCTCTTTGAAGAACTGATACATAAATATATTCCTTAATCATACTGATCAATAAAAATGTTAGAATTCAATGCTACATAATAAAAGACTAACCTCATGGTGTTTCAAATCAGTTAGATAACGTCTGTAAACATTTGCTAAACCAAATACTCTGAATTGATATTTCTTTACACAGACAGTTTTGGAGAATGAAGTTATTCTTCTTTTGTGATACTGTGCGAATTTCACTTATATTATGACTGTTAATCACTCTTATATAGACGTAAATCAACTTATATTAAGAAACCTAGTTGTGTATGTACTTTGGAATTTTCCAGGTTTAAGAAACTGAATTCTATTAGAGTTCATTTTCTTAAGATTTCTTATTATTTTGTCTACACAATATAGGAAACCAAATTATATTTGATTTGTTTCAATGGGTATTTCAGGTTTAGGAAACTGAATTCTGCAATGAAAACAAAAAAACGTTATAGTTTTATCGGTAAGCTAAAAACGGTGTGCATGAACAACGAAATAACCTAACATATTCATTATTATTCTATTTCATATAGCAATGGTGTAAGGCAGTAATCGTCAGCATCTTCTCTTTCCGATGGCAATGATATAAGGAAGTTATTGGGTTATTTCTAATCTAGCAAAATTAAAATCACTCCCAACTTGCTCAAAGCTAATCATGAAGATGTTATATTTCTATAGACAACAGAGGGTAGATGTTTTATTTGGAGCCAAGATGTTACCTACAGTATGCTGGAAGCGACACTTAGTAACTTTTCACTTTTTTGTATATCTGTAAAGTAGCGAGAGAATGCTGAAGATCGTTGTCGACAATTTTAACCTTATCTTCCCATGAGCACTTGAAAGATTTCATACAATATGACAACGATTAGTTTCCGCTGTTTCTCCCATTGTTCATCGACTTTGATAGGAAACTGCTTTCTGTGCATCATGAATTGCAACGATTCACAATATCTGTAGATTGTTTGTCTTTGTATGTAAACAATTTCACCAGTTCCACATAATTTCTTTCCTGCGATGTAGCTATCGGTCAATTCCACGACAGCAAGAATGTCACCTATCTTGACTATTGGTTCATCCAATAAAACTATGTATGAACCTATAACATGGATTATGATTATTCTGAACCCAATATATAATTTGATTTTTCGCTGTGGTAAGCCTCAAATTGTTGGACATCTAAGAATTCAGCTGGAAATCCTACAACATGTAATCTGTGAGGATGTTTTAGATTCAGTATATCTTCGCTAAAGTATGTTAGCTCCAGAAACAATCCCTTACAAACATGTGTTCCCACTCAAATATTGAATCGTCCCAAGTCTCCATAAGATCCTTTATAGTTGGTGGTAAGTTTTGCTGGAAAGGAAGATAGTAAAGTTAGTTTCAAACAAAAAAACACTTTCTAAAAGCTGCATGAGAATTTTAAAATTCTAAAAATTGTACCTCATTGTAAGCAAGGTTTTACTCTATTCTGATTCACACCCACTCTATCTAAAGATCCCACAAATGGAAAATATTGGATAACATATGTTGATCTAGTAATTTAATAATTTTATTGTTGCTAAGACTCGGATTTTTTTTTTCCAGAGTATTATTGTTGGCAAACCAAGATTGTTTAGATTTAGGGTTGTAAAGATGTGGCTTTCGCTCTTTAGGATAAGATGCTTCGTTTTTGCCTATTTTAGTTATCAACAAATTTATATATCCTTCTGATTCATATGCTACTATATGAAACCAAACATCAATTGTCATGGCTAGTATTGGTGTGGGCCAGTTTGGAACATTCCCAAACATCTCCTACCAATAATAATCTGTATTGGACCATCGGTAACCATAGAGGACTGAATCTGGTATGAATCAAACACACAACTTTCTGAATTGGTGTCAGATGCACTACCATTGTGCCACAGACTCATATTCATTAATGTACGATTTGAACCATGAAAGTCTGTTTTAAAAAAAATTAATTAAACATGTCAAAATATAAAATCTAAAGGAAGAACGACACTGATGCTTTTGTGAATCTACCAAGACATATCAAAAGAAAAGAAGGAAAAAAGAGAAGAATACCCATCTCTCACGCAGATCATCGCCTGCCATCACAAGATATTAAGAAGCTTCTTTTACATATTCAGGAAATCAATACGATTGTTAGTTTTTTCATGCTTTACCGTTACCTAAAAGACTTCAATAAGTATTTCCTTGGTGGGCAGTCATGACAACGTGATTAACATATAATCTCTGAACAACATGTTAAAAGTTTTTGTCCTATAGAATTGTTTATGCTTAATGCAAGTATCCATATGCAACACCGTTACTTTTATACACAAAAGGAATAGAGTACTAAACAGCCTCGCATCGAACAAAGTGTAATGGAAATCGCTTGTTCCATGGAATCTTATTGATTTAAATTGAGAATAAAAACAGAACGAATAGTTAGATAGATCTTCTTTAGGGTTTACCTTCTTCTCTGTGGCAGCAGAAACTCCAAATCTTCACAAACCTTTGAAACCGAGTTACACAAAATAATAATCAATCTTCTGTAACAATCCATATACGCAAAACACAAATTATATTTACCTTTGACATAGATAGTATACCAATTTAGGAAAATATTTTTAAGGCTACACAGTATAGGGATAATCAAGTTTATGAATAAGGTGAACAGAGATCAAAGTTTAATGGAATGATAAAATCAAAAAATTGAGAAATAATGCACCTATTTGAGACAGTAAACTCAAAATCTTAAGCTTTTGTTAATAGAATTCTTGAGATTAAACCATTATAAAATCAAAAAAATCTTGAGCTACAATCTCAAGATTACACAAAAAAAAAAACTGGATTATTAACATTTGTTCTGCTATGACACAAATTTCGCAAAGAGATACATTCTATGATACTAATGATAGAAAAGAAAGAGTGACATGGATCATGTGTACCTGTTCTAGCCACCATGTCGCTGCTACATGAAGGAATACTATAGCGGCTGTTGGATGAGGAGCAATAAACATAAACTCATCTCTGTCAGTACGACCAAGCTCAGTCAATTCACTACAAAATAATTGTAACTGAAGTTAGCTTTGGTGCAACAAATTGTTCTAAAAAAAAACAATTTAAATACGAAAACACAATTCACCAATCACATATATTCAGTATTCACATTCTTATCACAGGAAACTACTTCTAACATGTCCAAGCAGAACTGGCACTAATTGGATCAATGAAAAATACCAAATAGAATGCTCAATTAACAAAGAAGAACAATAAGAGTGATTTTTACCTAATAGCGTAATGGATTATCAAAGTCATGAGATTTAGAATCAATGCTACAAACAAAAACCGTAGAGTGGTGCTGGTGTTAGATTGCTTTCCTTAATATGTAGCTACAAAGGACTAAGTAAGTACGCTTCTATCCACACTACTCTCAGGCATGCATTACGACACCAATTTCCTGGGAATTTACCCATCTCCCTTTCAAAATTAGGTGATTACTAATTCTGAATCACCCCTATTTACTCAATCTACAACATTTACTCTCCTAAAAATATGGTTTCTAAGATTGTAGTGATGAGCAGACCCAGTTGAGCAAAAAAGGCTACACATACATTGCCATTTAATTTTCCATACCACGTGTCCTGATAAAGTTTGCTCGTCCATTGTTTAAAGCTCCCTACAGATGAAATATGCAATTTTCGTATCAAAGATTAATATGCATTTTTTTATTTTTTATTTTTTTTTTGCAAAAAAGAAATTTATTAAAACAAACAAAAAGAAGGAGGGGGGATAAACCTTACCTCCAGCAGACAGGGGGAAAGAAACAAAGCAAAGAAGAAACAAATACAAGAAAACCAAACCACCACCCAATTACATATTACGAAAACGGTATAAAGGAAATATGGAGTTATCTATTGAAATCTTCCGTCTTGTAAAATCCGGAGGGCTCGTCCACCAACAAGTTTCAGTCATAGCGCCATGCTCGTCCACCAAAGATTAATATGCAGAAAATATACCATGAGTTTAATGATCGAATCTCCAAATAGTTATAACAATAGAACGATGGCATTGGCCACAACCACAAATTCATTGAGGTGACGGAGGTCTGCTAGTTTCCAGTGCATTTTAGTTTACATCTGTAGAGGGATTGAAGCTCGACTCAAGTAAATTTGCTCTGAACTAATTACGATTGGCATTGTTCGGTTGCAAACATAATCAATTCCAAACTATTCTAAAATGTCAAACATGACACTAAATGTAGAATGTATTTTTTATTATTAATCAAAGCACTACCTTTGATGATGCACTACTGGTAACTGGTATGCTTGTCTTTCGATCCTTGATGATGCATTCCACGGTTGCGCTATGCGACTGCTACCACAAACTTGGCATCACCTTTAAAGTTATCAGTTATCTTGGAAGATGTCCCAGATTAAGAACATTGCATTCCTCTTAGGAGTTCTCGAGGGGATTCTTCATTGAACAGTTCAAACAAAAATATAAGCTAAATCTGATGTTGTAAATGAAACCCAAATGATAAGCCATTTGATGCAAGGAAACCCAAATGAAATTTCTAAGAGTTGTTGAGATTTCATCAACGGGGCTTTAAAAATAAGCGTAAGCTCTAAAAACTCAAATGTTCTTGGAGTGTCAAGAGAACAAATGAAGAGCTATAGCCAATTCGAATCACTAATTGTATAGATCAAGTTCCTTAAGATTCTCTAAAACCAAAAGCAGGCAGCGTAATAGATCAAACCTTAGAAGGATAGGCTTTTGATAATGCCCAATTTGATGTGTAATTGCTTCTACCCAAAAAAGAAAGCCAACAAATTCTTCTGTTCCAGGAGAATCCAACAACCCATATAATATAAGAATTTGATAGTTCTGAGCAAGATAACACAACAACCATTAAGTCAAATTCAAGTAAAATAACGATTCGTCGATGAAGATACACAATTACCTGAGTCAATTATTAATCTGAAAAGAATTAACCTAAAATTAAGGTTCAGAAAGTAAATCTATGTTAATTTTGGATTTTGTAAAATTGCAGTGATCGATTGTCGTTGATGGTGGCGATTAATTGTTCTTGAGTTAATAAGGATCACCGGAACTTCGACTGAACAATCTCTTAAGTTGCGTACTGAACCTAAATAAAAGAAATCAATCTGGAGCTCTCGACCTATCCACGTTAGGGATTTAGGAACATATGGTAAATCTCGTTTTATTTGCTTTTTTTCTCCCATCGTTTTAAATAAGTGCGGCTCCTATCATTCCAAGCCTTCCAAGTCAAACGAAATCCAGACGATAAGGACCGCAAGATGACCCTCTCCGGCTAATCATGTCCACTCTTTGAATCTTTGATCAAAGAGTCAATTACCACGTCTTTTTGTAACTATGATCAAATCCTGAGGAGGAAACTAATTGAATATCGCTTCGAAAAAAGAAAAAATACGTGCGCAACTGATCCACCGGAAGAACCGATTGAATAGTACTTTAAATTTGTTAGATAGAGATTTGATGTGTTGATTCTAGAATTAGCAGATCCAGTGATAAATTCTGTTATAGACAATGATTGTTAGTGTTCTTGTTCGTCACTTGATGCTTGTTTATAGCACAAAATGCGTTTTCATCCTCATAATTTCCGGTTCCCCCGTAATCCTCCAAGTCGTCTTCAACGATTCTTCAATATGCATATTTTTAAAAAATTTAGCCGCATTTCCATCTAGAAATTAAATGTATGAAGTTAAGTAAAAAAAAAAGATTTTTGTTAGAGGGAGTGCAAAAATCATAACTAACTCAATAACTAGGACCAACTCGATATATTTTTATGACTCGGACCAAAATATCCTTGTTAGTCCCCCAAAATATATCACACGACTTCCATAGGATAGTCGTTTCTTCTTTACTGCCTTCTTTTATAAAAATGATCACGAACCCTGGAAATTGTAACTTTAAAACTAAAAAGAAAATCAGACAGTAATATTGAAATCATTGGTTTCCATTGGCGCAATAGGATATTCGATAAGGTGAGAAAGCCAACTGGATGTTCCAATTTTTTTTTCTTTACAAGTTAACTCTTCTTGTATCGACATCTGTTGGGATACCATCAGCCGATCCTATCAAAGTCCTTGCTATCATTTACTTACGTTATGATACGAACAGAACCGAGAAAGATAAAAGCATAAGTAAAACCGCATACTTGCGATGTCGGTATAAAAATCAATCTCAGAATTTTTATTTTTAGGGTTCATGATCCTTCCTAAATTGGGGCCTAGGTAGATTAATTGGGGCCTATCAAAATTTTATTTCCACCACAAACAATGATAAGGGGCGTCCAAATTTATTGAAACTTTCAAAATTACCCTCTAAAAAATGCTAATATTACTAAATTACCCTTCAACTCTTAATAATAAACCTAAAATTAAAATCAGTTTTTATTTCTCTCATAAACCGATTCTCCTCTTCTTCTTCTTCTTCTCCCTCTTTTTTCATTTTTTTGAAACCAAAACATCGTCGATTCAAATACAATTAATTGTTCATCTTTTCTATAAAATGACGAAACATACAAGAGTGAAGCATCCTACTAACCAGATATTTCCTAGTGAGGATAATCCTGGACTTGTTGAAGCGATTCGAAACAAAACGAAGAAAACGGTTGAGGAAGTTGAACCATCTTTGATCGCATAGGAGGAGGAAATGGGTCGAATCAGATACTTTTTTATGAACCCAATCCTCTAAACTAGGTTTTAGTAACATGCAATCACTTAGAAATCGAAATTTTTGAAATCAGAACATTTCCGTGTTCACAGAATCGTATTACGTTAATGTCTATGTAACCCGATTCCTTTTAGAAACGGGTTATGTTCTTACACTTATAAACCAATTGTTCTGCATGTACATTGTAACCGGAGAACGTTAATGTATAAATAGACCGATTCTTGTAGCCATTGTTTCTGTAACTAATTTTTGTTAGAATCAGATTACATATGTGTTAAAAAAAAACCGATTGTGTAGCCTTCAAATTCTTAAATGCTTAGTCAATAATCGGACTTTATATGTATATCGAGAAAACCGATTATTATAATCGGTTTACATTAGCACTTAAAAGCATCGTTTGTTGGTTTTATTGTTAGAATCGGATTACATGAGTACTTTAATAAACCGATTTGTTATTTGTTATGTTCTGAATCGGATTATATATGCATATCTAGTAAACTGATTGTGTACCTTGACTTAAAAAAATACATTCGATTCCATTTTTCTTTATTGCTTAACTCCGTATTCTACATGTCAAACAAGGGCAACCAACACAAGCAAGCCGAAAAGAAATATAAGAGGAAACATGACGTTGCTTCTCCTAAACCTTTGGGACCTCGTCGAAAAGACGGCCAAAATTTGAATGCTTCGCACCGAAGGTCCACGGGGAGTAAAGCCAAAGGGATCAGCATCAATGACCCACCACCTGAAGCGGAGCAACCAACACACGAAGAATCTGATTCCGATACACCTACCGAACAAGAAGGTGGTGAAGAAGAAAGTGATGAGGAAGTTAATGAGGAAGAGATTGGTGGCAAGTAAGGTGGTGAATTCGTAATGGGGAAACTAAGTTCATTCACCACAAAGAATATACGACGTTGTACCGACGTGCTCGGAGGTTCATTAACGAGCATTTGATGTGTCAAATTCTAGAATTCCCATACTGAATCCTATATATGTACTGCGCTAATTTCACAAAATATGTAAGGAACATTTTGTTTCTGAAAGTAAGTTATAATCGGATTATATGGATATATATAAACACAGATTGTTGGAATGTGGGTATTGATTAAACTCCGATTCTGGGTTTACATCTTCATTCTGAATAAACTCAACCCAAAATCGGTTTACAAATTAACTAACATCAATCGATTCTGGATCGAGTCTTTTGAATTTTTTTTTTACAGGTATTGAGTATGCATTAATCATAGTTAATTTCAGAATTAACTTGATTAAACAACAATTAATTATCCAGATTACCACTAATTTAAGAATGGCATATTAGGTATTAACATATATATTGGATAAGGGGTTTTTAAGAATTGTTACTCAATGACCCTATTTTGTCATGTAGTTATAGGTCCCAATTAATCTACCTAGGCCCCAATATAGGAAGGTTCATGATTTGTTCCTTTGAAAGAAAGACGACCGAGTTTTATTTTATTTTATTTTTTTAGGGTTTATGATTTTTTACTACGAAAGAAATTGAGTTCTTTATTTAAATGTGTGTGAAGAATATGTGTGGTTAGTAAGGATACTTTTGACCGAGTTGGAGAAATATACCGAGTTTGTCCTAATTAGTGATTCAACTACGATTTTTGCTCTCTTCAAATCACATTTTTCTCTCCCTCTAACAAAAATAATAAAAAATCCCGTCTATAATTTTACGTTTTTTTTGTTTGTGAAAAATACTAGAACCCCCCTACTATACGGGTTCAACATATAGAAACCACACAAAATGGATCATTTATTGTCAACTCCATACTTTAGGAAAATGATATTGCTAGGCCCAAAAAACCAAATTTTCTTCAGATCTGGCCCATAATTAATTATTACAAATTTTAATAATACCAAGACTACCCTTTAGTATTTATACAAGAGGAATATCACAAGATATTTTCATTTTCTATTTTATTTTCTATCTCCGTCTAAATCCAAAGCTGCTCTCATATATTCATTTTCTAGGGTTTTATCCATTCGGTTGTACAAGATCTAATCTTCTGATTTGATTTCACATCAAGAATTTGCAAGCAAATCGATTTGTGATTAGATAGAATCAATTATGTATAAAGGATTTTTTTCTACTATATCTTCTGCTAAAATAATTTAGTGGTTTTCGATCTATGTCATCTATGGCTGCCGATGTACGACGAAGAGGAAAAATGATAAGCTTCATCGATCTCTACTTCTGTATCTGTATCTATTGATGATGTTTCTAGATCTTCATTCGTTTGTGAGTAAGTCGAAATCGAGATGCAGAGACAATGGAATTCGTCATCAACAATTAGATCTGAAGATTCAAAAACAAAAATCTGAGAAAGATAAGTTTCTCCCTTATAATCCTATTTAATTCAATTGAAATTCCTAATTATGTGATTCAGAAATAAAATTGACTCCAATTTGTTGTATCGAAGCTACTTCAGGTAAGGTTTTCAATTTGATTCAATAGGTTTTCCTCATTTAGTAGTTCTACTTTCTTAGTTTGATTAGGTTATGATTTTTGTTTCATTGACTTTATTCAGATCGGAGAAAAACATGATTTTTATTGAATCAATAGGTTTTGAATCTAGGTATGTTTAGGTTTGTTGTTGTTTCTGTCGATTTGTTGATAATACTAGTTGAATTCAATCAGCTAAGAAGATATTCTCCATTTAATAAAAACATTAATCTCTCATAATTCTAATGGAGCTAGTTGTGGACTCTTGTTGGTGTTTTTATCTTGCTTATTTTGACTACGCGTGTTGAGTTTGGTTAACGAATGTATGGTGGTGTTGGTGGTGGTGGAGATGCAGGTTCTGGAGGAGTATGAGGAGGCTGTGGTGGTAGAGGTGGTGGTATTGGAGCAGGTTTGAAGGAGGATTTTGAAGTCAGTGGTGTTGTTTTTCAGAATTGATGAATTGAAGGAGATGATGAGAAGATAGGGGATGAACTATTTTAAGTTTCTACTACTAGTGCTAGTGGTCACAGGTAATTAACTGATTTCACAAGGTTCTCTTCTTTTTTAAATGTTTATATTTTTGTTGTGATCAAGGTTAAATTGTTTTGATAAATTTACTACGTTAGCATCCATGTGAATGATTGGTTTTTACTGTTGAATTATGCATCCTTGTAAAGGTAGTATATGGATTTTGTAAATGCTTTACTGTCATTTTGCATAATGTGATTCATGGTTTGATTGTGAAACCGATTTTTTGAGTTAATGATTTGAAGTTGATTGAATGGAAGCTTGAACCTGAAATCATACATGAAGTATTGCATCCGAGATTTTTTTCCTCATACTTCAGGTTTAGGTTTGATATGTGTAAATCTTAGTTACATTAGGAGAATACATGTGTAACTCTTAGTTATAACAGAGAAATGCATATGTAACTGGTGATGTTGTTGTACTGCTGAGTGTTGAATCTACTTTGTTGAGGCTGTAACTATGTAGCCACTCCTGAGGTGAGGATATGCCTTTGTTATATACTTTTTGCAGTTAAATTTTGATAGATATTATGCCGCCAAGGTTTCTGATGCGCATTGTATGTTTCATACATGTTTTGATTTGCATTTGCGAGATTGATGAATATGTTTTATTTTGTTTACAAGTTAGAGATAGTATGTGGTTTTGCTGTAGTTGCCTTGTTGGAGCCAGATAAACATGTTATGGTGCTAGGAGGCAATAAGGTATATAACTTCCAGATGTGTAACTTCTAGTTACACAAGCTAAATAGATGTGTAATTTTTAGTTACACATGTGTAGTTGCAGAATATCCTACAACTACACCCTCAGTAGAATTTGTAAAACTTAAGAAGTTCTTGATGATGAATGAAAATTTTCTTATTAAAAGTTGTAGGATATTCTGCAACTACATAATTGGCGCTAGAAACAGGGATTGAAGATTGTTATAGCAAAAAATTTAAGGAGTTTTGAAAATCTGAAATGGTTAGGAGAAGAAATACATTAGAACCATTGATTGCAGTAAGAAGAAGTGCAAGACTCGCTGGTGGAGAAGCAAACGTAATAGGAGAACCTAGTAGGAGAATGAAAAATCGAAGAAATCAAACTCAACAAACAGTATATCATGATCTAGTGAGTATACACACTTGGAGAACTGATACACCAGCAGAAACATACAGAGAACCACAAATTAGAGAAAATGGGAGATTGATGGGAGGAACAATTCGTGAAAGATAAATGGAGATAGTAGAAATATTGAGACAAGAAGTTCAAGAAGAACAGAGGTTTGAAGATGAAGAACGTGCCAATCTAACAAGACAGAATCAAGAATTAAGAAGCGAAAATGAGATGTTACAAAGGAGTAAATCTCAAAGTATTGTGAGATCAAATGTTAGACCAGAGAGAAAAGAACAAAATTCGCCAACAGTTAATAGTGAAAGTGCTATGCAAGAACAAGCACAGAATCAGGTTGAAAGAAATCGAGAGAATCGCTTCATTTTAGTACCAAATCACGAACAAAACGTGGAGAATTTACGAACAGAGCCATTTCCAAGGGAAAGTAATCAGAATGGCGGAGAAAATCAAGAGGAAGGGCGGCAACTCATGGAAGAAATTGAGAGACAACAAGCTATGCATCAAAACAATTACAAGGATGAAGTAAGAAGACGTGAACAGGTTCGCAACAATCAAAATCTTGAATATGGTAGAATTCGGAGGAGGATTGGAAATCAACGAGAAGAAATAGCAAGGAACGAACCAAATCTTCGAATCAGAGTTCAGGCAAATCAGGAAGAGATAAATCACAGAAGAAGAAGAAATTCCTGATAATCACATGAGAAGAATGAGGAGAATAGAAATGGAAGAACAAGAATTTCAAGATGCTCTGCAACAAAACAATTGTGATAACCTGGAAAGAAGATATTTGCAAAATTGTGCAAATGAAAACATGAATGAAGAATATGGTAGAATGCGAAGGCTCGCAAAAGAAGAAATGCAAGAACGTAGAAAAAGAGAGGCTGCGTTGAAGAGGCCAATGGATGAAAATTCTGAGGCAAATGAACGAATCTTTCGAGAATTAGAAGAAATGAGAGGAATGATAAACAATAGAGGAGGAGGAGATAGAAGGCAATTAGATGAAGCAATAGAAGAATCCGCGAGGAATCTTTTTTCTATAGAAGTACAATTGGGAGGGATTCCACCAAAATGCAATTTGCCTGCATTAACTAGTATCTTTGACGGGACTTCATGTGCAATTCAACACATTAAAGCATATGTAAGATGCATGTTACAATGGGAGAAGCACGATGATGTATTATGCAAGTACTTCGCATCAAGTTTAATAGGAGAAGCTCTAAAGTGGTTCGAAGGGCTTCCAAAGAACACTATTACATCATTTAATCATCTACAAGTAACTTTCTTAGGAGCGTATATCACAAATCATTCCTCGCGACTTGGTATTGAAGATGTGTTTGTTTAAAACAAATATTTGGTGAGAGTTTGAAGCACTTGGTAAGGAGATGGAAAACTATGTGAAGTAACATGGCAGGGCGTGTGGATGAGAGATACTTGATTTTGTCTTTCGTAAATGCGATGTTCGCAACTGAGCAACTATATGTTCAAATCTTCAGAAGAAAGAATTCTATTATGATGACAGAGTTGCGAGAATTACAAGAGGAATACATTACATTAGAGGAAAAACAAAACAATATGGAGTCATATCTTGTGACAAACACCAAAAAACAAGATACAGGAGAAAACTTACTTCCTAAAATAATCAACGTCATAGCAGGTACTTCGCAGACATCCTCGCAAACATCTTCGCAGATATCAGAAAAGAATAAAAACAGCAATAACCAGCCAAAAATAGTAGCAATGGGTAGAAAATATCAAGAAGAGTATGATAGAGAAAGGAATTTCTATAGCCGAGGAGGAAATAACCAGATTCCAAGATTAGATCAGCAACAGGAAAATTATAGGGGACAAAGGCAGAATTATTTTGGACAAGGAAATCATAGACAAAATTATAACAATGGTCAAGGAGGTCAAAGAATGATAAGAGAAGAAATAAAGATGCCACCTTTGAATACAAGTGTAGAAAAGATATGGCAGGAAATTATCTTGATGGAGCATATACCAACTCCATGGAATATGGGAAAGGAACCACCAATGGGTCCAAGAAGTCATGAATTTTGCTTGTACCATCATTTTCATGGACACTCTACAAATAGTTGCAATAATATCAAAAGGATTATCTTGCGAATGATTGATCAAGGCAAACTGGATCACTTTTTACTCAAGCAAGCACAGCTGCAACAATTACCACAAGCCCCAATAGAAACTCGCATGATGAATACAACACAAGAAAAGGGAAAGGAAATCTTACACATTGAAGTGGGACCAAAAGCAAGAAATGTTTTTTGCAATTCTATAGTTCACTCATATAAAACCATAGAAGATTTTCATGATAACGTGTTAAGCAGGGTATATGCGAGAGATGGTGAAGGAAGAGAAATAATGAACATCGCAAAAATTTCACGACTTGAAGATTGGCAGAAGCGTGAAATCTCTTTTGAAGCCATAGAAATTCCAGAAGGTTGCGAAAAACATGATAATCCATTGGTAGTGAGATTGGAAATTTGTCTGAATATGGAAGAAAGTGAGGATGATACAAACGAAGAATCATTTGGTCTTAATAGAATCTTAATTGATACAGGAAGTTATGTCAATATTCTCTTCTATCCTGCTTACAAAATCATGGGGGGAAAGGACGCAGATCTAATACCTTTATACTTACAGGATTTATGGTTGTAATGGAACTTCCAATAAAGCTAAAGGAGAAATAAGCATGCGAATTCCATTAGGTGGAATGCGAACTGAAATCTTATTTTGCGTTGTTGATGTTGAGTCACCGTACAACGCTTTGATAGGGAGACCTTGGCTTCACGGGATTTTAGGCGTAGCTTCAACTTTTCATCAACACATAAAATTTCCTCATCCTAAAGGTATTGGAGTTATCAAGGGTGATTGGGAGAAGGGAAGAAATGTTACGATACTGAAGTAGAAGTTTGCGAAGGAAAAACTGTTGAGAAGGAAAGTTGGAGAAAAAGAGCAAAGGCTGCAAAGAGAAGTGAAAATTTAATGGCTGAGGATTAAGGCATGAAGGAATGAAGTTACAATGATTGAGCATACAAGAAATTTACGATGATAGAGAATGGATATGATTTACGAAGAAAAGAAAATGAATAAAAAAGGTAATCAGTATATTTCTTCACAGCGTATAATAAAATGTATTTTGAAAAACAAGAAAATGAAATGAGGTATTTCGCAACATGAAATATTTGTGAGGTATTTTTACGAATACAAAAAATTTATTGCGATTAGCTTTCATTAAAGAAAGACGCAAAAGATATTTGCGAACAAAAGACCGCAAACTGTGATTAGCTTTCAGAAAAGAAAGAAAGTCGCAGAAATTTTACACAGGCAAACCTTTGTGGCGTACACCCTATTTCGCGAAGCAACATTTCGTAAGAGGAAAAGTCCTAAAGTACGTCATTTAAGGGGGTACCTATAAGCATGGCTCAGGGAAACCGGAACACCACCAAGGAACCTGAGTACATGGACATTACGGGGTACATAACCCAAAAGAGGGGTACCTATCCGGGTTAGACACCTTGGATTCTCAACCTAATCTTGCGATGTACCAGGATATAGGTTGGGAGACTAAGGCATACTGTCTTTCCCAAGAAGTGCAGAAAACGATCAAGGCGCCGAGGTACACGGTTGAGTCAAGAGTGCCGGATGGGCTTGAAGCACATCTGCCATTCTTGACAAGTCTTGGCAAATGATGCACTTGGCCCAAAGATACCCCATAGGGTGCAACCTCGTAACTATAAGCCTTATAGGCAAAAAGGATAAGAGGTTGCGAACAAAAGCTGGTTGTTTGCAAAACCGGATGGGAAGAGCTAACCTTGTATGGTCGATGTACGCTTCCTTGAAGGGGCAACCAAGGGGAAGATAAAGGGCAGCACCCTCCATTAGGGAGATGATACGTGCTATAAGACACAAATGTCATGAGGCTTCTTGGTCGCAAGAACATAAAGGCTTGTCATATTTGTGCAACAATAATATTTCTGCGAGTAAAAAAAAAATAAATAAAAAAAATACATGTATATATATATACATACTCGCAGAATTAAATACAAAGGTTAAGATGAGATCAATGGGTTATTACATGAAAGTGTGGTAACGTCCTGCGATTTCATCGCAAGACGATAATATCACGAGACTGTATATTCGCAAGATTATTCAGAGTTGTCATATTATCGCAAACACAAAAATATTATCACAAAAGAGGTGGTAAAATAAGACCTTTACTTAGGAAGGCATGATAATACCACATCAACTAATGAAATCAATTCCATCAATGTCATCGAAGAATTTTTACAAGAGTATAGATCACGAGTTCATAACAAAAGAGGCAATTTTGTTTGCAGTTAAACACGGATATTTCATATTCATTAAGTTTTACGAAGATTGACTACTTCTTATACTTCTTCAAAGGATATTTCATACTTATTATACTTATTCAAAGGATATCTCATACTTCTTATACTTCTTCAAAGGATATTTCATACTTCTTATACTTCTTCAAAGGGTATTTCATACTTCTTATACTTCTTCAAAGGATATCTCATACTTCTTATACTTCTTCAAGGATATTTCATACTTCTTATATTTCTTCAAGGATGTTTCTTAATTCTTCACGGAGATTTCATACTTCTTATATTTCAAGGGGAGGATTTATTGTTTACTTCGCAACAAATTGAAACTTCACAACGTAAAATGAGGCAGATATTCTAATACTTACAACAAAGATTGATCATCTGAAGAATAATAATAAGGGGAAAAGGAATATTAAGCTAGGTCTTCAAGATATATTATTTCTCTTCATATGATCAAATTATGCAAATAAGGAAAGCACTCAATTAAAGAAAGATCAATTCATCATCGCAAAATTAAGACATTAAGTTTCAAAAAGAAATTGTTGGTTGATTAAAAATGCAGGAAAGAAGAAAATGTTGTACTCAAACAGACAATATGAAAAGAACTGGAGAAGACATACAGAAAAGAATAAAGCTATTTTGCGGGTGATTTATTCCCATCAAAATGATCTTCTTTTTCTTCTTCGGAGATATCATCTTCAGCTTCACTATCAGAGATTTCCAAATACGGGGTATCCTCAGGAATTTCTTCAGAAAGGAGCGTCTGATACTTTTTGAGAGGAATTTGGTTGTCTTCACAAATCTTGCGAGTCATCATAGCTCGGAAACGTTTGATACTTAAGCTATGATTGTTTTGAGAAATCTGAAACTGAGACTTTAAATCAGAAATCTTCTGGTTACGTGCGGCAAGAATAGTTTCCAGATCATTATTCATCTTCGTATAATTTTCTACAGCATCCGCAAAGCAAAAGGATAAGAGAATAAAGAATAAGGGAAGAAATTAAGGAATTGATTAGCAGATTGCGAAGTCAAAATAATCAAAATACGCAAATTTACCTTCTAATCGCTTATTATCATTACGAAGAGAAGTATTTTCAAGCTTCAATTGATTATTCTCCTCAAGAAGAGAAAAACTTCCAGATGCGATACTCGCATATTGTGGATCATCTTCGCAACGGTATTTCAATTCCGTATTATCAATACTCAAATCCTCTATTTTCTGACGAAGTTTTAAATTCTCAACCTCCAACTTCTTACAACGATTTAAAATTTTCTTCTCAGCAATATTATGACGTCTTTCCCAGTCTGAAGCAACTGCGCAGCTGACCCTCCCAACCTGATCAAATAAAAAGGATTAGAAATCAATGAAACAAGGGAAATAAACAAGGGATATAAAAGAAACTTACCATACTCCCCAAAGAGTATAATGAAGCAGGAGAGACGAATCTTGAAATTCCAGTAAGGGAATTATTGTTGAGTACAGTAGGAACTTTACAAGCCTTCGCAATAAGTTTACGAGCATTCGCAGTAGACGAATTTCCTAATCCACGAGAAGAATGAAGAAAAACCTCATATAATTGAATCATTGCAGACTCAAAAGTTTCCGCATTGCTATAGTCTTCATCTTCTTCTTCTTCATCATCATCATCTTCATTGTGTCCCCTATCAGAAATAGTATCAGAATTGGAACTAAGATCCTTCTCAGGAAGCTTATCACCTTCATCACTTTGTTCTTCGTTAACATTTTTGCTAGAGGAGTTCACATTGGAGTAAGCATTGACTAGGACTCTTTTCCTCTTATTCTTAGAAACAATATCCTCAAGTTTCCTTTTTCCTTTGCGAAGAACATGTATTCTTCGCAGAAATTTGGGTATTCTTCGCAGAATGAAGTGTCCTTTGTCTTGTAGTTAGCACCTCGGAAGGAATTGAATTCTTGTTCTCATTCACAACAGCCTTAGGGATATTAGGGAGAACCTAAAAATTCAAATAAGGATAAGAAATAGAGGCAACAATATATTGTTTAAAATGTATAAGAATGTTTCTTACCTCATTTGAAAACAAGTTGAAAGCCTCACGAGTACTGGATTTCCCAGTTTTAAGATAACTTTCCTTGAGTTCATTCACCTGGGAAATATTGCAAAAGGATCAGCAAAAGAAGGAAAATAACAAAGAAAATAAAGGGATAAAGATACATACATCTCTATCTCTGTTAGGCCAAGAAAAAACCCAGGGTTGGTAGTTACGATCACGAAGATTCGCAGGAAGGTATACTATTCCAGAGATATAAGAACCCGATAATGCAAGAGGATAGTTGTATCAATCTTCATCATGAGAAAGGCGAGGAGTATGATTGTTCCCAGAAGCGTAATCAATATCATGCATAAGGAGATCATCTTCTGCGACAACAGATCTACGATGAAGACGAACACCCCAACGTTTATCTTCTCTCTTCACAGGAATTAGTGTATAATTCTTAAAGAAATTCTCAACCGTGTAATTATCAGCAATAATCTCTACATCTCTAAATACAGGCTTCCTACGTTCGATTGAATACAAATATTTTCCAAAAGTAGCACGATTTGCGAACTCAACCAGAATACGAATGCAATCACCAGTTAATTGATAAATGGCTCGTGAGAAATTTGGGTGGGAAATAATTTCATAGAATAGAGGAAGATTGACATCATAAAGAGGAAGAGGAAGACCTACGAGGATTTGACCTCGTGAAACTAAAAATTTTCGATCATCCCAGTGGAGATCAGTAAAGAGTTCCATACAGAGAGAGGATTTATTGTTGTGACCATCAATTTCAGAAAGAACGAGGTTTCTATCAGGAAACTCTGCATTAAGTTGTTCTACAAATTTCTTCTTTGGAGCCATTAGATGAAGAATAGAAAATAAAAAAGAAAAGATGTAAAAGAGGTGAGAAATAGTAGTAGCAGAAAAAAGGAATATATTGCAGAAGCAAAAGTGATGAGGAAGATGAACATGATAAAAGAATAAGAAGAAGAACTAAAGATAATATTTATAAAGAAGAGAGAGTTCAAAGAAGATAGAAACTCATCAATACGATTAGATGTGATCGGTTAAGAAGAAAGGTTACGAAAAAAACGTGTCAAAAATTTAATGAAAGAAAAAATACGTGTTGCGAATCTAACAGGTGATGATAACTATATTAAATTCACGAGAATAATAATTCTCATGACATTTCTTCTTCGTAGAACTGACATGAGAAGAGGCAAGATGTAGGTACCGAATATCGCAAGGTGTAGGAGAAGAATATCGCAGCAACCTTCACTTGCGAATATTGAATGACGCAACATAATGAGGTCGCAAAAGAAATATTAGAAACGACACAACAAAGAACGACGGACAAAACATGAGAAAGGCGGGAAGACTTTGCGAATATAGAATTTGAATAGTAGTTCGCGATACTTCGCAAGCTATATAGTTGTATAGATTTCACTATAAATAGTAGTTCAAATGTTAAATTAGGAGAGGTCATTTTAGAGTGAGAGAGATAATTTTAGGGGGAGAGAGAAAATATTAGGAGAGATTTATTTTCTTTATCATCTTCTTCCCCAAAAAATCTAGAGCTTCAAATATTCATTAATGGAGTCTCAATTGTAAAATTATGTAATTACATACAATCACTAGTGAAGAACCATGGATGTAGATCACAATGATCGAACCATGTAAAAATTCATGTGTCTCCTTTACAATTTTAGTACTTTAATTCTTAGTTTTATATCAAATTAATTAGATATAGGAATCATTTTAATGGATTCTTATGAGGGTGTAGTTGTGAGATAATCCGCAACTACATAATTGGCGCTAGAAGGAGGGGAAGAGTAATGGATTTATCCTTCCTGTAACTTGTTGGTTCAAGAAATTTCAAAGAAATTAGTTACTGTTGGTGATAAATTCAATTGGATCTTCGATGAAAGGAAAACAAGGAGGTTTATATAGAATATACATCTTCAGGAGAGGAGTAGCAGTAATTTACAAGATGATGACGCATGAACAGATTCAGGGAAGAAATTAATTACAACAAAATCAACACAAATGTTCAATTTTTCAGATCGGGAAATTTTAAGTAAAACTTGGGAAGGCAACAACAGACATTCACAGTGAGCAAAGGAATTTTGCGATATTCTCATGTTTTGAGAAAATTGACGTTTCCAGTGAAGAAATGTTATTCCAACAAAATGAAGCAATTTGCGAAGTAACACAGGGGTTAACAAATGAAGTAAAATGAGGTGGTAGACAGGATCACTTCGTCAACGAAATTGACTTCAGCCTCAAAGATAATCCAACAATGGACATAATTTGAACTCAGTCCACATCCAAACTCGGTTCGAATAATATCAATTACCATCCCTCTGCGAGATTCTAGCGTAGAGGATATAAATATAGGGTTTCTCAAGAGAAGAGTTGGTGCAACTCCATCAACAGGCCCAACTTCAGTCAGCAACAAGAAGAGATTCAAATTTTAATCAACTATATGACAACAAACTTCACCATCAACATCAGTTCGCAAAAACAACATCAGTTCGCAACAACTTGGCAATATTAGTTCGCAACAACCTGGAGAAACAATTCCACACGTTCTCAACGTAAAGAAATGGAACTTAATCAACATAAACGAACTCAACTCAGCAATGCAAAAAACTCAAAACAGCATTGTGAACTCCACTAGCTATAAAAGAGCAAATTTCTCCCTTACTTCTCTAGTTTTATCTTCAAATATTTGAGTCTTGGAATTTCTAAATGAAGTTTAAGAAAATTATCTAAAACCAATTTACGTTCTTATGAGAATTTGATTTATCCAATGAAATATTTTCACGCAGGAGCAGCGAAGGAAAATTATCTCTCAATTTTCAACGCAGACCATCACAATATTATTATTTTTTTGATTTTTTTTGCGAATTTTAGAATGATTTCTGCGAAGAAACAAGTTGCGTCGAAGATCAGCAAAGAATGATTTCTGCGAGAGCATTAGGCAACATTATTCATTACGTGAAGACGCAGATGGAAAAGCAATATTACAGCATGATCAAAGAAGAAAGTATCAAACATGAAGGGAAACATCGATGGAGAAGAGCAGGAGGTGTTATTAGGAGTTCCGGTAATGCAGTCTGAGTTCATAGAAGAGGTAGAGATGATAGGGAATTATTTGTTGGAAGTCTGAGTTTTATTTTAAGATTTATTTCATTAGCAAACAAAACCGAGCCAGCAAGTTAAGATAAAATAAGACGAAGTACTTCGTACAATTTGGGAGATACGAATGTTCGCAAAAAATTGACGGAAAGATGGAAAAGTAGTTACTGAGAGCAGAATATTGACATTTTACGAATATCAAAACTAACCAACTCTCAAAGAAATGGGGCAACTCACCAAGGAGGAGTAACCAGTGAATAAAGCACGGATATCCAACAACATCAAGCATAAGAAAACAAAGAAATCACCCCATCATTCTATCATGTTTAACTCAGTTCACAACAAGTCAATTCCCATCATTCGTTGAACTTCGATAAATCCCAGCACCACTAACTATAATCAACTCACCCAAAGCACCACATGGAGAACCATTAGGCCAACTTCTGTCCGTTTATGAAAGTTTAAGCCTCCATACAGATTCATCACCATTAGCTCGCAGAAAACATGCTTCTTATTCTTCTTGATCAGTATGCATTCACCAGAAATACCCGCACCACCAGTTCGAGCTCAAAACCAAAATAAAACAGCACACATGATCCTCCATGCATTTCAGTTACTGCTCTCAGAAAAATAGTTTGTACTCTTCGCAGACAATTTGAATAAGGACGATGTTTAGTTTGTTCTCATATATTCCAGTGAAGACAACAACTCAGGAAGGATGATGGGGAAAATTATATAAGGGATGATAACATCAGTATAAGTTCTACGAATTTCACTACATTCACAGAAAAAGGAGCTTGGACAGATGGTCGCAAGTGAGGATGATAAGCTGATGGTCTCGGGTTCGAGTCTTCATTATAACGCAAAATTTTTTGTTTTTCCTCGCAAATGTTTACATCCTAAACATTTCCTTCGCAAACGTACACTTCAAAAACATTATATCGTAAAAATTTCCTTCGCAAATGTTTACCTTGCGAATATACGCAGCATGAATACTTCATAGATATTCGTTTACTTCGTGCAAATGTTTACTTCGCAACATCTTTGGTTATTTCGCAAGAAGAAAATGGGAGATTAATTCGCAGACATATATCGCAAAAAATGGCAAATCATATACTTCGCAAGAGACAACAACAAGCCGCAAAAGGTAAGTACCATTTCCTTGAATATTTTATTTACAGAAGATAAAAGATTTTTGATTTTATTTACCAAAAGCGATATACTCGCAAGATTTCTAAAATTTCTAAAATTTCATCGCAAAAATTTAAAGATCTCAAAATTTTTCAAAGACTTCAAAATTACAAAAAAACAAAGAAAATTAAATTCCTATATTTCTATAGAACAATTTTAATTTAAAGATGTGATATGAATACTTCTCATACTTCTTATACTAAACATTTTATGAAAACATTCAACATTTTATGTACATGAAAAATTTACGATGAGTTTTTAAAAGGCGAAAAAATACCGCCAAAAATCAATTGCGATTAGCTGTCATTGAAGAAAGACGCAAAAATTAATTTGCGAACAAAAGACTAAGCGTGATCGGCTTTCAAAAAAAGAAAGAAAGCGCGAGAAATTTTACACGGCAAACCTTTGTGGTGTACACCCTAGTTCGCGAAGAAACATTTCGTAAGAGGTAAAGTCCTAAAGTCGTCATTTAAGGGGTACCTATAACCATGGCTCGGGGACAGGAACACCACCAAGGAACACGAGTACATGGAACTTTACGGGGTACAACCCAATAACGGGGTACCTATCCGGGTTAGACACCTTGGATTCTCACCTAATCTTGCGACATTACGCGATATTATGTGATGTAACATGATTTAGGTTGGGCGACTAAGGCATACTGTCTTTCCCAAGAAGTGCAGAAAACGATCAAGGCACCGAGGTACACGGTTGAGTCAATAGTGCCGGATGGGCTTGAAGCACATCTGCCATTTTTGACAAGTCTTGGAAAATGATGCACTTGGCCCAAAGATACCCCATAGGGTGCAACCTCGTAACTATAAGCCCTATAGGCAAAAAAGGATAAGAGGTTGCGATCAAAAACTGGTTGTTTGCAGAACTGGATGGGAAGAGCTAACCTTGTATGGTCGATGTACGCTTCCTTAAAGGGGCAACCAAGGGGAAGATAAAGGGCAGCACCCTCCATTAGGGAGCTGATACGTGCTATAGGACGTAAATGTCATGAGGCTTTTTGTTCGCAAGAACATAAAGGCTTGTCATATTTGTGCAACAAGCCGAACTCTCATGAGCCTTCTATTTTAAAAAAAAAAAAGAAAAAAAAGAAAAGAAAAAAGAACTCGCAGAACATAATAAAGAAGTTAAGATGAGATCAATGGGTCACTACATGAAAGTGTAGAGACGTCCTGCAATTTCATCGCTAGACGGAAATGTCATGGGGCTTTACGTTCGCAAGAATATTTAGGCCTATCATATTGTCGCAACACTTCCTGAAGAGGCTAAAATACTACACGAAAGAGGTGGCAAAATAAGACCTTTACTTAGGAAGGCATGATAAGACCACATCAATTAATGAAATTAATTCCATCAATATCATTGAAGAATTTTTACAAGAATATATATTATGAAGTCCTAACAAAGAAGGCAATAGAAGGCAATTTCATTGAAGAATTTTTACAAGAATATATATCACGAAGTCATAACAAAAGAGGCGATTTCATTCGCAATCAAAGATGGATACATGTAAGAAAATACACAAATAAACTTGCGAAGATGATTATATGTAAGAAAACAAGCTTACGAACATATATACTAAAATGAAATTGAGATTATGCATCTTTAATATTTTAATTATATTATATCATGCGAGACTAATAGTGCAGGAATGGAGACAACTCAAAGATATATCAATTTTACAGCGGCAAAATGAGCTAAATAACAGAAACTTGAAATATACATTGCAATAGATAAGCATTCACATCATACAAGCATCATACTCGCATCATCCAAGCATCATATTCGCATCATAAAAGCATTGCATAAACATTTCATGGCATAAGCATCGCATACACATTTCATAACATAATCATTACATAAATATTATATTTGCACAAGTATTTTACAAAATTTTACAGGATAATACTGCGAAAGTTCGCAGAACCATTCATAATTCGCAGGACTATTCATAATTCGCAACACTATATTCGCAACACTATTCGCAGCACTATTCGCAGCATTATTCAGAAGTTCAGAAATTCACAGAAAACCCCAGAAGTTAGCAGGATTACCACTTGAGGAAGAGGCAAGATAACAATAGAGACGCAATTTAATTATTCAACATTTTCTCAAGGATTCTCCTTCATAGATAAAGCACAGAGGCAACCATGGATACCCAAGAAAATATTTTATGTTCTTTATCTTCTCAGCAAGAATCCTCACCAAAAATGGAATAATAATTTCACATAAATAGAGGCAATATTTATCACTCTCATTCAAGGACGAACACTTCTTATATTTCGAGGATTAAGTAATTCCTATACTTCTTAAAGATACTTCATACTTCTTATATATTTCGAGGATTGAGTACTTCTTGTACTTCTTCAAGGATATTTTATATACTTCATACTTCTTAAGGATACTTCGCATACTTCATACTTCGCAAGATGATACTTCTAATTACTTCTTAAAGCTTCAGAACTTCGCAAAAGAATAGAGGCAAGTATATACTTTTTGAGTTTGATATTCTTTCGCTCGTTCCTTCATCAACAAAGATCAAAGACTACTACAACGGATTTTTTCTTAAAGATCGCTCTTCAAGCAATATTCAAGAAAAAAGAGGCAAGATGTAGGAGCAGAATATCGCAGCAACCTTCACTTGCGAATATTGAATGACGCAACATAATGAGGTCGCAAAAGAAATATTATAAATGACGCAACAAAGAACGACGGACAAAACATATGAAAGGCGGGAAGACTTTGCGAATATAGAATTTGAATAGTAGTTCGCGATACTTCGCAAGCTATATAGTTGTATAGATTTCACTATAAATAGTAGTTCAAATGTTAAATTAGGAGAGGTCATTTTAGAGTGAGAGAGATAATTTTATGGGGAGAGAGAAAATATTAGGAGAGATTTATTTTCTTTATCATCTTCTTCCCCAAAAAATCTAGAGCTTCAAATATTCATTAATGGAGTCTCAATTGTAAAATTATGTAATTACATACAATCACTAGTGAAGAACCATGGATGTAGATCACAATGATCGAACCATGTAAAAATTCTTGTGTCTCCTTTACAATTTTAGTACAATAATTCTTAGTTTTATATCAAATTAATTAGATATAGGAATCATTTTAATGGATTCTTATGAGGGTGTAGTTGTGAGATAATCCGTAACTACAGTATTGGTTTACGAATATCGTAACAAGTATAAGAGGAAAGTGTCACAAGATAGCGCGATAGTAGAAGAAGAATGTAAGAAGTGTGAAGGATTTGCGAACATGAGATAGATTTGCGAATATAAGTTGCGATATTTCGCAGCTTACATACAGTTGTATAGATTTCCTTATAAATAGTAGTTCAAATGTAAAATTTGAGAGGTTCTTTTAGTGAGTGTTAGAAAATATCTTAGGAAAGAGAATAGAGAAATTTGTAACTATTCTAGTTCCATTTAGATACTTCTTTGTAATCAATTGATGGAATTAATAAGAAAATTGTCATTCATCATCAAGAACTTCTTAAGTTTTACAAATTCTGCTGAGGTTGTAGTTGTAGGATATTCTGCAACTACAACATGCTAATTAGATTTGTAACTTCTAGTTACACAAGCTAAATAGATGTGTAATTTCTAGATACACATGATAATTATATGTGTAACTTTTACTTACACATACTGATTGAATGTGTAAATTCTGGTTTTAGTGATTGAATTGAAATGATTTGTGGTCTGTTTTGTTGTTTTGTGTTTTCATTGGATTGTTGAGATTAGTTTTTGTATAAGAGATTGGACAGTTTTGATTATTCAATTGTGAATTTTCAATTATAACCTATAATGGTGTATGAGGACTTGCACTTGGAGGTGGTTTACAATTGGCAATAGTTAGTGATTTCTGCTAAGCTTCATTGTTGTAGTAATTGATTTATTTAACCTTTTATGTTGCAAATTCTAGTGTACATGTCAATATGATAGTTAGAGTGACTTGTCATCATGTTGGTTGATTGTAGCAGGGATGTCACTAAAGTTTATCTTGGCGTGAAGCATAATATTAGGAACATATTTTATTAATATTTTACAGCAATCACTCAAGGAATCAACACTAGAGACATTAATAAGCTTCGAGATGCAGGAATCTACACCTGCAATGGATTGATGATGCGTACCAAGAAGGTAAACCTCACTTTCTGATTTTGAATCTTGAGTTTTTGAGAATGTCATGGTATTATCAAAATTTTAATTCATCTAATTGCAACTTTGATGGTTAGTATGTGTAGTTGCAGGAATTCCCACACTACACCCTTGTTAAGATTCTGTGGAAATCTATTGGAAATCAATTAAACTTTAAAGACTTAAATGACACTTTTACTATTCAAATCTCAGAAATTTTTACAGAATTGGAAGAAACCAAGATTACAAACATTCTCTTGAAGTTTCTCTCTCCTCAAGACTTCTTTCAACTCTCAAAAATACATCATCATTTTCTGGATCTATCGACCCCTTTATATAGGGATTTACATAATGGATGACAACTAAGTTTTCCTCCTATTTCAGATCTATTTTGAGATCTCATCGCGACCGCTACAATATTCTCTATCGCAAGGATGATGTCCATCGCAGGATTAGCATATTCTTCTTTTATCTCTTCCATCGTCAGCTTCTTTTGGATATTCTGCGACGCTCGTGAAACGTTGTTAAAGGATTGGCAATGACGCTCGCAGAAACGTTATTAATATCGCAGGAATAGATTTATAGCGATATTCTGGTCCTACATCTTGCCTCTTCTCATGTATTTTCTGCGAAGAAGAGAAGATCATGAGAACCAATATTCTTTATTATTCTCGCAACTTCTTTCCCTTTTATACTTCCTCCTCGACAAGATTCCGTTAATCTATCCTTTCCTACACGTGTTGTGAATTCCTTCATTTACTAACATGTCTCTGCTCCATAGGCCCACCACCTTTTTCCTATAAAAGGTAGAACTAAATTTCAAAACTAATTTTGTTCTTCTGTTTTTTCATCTTCTTCATTTGTCTACTTCGTCTTCCGTCTGCAACTTTTCTTATTCTTAATATTCTTCTGCTACTGCTCTAATGGAATCATCAAGGTATGTTTCTTGACTTATGACATTTACTTAAGCAACTTTTTTCTTTTATTCTCCAATCTTCCTTATTTGATTCTTCATAACCTCCATGTTATGTCTTCTCTTCAGCGGAACTATATCTAACGCACAATCCAAGGTTCAAAACCCTAATACTCGCAAAAGACTAGCAGCGAAGAAGAAGAGGAGTTCTGCGAATGATAAGGTAGTAAGAAACATATTATATTTCTTAATAACAATAGTGTTGCCTCTGTTTCTTATCTGAGTTATTGTTCGCAGAATGACGAGAACCCTATTAAGCCTCCCAAAAGATCTCGTCCATTTAAGACTCTTGGAGAGAATCTCGTGATCCCCACGCTAACATCTGTGAGGACTACTCCCATACCATCGCAACCAAATTTTTTTACTTTGGTTAGCGAGAACATCGCTACCCATACTTCTACTTCTTCTGATCCTTTGACAGATCAATCTTCTAAAATTGTTGTGACTGAGACTCCTCATAGTCCTTTACATCCTTCAACTTTTGATTTTCCACATACTCCTCCTGACAACTCAACCATCACAAATGATCGTCAACTTGCTCTCATTACTACTTCATCTTCTACATCCCTTCCTTCGTCAAACGAAACTTTTGCAGGTGTATACGTTGCTTTTAAAATCTTGTCTAAAATTTTAGACAAAGCTAGAAAGTCTTCCACTGACCCTCTCCAACATGAATCTTGCGAGAATCTACTCAAATATTTTGGCTCTAATTGTAATGCTTCGCGAGCGTCTTTGGAGAATGAGATTGAAGTTCTGAGAAAAAGTCTTCAAGTTAAAACTACTGAATGTGATACTTTGAATCATATGCTCCGCAATTCTTCTCTAGACTGCGAGAATCTTCGCAGAAAAAATGACGAGCTGAAAGGTACATTTTTCTTGCCTCTACTCCCTTGCTCTCCTGTTTTATTTACATATTTTATGTACTCAAGTTTCCTTCTTAAATTCTTGATTCATATATTAGTTTCAAATCGGACTCGTTTCATAGAAAGACTCAAATTTGAATCTATCGCTGAAGAAGCTCGCGTTGAAAGAGATTCTTGGATGGATCAACATACTAGACTAGACAATCTTTACACTTATTCAATTGATCACATAAATAATCTTACTAATGAGAATAATCAATTATTGCAAAGGCAGAATTTATTAAGTGGCGAGGTTGATCGCCTCTCATACTTGTTTTTTAAGGCTAATTTGGCGATGAAATCTTTATCAGATGAGAATAAAACTTTGTCCCAAGAAAAACATAGATTTTCAAGCTTGATGGCGATTTCCTCGTAGCAATTAAGTAATCTTCAAAGCACATGCAATAATCAAGAGAAATCTATTCGCTCTCTCAAGAATGAGCTCAAGGAATTAACTGAATCATCTACTGCCGAGAAGGATAAACTTATCAAGGGTAGACTAACTCTTAGTTTAATAGCCAGCAAGCTTCAAGACCAATACTCTCAATTAAAGGAATCTCATTCTTTACTAGCAAAGGAAAACTCATATCTTCGCAACAAAGAAAGCATGAAATCTCGTCTGAAGGGTATGGTTGGCGATAAATTCGATGATCCCATGAATCAATGGGAGAACTATTTATTTGCTTTAATCCAAAACTTAACCTTGCAAAAAGAAGGTAGTCAATTGACTGCTTCTCTTGTTGATCTTCTCATAAAATTTTGTGTTATATTCCTTGTGAATTTTTTTGTCTAATTGATCTTTTATTGTTTTGTTGCTCGCAGAATCCTAAAGAAATCTTCATTCTACCATTGCTGATCTGACCGCTAAATTGGATAAAGTTCGCAAAGAAAACAAGTCTCTTCTTTCCAATTATATTGATTCCCGTGACAAAGCATAAAGAAGACTTGATTATCTCGAGTACTTTAAAAATATAGAGATTAGGAACCGTGATAGAGGTTTCCTTCGCAAGGTCCACCTCAGTGCTGAAGTTCTTGTGAATGATATTCTGCTCTCCAATTCTCTCCCTCCTGTATCTTTTCCTCCTCTAAAAGTTGATGATGATGAAATTCCTCTTCCCATGGATGAAGATTTAGAGTTTACTAATGATGAAGAAAATACCATCCAAGAAGATGGTGAAGAAAAAGAAAAAAGTCCTCCCAAAGAAGTAATCGCTGATGAAGAATCCACAGAAGAAGAAACTCGCGGTGAAAAGGATGCTGATGATGTTGATAGCTCTGGCGAGAATAATAAATCTGACGAGCAAGAATAATAAATTTGGCGAGGCTAGAACTTTATTTTTGCTTTCTCTTCCTTCTTCTTTCGCGAGCGATGTAATTTTTGAAACCCTTTTAGAATTTAACTTTCAACTTAGTTTTCTTGGAAATTTTTCAAGGAAGATAATGAAATGTTACTTCTCCATTTCCCTATTTGCCCTTTATTATCTTTCTTGAAATGGTGAATTATTTTCTGTACCTTCTTTTGCGAAAGTATGAATATATCTGCGATACAATAAATATTGATGCGATGTTCTGAAAAATTATGAAGGAATCTGCGATGTTAAGAATTTGCCTTCTTATATATAATTCAGCGATGAATGAATATTTCCTGCAATCTTAAAATAGAATAGTTAATTGGTAAGATTATTCTTTTGGTCTTATTTTTCCTTCCTAGTTAAAGGTCTTATTTTTCCAAACTTTTTCTGTTTTATCCATGTTCTTTCAAAATCTTTGCGACAATGTCACAAGTATAAACTCTCTATCAAGAATTTAGCCTTATGACATTGTCTTCTTGTGATGAAATCGCAGGACGTCTTTACACTTTCATGTAAAAACCCATTGATCTCATCTTAACTTTTGGCTTTTTTCCTATGTATAATTTACGTCACGCGACAATATGACAGGCCTAAATGTTCTTGCGATCATGAAGCCCCATGACATTGCCGTCTTAAGACACTTATCAGCTCCCTAATGGAGGGTGCCGCCCTTATATTCCCCCTGGTTGCCCCTTCAAGAAGGGAACATCATCCATACAATACTAGCTCCTCCCATCCAGATTTACCAACAACCAGCTATTTTCGCAGCCTCTTATCCTTTATGCCTATATTGCTTATAGTTACAAGACTGCACCCTAAGTGGGGTTTTCTTCAGGCCAAGTGCATCATAGCCAAGACTTACCAAGAATGGCAAGGGAGTTTCGTACGCCCTTGGCACCCTTGGATCAACCGTGTACCTCGGCGCCTTGGTCATACTTTGCACTTCTTGGAAGAGGTCCTTAGTCGTCCAACCAGGGTATAACCTTATATAGTTGGAAATCCAAGATCCCTTTCCCGGATAGGTTTTCTTTAACCCCAACATCTGCATGACTCAGGTTCCAGCAGCGGTAAAACCTTATCGCTGAGTCATGTCAAGAGATACCCCCTTTATGACGCGCTATTAGGTCTTACATTTGCCTCTTACGAAATTTTATTCGCGAACTAGGGTGCACGCCATAAAGGTTCGTCCCATTCTTATGTCTCTGCGAAATTTGTATTCGTTTTTCTTGCGATAATGCTCGCTGTTTTTGTTGTGCTTTGTTATCAGAAGAATTTTTCAATTGTAAATAGAAATAGAAGAATTTGTTACCTGTTTCATTATATAACATACCAGTATCTCTTATCTTGTAGAAGATGTCATTGATAATACTTTTTCAGAAATAATCTATTCCATGGTCTATCGAGTTTTTGACCAACATCTTTTCCTTCAGGATCCATTAGTTTGTATGCCCCAGTTCCAATTATCTCTTTGATGATATATGGTCCATCCCATTTTCTCGCCAACTTTCCACCACTCTCTCGCTGATAACTTGGTGTTTCTCGCAGGACTAAATCGCTAGGTTGAAATTCACTTTTTTTTAACACGTTTGTTATACTCACGAGCTAATCTTCGATGGTAATTTTCCATATGTTGCAAAGTTTTTTCTCTTTTTTCTCCCAATTCATCCAATTTATTTAAAATCATTCCAGCACTTAGATTTCTTTCCCAAGCCTCTCTTTTTGTTGTAGGAATAGCGACTTCTGTTGGTAACACAGCTTCAACTCCATATGTCAAACAAAAATGTGACATTCCAGTAGCTTCTCGTCTAGTTGTATTGTATGCCCATATTGCATTATGCACCTGTTCACACCATGCTCTGTGGTACCCTTCTAACTTCTTTTTCAAGATATCTGCGATTGTTTTATTAGTTGCCTTAGCTTGACCATTTTCTTGTGGGTATAAAGGAGTAGAGTTTCCATATTTTATCTTGAATGCATTGAGTAACAATTCTATATTCTGTCCCTCAAATTGCTTTCCATTATCAGATACTAATTGTGCTGGAATCCCAAATCTGCAGATTATATTTTCAAAGATGAATGAAAAAATATCTTTATCGCGAATATGTTGTACTGCCTTTACTTCTCCCCATTTTGTGAAATAATCTGTTGCGACAATCAGATATCTTCTTTGTCCAGAACCAGGTACAAATGGTCCTATAATATCTAACCCCCATTTCCCAAAAGGCCATACACTTGTTGAAGATGATAATGGTGCTCCTGGTGCATGTATATTTTTTCCGTATCGCTGGCAATCTTCGCAATGCCTTGAGACTTGCTTTGCATCCTCATGCATATATGGCCAGTAATAACCTTACATTTTTGTTCTATATGCTAAAGATTGTCCTCCACTGTGAATACCAGCGTCACCACTATGTAACATCTTTAATACTTTCTGTCTTTCTTCTCTCGTCAAACATCTTAGCGATGGTCCATTAAAAGATCTGCGATATAACACTCCATATC
Organism: Papaver bracteatum; assembly: GCA_023529315.1. Taxonomy (NCBI): domain Eukaryota; kingdom Viridiplantae; phylum Streptophyta; class Magnoliopsida; order Ranunculales; family Papaveraceae; genus Papaver; species Papaver bracteatum. Next base: position 886,384 of record JAJJWX010003108.1, read on the forward strand.
TTAGCTCATAATTGGTTGCCCTACTTTTCAACTTGTGTGCTTCTAATCTATTCTTTGAATTTCTCCTCTCGCCAAGTATGCATGAAGATATTCTCGCCAATCAGTGATATTTCTCGTGAGTTCTCCCTCGCCAGCTTCAACCGTCATTACATCTGTCTCTTCTTCTTCTTTGTTTATCGATGGAAATGAAAGTGTTTGAATTTTTATGAATCTCGCCAATGGATTTGTCATCATACTAGATATGAAAGCGAAAGCATATGCGAGTCTATTATCTTTCCTTTATATGTGTCTCCATTTTATCTTTGGAACTTTCGCAGATAGTTCTTCAACGAGTCTTTTGTATTTTCTGAGAGATGGTTCATTTGTTGTGTATTCTCCTTTTATCTGGCGAATAACTAATTGTGAATCACTGGTGATTCTGGCATTTTCCAAATTCATTTCTATCGCAAATTTTAAAGCATGAATTACAGCCTCATACTCTGTCTCATTAGTAGTGGATGCAAATTCTAATCTAAATGAAAAAGATGTTTTTTCTCCTTCCGGCGATATGAAAACGACTCCAATTCCATTTCCTTCTCCGTTGGATGATCCATCCACTAATATTTCCCATCTGTTGGGTTCTGTTAATAGCTCTTTTGGATCTCCGCATTCCTCTTCTACATCCATCATCTCCTCCACAGCTTCATCATCTTCTAAATAAAATTCAGCTAAGAATTCTGCGATGACGTGTGATTTTGGCGAGGATAAAATTTCATACTGTATATCAAAGTGTCCTACTTGTGCATTCTATCTCTCAACTTTGCCTGATCTCTTGGAATTTTTCATCACTGATTCAATTGGCACTTTCGTTAACACTTTGACTTTATGAGCTTGAAAATAGATGCGAAGTTTGAAAGTTGCATGTACCAATGCTAGAATTAGTTTCTCAATCTTTAAATAATTTCTTTCTGCAGAATTGAATGTTTTGCTAATGTAATAAATTGGTTTTTCTACTCCTGCATCTACTCGCAGCAACACAGTACTTAGCGCATATGTGGTTGTTGCAAGATAAATCAATAATTCTTCTCTCGGTTCTGCTTTCTGTAGAATAGTTATATTCGTTAAATGTTCTTTTATTCCTTGAAAATCTTTTTTGCATTCATATGTCCACCTGAATTTTGCTCCCTTCTTGAGTATATCGAAAAAATGTTTGCACTTGTCTGAAGATTGCGAAATGAACCTTCCTAGCGAGGCTAAGAGTCCATTTAATTTTTGCACATCTTTTACCGTCGCAGGTGTTGGCATATCGTGAATTGCTTGTACCTTTTCTGGATCAACTTGTATTCCTTCTTTTGATACAATATACCCCAAACATTTCCCTGAAGTTACTCCAAAAGTACACTTTTCAGGATTCACTTTAATATTGAATTGCCGCATTTGATCAAAAATCTCTTTCAAATCTTGTACATGATTCTCAGCTTCTTTGATTTTAATCAGCATATCATCTACATACACTTCTAATTTTTTGTGGATCCACTTTGCAAACACCTTCTCTACCATTCTTTGATATGTTGCACCAGCATTTCGTAAGACAAATGGCATCTTTGTGTAACAATATAATCCTCTTGGTGCAAAAAATGCGGTATGTTATTGATCTTCTTCAGCGAGATGGATTTGATTATATCCGTTATACCCATCCAATGATGATATTCTAGCATTTCCTGCTGCTGATTCAACCATTTGTGGAATATCTGGTAATGGAAAACTATCTTTTGGACAAGCCTTGTTTAAATCAGTGAAATCTATACAAATTCTTATCCCTTTTTTCTTCTTCGGGACCACCACCATATTTGCAATCCACTCTGGATATTTTTCTTGCCTTAGAATTCCATCGTCGAGCATCTTCTGTAATTCTTCTTCTATTTGAGAATGATATGTTGTTGCGATCTTCCTTATTCTTTGCTTAAATGGTCTTATGTTTTTATTGATTTCTAATTTATGACATGCTATTGACGGGTCTATCCCAGGCATCTCATCCATGCTCCACGCGAAGATATCTTTATATTCTCGCAAAAGATTTATAGTTCTTTCTTCCTCATCTGCCTCCATTCTAGTTCCAATTTTTAGTATTTTAGGCTCTTCTTTACTCCCAATATTTACTTCTTTTGTTGGTTCCGCAGCAGTGTAACTGGCTTCAGGTTCTACCATTGGTGTTGGTGTTTTCATAATTCTCGTGAATTCATCTCCCTCTCGCGAAATTTCACTGGGTATTCCTTTTCCCTCATTTCCTCTTATCATGTAAACTTTAAACTCTTCTTCCTTCTTCGATTCTCTCGCCAGTTTTCTGCGAGCTTTTCGCAACTTTGGACGGTTTTCACAATTTCTCACTTCAATTTGGTAACATAATTTTGCAAAATCCGTATCTCCTCTAATTTCTCCGATTCCACTGGGCATAGGAAATTTAATGCACTGATGCAACGTTGATGCTACAGCCTTGATTGCATGTATCCATGGTCTTCCCAGCATCATATTGTATGGTGATTCCACATCTACCACGCATAATGATACTTGTGTTTCAATTTCTCCTAGCGGAATTCATACCACTATTTCGCCTTTAGGTTTTGTTAACGATTTTCCAAAGCCATGAATATGATATGTTGAATTAAACATTTCTTCATCCTTATATCCCATTTTCTTAAAAGTATGATAAAACATTATATCCACAGAACTCCTTGCATCCACCAAGGTTCTATTCATAGCCCACTCTTCTTCAAATTTTATTGATTTCTCCTTTCTCATTAGTATAGTGGTAACTGTGACTACCAATGGAGATGTATGACTTAGATCTTCTTCTGGTATTTCTGCTGCTGTAAACGTGATTTCTTGCTTTTCCCAATCTTTCAATGGTGATATTTTTTCCATCGTCATAATTTTCCTTCCTTCAAAGTCCCGTTTGTGTATCTTCCCCTTAATATTTTCATGAAATCTATCAATCATTATTCTTGTTACCACATCACACTCCAATTTTCTACAATCCTCTTTGATTCTGATCATTCTCTCTTCAATTATCTCACCAATTTACTTAATGATTTCCTTAATCTTTGAGCAATTCTTATCTTCTTCTTCACTTTCTCTTCAATTTTTGTTAATTCAATCCCTGTTTCGGGCGCCAAAATGTAGTTGCAGGAATTCCCACACTACATCCTTGTTAAGATTCTGTAGAAATCTATTGGAAATCAATTAAACTTTAAAGACTTAAATGACACTTTTACTATTCAAATCTCAGAAATGTTTACAGAATTGGAAGAAACCAAGATTACAAACATTCTCTTGAAGTTTCTCTCTCCTCAAGACTTCTTTCAACTCTCAAAAATACATCATCATTTTCTGGATCTATCGACCCCTTTATATAGGGATTTACATAATGGATGACAACTAAGTTTTCCTCCTATTTCGGATCTATTTTGCGATCTCATCGCAACCGCTACAATATTCTCTATCGCAAGGATGATGACCATCGCATGATCAGCATATTCTTCTTTTATCTCTTCCATCGTCAGCTTCTTTTGGATATTCTGCGACGCTCGTGAAACGTTGTTAAAGGATTGGCAATGACGCTCGCAGAAACGTTATTAATATCACAGGAATAGATTTATAGCGATATTCTGGTCCTACAGTATGAGAATAAATGCTAAATACCCACATGTGTAAGTCCCAATCACACAATTTATATGCATGTGTAACTCCAAATTACACATGCTTTTTTATCTGTACTTGCTGATTATACATGCTTGTTTTAGTTTTAAGAGTGTTTAGTTAGTGAATTTCCTTTAGATTGGTAGATGTAATAGCAACCTAATTATACTGTTTCATATTCATAGTTTTTTTTTTTGTATTGTTTCATATTCATAGTTCATGTATTTTGTGTAACTTTTATCCATGTTTTTCATATTCAGTTATCCTTTCTTAGTGTATTTTGATTTTGATTGATCCAAAATGCACTAAATCTTGCAAGTTCATAATAAATGGCATATTCCATATGCAAGTGTAACTCCTAGTTACACTAGTCATATGCATGTGTATCTCCTACTTACACATGATATATGCATGTGTAACTCTCAGTTACACAAGTCAGCTGGTGTGTAACTGCTGTGTACACGTCATATTTTATTTAGAAGATGCATGCGTAACTCCCAGTTATACTACACAAAGTATGTGTAACTCCTAACTACACTTTCTTAGATAAGTCATTAAGTGTCCTTTTATTGTCTTTGTTGTTCACCTTGTAATTGTTCTATAGTTTTGCTTCTATGGATTTTTTTTCATCCAACCTAACTCGTGGATGTTTATTTTGTTGCAGATACGTAGGAATTTTGGAATCGAGGAAGGTAAGAAGGGAAGATAACATTTTTATTAGAAGATCTCGTAGCTTATTTCTAGGTTTTGGTTTTACGTATTTTGTGTTTTAACTTGTTTATTGTGTTCAATAACAATTGATAAATAGAGAAGTTTTTGTAAATGGAATTATGGTTTCAATTACTGAATATAGGTGTGTAACTTCTAGATACACATTTATTATGGATGTGTAACTTCAAAATACTCATGCCATATGCATGTGTAACTTTTCGTCACACATGCCATATGCCCATGTTAATTGTTTCATGACGTATGAATGTGTAACTTTTACGTACACATGCCATACGAATGTGTAACTTCTAGTTACACATTCCATATGGATGTGTTGGGAGATGGTGGTGGTGGGAGGCGGCGCTGGTTGGTGGTTGGAGGTGGTGGTAAGAGGCGTAGGTGGTGGTCAGAGGTGGCTGGTGGTGGTGGTCGGAGGTGGTTGGTGGCGGTGGTGGTCGGAGGTGGTTGACGATGGCTTTGGTGGTTGGAACATCATCACATAATATTTTAATAATTTTGGGCCTAGATTTAAATTTTATTTAATTATGGGCTTGACAATATATAAAAGGGTATGTATGTCTTTTAATAATTCGGGGCCTAGATTTAAACTTCTTTTAATTAAGGGCATCATATTATGGGTTATCCATGGGTCGGGCCTGAATATAATTTTCCATTTTTGTTTCCCCTCATTATTTTTCCGACCTAACCAATCAAGGGTCGGTTAACTCTCACTATGGTATTATGTGTATGTGGGATCTCCAGATTTCGTGGTGCCATAAAGACATGAAAATCTATGTTTTATGTTTCCCTCATTATGCAAGCTCAATGATTTAGATACAAAATTTGAGTATTCGACCGGATGGTGGAAGCCAGATTTGAATTTAGGAGCTAACGTTACCGTCAATGATCATGGGATGAAGAGTGCCAAATACTTGCCATTCAAGGCTATTATATAGCTAACTTGTGATTCTATTCTTGTAGTTATTGTTGCATTATTGTTCTTGTTTTGCATTAGTTTCCTGTCTATATTGTTACTGCATTACTCTGTTTATAAATACTGGCTTGATTGGGGTATACCCAGATTAATTGGGGTATACCCAATTTCAAGGGGACGTGGTGAGTCACTATTAAAAAGGATAATTTTACTTTAATACCCTTGAACTAATTAAATCTTAAAAATAAACCCATTTCTTAATTTCATTAACCCTAAAATTAAATAACCAAACAACTCTTAATATTTTCTTCTTCATCTTCCATCAACCAAAGCCATATAAAAATCTTCAACTTTGATTTTCCAAAAAAATTGTTGACTCTACCAGCGAAAAGAAGACTATAAATGATGTTTAAACTCAAACCCATCATTGTGTTGTGTGATTTGATTGTTATACTAGTACAACCGCTGCCACGGTGGGAGAGCCGACCGAAAAAGAATCTGAAGATGGGGTATGTCTACGACGACTTTCGCGCCATTTAAGAAAAAGTGATATTTTCGTCTTGTTTCAGAAAAAGTGATACTTTAGCTCAATTTCAGAAAAAATGATACTTTCGCCTCGTTTAAGAAAAAGTGATACTTTCGCTTTGTTTCAAAAAAAAAGTGATACATTCGCCCCTTTTCAGAAGCGTAGCGAAAGTATCACTTCTACTGAAACGGAGTAAAAGTATCACTTTTCCTGATACTGAATGTGAAAGTATCGCTTTTCCAGAAACGGAAAATTAGTCGATCCATTAACCAAAATATGGTTGCATGGTGTGTTATGCATCATTTGTGGTGGTTTGCATAATGACTATGTATTCAATTTTCAAAAATTGCGCTAAAGTGAAAATATCACTTTTCTTGGAACGGGGTACATACATAATTATTTGTTTTTTTTTTGAAGCAAATACATACATTTTATTAGTTGCAACGGAAAATTAGTTGATGTATAAACCAAAATATGGCTACATACAGTATTATGAATCCTTTGTGGTGGTTTGCATAATGGATATACATTTAATTTTCTAAAATTGTGCCTAGATGATAAACATTTCCGAATTTTTCGTAAAAACTCTAAATTTGATATTGTTGTTTGTGCTCGCTGGGTAGGTTTTTTTATTAGCTTTCCAACGAGATAAAATTTGTAAAATTCCAAGGCACGTATTTTTAGATATGTTATATTAAAGTTTATTTTCCAATTATACCCCTAAAAGAATAAGATACATAAAGAAAAGTAGGATATGTAAGGAATTATATGAAAAGGCTTCACCAAAAAAAGTCTTACCAAATTCCATATTTTTATCAAATTAACATTTTTGTTAGGTTTCAAATCAATTTACAAAAAAAGTGGTTATAAAAGGGACTCCCTCCCTTCGGCCCTCCGGTCGGTCGGCCCAATTAGGTTAGGAATCGAAAATTATGATTTCTGTGTTTTTGGTCGGCAAGATCGTAACATGCATATCTTGTCGACTTTTCATAATAGCCATGGTGGCGACTGTAATTTTTTTCAACAGCCGGCAGGGTATTTTTTGAAGACCTTGCCGACAAAATAGCCGGCGGGGTATTTTTCTCAACTGCCGACGGTTTTTTTTTTTGTAGACCTTGTCGACTAATATTTTTCAATAGACATCTCCTATGTGCCAAAAAAAATAAAGTCAGCATGTTCTTCATTTAAATACCTAGCCGGCCAAATATAGCCGGCATGGTATTTTCAACAGCCGACGGTTTTTTTTTTTTAGACCTTGCCGACTAATATTTTTCAATAGCCATCTCATGTGTGTCAAAAAAAATAAAGTCGGCATGTTCTTCATTTAAATACCTTGCCGGCCAAATATAGTCGGCATGTTCTTCATTCATCGACCTTGCCAACTTTTCATACTTTTAGAACTGAAAGTGTTGATTTCTTCTTTGATTTTGAGTATGATTTCATACAACAGATTTGCAATCCCCTTTTTAGAAGTGTTTCGGTTGTGTGCTTCATTTCATTGCAAGAGATATTCTAAAAAATAATAGAAATTCATCAAAAATCATCCCACAAAAGTTCAATCAAAAACAAAATTTCATAACTTAAATTCATAAGTTTTAATCTATTCAATCAATTTAAACTTAATTAATTAATCTAATCAAAATTTTAGTGTTAATTAAACGAGGGCTATTTTGCCATTTTGAAAATATTTGGTTAAGGGGTGACCTCTTTTACTTCAAAATGACCCTATTTTATCTCATTTGGTATACCCCAATTAATATGGGTATATCCCAATCTCGCCAGGTTATAAATACCTTTACCATTTTGGACCTTTTGGAATCGGAAGAGCTGTACTGACTCACCTGTGAGTCGTATTGGGACATTTTAGTTGTCGCACTAGCACTAGCTAGCAATCCTATTCACCGCGAAGGCTTCTAAATGGGAGGCACGTCATTTGCCACTTCAAGCTAAATGGTTTAACTAGCTAACACCCAAACAAGGTTTCAGTTACCATTCGAACTGTGTAACCCTGTAAATGAACAAAAATCTAGGTTGCACTTGAGCAATTGAATTTGTTGGAAATTACAGGGTAATAGAGGATGAAAACAGAGATTGAAAAGAATGTTGTAACACAAGCTTCAAGCCCTTACGATTCTTTTCAGCAATTATTTCGACCCTTCCCAAATAATGGCGAGTACAATTGGTCAATGAAATATTGCCTTCAGGATAGAATGAAGTCCAAACAACGTTGTTGAATTCAAGAGTTGTACTCCCTTGACCCAACCAAGAACACACATTATTTGTTTCTGAAGATGCTTAGAGAGAAAGAAGTTTTGATTATGTTGTCAAACAAGTTTTGGGAGATGCTTTTTATAGAGGGTTTTGCATCTGTTGGGAAAAGACATCTTTTCACCAACAGGTTTCTCTGAAACGATAAGTCCCTTCATCAACAAACATCAAAGGCGTCTGTTGGATTTGAAGAATTTTGGATACGTTTGTAACTGTCGAAACAGTTATGTACCAACAAAAAATATTCCGGGGGCATTGCCCCCAGGACCCCCAGGACCCCCCTTAGCGCAGTTGAAAATATTCCAACATTCTCCCCTATTTTCAAAAAAACATAAAACAAAGTTAAAAAACTTTTAAATCGGAGCGACTGCATCACCGAAGTGACTGCCTACGTACCCGAGTGGGATCAAGCCAACGTAGTTCTGGCTTAGTTGGGAAATAAGAATTTTCGTAGAAATCAGCACATAAATGATAGGTATCTTTTGGATTTGAACCTTCACTTAGTGTAAGGAATTCAAAGCCTTATCGGGGTTCAGTGGTGAAACCAGTCTTGAACCAAGTACCCCATATGATAAAATCGGAATCTCAACATATACGGATTCATGTGATTGTGTGTTCTGTAGCCGGCACATTAATGACCATGTGCTTATCTTGTATTCATGAGTCTCTCAGAGAACAGTCTTTTTCTCTTAGGAAGCGGCCTGATTTCCATACTCATATAGGTAAGTCTCGAAGTTGTTTCTGCGAGACACCTTGTAAAAGTTAGACTTATTAAGGATTTTCATCCATCCCTAATTTTCTTGCAGAACCATTGCACTAATTTGAAATGGGAAGTTAATTATTTGTGCATCATGACCACTTCCATAACTTGTTGGTACCACATTGAACCTTGTCTATCTTTTTCAAAACATAGGTTGGGTTTCTGCTATGGGGGTCAACTTTCATTCACATACCTTAGTCCCATTTCCCACATTTTATTGAAAACACCGCTTTTGGTAGACTCTTTGTGAATGGGTCTGCCAAGTTCTTCTTTGATTCAATAAAGTTAACCGAAACTACTCCCCTTTTGAGTAGTTGTCTCATAATTTGATGTCTAAGACTTGCATGTCTTGACTTCCCATTATATGTCTTGTTAGTGACATTAAAAATTTTAGCCTGATTATCACAATTGATCAAGATTGCAGGAGTTGGCTTCTTCCAAAATGGGATCTCCTCAAGTAAGTTTCTAAGCCATTCTCCCTCCTTACATGCATCCGTAAGTGCTATCAATTCTGACAACATTGTTGAATCATAAATGCAGGTTTGCTTATTGGAACTCCAAGACACAGCAACACCTCCTAATGTAAATATCCATCCACTAGTCGACTTGGATTTGGATTCTACATCATTCCAATTTGCATCACTGTATCCTTCTAATACAGCGGGATAGCCTTGGTAATGCAAACCATAATCAATGGTTCCTTTCAAGTAAGCCAACACTCTTGAAACTGCTTTCCAGTGTTCAAATCCTGGGTTACTTGAAAAATGACATAGTAATCCCACTGCTTGGGCTATGTCCGGTCTTGTACAATGCATGGCATACATAAGACTTCCAATAACACTGGAATATTCAAGTTGTGCGTGAGCACGTCCAGTGTTCTTCTTTAACTTTACATTAGGATCCAAAGGAGTGGCGGCTGGGATGTCATCAAAATGACCATACTTCTTGAGAAATTTCTCAATATAATGAGATTGGGTTAAAGCCAACTCATTTCCCTTTCTTAGGATTTTGATTCCTAAGACCACATCAGCCTCTCCTAAATCCTTCATGTCAAAGTTAGAACTAAAAAACTTATTTGTTTCTTCGATACGAGATATGTCAGATCCGAAAATAAGCATATCATCCACATATAAACAGAGAATTACACATCCAGAACTACCATGCTTACTATAGATACATTTATCCGCATCATTAACAATAAAACCATATGTCAAATCCACTTTGTCCAACTTCTCATGCCATTGCATGGGAGCTTGCTTCAAGCCATAAAGAGATTTGACCAACTTGCAAACCTTCTTTTCTTGGCTTGCCAATATGAAACCTTCAGGTTGTTCCATATATATCTCTTCTTATAAATCACCATTTAGAAAAGCAGTTTTGACATCCATTTGATGAATAATTAAATTGTGAATAGAAGCAAGTGCAATTAAACAACGAATTGAAGAGATACGAGCAACATGAGCATATGTATCAATGTAATCAATTCCATGTTTTTGCTTATAACCCTTAGCAACTAATCTGGCTTTAAACTTATCAATAGTACCATCGGCATTCATCTTTCTTTTGAATATCCATTTACATCCAATAGGCTTTACGCCTAGAGGTAAATCACAATATATCCAAGTACTGTTAGTCAAAAGTGAATTTTTTTCATCATTGATAGACTCTTTCCAGAAACTAGCGTATCTGGAGCTCATAGCCTCAGCATAAGTTTTAGGGTCATCGTCAACATGCATAACATATTTAGTAACACTAAGAATTTCATTCTTACTACCTTCTACAAGATATTGAACCCATTCTGGACCAAATCTTGTTGCTTTTCTTGCTCTCTTACTTCTTCTAGGTTCGATCTCTTCTACAATTTCAGAAGTATCTTCCACGTTTGGTTAGGAGAAGTATGTTCATCATTGTCATTAGTCTCTACAGATTCTAGACTAGGTAACAACGGGTTTTCTATGGGTTGCATTTGGGAACTATTCCTATTCAAGTTCTCAAAAAATTCCACATCTACAGATTCTATAATCTCAAAAGTGTCAAGGATTAAAAATCTGTAAGTAATAATGTTAAGTGAGTAACCTACAAAAGCACATTTATAAGCCCTATTTCCTAATTTAGGTCTTTTAGGATTAGGCTTCCTAACATATGCTAAACAACCCCAAACTTTAAGTTTTGTCAGTTTAGGTTTCCTATTAAACCACAATTCATAAGGAGGAATATCCTTCTTTTTCAAAGGAACTCTGTTCAAAATATAACATGCAGATAACATTGCTTCACCCCACAAAGAATTAGGCAAATTAGAACTAATAAGCATAGCATTAACCATCTCTACCAAAGTTCTATTTTTCCTTTCAGCAAGACCATTTTGTTGAGGTGTATAAGTTGCAGTAAATTGATGAATTAAGTCATGCTCTCGACCACAGCATGGGGGGCTACGCCCCCAGGACCCCCTTATCGCAGTTGAAAATATTCCAACAGACTTTTGGATCAGACGTATTCAGCTTCGCTTCTGTAGAAGCGTTTCTGATACTCAATTTGATCCTACACCCACTCATGGCAACATCAATATATATCTTCTGATTAAACCAAAGTTAAACAAATCCATAGCTCAGATTTAGAGATTTGAAGAGAGCCAAAGTAAAGGGACTGAGGAGACAAACAAAAAATGGTGTGCCACAAGTAAAATTTTAGTTACAGATCCCAACAGATGTACAGTAATCCTTTAATGGAATCTTGACAAGACCCATGTCAATATTTCTCGGAAACAGGTAACTGATTTTGAATTAATTCATGGAGAACTTGTAGTTTGTTGAAATTTCACAAAGAATTAGATAAAATTTTGAATATTTTTTTGGGTTTTGATGGGTGAAGAAGATGAAATGAAGGGTAATATCGAGAGTAACCCTGTTAAACCAAATCCTAAATTAACAGTCTTGCCTTTAATTGATCTAATTTTTTATGAGGTTTCTGGAGGACCTTTTGGGGTTGAAGATTCAATTAGGGCAGGAGGAGGTCCACTTCTAGCTTTACTTGGTTTCTTAATTTTCCCCTTGATTTGGAGTTATCTGGGTTCTCTTGCAGTCTACCTGATGTCTGCGTTCACAATATCAACTATAGTAGCAAAGAAGATTGAAAGAGCGATGAAATTTTTTCTTTGGGGAACAACCGAAGGCAGGAATAGAGTGTCTCTCGTGGCGTGGCACAAAGTTTGTCACAATCAACAAGAGGGAGGGTTTGGCATAAAAGTTTTATCAGTTATGAATGATGCTCTTTTGTGCAAGTGGTTGAGGAGATTCTCAACCGAGCCGGAGGCGCTGTGGAGGAAAATTGTGGAGGACAAGCACGGGTGTGATAACAATGGATGGGATGCTAAGCAAAAAAAGCACCCGTACAACATGGGGGTGTGGAGAGGGATTTGCAACAGGATTGATAAATTCAAAAGTGGAATTCAGCACAAGGTGGGAAATGGGAGAAAAACGATTTTCTGGGAGGATAGATGGCTAGGTGATGAGGTCCTCATGGAAAAGTTCCCAAATCTTTATAAGGTTACCATAAAGCAAGGGAGCTGGATAAGAGATTTGATCACCAGCAACCATGCAGGGGAGATTAGCTGGAATTTGGATTTCAAGCGGAGGCTTACGGATCTAGAAATAGAAGAGGCGGCAACTTTGTCACATCTTTTACAAGGAGTTAACTTAAGCGACACTGAAGATACGAGGTGCTAGAAGTGGGAGGCTAGTGGAGTTTTCTCGGTAAAGTCTTGCTACCAAGGGTTGGCAAAGAGATCAGGTATCTCCTTTCCTTCTGATCAAATTTGGAAATCTTTAGTTCCTACTAAGGTTTCCTTCTTTGTTTGGTTAATTCATCATAAAGCCATTTTAACTCAAGATAATCTCACAAAGAAGGGAAGACAGTTAGCAAATAGGTGCATCTTCTGCAAGGCTAATGAAGAAAACATCGATCATCTTTTTGTTCATTGCACGAAGACATATCCGATTTGGATGGTCTTCATGAAGGAGTTTCAGCGAGATTGGGTTTCCAGTGGTAATGCAACAGACCTTTTTGTAGACCATTGGACTAACGTCCTAACTGATGCTGGTAGAAAGCTGTGGGAGCTGCTACCATTTGCTTTCGTTTGGAGAGTGTGGAAACAAAGAAACAAGTGCACTTTTGAAGACGAAGAATTCTCACAAGAGAAGTTGATTATGAAGATTAAGGCTCTACTACTGTATTGGACTTCTACAACCGTTTCTTTTAGAGGCATTACTTTTCAAAGTTTGTATTATAACTGGGGTCTTGTTGTCAATAGGTAGTAGCTCGCTTTCTACTGGTCCTCTGTCTCATTGAGGAGCAGCTCTGTTTCAGGCTTGCTTCTCTTTCTTTTCTTTGCCTCCTTTTCCCCCATCTTTTTGTAACAGTTCTTCTTATTAAAATTATTTGTAGCATTGATCAAAATAAATAAATACCAGAAGCTTTAGTTACAGCTGAACTTGCAACAAGTTTTCCTCGTAATGGTGGTTATGTTGTTTGGATATCAACAGCTTTTGGACCCTTTTGGGGATTCCAAGAAGGGTTCTGGAAGTGGTTTAGTGGAGTTATGGATAATGCTCTTTACCCAGTTTTGTTTCTTGATTACTTAAAGCACTCATTACCTATCTTTAATAATATGATTGCAAGAATTCCAGCTTTGTTAGGGATTAAATTTTCCTTGACATATTTGAATTATAGAGGACTTCGTATAGTGGGGTTTCGGCTGTAGCTCTTGCTATGTTTTCACTTAGTCCATTTGTTGTAATGGCTCTTCTTTCGATTCCTCGTATTAGACCGAAGCATTGGTTAGTTGAGGATTTTAAGAAGGTCAACTGGAGAGGATACTTTAATAGTATGTTTTGGAATTTGAATTATTGGGATAAGGCGAGTACGCTAGCTGGAGAGGTGGAAAATCCTAGCAAAACATTCCCCAAGGCGCTTTTTGGTGCTGTGGTATTGGTTATGTGTTCGTATTTGATTCCTCTTCTTGCGGGTACTGGAGCATTAGAGTCTAAGCCAAGTGAATGGAGTGATAGATACTTCGCTGAAGTTGGAATGTTAATAGGAGGGGTTTGGCTTAAATGGTGGATTCAGGCAGCTGCAGCTATGTCTAATATGGGATTATTTGAAGCAGAAATGAGTAGTGACGCATTTCAACTACTTGGGATGAGCGAGCTTGGAATGCTTCCGGCTATCTTTGCTTCAAGGTCAGTTGTTCTAACTAATTCTATGTTCCTTTGTTTAACAGCTGGTTAATTTATCAGGTTCAATATTGTTGTAGTTTTTGAGAAACTAGGGAACTTTTTATAATTTAAGATTTCAGACTGACTTGTTGAGAAATCTCAATTGAGATCAGATGACCAGCCCTTTTAGGAAGTATATATGTAAATACGTAAGATTATTCACATCAGAAAGTAGCTTCATTTCATGAGTAAGACTGCGAGATACAGAGACGCCTCCGTGAGGATCTGACGATCTACTTGTTTCATAAATCTGTAGATCAAAATACGGGACCCCGACATTCAGCATCTTGTGTTCTGCAACTGGGGTTATTTTCTTATCATGGATGAGCTTTCAAGAGATAATTGAATTATTAAATTTTCTCTATTCATTCGGAATGCTGCTTGAGTTTGCAGCTTTTATAACGTTGAGAATAAAGAAACCTGACCTTCACCGACCTTACAAAGTTCCTTTACAAACGTTTGGAGTGACAATTCTATGTATTCCTCCTGCTTTTCTTCTTGTACTTGTTATGTGTCTTGCTTCGCTCAAGACAGTTTTAGTTAGTGGGAGTGTTATTATACTAGAAGTGGTTTTGTATATTACTGTAGTACAAGCAAAAGAAAGAAACTGGATCAAATTTGAATCAATACCAGGGGATTCTTGTGTAAATTCAAAAGAATCCCTTCCAGTAGTGTCTTATCGACAAAATCTGGAAGTGAAAGATGAGGCTTCAGCGAGCCTACTGAGTGAATTCACCTCTTTAAACAGTGGAGAACAATCATTTGAAAATGAGTTGGAAGGGGAAACAAAATTAGACTAGGAAGGAGTCTATGACTCGGCTCTGTTGTGTAATAAAGATGCTTTATTTATGTTTGGTTGTATGTTTTTCTATAGAATTCTTACATATACCACTGTGTTTGTAACATTATTTTTTAGTCTGTTACTGGAGAATATTTTGACCTAGCAACGCGAATTCAAAATTGAACTAGCACCTTCATCACCGTTAGATAATGTAGATATGATGTCAGCTAGTTATGGACTTAACCACAATGATTTCCGTACTTTTAGAAGAAGGAAAATTCCGTATCTTGCCATTCCATGACAATTTCACTTGCAAAAACATAAAAAAATATCAGGGATGATCTGTGAACACAGAAGAAGAAAACATAAAGTTAGAAGTAATGGCAAGTCGTATGAGCAGTATATGGTTGGTTGTTGTTGCAGCAACTGTTTTGCAATGTGCAACTGTACAAACATCTCATGCAGTTGAAGATAGTTTGGGATGGATCATTCCTGCATCTACTTATGTTTATCTACTTGGGCTTCTAAACATTCAAAATTGGTGATTGTCTTGGTACATATACCTATGAGTTTTCTGATCAGAAATATCAATCATTCAAAATTGGTGATTGTTTTGGTACGTATACCTATTAGTTTTCTGATCAGAAATATCTTAATTTGTTCACTTTTGTGTTCAAAATTTAGTTCGACTGTTAATCCTCTTTATGTTGTATCATTTATGTTTGCAGTATTCAGTTTGCCGTTGGAATCCACACAGCTGCTGAAGTATCCAGAAGAGATTGTGATAGTTGTAACTCAGCTGCTACCCCAATTGGTCCATTACTAACCTTCAGTCCAGCAACAATCCTTCTTGCAACAACGGGAAATCGTTACTACATTTGCACAGTTGGTGGTCGGTGTTCAGCTCATCAGGAATCGTCTATCAATGGAAAGCTTAGTTTTAGCTTAGAAAAAAGATGTTGGGTGATCGAATTTTTTAGAGTGAGAGACGAAAAGATTAAGTTGATTAAATTGGAGGTACGGATATTTTTTCTTCTTCTAAGAATATGGTAAATAACTGTGGTTAAGTCGACAATTAGTTGGAAGGCATATATGTCCCTACTAGGGATAGAATTAGCAGGTATGTCCTAGTTGTAAGTACACAATTCCGCCACTCGCCACGTGCCCTCGGGTAAACACGTGGATAGCGCACGACGAGGGGCATCGAAAAACGATGCCACTTAGATACAACCAAGAGACGTGCGCTAGGAGGTAGGGCCACTCATCTAGCAGATCCAACGGCTACAAATGAAGGAGCACGGGAACAAAGCACCACCGCGATGGACCCAATACACCCTCGGATCTGCTTTATCCCATCTCGAGAGGGCTTTTGGATCCACGGTCAGGGATCAACCAGCTGACACGGACGTGACAGGAGCAGAAGACCGTGGTCTGACACGTGCAGAACACCCAACCACCGCATTAAACACCTGAAACGCGTGTCAATCCCCCAGCGGAAGAAAAGACCATACCTCTTCGGAAGCAACGGAGGGAACGAGGGGGCACTGAACAACCGGAGAGGTCCGCGTGACGGCACAAAGCACAAGACGATAAGGTTCCAACGGCTCCTTCCTTGGACCCCACAATAGAACTCCTATAAATACCCCTCCTCCATAAGAGATAGGGGCAGGTCGATTTGGAGGGGAAGAGGAGAGAGAATTAGGAAGAGTAAGTGGTACCCTAATCCCGCAGACTAAATTAGCACACCCAAAGTCATTTGGCTATACTTGTAACCAATTTACATATAATGAAACCCTTCTTTTACCCCGTGGATGTAGGCCTAAGTGCTGAACCACGTAATTACTCGTCTCATTTATATCACACACTTACATTATGCACCTTATATTCCGTATTTACGTTTCGCACTTACATTAAGTACCTTACATTCTGTGTTTACATTATGCACTTACATTCCGCACGTTACATTACGCACTTTATGTTTCACTAGATCTTAACCCGTGCCGTAACGGCACGGGATGTTTTGTCTCTAATACGATATTGTTCACATTCCTCTTGCTTCATTTTATTCGTAAGTAATTATTTTGATATTCAAATAGGTTTTGGGAAACAAAATGGGTTACCTGATCTTTTTATTTTTTACTTAAGCATGTTATTCCAATTTATTATCTGGACGGAGTAATAATGTTGTGCCAACATGAAAATAAAATAAAAAATACAGTAAATAAAAAATTTCCCCATTTATTGTTCCATCATACCATAATTTCAAACTTCAAAAAGAATATTTCATCTAACAGTACATATACCTAAACTGCCAATCCAACTCCATGATGTTTATGAATACATTTGTTCCGAGATTATTGATAACTAAGGCTCTAAGGAGTGAAGCAAAAACCCATAATATTTTCCCTACTATAGATAAACACTATTTATTTATTTTTTGCAAATGTGAGAGTTATAAAAATGAAGAACCCTTGGCTATTGGAAGGCTGAGATATACACATGTGAGTTGAAAAAAATAAACTTATAATAGTAATCAGAACATGTGTAAGATTCTTTCTCAATCATATTGATAACATAAAATTGAAGAAATTCGTGGATAAAAAGATTTCACACCAACTATGCTAAGTAGTGCATGAATGACGTTCTCACATCTAGTGTTACTCAAGTAATTTGGAGTTTTAAAGAGCATAGTCATATTGATATTTGTATCTACATAAATTCAACTAACCTTTCGAAGAAAAATTATTAGTTTCAAGGTAGAGCCGACACAAACTTCTGTCTCCTTCAATGTATACAACACACATTGAGTTTAATCGGCCTTGAGGTTAATCAAATACCCCAACATTAGTCAAATAATGTCTACAAATACGGGATCGAAACAAAGTGCTAACGGGAAAAATGAGAAACTAACATCAGTTCTACAAAGAAAATACCCTATATGTATCAAAGTTTGTTAACCTAACATGTATTCAAATTAAAAAGTCATCAACTTAACACAAAAATGTAAAAGAACCCAAGTTAAATCAATACTTGCATAAACAAAACTTATAAGAGAATTTTGTAATTATTAAATACCTTTAAAATCACTATTAGAGATTTAATTGCTTGCCTCGTTAAAAACTACGGTAGGACGAAATCACCAGATTAATCTGTAGAAATTTCACTGGATATGTAGCAATTCAGAGAAGTTTACATTGGTAGTGATGCGTTCCATCTAAGTGTTGTTCTATTGATTATATTTTTTAGAAGGTTTCGGTTTTCATTGGAGAAACCGAGAGGGAGCGTTTCATTATATTCATTATTATTCAGAAATCCAAGACCAACTCGCCCTCTGCTTACGGGATCTCAATACAACCTTAGATTTATCTATTGGACAAAGAAACCTTGATACTAAATATGTAGTTTTTAGTGTTATTTATTATATAACGTGATATCCAAATGTTTTTTTCTTCTTCTTAATTTTCATGTATTTTAATCGAGTTTATATTAGCATTAAGACGATCAACCACATTTCTAATTTATAATGTTATCCTTTTATAGCAGCACATAATTAACATAGTCAATTACTACTCATCAAAACCGGCCAATACTACAAACCACCAGATATCATCTCTTTCTCCACCACCACCATTTTCCATCCCTCGTAGAATATTGGGCACACTTATAACTTTTAATCACACACGTCATATATAAAGTTTAGATTTAACAAACTTAGGTCGTCAATTAATTTATTCAACTATATGTTTTTTGTTAATACTGAAAATCATGCGTTCGAACGGTTACCAAAGATAGAAGTGGTACCAAAAATAACCATTTTGTCTAATATGATTTGGTATCATCCCAAAAGTATTTGTTATCCGCCTTTTTTGATCGTGTCAAAAACAACCAACTATACTTTTCACAATACAATGTTACCCGTCATGTAATTTTTTTTTTTTGGTTCAAAAAGAAAAACCCAATACCATCGCCATTAAAACCATCCAACGCCACTATTTCTTCCACCAAAACTAATGTTACCGCCTCCACCACTTAGTAACACCTTCCACCGATTCCGCCACTTACTTCTTCCTCTACTACCACCACCACCACTAATATCTATTGATATAATTTTTGTCAAAATTATTATTTATTGATGGAGATATGTATTAATATTAATTAAGGGATATTTATGATGTAAAATTAATAAATCATTTATCATGAGAAATTAATGAGACATCAAATAATAAAACACTTATACTAATTAATATTTAAGATGAACAAACCATAACCATTGATTTTTCTTCATTCTAGAAAAATCACTTATACTAATTAATAAAACACTTATACTAATTAATATTTAAGTTGAACAAACAACCACTGTTGATTTATCTTTTCTATCAATTCCAACCAAGGTGGAACAATGGTTAGAGGCCACTCTTATGACACAATAGGTCATGAGTTCGAACCTCCCCGTTATAATTTTTGAAATTCCATATCTTGACTTGAGTATTCATTTTTAATTCATAATATTAGAATCAACACCACGTGTGCGACTTGTAGGGTGTGGCACGGAGAACCAAAGCCTTTGATTTATCTTTGCCAAGGATAAATCCTGACCACCACTTAGATAGGCAAAGTTAGCTAAACTCTACTTTATACTATTGATTTGATCCGAGATTTCCTTCGTATCCATCCGCGGATTACTATCCGTGCTACTACACATTGTCAGTGATAACTATGCGATAAGACAAGGATGAGTCCAAGGACTCAGAGTCGATGAATCGGCATAGTCACTGCGCTATTACGCACGTTATATCTAATCTATGAATTTCAATATATACGAACATTGTTTATGGACACTTAGATGCCATCGTAATTTGCGTGTTCACAATTTGGCGCTAGAAACAGGGATCTTTCCCGGTAAAAGATTTATCTTATCCGGTGATTTAAAAATTATGACCTCTCCGAGCGCCGCTATCTGAAAATAGCAGTGTTTGGAGCAGTCTTGGGTTTTTCTCTTAGAAAATCAAGCGTGTGAACATATCCACGGATTTTTCAGTAGATCTACATCTTTGAAACGGTTTCTGCGTTTTCTTTTAGAAAATAAAGCGTGTGACATATCCACGGATTTTTCAGTAGATCTACATCTTCGAAACGATTTCCATGTTTTCTCTTAGAAAATCAAGCGTGTGACATATCCACGGACTCTTCAGTAGACCTACATCTTCGAAACGATTTCTGTGTTTTCTTTTAGAAAATCAAGCGTGTGAACATATCCACGGATTTTTCATTAGATCTACATCTTCGAAATGGTTTCTGTGTTTTCTTTTAGAAAATCAAGCGTGTGACATATCCACGGATTTTTCAGTAGATCTACATCTTCGAAACGATTTCTGTGTTTTCTTTTAGAAAATCAGGCGTGTGAACATATCCACGGGTTTTTTAATAGATCTACATCTTCGAAACGGTTTTTGTGTTTTTCTTTTAGAAAATCAGGCGGGTGGACATATCCATGGATTTCTCAGTAGTTCTACATCTTCGAAACGATTTCCGCGTTTTCTTTTAGAAAATCAGGCGCGTGGACATATCCACGGATTTTTTAGTAGATCTACATCTTCTAAACGATTTACGAATTTTCTTTTTTTAAAAAATATACACCTAATGGTAATCTTATCTCACATCACTAACGGAAACCCTTGTGGACCAATCTTCTTCGTGTGCACATCATAATCATTTTTCAGAAAAAAAAAATCAAAAATGGAGAAGAACAAAGATACAGGAAAAGCGAGAGCAACTTCAAAGGAAACACCAAGGACAACCCCGGTAATGACTAGGAGCAAAAAAAAAGGCGAAAATCTCAAAACCACAGACAAAACGCAGAATGGGGCGGAGAGCTCAAGGCTTTTGGATGCAACCACTATTGCAGCGGAAGCCCTAAAAGTCGCGGCCGCTAAAGCCGCAGCATCAAAGGCCGTAGCATCCAAAAGAGCGGCCCCCAAAGCAACCGCTGCCACCCGACCACGCAAACCGCGTGAAGGGGTGGAAGAGTCAGGGTTGCAACAGCCTTTCTACGGGATGCCCCGCACTGACAAATAGAACGCACCCCCACAAGCGAACCAACCGCTTATGATAGAAAGCATGCAGCACCACAACCAGCGGAGCAGCTACACCCGCAGGCAGATCCCCCGGAGCCCTTGATTCAAATCGTGGACGAAGATCAAACGATACCGCATAAGAGCAATTGCCGGAAGGGACTCCTAATCAGGAGTTGAACCAATTTACCCAGATAATGGAAGAATTAGAAGAATTAAGGAGAGCTCAAAAGACATACGTGGAGGCGGTAGCTCTGTTGGCGCATGAAAATCAGCAACTCAGAGCTACCCGTAGTAGGGGCACGGAAATCCAGCGCGATGAAGCCAGCTCAATGGAACCAAGACCAAATCAGGATCGTAGGATGGTACTGGCCGACAACCCAGACCCTACGAAACCAAGAGATGTGACTAGAAGATGGATACCTGAACCGGAGGACAACCCACACAACGCGGAATACTACAACATCGGTCACCCACGCACGGGGCCACACTCTGCCCAGGAAGAACATCAGTGCGCAATGGAGGATCTTCGTGCAGAGATGATGGCGGAGATCAAATAACTGAAAGCTAGGCAAGGGGGGGAAGACTGGAACAGATAATGAAGGAAGCAAGCACTACCCCCCTAACACCGCACCTAGCCAAGGTGCTCATCCCCCAGAAGTACTCAGTTCCAGCCTTCGAATTCTATGACGGATCTAGCGATCCCGCAGCCCATCTTCGATATTATAACCGAATGATGGCACGATGGAATTATGACGAGGCCATATTATGCAGATACTTCCCTTCAAGTTTGAAGGGATCGGCGCTCTCCTGGTTCGATAATTTGCCACCAAATTCCATCAACTCATACGAGCAACTTACTGAAAAGTTCCTAATAACTTACATGTACAACAAGGTGGTAAATACCGGGATGGATAAGATCTTCTCACTAGCAGTCCAGTACAAGGAAATAATCAGGGAATACACAGACCGGTGGCACAAGATCTGCCAAGCCATCGGAAACGTAGATCCCGTGGTCAGTATCAACTGCTATAAGTGGGGGCTCGACAGAATGAGCCCACTATTTGTCGAGATCCACGGAGTTGTCCCTGCAACGGAAGGAGATCTTCGAGTAATCATAGAAAAGCATGCCAGGTTAGAAGAAATACAACGGGAGAACCCAAGAGCTCAGACCCAACGCCCATCATGGACAAACTCTGCGGAACAATATATCAGGCCTATGGGGGGTGACTTGGGTGGAAAGCCTAACGAAGATAGCAGAGAACGTAGGGATAGTCGACGAGGAGAGACCCGAAAATTCTAAGATCGAGTCTTCACGAAAATGAATGCCAGCTACTCACGCATCCTGAAAGAAATCAAGGGCCGCGAGAAGCTGGAATGGCCGTGGTCCAAGGGAAAGCAACCCCCTATGTCCGAACATGCCAAAGAATACTGTGAATACCATTGTTTCAATGGTCACTAGACAGAGAAGTGCATGAATCTAAAAATAATGATTCAAAAGCTAGTAGTCGCGGGGGACCTCCAGCAATTTGTGCACAAGACATGCGAGGAAGATAAAGCCAAACGAAGTAATCCAGTCCGACTGACTGAAGGTAATCGCACCCTTAACACCATCTCCTGTTCTGAGTCCGTAGGACCTTCCCTAACGTCTCAGATAGGTAAGAGGTTGAGGAAGCAATTTGAAGACTACTGCGAGCTCTATAAAATCGACGGGGAAGAAGTGAACAGCCACGAATAATGGATGGACGCCCCCCTAACTTTCGACACGGATGATGTAGGTGAAGACATGGAAGATCATAACGATCCCCTTGTTCTCACACTACCAATCGCAGGATGCA
This sequence comes from Papaver bracteatum, assembly GCA_023529315.1. Classification (NCBI taxonomy): domain Eukaryota; kingdom Viridiplantae; phylum Streptophyta; class Magnoliopsida; order Ranunculales; family Papaveraceae; genus Papaver; species Papaver bracteatum. Next base: position 909,218 of record JAJJWX010003108.1, read on the forward strand.
ATATCAAGAAAATCCTCATCGATGGGGAAATCTCCGTCAATTTTCTATTCTATGATACATTCAAACGGATGGAACTCAAGGATGAACATCTACTATCCTCGTACTACACCATCTACGGATTCAATGGGGCAGCCACCAAGCCCTTAGGGGACATTATCTTACAAGTTGATGCAGGACCAATGAAGGTAGACACACGATTCAGCGTGGTGAACGCGCCCTCACCATACAATGCCATAATAGGCCGAAGATGGGTGCATAAACTCAAATGGGTCGCCGCTACCTATCACCAGTACCTCAGGTTTCCAACACCTCAGGGGGTAATGGAAATAAAAGGCGACCAAGCCGTGGCACGAGAACGTCAAAATCTACAAAAGGAGCTCCACCACGAACAAGAGAAGTAGAGGAAGAGCCGAAGATCCCGAAATAAGGAAAATAAAAAGGAAAAGGCAATCAATGCTTACCTAGAAGAAATCTCGGGAAAAAGCCTTCCAAAGGGACTCGTAGCAGGAAACACGGAGGCGGGCACCGCAGCCACGAAATAAAACGAGGAAACCTCCAAATAGCAATCAAAGAAGATTCCTCTACTAGGGGAATCAAAGCCCACATTTACGCCTGTAGAAGCGGTAAAAGAGATAAACGTGGGGACAGAAGAAGAACCAAGAATGATTAAGATCGGAATGCTGATGGACAAGGAGCGCGAGGCATCCTTAATGAAGCTGCTCACGGAACATGCGGATATCTTCGCATAGAATCTAGGAGACATGCCCGGCATTGACCACAAAACGATCCAACATGAGCTTCGCATAAAACAGGTCACACCGCCTTTCAGGCAGAAGGTGCGAAAAGTTGCCTCAGAATATCACAAAGCCGTCAAGACGGATCTTTATAAATTGCTAGAATCCGGGTTTATCAAGGAAGTCAAATACCCAACATGGATCTCAAACATGGTCATCATACCTAAAAAGAATGGCGGGGTGAGAATATGCATCGATTTCACCAACCTCAACAAAGCTTGCCCCAAGGACAGTTACCCTTTACCAAGCATCGACCAACTGATCGAAGCAGTTGAATGGTACGAAGAGATGTCCTTCATGGACGGATACTCCGGCTACAACCAAGTGTTCTTATCAGAAGAAGACTAACAGCACATGGCGTTCTACACACCGCATGGACTCTACTGTTACGTAAGGATGCCCTTCGGACTTCGAAATGCAGGGGAAACGTACCAAAGGATGGTTGACGCCATTTTTAATCCATGGATCGGAAATACCTTGGAAGTCTACGTGGACGATATGCTGGTCAAGAGTAAGCTGCGAAAAGATCACCACCAAGACCTAAAAGATATCTTTAAGGCCATGAGGAAACATAACATGAAGGTAAACCCGGAAAAATGCACTTTCGGTGTTACTTCATGGAAATTCCTCGGGTATCTAGTAACTAAACGAGGCATCGAAGTAGACCCTGCCAAAATACAAGCTATAGTTGAAATGCCCTCCCCAAGAAGTCTGAAAGTAGTCCAAAGGCTCAACGGTTCCCTAGCAGCGCTAGGAAGGTTCATATCCAGGTCCTCAGACAAATGCAAGCCCTTTTTTAACATCCTTAAAAAAGGGACCAAATTCGAATGGACGGCATAATGCGAAGACGCATTCAAAGAAATCAAAAACTACCTTGTAGGGATACCCATCTTGCAAAAGCCAGACCCCGAGGAGGTACTGGCCATATACATAGAAGCAATAGAGAACGCGGTCAGCGCGGTGTTGGTAAAAACCAACACGAAGATAGAGCAGCCCATCTACTACGTCAGTAAAACTCTCAACACGGCGGAAAGAAACTACACAAAGATCAAACAACTCATCTTGGCATTAGTATGGGCTACCCAAAAGCTAAGGACCTACTTCCTGACACACTAAATCCACGTCCCCTGCAAAGCCCCGCTAGAATCTGTCCTCAAAAGTGCATGAAAAACGAGGAGAATTTCAAAATGGAATACTCATCTCGACCAGTACAACATCATACACGAGCTCTAACATTCCTAGAAGTCCCAAGTTTTAGCAGACTTCCTTGCTGACCTACCACTGGAGAACGATGAAGAAATCCACATTGAAGGGCTCAATACAGCGGGATTACCAAAGGGCAGCAGAAGCAAAGATCCCGTTGATGTCCTCGAGCCGGCAAACCCAAGACAATGGGAAATATTTGTCGATGGATCGAGGAACAAAGAAGGAGCGGGCATAGGTATCGTAATCACTACCCCCACGGGAGATAGAATCATCCATGCATTCAGGCTAGAGTTCAAAGAACACACCAACAATATCGTCGAGTACGAAGCTATGGTACATGCTCTGCGTTTGATAATAGAAATGGGGATAACAAATGTACGCTTGACCAATGACTCACAACTGGTCGTCAGCCAAATAGATCTAGAGTATAATGTGTATGACGATACCTTGTCGGCATACTTGACGTTAGTCCAGACACTGTCACATCAAATACCAAACATCATATTCCGGCACTTAAGCATAAAATAGCTCAGGCACGCGGATGCTTTGGCATACATCTCATCTATGTTGAAAAACAAAGATATCGAAGCAATCAAAATCACAAGAGTTTACGAGCCATCAATCCCTCCGCGTGAACTCTGCGCGGAAAGTAGGAAGCATAACGCGTAGGGAGACATGACAGACGACGATGTAGGAGAAAACATCACAGACGATTTCCAAGAAGATGACATCATGACAAGAGTAGATGATGACGAGGACTTCAGCGGAGAAGAAGACTGGAGATGGGGTATCCACCAATTTCTAGAAAGAGGAATTTTACCCAGAGATCTAAAACAGGCTAGAAAGATTCAATCAAAAGAAGGAAGGTACGATTTAAGGGGAGAGATTTTATACAAAAAATCTTTCCTCGGACCTTTGTTACGATGCTTATCCAGATCATAAGGACACCTAGTGCTAAAAGACATCCATCATGGAGACGCGGGAAATCACAGCGGGATGAGATCCTTAGCTGACAAGGCAAAAACACTAGGGTATTATTGGCCAACAATGATTCGAGATGCTGCAAGGATGTCAAAAAGGTACGAAGAATGCCAGCGGTTCGGGAGAAGAATCCACGCACCATAAACAACGCTAAACTCAGTAGATAGTCCTTGGCCATTTTTAAGATGGGGTATAGACATCGTAGGACCCCTGATCGAAGGATCAGGAAAAAAGGAGATTCTTGATAGTGGCCACGAACTATTTCAGTAAATGGGTAGAAGCCAAGGCTTTGGCAAGGATCCGTGACTCAGATGTCTTCACATTCATCTTTCAGAACATAATCTGCCGGTTTGGAATCCCAGCGGAGATTGTCTATGACAATGGTAAACAATTACAAGGTAAAAACATCGATCTACTATTTGACACTTTCAAAATCCGAACAAATAAATCTACACCAATATACCCTCAAAGAAATGGCCAAGCAGAGGCTACAAACAAAACAATCGCTTTTATTCTCAAAAAACAATTAGACGAGCACAAAGGGCGATGGTGTGAACAACTGCACAATGTTTTGTGGGCATACCGAACAACCCGAAGGTCAGCTACAGGGGAATCCCCTTTTTTGATGACCTACGGAGCAGAAGCCGTCATCCCCACAGAAATCATCATGCCAACCACAAAGACAGAAGCGTGGGAAAAGAACCTCTCGACAGACATGATGCTGGAAAGACTCGGTGATCTCGAAGAAAGAAGAGAGGCAGCACTACAAAAGATGGAGAATTACCAAAGAAGATTAGCAAGGGAGTACAACAAAAAGGTTAAACTTAGGAATTTCGTGGAAGGGAAGTATGTACTGAGAACCATACCCCAATACCAAAGAGAAAAGAAGTGGGGCAAGCTGGCACCAACATGGGGAGGACCTTATGTCATACAAGATATAGTAGGAAAAAGATCATATTATCTGCACAACCTAAAAGGGGAAGTCCTCCGCCATCCATGGAACGCCAAGTATCTCAAGCCATACCATCCTTAAATCACAACGCGGCATTGCAACTGCATGAAGAATACCATAAGAAGAAGACGATGCTTTTTCGATATGTTTCTATCTCTGGACGAGGAATAGCATGCCTCAATAAACCAATGAAATAAACTTTCTTGCATATCTATGAAAAGCAGATCTCCAACTACTCTAAGTCAGCAGGTCGACGGAATGAGGGACATGTACATAGTGACACCCCATATCCTAGAACGTTGCATTGACCCCCACCATCTGGGAATCCTCTGATCAAGGATTAGCCAGCGGGGTGACAGGTCTCAAGATGTTCACAAAGGTACACACCTTCGGCATCGCACTCATAAATTAGGTCAACGGGTCGACGGAATGAGGGACATGTACATAGTGACACCCCATATCCTAGAACGTTGCACCATCACCACCGTCTGGGAATCCTCTGGCCAAGGATTATCCAGCGGGGTATCTGGTCTCAAGATTTTCACGAAGATACATACCTTCGGCATCATACTCAAACATAAGGTCAGCGGGTCGACGGGATGAGGGACGTGTACATAGTAACACCCCACATCCTAGAATGCTGCACCGACCCACACCATCTAAGAAGGCTCTCACTAAGGGTTAACCCGCAGGGTAGCAGATGTCAAGATAATCAACAAACTAACCAACAAACGATGATCCATTCCAGAAAAGTTGATTGCAAGCTCGACAAGACAAGCAAAAGAAAAAATAAAGTAAGCAAAAGAAGTTCGACAGACGCAGCAAGAACTCTATAATCAACAAGGATCAACTTTCTACAACTAAACAGAAGAATCTACTTGGACGATTCCGTGCCACCAGTAGGGCTCTCCCTCTGAAGTGAAGGAACGCTCCCACCTGAAGAAGGACCCGAAGAGCCAGACGGGGTCGAAGGTTTAGGACGACAAGGATAGTGCTTTTCCAAACCATGCTCGGTCAAAAGTTCATGCTATATCCGGTCCAGCACTTTGTTCGTCTTCTCGGCTAGCTGACAGCGAGCCTTGTACGTAATTGCAGCGTTACGCATCTCAGCCTGAGACAACAGAGTAGACAGACGGTTCACTTCCAAAGAGGCCAACTGAGCCGCCTGATTATTAGTCGAAGCCAATCCTTTGAAATACGAGGCCTGGCCTTCCTGTTGCACCAACGCAGCATGAGACTGCTCTAGCTAAGATTGAGCCTTGTTAAGTTTTTCATTTGCAGTGAGAAACTGTCCCTCGAGCTTTGAAAAATAAAAACGAAGGGTTAGATCCGCGAAGAAGGAAAATCACACCCGACAAAGCAAATATATACCTTAGACTCTAGCAGAAGCTATTTCATACTCGTTAACAACCGCATCCCGAGCATCGTCAAGAAATTCATATTCGTCGGATATTTTCTTATAATACTTTTGAAGAAGGGAAAGAGAAAATTGACTAGCGTCTAACTCTACCTGCTTCATCGAATCCAAATGACGAAGATAATTGACTTTGTTATTCAGCTTCTCCATTCCTTTACTAAGTCTGTACATATTAACTTCGAGGTTTCGCTAAGACTCGTATTGACGAGCTACGTCGGCCCGAGACGCGGCTAAGGCCTTGCCAAGCGCAGATGCCTCGTCACGAGCATCATCTCTTTCTTTGACAAGACGCTGAGTATACTCCTGCACATAGGAATCTTGAGAGGAACGAGCCGGATATACCTCTTCTTCCAGGAGATTCACCTTAGCCAACAAAGACGAAGCAATCTCGTGGGCTTCGCGAAGATTACCGCGCGTACACATTAAAGTACCATCAAAGAGACAACGATCCGCGTTATACTTATTTTGCATATCCACCATATGGGTATGCTTTAGATGCCATGCTTCGGCCTTGGAATCCCATTTCTGGGCCTCACTCTTAATTTTTTCCACTAGTTCGGCAATACGGGTCTTCTGCCGCTCTCTCTCATTTCGAAGCCATATCAGCTCAGGGACTCCACCCACTGAAGATAGGGCGGGATACTCAAGATGGAACAAGAACTCCCAAAAAGAAAACGATAAACATGAGCAAGGAACAAACCTGAAAAAGAAGAGGCATTTTTCCGAACCACCTCCAGCTCGCTACGCACCATAGCAAGCTCCAAACGAAGCCTCTCTTCTTCGCTGCCCAGATGCTGTTTCCCCTTAAGACGATCCCTCAGCTCACTTATCTCCTTATCTCTGGCAGAGATAGTAGTCTCTGCCATATCCATCTCCTCCTCTCGGTGATGAAGCTTACCCTCCAACTTGAGAGATTTGGCCTTGAAGAACTGGTACAAATTATGGTTGCAGTATTCACTCCGCATCACCTATGAAGAGTTGCAGGTCAGAATACCGCGGAGTGTTCTCATAATACAAAGCAGTAAAACACTACGCACCTCTAACATCCGCTGGTGGGGATAACCGTACTGATAACCATCAGCTATGGCCATCATATCATCAACGGTGGCTGGAGGGTCGACTACTAAGGTAGCCTCCAGTGACCTCAGATTCATGTCTCATACCTCCGCAATTCGATCTTCAGCGGACAACTGCATCATCTTTCGGGTATAGGCGTCGGAATCTTTCTCCCCAAAAACCACGGGTGCAGGGTTCGGAACGAACATCAAGTTTTTTCTCTTCAGCCAATCAAGGACAGCATCATCTCCTTCCAGCATCAAAGGCGGCGAAGGGGACCGAGTGGAAGGATCCCCGACAGAGGGAGCCTTCTCAGAGGTCCCAATAGGCGCGGAAGTCTATGCCACAACTTTCCCTTTCCCAGATGTATCCAGTACATCCCAATCATCATTGGGAGAAAGCAGAGATAAATCATCTGCAAGACCCATGGTAACATTCACATCAAAGGACGGCCCCGCAGATTGGACCCGGCCAAAAGAAAATTCGGGACCAACAGGGTCCCCACCAATACCACTAGCAGCGGGAGAACCCTTGACACCAGCATTAACAGGGGCACCCTGCGTACAACCACCAGCCATGGTAACATCCGCAGCCTTCCCGCCAGAGGAAGGATCCCTTGCACCACCAATATCAGATTCCTCACGCAGATGGGGAGAAGTTTCAGTACGTTCCTCCCCATCGGACACCTCTTAGTCTTCCTCAAAATTATCATTCACAGGACTAGTAACCTCCTCTTGGATCTCCGCCTCATCAACAACAACGGTAGAAGAGCGCTTGGGACCAATCCTCCGTTTCTTAGACACCTGCGGAGTTAAAAGAGAACCAAGTCAACATTCTTTCCTTAACTCAAAGATCATCTTTGAATAAAGAAAGAAGGGGAAACTAAGGAAGTAAAAGATCCGCACCTTCACACCCGCAGCACTCTTCGAGGAAGGGGAAACACCAGAAACCTCGTCGTCAACATCAACAACATCGAAGTTATATGGAAAATTCATACCTTCGAAGTTCAATTGCCAAGGGCAGTAATTTCCATAACGAAGAGGGGGAACCTCACTAGGAGCGCTACCAACAGTAGGACGCCACCCGTCGGGACCTGGAATCCAACACCAAGCCCACGGACCAACAACCTCGATAACGGTGGCATGCCACTCATAATCATGATCGCGATTTATCCTCTCAAGAGCACGAAAAATCTTCTTATTAGCAGACCCTTCGGTACCAGGAACATACTTCAACTTGGCATCGCTAACCTCGCTTAAAATAAGAATCTCGCCGCGGGAGGCAGCAATATTACGAAGGCTCACACTCCACGGCTTCCGGTTCTTACTATTGACGTAATCCCCGAAAGAATTGTTGAAGTTATGAGGGGTATACCATTCCCTCTCAGCAGGATCGGGGGTATAACAAGTCATCATCGTCTCTCCCTTGCTGCGGAGATAGCACTCCTTCAGGGCGCGGAGATAATTCCCAGTCAACTGGGATACAGAACGACTATGGGTATTTGTCGAAGAACCCTCACGACCAGCCAATGCATCGTAATAAAAAGAATCACCTGACTTATACAAAGGCAGCATAAGACCCGCTTCAAAGGCACCAACAGTAGTCAACAAATAAAACTCATCGAACTGGTATCTCGAGATGAGATCATAAGTAATGTCATCGTCAGGGGCATAGAAGCGGACGTCAAAATATTGGAGCTCATGCTTCTCCTTAAACATTTCCAGATCAATGTGTTTAAAGGTAACTCTTTTCTTCCCAACTGAGACGCTTCGAATAACCAACGCAGCATCTTCCTCATCAAGAGGATCCTGCACGGAGTCTTTTGAAGGGCTCGTTTCCAGGGCCTTCCTTTTCTAAGGCACACTTTTAGGCGGTTCAACCTTCGAAGCCCCAGCCTTAACAGATTTTCCTTTCGAGGGGATCACCGGAGGAGGAGGAAGAGGATTCTCCTGTAACGCCGGCGGAACCGAAGAACGAAGGGGACGGACATCCAAAGATTCATCACGAGGAACACCCTGCGTATTCCTAGGCTCGTCACGTGAACGGGAAGAAGCGCGGGTTGCAGCGTATCTAGAGCAAGGGGGATCCCTGGGAGTGCCTCCCCTCCTTGAATAATGTCTATGACCGGAAGAGGACGGAGCCCTCTGAGAACGAATATCCACGTGCGAAGCCCTAGAGCCTCCGGGCGGAGATATATCCGAGTCTCTACGAGGAGAAGATCAGGGAGGACTAGGCGACGGAGTTTGATAATGACCCCGAGGACGATCAGCCATGTCTGCGGATACACAAACAAATATTAGATTCCGCATAACCACAAATACAAATCAAAAAATCGAAAATTCGAAGGAATACGAAAACCCTAGCTAACTTATAAAACGAGAATGCATTCTCCAATTGAAAACTCGTAACCCTTGCAAATGAAGAACAGGCGCAAGTACATATACTTTGTATGTGTGTTCTTCATCGCAAGGGTAACGAGACAGCAGCAGAGAAGGAACAGAGGACAGAGAAACAAAGACCAAAAGTTGAACACTTACCTAAAACATCGAAGAATGAGCACAGGAGATCAAGGACGGGTCGTATTCAAGATAGAACAGTAGCAGCAGCGGTCGCCTTCAAGACAGAGCAGTAGCAGCAGCAGTTAATGGCGTCCAAACAAGGTGAAAGAATTTTCAGGAGAAAAGAAGATTTGACAGAGAATGAAATTTATTTCACATTCTCTTCCCCCTTAAATACCAAAGAAATCTAAAATTGTCCCTTCTCCCAAGGGGGAGTTATTGCATGAAGTTATTGCTTAGTGGGAAACGCGCCCTAAAATCAAGGGGAAGTTATTGGGCGAGTGGGCAATATGTGACGGTTTTCCTCTCACTTCAACTGACGACTTAAAGTCAGAAGAAAAGAGGCAAATTGTAAGTACACAATTCCGCCACTCGCCACGTGCCCTCGGGTAAACACGTGGATAGCGCACAACGAGGGGCATCGAAAAACGATGCCACTTAGATACAACCAAGAGACGTGCGCTAGCAGGTAGGGCCACTCATCTAGCAGATCCAACGACTACAAATGAAGGAGCACGGGAACAAAGCACCACCGCGATGGACCCAATACACCCTCGGATCTGCTTTATCCCATCTCGAGAGGTCTTTTGGATCTACGGTCAGGGATCAACCAGCTGACACGGGCGTGACAGGAGCAGAAGACCGTGGTCTGACACGTGCAGAACACCCAACCACCGCATTAAACACCTGAAACGCGTGTCAATCCCCCAGCGGAAGAAAAGACCATACCTCTTCGGAGGGAACGAGGGGGAACTGTAACAACCGAAGAGGTCCGCGTGACGGCACAAAGCATAAGACGATAAGGTTCCAACGGCTCCTTCCTTGGACCCTCAATAGAACTCCTATAAATACCCCTCCTCCATAAGAGAGAGGGGCAGGTCGATTTGGAGGGGAAGAGGAGAGAGAATTAGGAAGAGTAAGTGGTACCCTAATCCCGCAGACTAAGTTAGCACACCCAAAGTCATTTGGCTATACTTGTAACCAATTTACATGTAATGAAACCCTTATTTTACCCCGTGGATGTAGGCCTAAGTGCTGAACCACGTAATTACTCGTCTCATTTATATCACGCACTTACATTATGCACCTTATATTCCGTATTTACGTTTCACACTTACATTAAGTACCTTACATTCTGTATTTACATTATGCACTTACATTCCGCACGTTACATTACGCACTTTATGTTTCATTTGATCCGAGATTTCCTTCGTATCCATCCGCGGATTACTATCCATGCTACTACACATTGTCAGTGATAACTATGCGATAAGACAAGGATGAGTCCAAGGACTCAGAGTCGATTAATCGGCATAGTCACTGCGCTATTACGCACGTTATATCTAATCTATGAATTTCAATATATACGAACATTGTTTGTGGACACTTAGATGCCATCAAAATTGAACTAGCACCTTCATCACCGTTAGATAATGTAGATATGATGTCAGCTAGTTATGGACTTAACCACAATGATTTCCGTACTTTTAGAAGAAGGAAAATTCCGTATCTTGCCATTCCATGACAATTTCACTTGCAAAAACATAAAAAAATATCAGGGATGATCTGTGAACACAGAAGAAGAAAACATAAAGTTAGAAGTAATGGCAAGTCGTATGAGAAGTATATGGTTGGTTGTTGTTGCACCAACTGTTTTGCAATGTGCAACTGTATAAACATCTCATGCATTTGAAGATAGTTTGGGATGGATCATTCCTGCATCTACTTATGTTTATCTACTTGGGCTTCTAAACATTCAAAATTGGTGATTGTCTTGGTACCTATACCTATGAGTTTTCTGATCAGAAATATCAATCATTCAAAATTGGTGATTGTTTTGGTACGTATACCTATTAGTTTTCTGATAAGAAATATCTTAATTTGTTCACTTTTGTGTTCAAAATTTAGTTCGACTGCTAATCCTCTTTATGTTGTATTATTTATGTTTGCAGTATTCAGTTTGCCGTTGGAATCCACACAGCTGCTGAAGTATCCAGAAGAGATTGTGATAGTTGTAACTTTCTGCTACCCCAATTGGTCCATTACTAACCTTCAGTCCAACAACAATCCTTCTTGCAACAACGGGAAATCGTTACTACATTTGCACAGTTGGTGGTCGGTGTTCAGTTCATCAGGAATCGTCTATCAATGGAAAGCTTAGTTTTAGCTTAGAAGAAAGATGTTGGGTGATCGAATTTTTTAGAGTGAGAGACGAAAAGATTAAGTTGATTAAATTGGAGGTACAAATATTTTTTTTCTTCTAATAATATGGTAAATAACCGTGGTTAAGTCGACAATTAGTTGGAAGGCATATATGTCCCTACTAGGGATATAATTAGCAGGTATGTCCTAGTTGTCCTATTACCTGCTCTTTCTGTGATGCAAGAACTCTGTGACTGTCAAATCACAAGAGAAATTGGGAGAGCTACTGACAGTAATTGTATGAATGTTATTATGCTGCATGATAGGTTTGGTGTCTAATTTATTGATTGCAGGAAACAATTCCATTAGTAGCCCCGTCAACATTGAAAAAATTGCAATGATTTTATGGCACATATCGAAAGTTGGATACTCTTTAATATTTGAGAATGTTCAGGTAAAAGAAACTGACATTGGAAGGAAGATAAACAGGGAGTACAATGGTTCAGACAAAGAATTGAACAGAGTACTGTACATGATGCAAAAGTAGAAGAGATTCCAACTTGGAAAAGCCAATCTTTGGAAGAATTCAAAATAAATTTTGATGTTGCATTCAAACAGGACAAGCAAGAAGTGCAGTTCACTGGACATATTCTTTTGTTAAAAGAGAGGAAAATAATGTGGCACATAAAGCTGGAAAACACCCTATAGATTTTATTTTATATTTTTTGAAGGAACACTCTGTAGATTTATTAGGCAAAACAGATTGGAACACCTCTCAGATAGGAGATAAATAGATAGGCGAGGTAAACTCGGCTTGAAATATCAAATATGTATAATCTAAGTCTATATAGAAAAACGACTTTTGTCTCAAGATAGTAGATAAATAGACTTTTGAGTGATAGATAAGTTCAAGTCTCCACATATATACCTTTTAGTCGATGAAGATCCACCAGTTGATTGAGTAGTCCTTCGTCTTGTATGATGATTGTCATGGAGTTCTTGAGCTCAACTATACTTTCTACCCTAGTCCGAGACCTTAGTTATAGTAGACTAGAAATCAAGACTTATAGTTCTGATCATTAACATTGACAAACATGCTTGAGATAGCAACGCATGCGAGTTCGACCGAGCAATGCTCTAACAGGTACCCATTTGTATGAACTTGTACTAAAATCCATATAACACAAAACATAACATCTTAAAAATTAGTTTGTTACACCCCCTGGTAGTAGAGTTAGGTTTTCAATTGAACCCCTCTAGACTTTAATAAGTGACATGTTCTATATTGTCTCAACAAAAAATGGGTTTAACACTTTAACTACTTAAATTATCGGGTATAAGTTTTTTTCTTTTATGAAGAATGCATGTGAATAGTCATGTTTTATTTTTTATTTGTAGTACGTTTCGATAATGTGTAATTTTTCTCACTGATAATATTTAATCACATAAACATAAAAATACAACTGAGCAAGTGGATGTACTGGACCTCAGTTATAATGAGCTAACTGGGTCACTACCAATAAAATTGAATAATTTATTTAAGTTGGAGTATTTGTCTTTTAAAGTAAATTTCTTTCTGTCACACCTGCTAGCACATGGTACTGCATCAATATACATTTAAACCTTCGCGAAAACAAGCTTATTGAAAAATGTCCAAAATAAGATTAAACTAGTGGGATCACCGAGATATCTTCATTTGAATGAAAACAATCTTAATGACACTCTTTCTAAGAATCCGTCCAGCTAGCAAATTGGACACAGATAAACATGTCACTCGTTGGATCCCCAATCGGCCCTACTACATATATGTTTTTTTATGAATTTTCATTAAAACTTAAAAATCAACATCGGAACATGTAGTTAATACCATTTCCATAGGTTATTGTCATGAGATAGTAAAGTATGGATGCTCAACCATACTGATTGGATAATCATGCTTAGAAACCATCTTATCAATAAGTAATTTAGTAGCATCGGTATCATATTTTCAATTACCTAATTTAGTTTGTGTTTTACTTGTTTCTGTAGCAGTTATCTTTCTTTGTCCAGGCTGATTTTCATTTTCTTATTTATTTATTTTTATTTTGAAGTATTTAAATGAGATCCTAAGCGGTTGGTTCTTGCCTGCTCTGATACCAATTGAAAATACAGGGGGTACCAAAATACACCACCAACTTTTTTCTTAGTAAACCTGTATGGACTAAAATCAAATAAAGAATTATATGAAGAGTTTATATCTCTCTACCATAATCAATATGTACCCCGGACACAAGTCCGTGAACCTTATTATACCGTGAGAGTTCTTGGACAATTCGAAAGATCAATTTCCAAGATCAATCAAGTTATACCCAACAATTACGATAAACATATCTATTTTGACTAATTTATATACAACCTATGATATTTCAATTATAAAGATAAACAATCACAGATACCAGAAATTTTGTTAACGAGGAAACCGCAAATGCATAAAAACCCCGGAACCTAGTCTAGACTTGAACACCAAACTGTATTAAGCCTTTACAGACACTATCCTAGTACCAAAACATCAGACTGGAATGTAGTTAAAACAGAATCTACCGTCACAGCGATTCAGTTACACTCGCGCTCCTTACGCCTCTTGAATCTTGCAAGACTCCGCGAAATTGATTCCCTTAGCTGATGTTCTTTACAACCTAAGAATTGCTTTAACTCAATTGAAGACTTTAAACCAATCTGATCAAAGATCAAGGTGATATAGAAAATCGATTGCAATAAACGAAGTCTAGCAAACCTCGAAATATGGAACTTACGACTCTCGAAGAGCATCCTAGATTATTATTCACCTCACAAGTAATTTCTTCTCCGATTTCAACAAAAAATTATTATTGAGGAATATACTTGTGGAATCACAAAGTGTAAGACGAAGAACTAAGCGATTTTTTCTATCTCGCTTGTTGGAGCTAAAGGCTCAAAAATAGGTAGCAAGATCATGATACACGAACTATCAAGATAAAGATAGTTGGACCTGGATTCACGATCCCTAGGTGAAGAGTTTTTAGTCGCTAAACCTAAAAAGGTTTACAACTTTAGTTTACAAATAGGAAACACAAGAATATTGATAGGGATTAAAAGATCCCAGTTGTTTGGGATTTTCCTTATATGGACTTTCAAGGTCAAGGTTGTTTTAGATTTAAGCTAAGGTCGCTTTGGAATCAAGCAATCAATAATCACCTTTAGATGAAAAACTTGACTTGATATTATCATAACAGAATATACACTCTGGTTAGGATGAACCGTAATCGAACAATGTTTAATGACTTATTCATGAAAGGTTAGTCGAAACTAGCCAGACGAACGATAAGCTTAACCATTTTCATAGAAAACTTTAAGAATTTAATCTTGAGTCATCACCATAGGTTATAATATGATCAAATATGTCAAGATAGTATTTTTAGAGAGTTGTTCAAATTCCGATTATCTCATAGAAATAATCATGATGCATCTGAATATATTCGACAGGGTAAGTACGTGTATTGTATTCCTATTCGTGAGCATTTTTTTCATAGTACATGTACTTGGTTTGTATACGCTTAAGACAAAAATGGGTTTAGGAGTCAACAGATCTTTTCCGGTTTGCATATTTGGTATGTGTACCATCCTGGTTCAGGAGTCACAAATATTTTACAGTTTGTATACTAGGTATGCGTACCATCCTAGTTCACGAGTCAACAGACTTTTTAAGGTGTGCATACCGGGTATGCGTACCAAAAGTCGTTTTCGAACTAAAGCTACGCCGGTACGTGTACTGGGTACTTGTACTTCAGCTCCGGATAACAATTGTGCTAGTATGTGAACTAGTATGCATACTTTCCTATATCCATATTTACAGTAGTTATATATATCTCTAATAATAAATTTGAAACATTCCCGAATAACATCAATGACACGTATCACTATTACAGTCTATTTTCAAATGATTAAATCTTAAATCATAATTTAGGTCATAAACAATAAATTGTTCTTAACCAAATTCATCAAGTATGAACAAATGTTCTTAAGCTTAGAAAACATATTTCGAGAATGATTAACAAGATAAACTTGATTCGATTTTTTTTTATTTTTTATGAATGTACCTATTTAGTCAACATTGTCTCATAGATAGAAAGGTGAAAACTTACCTTTTATTGATGAAGTTATCCAAAGGCTTCGGTTGATCTTTGTCTTCAAACGGTAGAACGCAGTGATGTCTGGTACTCAAATACACACTTCTATCCTAATTCGAGACTTAAATAAATGTAGGCTAGAAATGAAGATATACTTTTGATCAAATAAATTTGACAAGAAGCTTGAGATAGCAACACTTGTAAATTTGAACGAGAAACGATGTAACAATAACAACTATCTGATTCGTAAATAACTAACTCAAAATGATTATAAGGGTTACCTTGATTAGTTGATTGCTAAATCATCATCATATTTATCATTGTTCATCGTCTTTCAATTATTCAACAACACCCCGATAGCTATCATCAGGATTAACTCTTATAATACCCAAATCATTTATTTATATCTTCGCTACTTCTGTTCACTCTAACCTTCAACTTCAAAATTCTTTTCTCACCATTTTCTTGTATCCCTCTCCTTAAAATGTTAACTTAAGCACTCATGCCATTAATATTTATTTCAAGCTTTCCTATATTTTATCATTCATAAAGATACTCGTGGATTGCCCGTGCCATAATGGCACGGGATTTTTGTGGGGGCACTGGTGCTGAGCACTATCAACTTGCTAACCATCTTAATGTTTTCTGTTGAGTACCATCTTAATAGTTCACTAAGATGTGTGTTTTTAATATAAACACCTTCACTAAATTGAAAAGCGATCGTTTGGATCCATTATATCAATTTTTTTCCTTTCAATATTTCACATGGGACCCAAATGTCAGAATCGGACCACACTGTATCCCTGATTAACAACCCAATTTCCATAACTTATAATGCAATTTTATGAACCCAGCCATGTCTTCAGAACGACACCCATAATTTCTTGGTTGGCACAATCAGTAGTCCATGGAACAAAAGAGCGTTATTGGTCCAGTTTCCCTATGTTGATGATCCCTTGTTTTTAAAATCTTTCAGATCCACACATTTTGGCATGATGCAAGTTGACTTTCTGTTGCCGATTCTCTCCCACCTGCAAAATCATGTGTATGACGAACATTCTTTAAACTTGGTGAGCAATTTAAATATTGTTCGAATGTATAATTCTTGTTAGACGACACAGTGGTAAAAAAGCAAGTAAATCCCAAAACTCAACTCGTTTATTGATTTCATTTAATCATTCCTTTCATTTCACAATCCATCTAGTTCATACCTTTAGCTACCCTACAAAAGCCTTATTCTCCTTTTTTCCGCTTTCTAGCCTCATTTTGCATCTTGACGTCGTTTAAAGGACTCAATAAAAATAAAAAATCTAATGATGCTCCAACAATCTCTTTTCTACGACCTTTTTGGACCTCATCTGCAACACATTCCAATTGAATGATCTAGACTAAACTGATTTAACAAACAAAAATATTACTAACAGTAGCCAACACGAATAGTGAAGCAATGTCCCTCTAATTACCATGTGCATGCATTTTGGACATACAAATGAACCCTATAACAATAGATATTGATTCTCTTTGAGTACTCTCTACAATGGATCTTCTTTGATCCCCAACTTCTTTGATCACAGATGGAAAACTGAATCACATAGGATATATAGACTTATGTAGATGTCATTATCCCATAGATATCTTTCAGTCCACAGATTGATAAGTTCTTCTACCCTACAGAACAAATCCTACAACAATCTGATTAAAATGAGACCACAACTACGGAGTCACAACAAACATAACTTGTATTTAATATCTATGGATTCAATAATCATAATGGTAACTTGCGTTGTAGTTGCAGGAATTCCCACACTACACCCTTGTTAAGATTCTATAGAAATCTATTAGAGATCTGTTAAACTTCAAAGATTTAAACAATACTTTATTATTCAAATCTCAGTAATATTTACAGAATTGATAGAAATCAAGATTACAAATATTCTCTTGAAATTTCTCTCTCCTCAAGACTCTTTCAACTCTCAAAATTACATCATCCTTTTCTGGATCTATCGAGCCCTTTATATAGGGATTTACATAATGGATGACAACTAAGTTTTCCTCCTATTTCAGATCTATTCTGCGATCTCATCGCGATCGTTACAATATTCTTCATCGCAAGAATGATGACCATCGCAGGATCAACATATTCTTATTTTGTTTCTTCCATCGTCAGTTTCCTTTGGATATTCTGCGACGCTCGTGAAACGTTATTTAAATAATTGACAGTGACGCTCGCAGAAATGTTGGTAATATCGCAAGAATAGCGTTGTAGCGATATTCTGGTCCTACATCTTGCCTCTTCTCATGTCTTTTCTACGAAGAAGAGAAGATCATGAGAATTAATATTCTTTATTATTCTCGCAACTTCTGAGATTTGAATAGTAAAAGAATATGAAGGAATCTAAAGGGTCTTTTTAAGTAAGAAGGAATTCTATAGAATCTTGTCGAGAAGAAAGTATAAAAGGGAAGAAGTTGCGACAATAATAAAGAATATTAATTCTCATGATCTTCTCTTCTTCAAAGTCCTTCTGAGATTAAAATTCCAAAATTCTTAAAAGTTACATCGCTCGCAAGCAAAGATAATATTCAAATTTCAGCGATGGCGTTGCCAGATTCATTCTTCTTGCTCGTCAGATTTATTATTTCTGCCAGAGCTATCAGCTTCATCGGCATCTCTTTCATCATGAGTTTCTCCTTCTTTTAACTCCTTATCAACACTTACCTCACCACCCGCAGCTGCTTCTTTGGGAGGACTTATTCTTTCTTCTTCTTCTCCACCATTTTCTTGAGTGGTATTCTCTTCATCGTTGGTAAACTCTAAATCTTCATCCATAGGAAGAGGGATTTCATCATCATCAACTTTTAGAGGAGGAACAGAAACAGGAGAAAGAGAACGAGAAAGCAGAATCCCATTCACGAGAACTTCAGCACTAAGATGGACTTGGAGAAGGAGACCTCTTTCACGATTCCTAATTTCTATATTTTTAAAGTACTCAAGATAATCAAGTCTTCTTTCTGCCTTGTTGCGAACATTTAATAAATCGGAAAGGAGAATCTTATTTTCTTTGCGAACACTATCTAACTTTGTGGTTAGATCAGCAATAGTGGAATGAAGATTTCTTTCGGATTCTGCAAGCAACAAAATAAAATCAATTAAATAAGAATCTCACAAGGAACATAACACAAGATTTTATGAGAAGATCAACAAGAGAGGCAGTCAACTGACTACCTTCTTTTTGAGAGGTTAAGTTTTGGATTAAAGCAAATAAACAGTTCTCCCACTGATTCATGGCATCATCGAATTTATCGCCAACCATACCCTTCAGACGAGATTTCATGTTTTCTTCTTTGTTGCGAAGATATGAGTTTTTCTTTGCTAATAAAGAATGAGATTCCTTTAACTGAGAGTATTGGTCTTGAAGTTCACTGGCTCTTAAACTAAGAGTTAATCTACCCTTGATAAGTTTATCCTTCTCGGAAGCAGATGATTCAGTTAACTCCTTGAGCTCCTTCTTAAGAGAATGAAGAGATTGCTCTTGATTATTACATGTGCTTTGAAGATTACTTAATTGCTGCGAGGAAATCGCCATGAAGCTTGAAAATCTATGTTTTTATTGGGACAAGGTTTTATTCTCATCTGATAAAGATTCCATCGCCAAATTAGCCTTAAAAAACAAATATGAGAGGCGATCAACCTCGCCACTTAGTAAATTCTGCCTTTGCAATAATTGATTATTCTCATTAGTAAGATTATTTATGCGATCAATTGAATAAGTGTACAGATTGTCTAGTCTAGTATGTTGATCTATCCAAGAATCTCTTTCAACGCGAACTTCTTCAGCGATAGATTCAGATTTGAGTCTTTCTATGAAACGAGCCCGATTCCAAACTAGTATGTGAATCAAGAATTTAAGAAGGAAGTTTGAGTACAGAAAATATGTAAATAAAACAGAAAAACAAAAGAGAAGAGGCAAGAAAAATATACCTTTCAGCTCATCATTTTTTCTGCGAAGATTCTCGCAGTCTAGAGAAGAATTGCGGAGCATATGATTCAAAGTATCACATTCAGCAGTTTTAGCTTGAAGGCTTTTCCTCAGAACTTCAATCTCATTCTCCAAAGACGCTCGCGAATCATTACAATCGGAGCCAAAATACTTGAAGAGAGTCTCGCAAGCTTCATGTTGGAAAGGGTCAATGGAAGACTTTCTAGCATTGTCTAAAATGTTAGACAAGATTTTAAAAGCAACGTCAACACCTGCAAAAGTTTCGTTTGATGAAGGAAGGGGTTTAGAAGGTGAAGTAGTAGTGAAAGCAAGTTGACGATCATTTATGATGGTTGATTTATCAGGAGGAGTATGTGGAAAAACAACAGTTGAATGTCTTAAAGGACTATAAAGAGTCTCAGTCACAACAACTTTAGAAGCTTGATTTGCCAAAGGGTCGGGAGAAGTTGAAGTAGGGACAGCGATATTCTCGCAAATAGAAGAGGAAGGGTTTGGTTGCGATGATGTGGGAGTAATCTTCATAGATGTTAACAAGGGCATAATGAGATTTTCCCCAAGTATCTTAAAATGGCGAGATCTCTTGGGAGGTTTAACATGATTCTCGTCATTCTGCGAATAATAACTCAGAAAAAAAACAGAGGCAATAATATTGTTATTAAAAAATAAAAGGTGTTTCTTACTACCTTATCATTCGCAGAACTTCTCTTCTTCTTTTCTACTGGTCTTTTGCGAATATTGGGGTTTTGAATCGTGGATTGTGTGTTAGAGATAGTTCCGCTAAAAGAGGACATAACATGAAAGTTATGAAAAATCAAATAAGAAAGATCGAAGAATGAAAGTAAAAACTGGCTTAAATAAATAACATAAATTAAGAAACAAACCTTGAGGACTCCATTAGAATAGTAGCAGAAGAATATGAAGAAGAGGCAAAGTTGCAGACGGAAGACGAAGAAGATAAAGAAACAGAAAAATAAAATTAGTTTTGAGATTTAATTCTACCTTTTATAGGCAAGGGGTAGTGGACCTATGGAGCAGAAACGTGTCAGTAAACGAAGGAATTCACAACACGTGTAAGAAAGGCTAGATTAATGGAATCTTGTCGAGAAGAAAGTATAAAAGGGAAGAAGTTGCGAGAATAATAAAGAATATTAATTCTCATGATCTTCTCTTCTTCGCAGAAAATACATGAGAAGAGGCAAGATGTAGGATAAGAATATCGCTACAACGCTATTCTTCCGATATTACCAACATTTCTGCGAGCGTCACTGCCAATTCTTTAAACAACGTTTCACGAGCGTCGCAGAATATCCAAAGGAAACTGACGATGGAAGAAACAAAAGAAGAATATGTTGATCCTGCGATGATCATCATTCTTGCGATGAAGAATATTGTAACGATCGCGATGAGATCGCAGAATAGATCCGAAATAGGAGGAAAACTTAGCTGTCATCCATTATGTAAATCCCTATATAAAGGGCTCGATAGATCCAGAAAAGGATGATGTAATTTGAAGAGTTGAAAGAGTCTTGAGGAGAGAGAAACTTCAAGAGAATGTTTGTAATCTTGATTTCTTCCAATTCTGTAAACATTTCTGAGATTTGAATAGTAAAAGTGTCGTTTAAATCTTTCAAAGTTTAGTTGATTTCCAATATATTTCTACAGAATCTTAACAAGGGTGTAGTGTGGGAATTCCTGCAACATGCGCACACCGTAATTCACATCAAATATGGATTCTAGAACGCACCCGGTTAAGACATGATGATAAAGATGAACAACAAAGTCTGGCTTAACAAATGCTAGATAATTTGAATTTAAGACAAACCATCCTCTGTAAACTCTTCCATCATAGACATCCATATCAACTTCTATGCTACTCCATTAATTGCAATCCAACCAAAACATTAGCCCAAATCCTCTTCAAAATATGAGATTTCACATACATTTTACTTGAAGTGTTCATTCAACCAAATAGGCCAAAATGAAAAAAAAAGTGAATCTCTGAAGCATATTTACAAACATGTAGAGATAAGAATATTTTAACTGACAACATCTAAATGGATCATCTAATGTTCATTCAACCAAATATAGCAGCAAATCAAATTATTACTGTAATCAATCAAATACAATTACAGATGCAATAATGTTAAGAGAAAGTTCATTACCTTAGTAAAATTGGTGGAGAGTGAAATATGTAGATAGGATTGGAAAAATTGCTGGAGGAATTGAAATTTCGAAGAAGTAGAGTAAATATTTCTACCCCATCAGATTTTTCAATTTCTCTTCCAAATTTTCATTCTCTTGTTCTTATTCTCAATAACCTAATCACAAAATTTAGTAGAAATTTATGGTTTGTATTGATTGGGATCGAAATAATGAAATTAGGGTTAAATAATAAATTGAGGTGTTAATTTGATTGGGATCAAAATAATGAAATTAGGGTTAGATAATGAAATTGAGGTGTTAATAAATTGATGAATATGGTAAAACTGGACGGAGGTGTTAGTTAAAGATCAAGAAGGAAGAAGAGTATGAAAGAAAGTGGTGGTGAAATTGAATTAGGTGGATGGTGGTGATGGTGGAGGTGTTGGCGTTGTAGTGGTGGTGATGTTGCTGCCGGTGGTGGTCATGGTGTCATCGGTGGAATCGAAGATGGAAGATCTCGATTGAGAAAAAAACAGTCGAAGAGAAGAAGATAAGGTGAGACAGAGTTCTGTTATTTTTTACATGTTTTAGAAAGAAAAGTAGTGAATAGATAATTTGCCCTTGGGTTGAACGATAATAACGAAATAGTGTGTTGAATATCAAAAACGTGAAGGGACAGTCTGGTCTTTTCATGTGCGACGGTGGAACAAAAACCATTTTCGTTTATATTATAGATACTTATTTCTATAATCCATCTTAAACTCCAACCTATCATCTCGATGTCAAAATCTCATACTCTTCCCATCTACCAAAAGTTTACATCAAGCTACTATATGGAACAAACTATAAGAAGATAAACTTCCCTCTAATTCAATTTAAAAAATTAATTAATTAATTAATCTACATCCTTATTACACCTTTACTATGGCTAACCATTATATATTGCTAAGGGATGACTTCTTTGCTAATCAAAGGTCCAATTTAAGGTCAGGGTCATCCCAATCCAATCAATGAAAGTCAAGGTCGACACCTAAAGTCAAGGTCCATGGTCAAAGTTAACTTAGTCAAACTTCGGCTCTTAAATTCCGAGGGTAGTTTCTCTCTCGTCATATGTCAAATTGATGTGTTCCAGTAATCCATTTCGCATAGATTTTCGAGATCTATCCAAGGGTACTAGTTTCATCTCCACATTATTGTTGGATTATTTTCTATTAATTATAATTCATTAACGGCTAATCGTCTCTTGACCTGTCTAATAGCGTTGACGTGTTTGCGGGTCTTTACATTACTGATTTCTTGTTTAATATTTAAAAATATAGACTTCTACAACCGAACAAGAACAAGAAGAAATCCATTTTTCAGTAGATCCCATTCACATTCTTCATCACTAAATGTATGGCAAAAGGAAGCTATAGACATTGTTGGTGCAAAAATTGTTGGTTTATAATCTGCCTTGCCTCTTCATAGGTTTGAATTCTTACATAAAATGGGTTGTTCACTAGTAGGCTTGGAGTTAAATCATTGTTGTTGGAACTATGAGAATTAATAAGAATTGTTGGTTCGTGGTCGGTTATTTCATTACAATGGGTACTTTGATGACCTTTAGGATATTAATGTTGTTTTGTGATCTAATTTAGTGTGGAACCACAACGAAGAAAAATATTAGTAAACCATCTTCTTGTAAGGTTGGATAAAAAGGATGTCTGAAAATGTAGTTTACTTGTTCGTTGAATTCTCGCAGTAAAGCTTGATTAAGCATTTAACTCGTTTAGGATATATAATTTTATTTAACTATCTTATGAGGACATTTTGGTAATAAATTAGACGGTCAAAGTCGGTCTATGTCCCTAATGCATCAACTTCATGTTCTACGACCCAGACCCTAATTAACCACTAAATATACGACCATTTTACAAAATATCTCTAATATGTATTTAGCTACTCATAGGCTCATAGCTATGGAGTTCATCATAATAATAAATGAAATAAAGAAGATGAAAAATAAACCAAAGAAAACCCTAGAAGTGTAAACAAGCGGCTCTCCTAAAGATCCAAGTAATAGTAAAATACGTGATATCTCAAAAGAAGTAGAAGTTCTTCCCTTTTACATCTCTTATTTTTTCCAAAATTAGGTCAAGTCTTCAAAAGTCCATATCTAAGAAGTCCACCAAGCCCACATGTGAGAAAAACTCATGTAAAAATTCTTCCCAAAAAGTATTACGGGAGATCCAGAAAAATGACTGGAAGTTGACCGGAATAATCGCTAGAAACATGTCTCAGGTGACTGTAAAAGTTAATCCGGTCAGTGGTTCAAAGTTGGTCAACAGGTCAACTCGGAAAGTCAGATAGAGTCAACTCATCGATTCAACTGGTAGAGTCAGTGTCTGAGTTAAGTGAGTCGGGGTCTGAGTCATGGCTAACTCAGTTGACTTGGTATAAATTGGATCTAGTCGAGGCCATTGCACGACCTAAGCTCAATTTTGCGCCATGATGGCGCTTCACCCAAAGCTGCAACCTAAGATTCATTAATTGCAGCACACTAGTCCAACCATCAATCTTGTAATCCCTTTTTCCATAACTTGATATCAAAAACAACATATTCCATGATATCTACACATAATTTTCTCTGAAATTATCTTCGGGAATTCCTTAAACAATATCACCACAATAACCCGTCATCAAGCACCAGTCATGAATAACTAATACATCCTGCAATTCAGTTTAACCACCGAGACATTACCATTCGGCTCATATCCATTCACCAGATCACTATTGCCTCAATCCATTCAACACACACAAACCATTTTACACTTCAACTCTCATTCTTAATCTCAGTCATACCACCAATGTACATATTCAACTCCAGCTGCTACAACAACAATACTCCATCCATATAACAACAACAACTCATAGACTTGAGCATCAACCACCATCAGCTCACTGCAATTTTCATTTTTTTGTCTGCCACACAGACTCAAAACTTTCTTCTCTGTATTTATTCCATTGCATCATCTTCAGCTCCTTTCTAGACCACCACCAACATACACACCGCCTTCAACTACAATTGCTTCAATTACGTGATAGGTTTTTAAAACATCTTGATTTACTATCAATTGGTTATGTTTTGTTTGCTATTTTTACATGTGAATTATGTATTTTACATTGCTTTTGAGTTTTATAGGTGTATTGGAGTCATTGGAGTAGAAGAAGGAGAAATGGGAGAAATCGTCATTTCATAGACAAGTGCTACTGGGATCCCAAACAAGGATAATGGGAAAACACCTGACAAATTCATTAAATACGGGATACAGTTCTTTAAGGGGCACCTCCTCCTTTATAACTAAAACTAGGTGGAGTCAAGTGCAGTATTATCAATTTTCTTCTCACTGAGCCGAGTAGACGCCTCTGCACCATGTTCTTTTGCCAACAAGACTTGGATCGATGGCTGACTACCAAGGGAACAAAGAGGATTTCGAATTCCAGACAAGAGAAGGAAGGTTGGTACGAGTCTGTAATAGTTTTGGGCTTGTGTTGTGACCAGAAAGATTGATAAGAAATGGAGCTGTTACCACAAATTCATGGCCACAGATCGGTTTTGTTTTCGAATTGACTTGCACTAAAATATTATTATTCTTTGAATAAATTATTGATCATAGATATTTCATAACTATGTGATATGGGTTTTTAATAAGTTATTAAATTAATCTTTCTTTCTCAAATCAATCTGCAATCGAACAGATAGGAATTTGTGAGCCTGATTGATAAGATAAATAAATTGTATGGTACCAAAGACCAATAACCAAGTGTCAATCAATTACTATCCAACAAACAAGGTCGGATTTACCAAGTGATTGAACTACGCACAATCTGTGATATTTCAATTATATAAACAAATATAATGCGGAAAAGAAATAACACAGACACCAGAAATTTTGTTAACGAGGAAACCGCAAATACAGAAAAACCCCAGGACCTAGTCCAGACTTGAACACCACATTGTATTAAGCCGCTACAGACACTATCCTACTACAATTTAACTTCGGACTGGAATGTAGTTGAGCCCTAACCAATCTCACACTAATTAAGGTACAGTCGAATTCCATACGCCTCTTGAACCACGTTGGATTCTATGCACTTGATTCCTTTAGCTGATCTCACCCACAACTAAGAGTTGTTGCGACCCAAAGTCGAAAACTTATAAACAAATTTGTCTCCCACACAAAAGTCTATTCAAATAGATAAATCTGTCTCCCACAAGAATACCTATAAAGTTTTGTTCCGTCATATGATAAATCAAGATGCACATGAACCAATTGATAATCCGGTCTTACAACACCGAGTGAAGCCTAAAGTATCAATCACCTCACAATAACTTAACTATATGGTAGTAGAACAAGTTATTGCGGAATCACAAAGGATGAGACGAAGAGCCTTGTGATTACTTTTTAGATCATACCTATCCGAGATTAAATCTCGAGCAAATATTAGAGAAGATAATACTCAATACGATAGAACAAGTAGGATTAGAATACGTAACTACAGAGAAAATAGTTGGATCTGGCTTCAAAATCCCAATGAAGTCTTTAAGTCGTTAACCTATAATGGTTTAAGAGAAACCTAGTTTAAAGGAGAATCAACTAGTATCACACATGAGGTGTGGGGATTAGGTTTTCCAGTTGCTAGAGTTCTCCCTTATATAGATTTTAAATCAGGGTTGCTTACAATCAAAGCTAGGTTAGCTTAGAAACAAAGCATTCAATATTGACCGTTAGATGAAATCCTGATTTAAGATTCAAGCTAAATTTGCTTAAAACCAAAGAAATATCTCTCCACCGTTAGACGATCTTAGCTTGTTACACACAAATGAAATATATTTATATTTAGATATGGGTAACCGTACCTAAATGTGTATATCGAGTTGGCTCAATAGTAGTTAACCGAAGTTAGTTATATGAACACTTTTGTCTTAACCACATTCATCTAATACATCTAGATAAACTATGATGATCAATCAAACATGAATAATAATCAAATGAATCTAATTGTGTGAACCCTATGACTAGCACAGTGGATTAATCATCGTTTCTCCATATGAGAGACCCGAGATCGATTCCCGTCAAGCACTATAATGCGCAGCTACAATAGCAGCAGTGGGTTAAGGGGAAGGGTCAGTGGGGCCCGCGTCAAAAAAAAATAATCTAATTGTGTTACTATTAGAGTTGTTCAATTATATAAACTCATAAAAGTATATAAGAAATAATCGAATAAAAATCGGTTTGATTTATGATTGTACAAAGTACTTAATCAAGAATCAGTTTATGAAAAATTTAGCCACGCTGTGCAAAATATTGCATTCCTTAATTTATAAATATATTTGTTAACCAATTTTAGAAATTGAACTTAAGTTTGCAAACGGGTATGCATACTTAAGTTCCGGACTTTGGTCTTGACCAATAGTATGCATACGGGTATGCATACTGAAGTTCCGGACCTAATTCAAATGAAACCGTTTGTGAACGGGTACGCATACTTGGTTCCCGGACTTCATAGTTGAAAACATTTACGAACGGTTATGCATACTTGGTTCCTGGACTTTCACTGTCAAACCCGTTTGCGAACGGGTATGCATACTTGGTTTCCGGTCCTGAATCATACCAACACAGTTTGTATACTAAGTACACATACTATGATGTTTGTCAGACATGGGTTTAGTTCTAAACTCCCATTTCAATCATTGAAACATTCTTAGTAGACGCCAATGGCCGTCTCACACAAACTATTAGCTAATAATAAATTTTCAAGGATCAAATGATCAATACAAAACTTTTTGAGTCGACATCAAATGACTGTCTCACACAAATCATGTAAGATGTTTCAAGGCAATTTTCACATGACCAACTTTTGACTTATAATTTAGTTTCCAACAAATAAATTATTTCCAACTAAACTTGTCAAGAATAATGACGAATGTAGATAAACCAAAAAGCTATCAACACATATTTCGAAAAATAGATAAGCGAGTAAAGCTCAACTCGAAATATCAAATGTGTATAATATGAAAACTATATACTATACGACTTTGTCTCAATAGGATATAGAATAAAATAAAATAGACTTCGGAGTGATAGATAAGTTTTAGTCTCCACATACCTTTTGTTGATGAAGTTCCTCCGAGTGAATCAGTTCTCACTGCAGTTTACATAATAAACCGTATCCCAGCTGTAGTTATAGAAGTAATATCACCATATGAACGTATTTTTGGAAAGACACCCGACTACTATGAACTCCGTGTGTTTGGCTCGACATGTTTTGTTCTTCTCATAGGCCGAGAACGTTGTAAACTCTGCAAAAAGAATGCCACCTTTTTGTTTCTAAGTTATGATATAAAACAAAAATGCTATTGTTGTTATGATCCATAGAGTTGTAGATTATGTATCTCCCATCATGTTACTTATTGGGAAAAAATACCATTTTGGTATCTTCATAGTAGTAAATCGTCTAACTTAGAGAAATTTATATATCTAGATCCCTTTGAAGATGTGTCTCTATCTAATTCACAACCGACAATTAATCCAACTACCAATATTATAGCCATAGAAGTTACTCCTCCTACATAAGTTGTTGAATCTACTCCTGGCCACTCTATGGACAATCATGACATTGCTTTTCCAGATGGGGATATTGTGATTGAAGTTAATGCACTGCCTCTGTGTATTCTTCGACCACCATCTAAGTTATCTAATTATCATTTATTCTATCTTTACATGAACCTAAGTCTTACAGGGAAGCATCTTTAAATCCAATCTAGAAGAACTCTACGAGAGAAGAATTATCTGCACAAAAAAAAGTTAATACATGGGACATGGTTGACTTACCTCCGGGGAAATCTGTCGTTAGAAGTAAATGGGTGTACAAGATAAAGACTGATTCAGATGGCAAAATAGATCGTTATAAGTCTCGTTTAATTGCTGAAGGATATAATCAAGAGTATGGTATTGATTATGAAGAAACATTTTCCCCCGTTGCTCGCATGACCAAAGTACATATTCTTCTTACTGTTTCTACTTCTCGTAATTGGTATCTCCATCAAATAGATGTCAAAAACGCCTTTATTCATGGAGATATTTAAAAAAAAAAGTACATACGCAACCGCCACCCGGATTATCTCACTTTCCAAATCAAGTGTTCAAGATTCGCAAAGCTCTGTATGGACTCAAACAAGCACCTCGTGCTTGGTTTGATTTTTTTTTTTAAATGTTGTTATTCAGTACGGATTCACTCAAAGTTCATATGATTCAGCTACGTTCACTCGGTTGACTAAAAAGGAAATGGTTATTGTTCTCATATACGTTGATGACATGGTCATTACAGGTAATAATTTAGAGGAAATTACTTTTCTAAAGCTTCATCTAAGTTCTTGCTTCGAAATGAAAGATCTAGGTCCCTTAATGTATTTTCTCGATATTGAAGTTGACAAATCATCTGGTGGTTATTTTATCTCTCAAGTGCAGTATGCCTCAGACATTCTTCATCGTGCTGGATTAACTGATCGTAAAACTATTGATACACCTCTTGAACTAAATATAAAGCTCAACCATTTTGATGGAATAACTTTACCAAATCCTTCATTGTATCGCCAACTTGTAGGAAGTCTGAACTACATAACTATCACACGACCAGATATCATCCATGCTATTCATATTGTGAGTCAGTTCATGTCATTTCCGAGGTCTACTCATTATGCTGCAGTTCTTCTAATTTGACATTATATCAAAGGTACCTTATACCAAGGATTACACTCCTCCTCTACATCTGATCTTCGTCTATGTGCATATTATGATTCTGATTGGGCAGGTGATGTTACTGATCGACGTTAAACTACATGGTACTGCCTCTTCCTAGGTAACTCTTTAATCTCTTGGTGTAGTAAGAAACAAACAGTAGTTTCCCGTTCTAGTGTCGAGGTTGAGTATCGAGCTCTTGCTCATACTACTTCTTAAATTGTTTGGTTGCGATGGCTTATTAATGATATTGGAGTTCAATTATCAGAACATACTCCACTTTGCTGTGAAAATAAGGCTTCTATTCACATCGCTCACAATGATGTCTTTCATGAACGTACGAAACATATTGAGATTGATTATCACTTTGTACAACACCACTTCAAGCAACATACTATTGTACTGCCATTTTTTCCATCAGAATTACAGGTTGCAGACATCTTTACCTAGACACTTCCTTCATCTCGCCTTCAGTTTTAATTTCCAAACTCAACGTGTGCTCTGCACCATCTTGAGTTTGAGGGAGGGTGTTAAACGATATTATCCTATTACTTTGAGATAATATTCGACACTGTATATTGTTTTCTTGACATGTATATCGTGTCTTTTTCTGTTTCCTTTTATATATATATATTTTGTATATAAGAGCAGATATATTATATTTTCTTAATCACGCTGACTATAACCCTACTTCTAAAATATACATGTGAAAAATACTAGAACCACCCTACTATATGGGTTCAATATTTTGAATCCCCACCAAATGGATCATATATTGTCAACTCCATACTTTCAGAAAATGATCAACTTTTCTTCAAATCTGGCCCATAATTAATTATTACGAATTTTGATAATGACGACACTACCCTTTTGTATTTATACCTGAGGAATATCATAATACATTTTCATTTCTCAATTGTCTTTCTCTCTCTTCTCCGTTCTCTTTCTCTCTGCGCTCTCGGCTCTGGTGAATTTAGATCGATGGAGAAGAAGAACAATCGTTTTGATTCAATAAATTTTACATCTGATAATCAATTAATCTACAAATATGAATCAATTATTCAATCAATTTTATTTTAATCTAGGTATCAACTGGTTCTAAGCTGCATTAGGTTAGGTTTTTGTTCATTCAATTTGTTTTCTGAAGAATTTGAATCGATTTGAAGTTCATTCGAAGCTGCATCAGGTTAGTTTTTCTTCATTCTTGATTTTCTTAGTTCGATTAGGTTTTGATTTCTTTTTTATAGACTCGATTCAGATCTGAGAAGAAGAACAATTTTATTTTTCTTGAATTAATCGAACTTCTTCATCTTATTTTTAACCTTAATTACTTGTGCAGGTTTGGGAATGAAGAAGATCTTTAACAACAACAGAAATGAAATCGTCGCCATTTTTTCATCCTCGAAGATTCAAGTTAGGAATAAGCGGTATTACTTTTCTATAATTGTTAATCTATTTCTTTCGATTTAGTTTTTGCTTGTTATGGTAGTTGACCTACTTTGGTTTGATGTATAGGGTTTAGAAGAGTTGGTAGATTGGTTGCTTGAATTGCACTGTAGAGATTTGAATAAATGATGTTGAACTTGTTGCTGTTTAAGATGAGAATGATGCATAGTCTCTTGTTGCTTTTCAGAGCAAGATATAATTTGTTTTTTTTTCTTAATTTTAAACTATATAGAGGTATCTTAAAGATACGGTGAAAATTTCCAATTATTTAATTTGTTCAATTTTAATCCAGGACACCACCAGATTGTAGTCATTTGTTGCAGGCGGTATGTTATTGCAGGTAATTTAAATTTTTGGAACTAGTGTCGTTTTCTATTTGGAGTGTGAAAGATGCCATCTAGAATTCCTATGCCTCTCATATTGTACCTTTATTTTCTTATAGATTTGTTGTTAGAGGGGACAAAGCTTTACTACCGGTATTCTAATGAAAACATGATAGCTAGCTAACATTTTTCATTCTATTTGATGTTGTGTCATTTGAAAGCAGGTACATGAACTGGATAGGTAGTGGCGGTGCATACATTTGTGTTTGACTTAGTTTTACATGAATCATGTCAGCTGGTCTGCCCCAGGAGATAAGAGACAAATAGTTTTGTCATGCAGTCTTCGAAAACCTCCCAAGGAAGATTTATGACAAGCTCCACTTAGCACGGTAACAATAATGAGTGTCTTAATTTTCCTTCTCCTATCTAGTGTGAAAGTTCTTTAAATGCCATTGATATTCTTCGTCTTTTACACTGCATGTACACTAGCGAACCAACTGATTATGTGCCATGCCTTCCTCTACCAGTACTATTCACAGAAGCTACTATTTGATCTGGTTGTATCTAGTCCATATGTATGATCACGATCCCTTATTTATTTATTTTTACTCTTTTTTAATTGTCGTGGTATAGATAGGTCATGTCCTATTAGAAATGATATGACTTGTGAAATGATTATGCTTATATCAAATGATGACATGACCTGAAACTGAGAATGGGACTTTGATTTTGATTTTAAGGTTAGTTAACCATTTTATCATTTCATAACATTTGTGGAGCAGAAATGAATAGTATTATGCACTGAAGTTTGATTTTTCGATGTGAGCTTCCAAATACTACATTATAATTGGCAGTCAAGTGGTATAAGATAGGAATATCCTTGATCATGTATGTCTCATCTGATATATTTATAAAAAGCAGATTAATGTGAACATTTCAATGATATTAGCATCTTCCGGTGCTTTGTTCTCTCTCGTTCTACCTATTTTCCGTAGTTAAAGACTATATGAATTATGGATAAGTTTTTTTAGTAATTATTTATGTACCTAACTAGTGTTTGTTAAAAGTTTCTGTATGACCATTAGACTGTCAGACTAGTGAAATGGAATTGTCTGCCCATTCTAAGGTCCGTGCTAGCTTCTGACTTAATAAACACTAAATGATGATTTTATAATGGAGTCATTTGTTGTTATGGAAAAGAAGGTTATTTGTATAGTGGAAATTTAATATGATTTTAATTAATTTCTCATTGCATTATGTTATAGTCCGATAGAGTTTTTCCGATACTTTGTGTGTGTTAGATAGTCAAATCTTAAGTTTTGTTTTCAATACTTCGCGGGTGTTAGCAGTGAGGATGCTACTACAGGTTAATGATTTTTTTATGTCTAATGTTTCAACAGTTTCTACTGTAGAAGAGAGACTGTGGAGCATAGTCACGTCCAACTCATTAGACTTCAATGCTTGGACTGCAATAATTGAAGATACGAAGAAGGTGGCAGAGGTATGTTTATTCTTAAGTAAGACTCTAGAAATTAGCATGTGTAACTCTTAGTTACACAATTCAGATGCATGTGTAGCTTCAAGTTACACTGTATAGATGTGTAACTTCAAGTTACACATGCTAAATGAATGTGTAACTGCAAGTTACACATGCTAAATGAATGTGTAGATTATAGTTACACATTCTAATGTACACATGATACGCTACTTGAAATCAAGCAATTTAGTTATTAATATTGATTAGGGTTGGTATTTGCTAATTTAGGTATAAACTTCTGTATGAAATTTAGGCATGCACTATTCTTCTTATTTTGTCAAATCCCAACTATTGTGCGATGATTCTCCCTAAACTTCTAGAACTCTTAGAAATAAAATACAAATGATGCATCAGAGAATATCGACTGATTTTTGTAGGATTTAGATCGAGATATCATATGTTTTTCCTATATTGTGTCCATAAACGGACTACAGATCTGGAAGATTTACAGCTGGACCTGCTTCACGTATGGTGTGCTAGTTTCCCATGTTTATATAATTAAAGGAGCATACAGTTCACTATCTGTTTTTACGCTTGCTTCTATCTTCTTTTTATACAGTTCATTGTCTGTCTGTATGCTTGCTTCTATCTTCTTCTTTTTTGTTTTCCTTGGTAAAGGCTTGACTTCACCTATTGGTACCCTGGCTAATCAATTGTGAAATTTCTTACAGCTCCGTTTGAATGGTGTTGGACATAGAATTTCTTACAGCTCCGTTTCTCAAGGTTTAAGGTGATTGCTGGTGTCAGTGAGACTCTTGAATAACGAGGTGAGAAGTGATGATTCTTATCTCTTTTATAGTTGGAAATGTATGCTTTTATATGGATGTGTAACTCTCAGTTACACAAGTCAGGTGCATCTGTAACTCTCAGTTACACATGAAATATGCACGTGTAACTCCTCTTTACAGTATACACAAGCTAAGTGGATGTGTAACTTCTAGTTACACATGCTAATTAGATGTGTAACTTCTAGTTACACATGTTAATTAGATGTGTAACTTTTGGTTACATAGATTTTACTTACATATAGTAATGGTTGTTACTGATTGAAAATGTTGCATTCTTTCCATTAAGGTTGCATTCTTTTCATTCTAAAATGTGCATATAATATGTGAATGATTGTATGATATGAAACGTGTATCTAATCGATAGTTGTTCATTGTGCTTTACCCGTCCGTTCATAGCTATGTGATGGTGAAAGTTGTAGTCGATGGTGGTGCGGGTGGTGGTACTACTGGAGTTGTGGTGTGAGTTGTGGAGAAATAACTTGAGGTGTCACATTAATTTGTGGTGGTGGAATTGAAAAGTGGCGCAACTATTCTATTGAGTTTTGTGATTCTAGGAGGTGTTGGTGGTGGAGGTGCATCTTTTAGAGGAGGATATGGATCCAATGGTGGTGCTGGAAAAAACTATTCAATGCACTTAAATTCTTTGCTTGCTGGTACACCTTTTTAGATCCTCTTGTTGTTTTTAGTTTCAAATTCTATGTCTAGACTGCACATTTATTCACATTACACAAGTAGGATGCTTGTGTAACTTCTAGTTACACATGTGATGTGCTTGTGTAACTATGAATTACACTAGACAGATGCATGAGTATCTTCTAGATACACATGCCAATTATGAACAAACCTTGTAACCAAAAAATTACACATGCCAGTTACACAAGCTTTTATGGATGTGTAACTCTTAGTTACACAAGTCAGGTGCATCTGTAACTCTCAGTTACACATATTATATGCATGTGTAATTCCTCTTTACACTAGACAGATGCTAGGTATCCAAGTCATACGCATATGTAACTTCCAATTACACATGATAGATGCATGTGTAACTCCAAGTTACACATGCTAAGATGGGTTATCATGTGTCTTTTCTGTGATCTTTGTTCTATAATTTTGCCTTATAATTCTCCTATAATTTTTTTTTTTTTTGCTTTTTATTCATCCAACCTAATCCATGGATGTTTATTTCGTTGCAGATATGCAAGCATTTTGGAATGAGGAAGACAAGAAAGAAAGGCAAAACTTCTAGTATAGGTTTCAGTGGCTTATTTCTAGTGTTTTAACTCATTTATTGTGTTCAGTAGCAACCGATTACTATAGCTGGTAAACAGAGTTATTATTGTAAATTAATATTAATGCGATAGATGTATTTTTTGTATATTTATTTTTTATGTTGTTTAACTGCCATATGCATGTGTAACTTGTGGATACACTTGTCATATGTATGTGTAACTTCTTATTACACATGTCATATGGATGTGTAACTTTAAGTTACACACTATTGAATACACAACGTGAATGTGTAATTTTTATACATGTGTAACTTTCGGTTACACTTGCAATATCAATGTGGCCGGAGGTGGTGGTGAGCGGTGGTCGGTCGACGGTGGTGGTTGGTGGTGGTCGGTGGCGGTGGTGGTCGGAGGTGGTTACCGGCAGTGGTTGGTGGTGGTCGGAGGTGGTGGTTGGCGGTGGTCGGAGGTGGTTGCCGGTGGTGGTATTCTGAGGTGGTTGCCGGCAGTGGTGGTCGGAGGTGGTTTCCGGCGGTGGCGTTCGGAGGTGGTTGCCGGCGGTGGTAGTCGGAGGTGGTTGCCGGCGGTGGTGGTTGGCGGTGGTTGTGGTGGTCGGAGGTGGTTGCCGGCGGTGGTGGTCAGAGGTGGTTGGCGGTGGCTGTGGTGGTTGGAACATCATCACATAGTATTTTAATAATTTGGGTCCTAAATTTAAATTTTATTTAATTATGGGCTTGACCATATGCATAAGGGTATCAAGGTCTTTTAATAATTTGGGGCCTAAATTTAAACTTCTTTTAATTAAGGGTCTCACATTATGAGTTATCCATGAGTTAGGCCTTAGCCTAATTTTCCCCGTATACATATCATAGCCATTTCTATCGGATGGCTGGTAAAATCTGACTCAAGATCTACTTTAGACTCGAGTCCCGATTCGTGAACACCAAACTTTTCCGGTAGTTACGATCGGTGGAAACCTTTGGAATCATCAACGACGGTAATACTAGCAAACCAAAGAATGGTCAAACTGACCACGTGGCATTCGGTTTAAGACTTTAAGTCGCCTTTATATAGTGCATCTGAAGTCTGAATAACCGCTTCATCTGTGGGCTTTATCTAGTCAGAGTAAGCGGGAGGAAACCAAAAAATTGATTAAAAATCATATAGTAATGGCGAACTGCGACGGTTCATCATCCTTCACTATAATACCAGTAAGAACTAACTACAATCTCTTTTTAACTTGTTCGTGATTTGTGAATTTGGGTAATTGAATCATCAATTTCTTTTTTCAGGAAGATGAAGTGGCTGAAGAAGAACTTCTCTCAGAGTATGGGTCTGGTTCAGGTTGGGTTGAAGCTCTAACTTCTTGCGATCACTTAAATTCATTGTCATCCCAACTTTCTCAGATTCCAACTCCAGATACTCCTTGCAACAAGTCAGTAATTCTCCTATCTCTCTTTAACCCTAAACCATAAAAATTGTGTTGGTCAAGTCCTGAAACTTCCAAATTCTTGTTATTTAGGGATTTCATGTTGTATGTTGTCGATTAGATGTATTTCATTGACACGAATTTGAAGAAATTTGAACAAGGGCAGGCATAATATACCTGTTACTTACTTACTTTGCCGATGGCAAGCTAGTCTAATGCTTGTATTCTTGTAGGTGTCATAACCTAGTTGAAAATTGGTTATGTTTGTGCTGTAAGGAAGTGCTTTGCAGTCGCTTCGTCAACAAACATATGCTTGAGCATTATCAAGAACAAAACCATTGTTTAGCGCTGAGCTACAGGTAAATTTCAAAATTTTCTCTGTGCAAGTGTATCTGTATGTGCCTATTTTTCTTTTAAAAGGTTACAGTGATGGTAGTTGACTAGTTTCTCAATTGCATTATGTGATGCAGTGACTTGTCAGTTTGGTGCTTCTCCTGCAATGCATACTTAGATGCTCAAGTGATTGTGGAATTGCGGCCAGTTTATGAAACTGCTTACCGCATGAAATTTGGAGAGATGCCACCGGAAAGAAGTTCATCAGGGTCTGGAAACGATGTTGAGGGTTCTTCAGCTAGTTAGCTCTAAGATATAGCGTGCTGTAGCTTTGTAGATGAGACAGCAATGAAGTTCATTGGGGTTTATCTTTTTTTGTTCTGTAGTCAGACTCGTATTGTGAACAAGTTGCTCTTTTAACCAGTATGTTTAGTATATTACTCGAAGCTCAAACCAGTTCAAACCCATCCATTACAGGGTGAAGGTTTTCTTATATTTTCTTTTTACAGTTATGGTCCTTATGGAATTGGTACTGTCTGACTAGCTGTTCGTGCAACTAAAAGTTATCTGACTAGTTACGCTTCAAGGAAGCCGAACAGCATTATTAATAACTAACAGGAAACGGCATAAGAACAAAATATAAATAAGTTTTCCTTTGAAGAAAGCCCAATATACATATAACTTTGCACCAGAGAAATATTGCCTTCTGTATGCCTATTGGGTTGTCTATGTAAAAATACATGAATTATCAAAGTTTGTGATCTCCTTCAAGATCGCACGCACGCTCTTTGCAATCCAGTTTACCCCATCTTGCATCCACCCGTTGACAAGGAAATGTAAGCTTGCCCAGGCTGTACAAACAAAAATGTCAGAAGCACACTAATTGTGAGAAATTTTAGGAAGTGATTACAACAAAAGGAACTGATACACAGTTTGGCTTAAAAACTCAAGCAAGAATGGTTTTCTCTCAGGATGAATGTTTTGATCACCATTTGATGCATAGGAACCCATAAAAATACAACTTGGTAGATTAATTTTGCTGGTCAGGTCCAGAGAGGGTTATTTTTAGGTTGAACTTTCATTTCTATGAACATAGCTTGTATAAACACTAATATCGTGTGTCAACATTCGGCTTACTGGATTAGGATAACCAACCAGCTCCAAAGATTTTTCATTAGTACATTTGCACCGACTAAGTGGAGCTGTTTTTATCTACATCCAAACAATAGATCTAATATAGGCAAATACTTATGATGCTGTCAGTTGCACATAACCGACAGCATCTCAGCTGACACAGACATCTATTATCTGGCTTACCAAGTGGTTTTCACTGATCATTTCAACTATGTACTTCAGTATGATGTGTAGATCCTCATTTTCATCAGTACACGTAGGGCACATTATGAAATTGCTCATTAATCATAGAAATGGTACTAGTTAAGTTTATAAAATAAAAGGCAAAAGTACCTTCTATTGACAATATTGTGCACATGACATAGCCATTGAGAAAACTCAGCTTGAGAACCGGCCTGTACAGGATTTACGCTGTCAAGCATGAAACACAAGAAAATATGCATCAGTCATAAAAGTATAAGGTCAAGTGTTCCCTAAATTTGCAAGGTTGAGGGAGTTAAAGTTAAGTGGCAACATGCTATTCTGTCTTCTCTTGAATACGTTCATAAAATAGAGCAGTATGCTAACAAAGATACCCCAAAATCTCAGATCGAGGAATGTTTATTCTATGCTCTGTAGTCTTCTGACTATTACAGATTTTGGCACCCTGTTATCTTTAGTGTGGAAAGATGAAGTAAAAACAACAAACTGGAAAAAAGAGAAACGTACCTTAGAACTTCTTTAAAATGATCAGCACATTCCTTGCAAGGGTAAAGCCTAGATAGTATTGCCATCTGCGAGCCAGAACATAGTAGTTAGCCATCCTTCCATACAACATTTATTGAATGCGCAAACCAAGTAGGTGGTGAGTTATGAGAGAGATATACCAATTCCTTCACATCTTTCTTTTGCTGCCTTGTTGGACGATCTGGAAACTGAAGAACATAAAAAATGTATCAATCATCTAAAATCAGTGTTCATAAAAATGTAGATAAATCATAGAAATTAAAAAAAAATTGGAATTTGAAAGCTGTGCATCAGTTTGAACTATGTTTAATACCATATTAAACTCACAACATTTTCTCCAGTTTAGCTAGTGAATACTGAATACTGATTTCTAGTATACAGTATGCAAACAAATCATAATAATTTCTTACTTATGGTAGTGACTAATGAGTCTATAATGGCCAAATATCCATATACAAAGATGTTATACTGTAACTGTGGGCGGGTTAAAAAACATCTGAAAACAGCAGATAAACCCTATCTACCAACCATTCTATACGTAGTTACTGACTAATTCTTCTCTGCTGTTTCTGGACACCCCGATATGCAACATCTTTCAACAAAGGAGGTCAAGATCTTACTTCTCCAAGTCACTCGAAATCTCCTACTGCTTAACAGTCTCCTTTCTCTCTTTTCAAGATTCAAGTCAGCTGCTCCTGGGAACAACCTCCCTATTTCTGTTGGTGGTAAGAAAAATAATACTACTATTCAATCTACTGACTTTTAGGAAGATTCAAAGAAATGTGAATCTTTCGTTGTTTGTTTCTTCGTTGGACAACCACTTTGACGGAAACTAGGAAATTTGAAGGTTAATTCACCATGACCATTTATACATTAACCAGATAGAGTGATGGTGCTTCAACATGGTTATATATGTGCCTTAAATCAAAGCTGATATTATCATTACAGTTTAAGTTTATCATATCTTCTCAAAATCTAGGAAGCAAAAAACATGTCAAAGCTGCAGTACCTTTGGCAATTCTCCATCTGAATTCCCATGGAGTGCTCCAACTTTGCACAGGGTTCCCATAGACACTGCTGATGCTGAAGGTTGGGTTACTAAAAGCTCTGAGAGCCAAAAATCAGAGGCTTTTCATTTATAGGACCTACTGTTGATACTACGGAAATTAGTGCTGAGATCTTTAATCCTCATTAAGTTCTAAGTATAATTCTGAATGCAGAAACTAGTATTCATCTACTACAACCCTATACTATTCATCTACTACAACCCTATACTAAAGGTGTTCCAATTAAACAGTGGTAATGAAACTGACACACTAACACCACTGCTGGTGCTAAGAGACTTAAAAACGGCCACATACACAAAAAAACTCAATATGGAATGACTTCAATCATAATGTGGGTGGTTTTAGCAATGGGGCCAACGGATATTTTGTAATAAGTGCCAAATAATTCTGTGTCCTCTAATGTGCTAGGACAGAGAGAAAAAAAACGCAGGACGAAAACCAACACTCATCTTTTTTATGATGTTTGCTGCAGGTGTTTAATAAGCTGAACATATGATGTCTTAATAATCTTCTTATAGATGCAAAATGAAGTAGGTTACAAGAGAACATAAATTACCAATGAAGGTCGAATACTGAAGTTGAACAAGAATATAGAAAGAAATTGCTGAGGGTAAGCAAAAATCTGAGCTGCTAGAGTGTGAAACAATGTACCTGAGCTGCAAGAGTGTGAAGCATTGTCCAAGTAGACCTTCCAAGCTCTTCTTTAGTTACAGGTCTTGCGGAGTTTGACTGAAGCGTAACATAAATAACCAAATATTATCCACACAAAGAGAAAGAAAAAACAATAAAACTCCTCACAGGAATTTCGTCAAACATATTGTGGGCACAAAAAACCCAAGCAATCTAACCAATCAAATCAGTATAAAGAATTGAAAATTACTAAAAGGAGATACCTTTGTGAAATTCTCTATATCGGGTTGTACAATCATAAGATTGCCGACACTTGTGGTTGATGTTGATGGTGTTGATGATGATGAAGATGGGAAAAAAGATGAAAATTTGGTATGAATACATTTCGCTATATTTTCGTAAGTACTGAAGACAAGTTGAAAAGGGTTTTGATTTTGAGTCATTGTTCTTCACAATAGCACCACAAATTTTTGAGCTGAACTTCCAATTATGAACCTTTTTAGCCTGGTAGGGGATGTATTATGTATTTTGGCACTCATTATTCGTCTCCGGGCCACTATGTTGAGAGCTGCCCCTAACTTCTTATAAGGTGATTCTGGAAAAGGCTTGGACTCCTGTACTGTGAAAGTCTTCCTGAGCAGACACTACTAGTCACAGTATGTAAGAATCAGAGATCTACATCTGAGTATCATATAATATGTCATTTTAGTTCATTTTTGTGCTCTAATGGATGAAGAAGCAGAAGAAGTGAGTGATAATGTCAAGACCAGTAGTGGTAAAGCAAGACCAAAGATTACACTGTTGCCTTTAATTGCTTTGATCTTTTATTCAGTTTGTGGAGGACCCTTTGGAGTAGAAGATTCAGTTAAGTCTGGTGGAGGTCCACTTCTAGCTTTACTTGGTTTCTTGATTTTCCCTTTGATTTGGAGTATACCAGAAGCTTTAGTTACAGCTGAACTTGCAACAAGTTTTCCTGAAAATGGTGGTTATGTTCTTTGGATATCAACAGCTTTTGGACCCTTTTTGGGATTTCAGGTAGGGTTTTGGAGATGGTTTAGTGGAGTTATGGATAATGCTCTTTACCCAGTTTTATTTCTTGATTACTTAAAGCATTCATTACCAATTTTCAATAGATTGATTGCAAGAATTCCAACTTTGTTGGGGATTACATTTTCTTTGACTTACTTGAATTATAGAGGTCTTCATATAGTTGGGTTTTCAGCTGTAGCTATTGCTATCTTCTCACTTTGTCCATTTTTCATAATGGGTCTTATTTCGATTCCTCGGATAAAACCTAAACAATGGCTGGTTGTGGATTTTAAGATGGTGAATTGGAGAGGGTACTTCAATAATATGTTTTGGAATCTAAATTATTGGGATGGGGTAAGTACATTGGCAGGGGAGGTGGAAAATCCTAGCAAGACGTTACCGAAGGCGCTTTTTGGTGCAGTAGTTTTGGTGATTTGCACATATTTGATTCCACTTCTTGCTGGTACTGGAGCATTAGAGTCTAAGGCCAGTGAATGGAGTGATGGGTACTTTGCTGAAGTTGGAATGTTGATGGGAGGGGTTTGGCTTAAATGGTGGATTCAAGCAGCTGCTGCAGTGTCTAACATGGCGTTATTCGAAGCGGAAATGAGTGGTGACGCTTTCCAACTACTTGGGATGAGCGAGATGGGAATGCTTCCAGCTATTTTTGCCTCAAGGTCAGTCGTTCTACCTTGTTTTATGTTCCTTCCTAGGCTATGATAATTGATGAATTGCCGTGTGCTATAGTTTTAAACAATTTTTTTGCAAATATGTTGAGGAACTAGGGAATCCATAAAACCACAACATCAAAGTGTGCATCCTTGGAATCCTGTTCGGTGAATTGAACATTTTTTTGTATAGAAGTGAAATAAGTTTTTCTGATTGACAGAAATTAGATTTTTTCTTGTAATCCTTACTAGAGACCTGACAACCTACTTGTTTGAACAATATTGTAGATCAAAATACGGGACCCCTACCACCAGCATCTTATGTTCTGCAACTGGAGTTGTATTCTTATCATGGTTGAGCTTTCAAGAAATCATTGAATTTCTAAATTTTCTCTATTCAATCGGAATGTTAATTGAGTTTGCAGCTTTTGTTAAATTGAGAATAGATAAACCGGATCTCCGCAGACCTTACAAAGTTCCTTTACAAACACTAGGTGTGACGATTCTGTGTGTTCCTCCTGGGATTCTTCTTATACTTGTTATGTGTCTTGCCTCATTCAAAACATTAATAGTAAGTGGAAGTGTTATTGTGCTAGGAATGATCTTACATGTTGTATTAGTACAAGCGAAGGAAAGGAGTTGGATCAAATTTGAACATATACCTGTGAAATCTTCTGATAGTTCTCTAGAATCCATTCAGATGGTGTCCCAAGATTGTAATGAAGTCACAGATGAAGCTTCAGCGAGTCTTCTGAGTTCTGACTGACATTACCTCCAAAAACATGGAATTGATGTATACTACTAATTTCGTAGATGTACTTTGTTCTTTCTGTTCTACAAGAAAAATGATGTATTGCAGAGGCAGAGTGAAAGAGATGTTTATTGATTTGAAATTTAACAATGTGAGTTCAGGGTTCCTTAAATTTGTAGAAAGCTGTGCCAGTTTAAACGAAGTAAAACTAGGCAAACAAGAGAGGTAAGTGTACAGCATCTTAACTAAGAAATGAGACTAAACCTTGTTCAAAATAAAATAAGAAACAAAAAGATAATGCAACCAAGCATAATAGAAGAATGCAGGACTCGTCATCGTTGCTAATTTGTTTTCATATTTGTCTGATCCTTTCATTCCCTTCTGACGTAAGTGCAATTTGCTTCCTTCAAGTTTCAATTGGTCCCAAACTGTGCAGGCAAGGAACAGGAGTTCGAGT
The DNA here is from genome assembly GCA_023529315.1 of Papaver bracteatum. Classification (NCBI taxonomy): domain Eukaryota; kingdom Viridiplantae; phylum Streptophyta; class Magnoliopsida; order Ranunculales; family Papaveraceae; genus Papaver; species Papaver bracteatum. The sequence goes on from JAJJWX010003108.1 coordinate 951,937, forward strand.
TCTGCTTCCATGGAGAAATCCTGAAATCAATTCTGTCCTTCTCTTTTCAATCTGATACGAGATCAGCGCCTGGTAGACCCACACATACATAGTTTTGTAACTTGGATTATATGCAACTATGTGAAAATCACACTGGCGCAGCGCACTGAAAGTATGTAATTATCAGTCTGGTGGTAAGTTTGGGTTACAGTGTGGATTATGGATATCCAGACCAAATTATTAGGAAGGCATCTGCCCGAAAACTGGCTTATGCGAGTTCAAGGCGTGGTGCTTCAGCTTTGCTTTGAAAATCTTGGAGCAAATGTGCCATTTCGGCTTAAGGGTGCTGGTATCGGTCAAAACTGGCAACTATAAAATTGAATATAAAACTGCAAATTGTATCTCTCCACCCACCTCTGCCACTAGTGCATTATTGTATTATATTATGTTCCCACATGGGCGTCTTTCACAGGGAAGACTCATCGACATTATTTAGATAACTCCGATCATCAGAAAATAATCTAAACACAATATTTTATCAGAAAAATCAATGGCGACACCTATTGAGAGTCCTCTTCTTCCGGAGCCTGAGAATGCTCCTCCTACAGTTTCAGACAGCAGAAAAAGGTTCTCAGTCTATCTCAAGCTATTCTTAATATTTGCATCCGCAATTATATTCTTTCTGGGCATCATTGTTTTATGCGGATGGTTATGGTATTACCCTCAAATTTCTCCACCAAGTATCTCTATCGAGAAATTTTACGTTCCCGGCCTCAACACGGCCTCAAATGACACCGAAATCATCAGCGCCACGACCATATCTTTCGAGCTTTGTTTCTCGTACTTCTCGGGAGCCGGCGAGCGCTTCGAGCGGAGGATTTACTACGATGACATTCAAATGGCTTTCTATTATTGCGGTACTAACTCGAATGTACTGATCGGAGACATTTCAATACCCGCGTTTCATCAAAATTCGTACTCTTCTTTTGGACTTTATCGTGCCTTGAGAATTGAGACTTTTGAGGTACCTTGGGATGAAGTTAGAAGAGAGGTTTTAAATGGGGGCACGGCCATGTTTCATGTCGATTTAGATACAAAATTTGAGTATTCTACTGGGTGGTGGAAGCCAAATTTGAGATTAGGAGCTAATGTTACCGTCAATGATCATGGGATGAAGACTGCGAAATACTTGCCATTTAAGGCTATCTAGCTTACTTGTGATGCTATTCTTGTAGCTATTGCTGCATTATTGTTCTTGTTCAGCATTAGTTTTCCTGTGTATATTATTACTGCATTACTCTGTTTTGTACAAGCCTGGTAATTGGCTCAAAAAGGAAAAAAAAATCTGAAATGAACCACACAAACTGTTTGATACATTTAGATTTTGTTTCAAAGCAGAATAGTTTTGAGAATCTGAATTACTTTGATTTTACGATTGATGTTGCTAAACCTTATACTTTTGATGTTGTTAACTTTGGCAAATATTAGAACACAGATTTTATTCACCTAGTAAATCTCGAGTCACATTGCAAATTTGGAATCGGAAGAGCTGTATTGACTCAGTTGTATTGGGACATTTTAGTTGTGGCACTGGCCCTCTAGCTAGCAATCCTATTCACCGCAAAGGCTTCTAAATGGGAGGCACGTCATTTGCCACTTGAAGCTGTAAATGGTTCAACTAGCTAACACCCAAACAAGGTTTCAGTTACCTTTCGAACTGTGTAACCCTGTAAATGAAAAAAAATCTAGGTTGCACTTGAGCAGTTGACTTTTGGAACAGACGTATTCAGCTTCGCTTCTGTAGAAGCGTTTCTGATACTCAATCTCATCCTACCCACTCTTGGCAACATCAATATCTTCTGATTAACCCGAAGTTAAAGAAATTCATAGCTCAGATTCAGAGATTTAAAGAGAACAAACAAAAAATGTTGTGCCACTAGTAAAATTTCAGCAACAGATCTCAACAGATGTACAGTAATCCTGTAGAGGAATCTTGACAAGGCCCGTGTCAATATTTCTCTGAAACAGGTAACTGATTCTGAATTAATTCATGGAGAACTTGTAGTTTGTTGAAATTTCACAGAGAATTAAATAAAAGTTTGAATTTATTTGTTTTGGTTTTGATGGGTGAAGAAGAAGAAATGAAGGGTAATGTTGAGAATAACACTGTTAAAGCAAATCCTAAATTAACAGTCTTGCCTTTAATTGCTTTAATTTTTTATGAGGTTTCTGGAGGACCTTTTGGGGTTGAAGATTCAGTTAGGGCAGGAGGAGGTCCACTTATGGCTTTACTTGGTTTCTTAATTTTCCCTTTGATTTGGAGTATACCTGAAGCTTTAGTTACAGCTGAACTTGCAACAAGTTTTCCTCATAATGGTGGTTATGTTGTGTGGATATCAGCAGCTTTTGGACCCTTTTGGGGATTCCAGGAAGGGTTCTGGAAATGGTTTAGTGGAGTTATGGATAATGCTCTTTACCCAGTTTTATTTCTTGATTACTTAAAGCATTCATTGCCTATCTTCAATAATATGATTGCAAGAATTCCAGCTTTGTTAGGGATTACATTTTCCTTGACATATTTGAATTATAGAGGACTTCATATAGTTGGGTTTTCGGCTGTAGCTCTTGCTATGTTTTCACTTAGTCCATTTGTTGTAATGGCTCTTCTTTCGATTCCTCGTATTAGACCGAAGCAATGGTTAGTTGTGGATTTTAAGAAGGTCAATTGGAGAGGATACTTTAATAGTATGTTTTGGAATTTGAATTATTGGGATAAGGCGAGTACGCTAGCTGGAGAGGTGGAAAATCCTAGCAAAACATTCCCCAAGGCGCTTTTTGGTGCTGTGGTATTGGTTATGTGTTCGTATTTGATTCCTCTTCTTGCGGGTACTGGAGCATTAGAGTCTAAGCCAAGTGAATGGAGTGATGGATACTTCGCTGAAGTTGGAATGTTGATAGGAGGGGTTTGGCTTAAATGGTGGATTCAGGCAGCTGCAGCTATGTCTAATATGGGATTATTTGAAGCAGAAATGAGTAGTGACGCATTTCAACTACTTGGGATGAGCGAGCTTGGAATGCTTCCGGCTATCTTTGCTTCAAGGTCAGTTGTTCTAACTAATTCTATGTTCCTTTGTTTAACAGTTGGTTAATTTATCAGGTTCAATATTGTTGTAGATTTTGAGAAACTAGGCAACTTTTTATAATTTAAGATTTCAGAGTGACTTGTTGAGAACTCTCAATTGAGATCTGATGACCATCCCTTTTAGGATGTATATATGTAAATACGTAAGATTATTCACATCAGAAAGTAGCTTCATTTCATGAGTAAGACTGCGAGATACAGAGAGAGACAGAGACGCCTCCATGAGGATCTGACGATCTACTTGTTTCATAAATCTGTAGATCAAAATACGGGACCCCGACATTCAGCATCTTGTGTTCTGCAACTGGGGTTGTTTTCTTATCATGGATGAGCTTTCAAGAGATAATTGAATTATTAAATTTTCTCTATTCATTCGGAATGCTGCTTGAGTTTGCAGCTTTTATAACGTTGAGAATAAAGAAACCTGACCTTCACCGACCTTACAAAGTTCCTTTACAAACGTTTGGAGTGACAATTCTATGTATTCCTCCTGCTTTTCTTCTTGTACTTGTTATGTGTCTTGCTTCGCTCAAGACAGTTTTAGTTAGTGGGAGTGTTATTATACTAGGAGTGGTTTTGTATATTACTGTAGTACAAGCAAAAGAAAGGAACTGGATCAAATTTGAATCAATACCAGGGGATTCTTGTGTAAATTCAAAAGAATCCCTTCCAGTAGTGTCTTATCGACAAAATCTGGAAGTGAAAGATGAGGCTTCAGCGAGCCTACTGAGTGAATTCACCTCCTTGAACAGTGGAGAACAATCATTTGAAAATGAGTTGGAAGGGGAAACAAAATTGGACTAGGAAGGAGTCTGACTCGGCTCTGTTGTGTAATAAAGATGCTTTATTTATGTTTGGTTGTATGTTTTTCTAAAGAATGCTTACATATACCACTGTGTTTGTAACATTATTTTTTAGTCTGTTACTGGAGAATATTTTGACCTAGCAACGCTAATTCAAAATTGAACTAGCACCTTCATCACCGTTAGATAATGTAGATATGATGTCAGCTAATTATGGACTTAACCACAATGATTTCCGTACTTTTAGAAGAAGAAAAATTCCGTATCTTGCCATTCCATGACAATTTCACTTGCAAAAACATAAAAAACTATCAGGGATGATCTGTGAACACAGAAGAAGAAAACATAAAGTTAGAAGTAATGGCAAGTCGTAAGAGCAGTATATGGTTGGTTGTTGTTGCAGCAACTGTACAAACATCTCATGCAGTTGAAGATAGTTTGGGATGGATCATTCCTGCATCTACTTCTGTTTATCCACTTGGGCTTCTAAACATTCAAAATTGGTGATTGTCTTGGTACGTATACCTTTCTGATCAGAAATATCTTAATTTGTTCACTTTTGCGTTCAAAATTTAGTTCGACTGTTAATCCTCTTTATGTTGTATTATTTATGTTTGCAGTATTCAGTTTGCCGTTGGAATCCACACAGCTGCTGAAGTATCCAGAAGAGATTGTGATAGTTGTAACTCAGCTGCTACCCCAATTGGTCCATTACTAACCTTCAGTCCAGCAACAATCCTTCTTGCAACAACAAGTAAGATTTTACCTTCCCCATTTCTACCACATCATCATTATAAGGGAAATCGTTACCACATTTGCACAGTTGGTGGTCGGTGTTCAGCTCATCAGAAATTGTCTATCAATGGAAAGCTTAGTTTTAGCTTAGAAAAAAGATGTTGGGTGATCGAATTCTTTAGAGTGAGAGACGAAAAGATTAAGTTGATTAAATTGGAGGTACGGATATTTTTTTTCTTCTAAGAATATGGTAAATAACTGTGGTTAAGTCGACAATTAGTTGGAAGGCATATATGTCCCTACTTTGGTTATTTGGCTGATAGAGAGCGAGGCTAGAAGACAAATTCGGAACATGTAACACATAGATAAAGACATAGATTTGGTTATCGGTATTTGTCCTTCACCGAGACAATTGTTGGAGATCCATGTCAAGATACAAGGTTTACTAGGACTTGTACTATAAGTAGAGAAAAGGTTTGTGACGGTGGACATGTGGTCGGTTGCTCCCTATCGATAATCCAAGACCCTTTAGATTTATCGCATGTAGTGTTCAGTTCCCTACCGTGTGTTAACGGTTGAGCTAAGGAAGTAGACCCTTAAATTTGGTCTTGAGATGAATTAGCCACTCGCTCTTTGATGTAGGTTGAGGTTCCAGCTCATCCGTGGTGGTATATGCCCTTTACGACCTCCTCTTCTTCCTCCACTTGCCACTCGAGTTTCCCCCTCTTCTAATGTTGTTAATCATTGAGCTTGTAACAAGTTTTGGTATGTCTACGCTTGTGACAATAATCACAGTACAATGAGTCTTTCTATCAGATTTTTGGTTGTTTTTCGCGTGTTGATGTTGGCGGAGTTTCTGTGGCATTGGAGGTATCATAATCGGCGAAGTTCTTCCGAAGCTTGTACCCATATACTTTCGTAGGTTTGGCAATGGATTTTTTCCCAACACTGGATTTCTGATTGGATCAAAAACTGGAGAAGAAAAGGAACTCAATAATTCTCCATTTTCAATGCCATTTGCACACACCATGTCTAAGATAGGAATAGGGATAGATGCCTCCTTTCAACTCACACAATTAGGGTTAGGAGAAAATATCTCTAACACTCACCAACTCACTAACACTCACCAAATCACTCTACAGTAGTTTAACTCTATAGTGTAACTGTACAGTGGCAGTATGACATATTCATGACTCATTCCAACAGTATTCAGTTTGCCGTTGGAATCCACACAGCTGCTGAAGTATCCAGAAGAGATTGTGATAGTTGTAACTCAGCTGCTACCCCAATTGGTCCATTACTAACCTTCAGTCCAAAGAACAATCCTTCTTGGACAACGGGAATCGTTACCACATTTGCGCGGTTGGTGGTGGTGTTACTCATCAGAAATTGTCTATCAATGGAAAGCTTAGTTTTAGCTTTAGCAGGTATGTCCTAATTGTCCTATTACCTGCTCTTTCTGTGATGCAAGAACTCTGGACTGTCAAATCACAAAAGAAATTTGGAGAGCTACTGACAGTAATTGTATGAATGATATTATGCTGCATGATAGGTTTGGTGTCTAATTTCTTGATTGCAGGAAACAATTCCATTAGTAGTCCCGTCAACATTGAAAAAATTGCAATGATTTTATGGCACATATCGAAAGTTGGATACTCTTTAATATTTGAGAATGTGCAGGTAAAAGAAACTGACATTGGAAGGAAGATAAACAGGGAGTACAATGAATGGTTCAGACAAAGAACTGAACAGAGTACTGTACATGATGCAAGAGTAGAAGAGATTCCAACTTGGAAAAGCCAAGTACTGGAAGAATTCAAAATAAATTTTGATGCTGCATTCAAACAGGACAAGCAAGAAGTGCAGTTCACTGGACATGTTCTTTTGTTAAAAGAGAGGCAAATAATGTGGCACATAAAGCTGGAAAACACCCTATAGATTTTATTTTATATTTTTTGAAGCAACACTGTAGATTTATTAGGCAAAACAGATTGGAACACCTCTCTTTTCCTGTAAGAATTTAGGGCAATTCCTTTGGGAACGAAGAAACCCATTTTTTTGTTGAGCCTGGTGGATGGCCAAACAGTTTTTTCCACTATGGTAAAGCATTGGGCGGTTGATCATCAAGCGCCCGGGATAGGGACACACATCAGCGTGTGAAGGTTAAACGCCAGCGTTAGAAGCACAAGCGCTGGCGTTTGAAACATAAACGCGGCGTCCAAACCTAGAGCGCTGGCGTTTTTGCTACGAACGCTAACTGGTAGTTTTTTTAAAATTCAAAATTCACTTTTTACCTCTATAAATTACCATCATCTTCAAACAATTCACTCACACCAAAATTCACTTCTCTTGAATTTTCTCTTCTAAAATCTATTTCAATTTTTTAGTTTATTGTTGGTGAAATGGTTGAAAAGGCGATCACACTTTTTTGCGATGCAAAACTTAAAAGCCGTGGTTTCTAAGATATGTGGGAGTTTTAAAAAGATTGAAAATTGTAAGAGGGAAGTGCAAGTTTTTGAAGTTGCTCCAAGAAAATGTTCCGCTAAAAGGCAAAGAAGAGCTCCAGTTTTGAAAGTTAACAACAAAAAATTCAAAAACAAAGGTGAAACTGTCAAAGAGCACATTGAATAGAAGATGCGTCAAATGAAGATAAACAAGAGGCCAAAACTTGTACTTGATTTTTATTGAAGTTTTTTAGTACTACTTTTTATTATTGTCCAAGTTTATATCTTGTAAAAAAATTCACAGTAATATCAATGAATTAAAATATTTATTAGATTTTAAAATAGATTTCCACTTCAGATTAAGCAAAATTTATTACAATTTAAACTTGCAAAACATCAAACTACATTTTAATAAACCACAACAAAAACATCAAACTACATCAAATCCAGTGTCATTCTCTCTGTAGAGTTCATAGCATTCAAAATGCTTAAACTCTCTTTCGTTTTTTTCAGTAAACTTGGTCTGAGCGATGGTTTTCTTTAAAACAGATAAACAACAAGTTTAGATATTTATGATGCAGTTGAGTCCATGAGGACAAAGGTAAGATACTCACCATTTATTCGTTGGATAATCCAGAATTGCTACGGTGAACCATCCACAAAACTTCCGTATAATGTTTTACTTCCTTAGTGATGAATGCAATTCTTAGTTCTAGGATATTACTGTTTGTTATGGTTTCGTTCCGCGATGCTACAAAATGTCCCAATACTCTTTCCCAGAAATAGTCACTGTTCATTGGTCTCATCATAATACGATGTAACCAAGATCGAACAAGAGTAACATCTTCTTCCATTGTAAAGACCGGGAGAGGCATTCGAGTGCATTAGATGGACCATCTTTTAGAATTCTAAAACACGCTTCGTAACGAAAAGGTTTACCGTGAGCTTCCTCCCAATTATCAAGAGATGTTTGGATCACTTCTTCTTCAATTACATCGCTGAACTTTTCTCGATCAATTTCAATTACCAGAGCAAGAAATGGCCGGACTGCAAGCCTAATAGATTGAAAACGATCACGCAATTGACGAGCATCTCGGTTACCTGGGTTTCCCGTCAGTGAGACGAACATTGAAAAGACGTTCTCCCAAAAAGAACCGCCTTGAAAGCCCATACCAGTGATTATCCTATGAAAAAAATAAGTTTTGCATATAGTTATATCCTCTTCTTCAGTAAACTTGGGACCACGATTTCCAACAGACATTTCTGCAGAGTGAGAGAGATTAAGAGTTTTAGAAAAAAAAAAGAAAAAAAAGATGTGATTTTGGAGATGGGAATAATGGAATTTATAGGTCGAGAAAGAAAATCGAGTCGTTGGAAATTTATCCGTTGTCGTTTGTAGTAAAACCGCACGTTTGTCTTACAACCGCCCGTTTGAATTACCATAGGAGTTGGCGTTTGTAGTAAAACCGCGCGACCTTACTAAAACCACCCGTTTCAATTACCAACACCTATTTTTTTTTGTTATAAATACAGTACTAGGTTTTATTCTCAACCAATCCAACAGATTTCTTTCTTAAGCCAACAACATCCACCATGTTTTCTAAAGGCAAAGCGAAGCAAATATTATGTGTCGAAGCAAAAGAGGTTTGTCCATTATGTTTCATGGATAACCACAGTCTTATGCAATTCCCTTGGATGTATTCAAAGTGTCCGCGGGAAGGTTGTTCGCGGATCAGAATGGTGATTGAATCACAACCGGAAAAGCTCAGGTATTTGCAATGTCAAGATCCCAACTGTCTAGAGGAACCACATATGCTAGATGATGCTATAAATATTAAAAAATAAGAAGAAGAAAAGATTGCAACACTCTACAAAAACTTCAAACTTAAAGCCAAATTGAAGAAGGAGTTATTACACTGCAAGCATTGTGGATATAGAGATCACGAATACAAACATTATCCATAGAGAATCGGTGGATGCTTAAAGACCGGTTGCAAGAATTTTTTGCATTTGCAGACTTCTTCTGAAGAAGATACATATGAAAGGAATTTCTGGGAATGTCCTAGGTGCTCTTTGGTGGAGTGGGCTGATTGAAGTTGAAGGACAAATCGATTCACTATGGTTTTATGTTATTTAGTTTGCTGTTTATTTTGTGTTATTACGATTATCTAAAACCAAACATGTGGATGTCTTCACATTTGCACCATCAATATCATAAGTAATTTAAATTTTTCTTAGATTAAACATTGCACCATTAATCTCATAAATAAAAACATACTGCATTGAACAACCACGTCATACATGAGAATAAAAGAAATACATTAGATTAAAACAACTACCACATAGGCGTCAATTCTCAGCGGGTGGTGGAATTCCTAGGTCGGCGTAGGGATTGTATTAGTTGAGCACCCTAAGAATGTTGAAACAAGCATGGAAGTCGAAAGGACGACCGCCGTGAGATACTGCCCACATCGCTAGAGTTCTGGGTTCCACTTCATGTTCGGCTTCACCGTTGAGCTTATTTTTGTGATTCTCCATTAGTAAAACGATGAACTCCGATACATGACTACTGATTGAACAAAAACGATGCGACAATAAGTGAGCATCACGCCCATTAATGTTCCCCGTTTCAGCGGTGAACATTCTATAAACTTTCTCCCAGAAAGTCAACGTGGATTCGGTTCGATTACTTAAGACAACATCTTGTGTATGAAAACCAAAGGCTCTACAAATAGCTAAATCCTCTTGTTGAGTGAATCTAACACCACGAACTCTGGGAGGCATTTTTGTAGATGATTTGAGAGTGAAGAATGTGTAGAATGTGTGAATTTAGAGTTGAAATGAGGAGTATTTATAGAACTCAAAAATTATAGTTGTTAGATCATAAGAGTTTTCAGCCGTCCATATTCAGCTGTTGGCGCTTTTATGGAAAACGCTGGTGTTTGACGTAATAACAGGTGTTACAAGGACAAGCGCTAGCATTTTTGGCTCAAGCGCCAGCATTCGTGCCAAGCTCGCCCGGTCTTACATCAAGCGCGCTACATGTTCCATCTCACTCAACAACCCAACAAATTTGTTGGTTTGTACATTCATTTTTCATGCTTGTTGAGTCCATAGTGGGAGAAAAATTAACAAACTTCAAGTTTGTTGAGTCCATAGGAACTGCTCTTAGAAATGTATTAAAGCATAATACTATGTAGCTTATCATTTTTGTATTAAAGAAGAATAAAAAAAATCCCATAATTAGTTGACATTGTATCCGCCGTATCAGACGGTGTTGGAGGTGCGTTCAAATTTGACTAGAGCTTGTTGGAGCCCAATTTTTTATTTTTTCCTTTTATAGGAACTATCGCATCCATCAGTCCAATTACACTTTCAACCATAACTACAAGGAAGGAAATCAGGCGGCGGACAGACTGGCCAACCTGGCGGCGGACAACATCCAATTGAAGAACCTTACAACTTTATTCTGGGACTATACAGTCCCACCATGCATTCACAAAATTTTAATGGATGACTCCTTCGGTATCACCTACCTTCATGTAATTTCCGCTTAATTCTAATAATATTTTCATGCTTTTAAAAAAAATATCCATCAGTCCGATTGCTAAACATATTTTTACTTTCTTACGCTAGGTAAAGATTATCTTCAAGCCCTATATAGAGAATTCTAGATGGGAGTCATAGGACAAATGGTAGGTCAGCCACCAATTACACAACACTCTCCGTTGGATGATATTCAAAGGAGGATAGGTGTTCCCGCAAAATCTTATTTGTGTACTATTTTGAAAAAGTATAATACGAGATGATTTTGGTAATGTAGTATGCCATGAGATACTTGCCTCGTCAAACACTTCTCCCTGAAAAATTTGATGGGGCAAAAATCAGATGAAACAATAGTTCAAGTTTTAGACCATGTTGATTGTCAAGATTCTTTTCACTCATAAAACTATGTTAGGAAAGCCGGCTGGGACAAAAACCAATCATTAGAAGCTCATAATAATATTAACGATGCGACTTATTTTTCTTTGTTAACCTAAACCAAAGAATACATTTGATTATTTGATAACCGCGTTTCAAGAAAATCTATAGATATACATGTCTTTAGATGATGACCACCGTTCTAAGGTTGTCAGTTCACTAAAAAAATTCCTCGTCAGGAACGTTCTAAAGGGACAAAATATAGGAAAACATGATTAACAAGCAATGTTGGACCCGCAGATGGTGCCTCGTTAAGATCGGAAAACCTTGAGTGTTAAAAAAAAAACATGACAAAGGGAAAAAAAAAGTACAACAATTGGAGCTACAATTATTGAGAGACTCACATACCTCATTAAAACTTTGACGATGAAAACTTAAACCGGAAGAAGAAGAAGAAAAAAAAAACCTCAGCTAAAGAAAAGGATACAAAGCATAAAAGTCTAAAATGTCCAATACTCATAATCTTCTACATTACTATTTTAGTAGTCGTCTCAGTTGATCATTGTGTTTTATTTTATTTTTGAAGTGGGAACCCCCTTTGTTGGAAGAGGGAACCTTATTAGATTAAAAAAATAAACTAGTGTATTACTGTTCTTACAGTACGGGTAACAGTTACTCCGTTTCTATCATTGAGTACAATATTTAAAATGAAAGAACGACGTGTGTTATCCCAAATTCTTGTTGTCGATTTAGTCGAGTGTTGTTGCTGGTGATCTACCGCCTCATTTGCTAGCTTGTCCGCCACCTGGTTGGCCTCTCTGTAATCGTGTGTAAGCTTTACCTGTGGTATACTCTGCATTAGCGTCCTTATGTCCTGTATCATTCCTCTTAGGTACCACGGTATTATTTCACTTTGGTTTTGTATCCGTTGGATGAGTGCTTGTGAGTCTACTTCGAACCATACTCTAGTCCATAGTTGTCATTGTGTTTGATGATATTGCATAGATATCATGAACCATACTTTTAATTTCTTTAGTTGCTTCCAATAGTCGAGAAGTTTGGTCTAATTTTTCTCCATGCAATTTCTTAATGATTGTTTCATTATGTCATCTTTTTGTTCTCTACTATATTTATTTGAAGTTAGAAAATCATAACCGACCAGAGGAAGAACAATTATCCTCTACTAGCAGGCTACTAACTAGGATAATATTTAACCGCTTTAACAAACCACCCGAAAAATCAAAATCCAGACAGTCTGATTAAATCTTCTCCATGGTAGACATTCTGTAATTTTTTTATTTATAAAAGATCAGGCTTAACAATACTACGAAGATGAGAAAATTTCATTTGAACCAATGTTTTGATATTGGTGTTATGTAGAGCCAGACTTACATGTTTACTACAACCCTAATATAAAGTATTATTATAGCATATTTAAGCTATTATATCATTTACATATCTTTGGTTGGTGTAACGCAAACTACATAGTGACACGTCTCCTTTGTTGAGATGCAAATCCATCAGTATTAAAAATAAAAGATTGCACACTTATTATTATTATTATTATATGGGCTTATCTGTTTAAATACGTCTACTCTTTAAGTTGACGAAATTAATGTACTACTAGCTATATCAACAGATTTAGATTTCATCTCACTGAGATCTTACATCGTGAACTCCTACTTTAAGCATTGTTGCAGTAATAGTTTATGGAGATTCTCTCATCTTGAGACTTTGTGATCCCCGTGGAGACGTTCCCTTGTTAGGATAACTATACTCAAACAATCTAATCTTCCTTTGATAGTCTCTTAAATAATTATATCTTTCAATAATTAGTGATTCCTTAATAACATAAGGATATTTTAGTCATTATGCATAAATATAACCTAAAGTTTACTTCAAGGTAAAATTATTTCGTCTTATTTCACCATTCCCACCCCCCACCCAAGAAAAAGAAAAAGAAAATCCTCAAAAAATCGATACGTAACTCAACTGATGTTTTTACAAAAACTAAAATGACTAAGACTAAATTAGACGGAAGAAATACAAATTGATCTGGGTTTAGATTTCGGTTTTCTTCCATTCCTTTTCTCCTTGCACGAATAACTACAAGTATCGACACCCTACACAATATCATTAATCAAGTTTTGAAATTCTCATTTTTTTTTTTGAGTTTTTTGTCATTTGGTACCTAAAACTTGTCCAATACTTGCATTTAGCTCCAACATTATATGGGACATATAATAAGAAAACTTAAATTCTTACATTTACCCGAGTAAATAAAAAACAAGATTCTGGTCAAGTGTATAGAGTTACCAATAAACAAATGTTATTTTGCTATAATTGAGGAGTACCACGGTTCTTACAATAAAATTGTAAAATCTAACATTCTTTAAGGTAAATGCTCCCTCCCACTGCGGAGGTTGGGGTTCGAACCCTTGCAATAGATAAAAATACTAAATGAGTGGATTTAGGAGTAGTCTAGGGACCACTATAATAAGTGTCACATGCCCATTTAATCGCCTAAAATTTTCATGGGACATGACCGGAAATACTATGTGGTTCAGTGAATCAACTTCACCCACAAGTACTCAGCCTTTCACACTTGCATCAAAGTATGCATCTGCCTTCACTCATAAGACAATACGCAACGGAAGTCTTTTCTTCTTTCTCTCTAACTCTTCATGCCACCATAAGCATAAGAGGCTCTGCCATGCACTTCAAAAATTCTCACAAAAACCAGCAACATAATGAACACAAAGACATGACACAATTAACCCATTTTATTGTATCAAAGGAATATTACAAAACTCGTCCATCACATGGACCAAAAACAGGACATTCACCCTCTTGGTGAATGCCTAACTCTCTCAAACATGAGACTAACTATCTCCTATGTAGCCTACTAATTTTTTCCACTCCTTAGGACTATTTATACAGTAGTTACAATGGATAAAACCCTTCACAACACTTGTACACGCATGGAACAGCCATGTGTCCCATCAGGTAGTTTCCATAACCGCCAACTTGCTTTTCCAACTGCCACCTTTTGTGTTGTCAAGCCAACAGATGGAACACCTGTTATTCATGGTTATGAATGGTTATAAACTCCTTCTATAACCGACTTCTCTTGTCTCACTTCATTGGCATGCTCGCAAAGCCAATAACCAACTCCTAACCGTCACTTGAGCCGTATTGCACACTTGCTATGCCATACTGGATTATGTCTTGCACTAACGTTCAACTCTCTTGGACCTGCATGTTTATCATTCCAAACTCATGCACGGATAATCCTTATGCTTCAAATATCGAGTCCATCTCCTTAAGCTCACTCTAGTTACTCATGCATCATATATGCTTCATTTCGCCAATTAGATTGACAATAGCAATGCAACTCTTGCATTACAAACTTGTTTGCACTGTTCCGAATTTGGCCCTGCCTTGAACTAATGAATATACTAACTCTTAGTCTATTCCACTCTTCTTGCATCATCCTTGAGTTTGGGCCAACTCAATTCCATGGATATGCATCGATGCCAACATCGCATGTTGCATCTGTCAACTTTGGCCTCGTCTTGCCTTTCCTTCAATGAAGATTTATTGTGTCGGGAAATAAGCTTCATTACTTAGCCAAATGTATTTTTAGTGTAGCGCCCCCTTTACGCTTCACTGTCCCTGTGTGGTTATGCCATTCTTAGCACATGACAGTCTATATAGTATACCGCTATTATGGCTTCATATTGCGCCATTACGGCGGAGCACTGACTTGGCCTGCAACACTGTGATGCATAATCATTATGCAACACTTTCAGTACCGTAATAGACCTCCCCCACCTACTCCATTCAATTCCCTCATTGAATTCAACAAAGTATACTCGTTATACTTGTTCTCTGGCCTTGTACGCTTTTGATCCCTTCTCAGAATCATCAAACTTTGTTTGGCCTTTAACCTTTCCAAAACTTCTCTGCCTAGTACTTTATGCCATCACTTAGCTTACTGCCTTTCCATTGATCCTACTGATCTTGAACTTTGTTGTTACATTGCGTCTACGCTCCAACTCTGCCTCAAGCCGCATATCAATACTCAAATGCAAACTGGAAATTATCCTTGCCAACTCCCTGAATTAGGCTTGAATTTCACTTGAATCATTTGTGCCTAAGTGTATATAGTCAATGATTCCTCCAAATGATCACAATGATCATTACCATAGTCTTATGCCTTCATTATCCGACTTCAGTTATGCCACGCAACTTAACAGGACTTATACAAGACTTGGCCTCATTCTTCAATCATATGCGCCAACGCCAAACTATGCCATGCCTTGAGGTGTGCATGCTATGATTCCATACCACTATGGTATGCATTACAATCCATAGCCTTTGTTGTCTTCAGCAATTCCACAGAACTTACACTAGATTTGGCCTCAAAATCATGTTGTAAATTACGCCTCCTAGCTTTGCACTATTTGTATGCCAAAGAACCAGAACCTTGCTGTTCTTTGCTTGCATTGTCGCTATACCTTGATTGAAATGCATGACTTTGATATATTCATGACTTAGGATACCCCTAACCATTATATCGGCTCTCTCTAGAGCCAAGGAATCCTCTTTACGCGCCTTTGAAACCAGCACTTTAAGCATCATTTTCTCTTTCAAACTTCTACGCTTTAATGTGGCGGAAAAACAACATCATGTTCTTCCTAACTATGAGTCAATCTTAACTCATTTACTTGATGGACTTACATTTTCATTCTTGCTGCGTTACTCCATGCCTTCACTGCCAAATGCCTTCGCACTTCCACATAACTCTCAACAACAAACTCGACTATGCCACCAACTCTTCTATTTGCTTCTTTCACTTTCAGCGTCTTCTATTACATATTTTGGCTTAATATGCTATGTAGCATCTTCCACGTGAACTATCTTTACTTTGAACTAAAAAGGCAATATCTTTCACTTCAAATACCCTCATTCACTACTACCTTAGATAGAGAGACTTAATTCCAACACCAAGGTCCACTCGATCCAAACTGAAAGTATAACTCAAACTTGACGCCAACTGATTGCAACTTGTAAGACCTACCAAGCCTTGCAATACAGACTTCAACTTCGCTTCTAAGCAACAAAGAAAGCGAGACATCACCTATTGTCCCCAATGTAGCAATTCACTTTGCCACATGCACTCTTCTACTTGATGCTATCATGTTGCTTTAGCTTTCATGAAGATTTTGATGATCATGAAAGTGCGACGCATTTTCATCCATAAATACATTAACTATGACTCATTTTATCACTAATAATCTTGTTTGTAGGTGTTTTTGTCAAATAAGCTCTTATGGAGAAATTTGCTCGAAAAAGTACTTAAGTCACCCGAAGGAGTGTTAAAGGCGTCCCATAAATGTGTTGGAAACACCCCAGAAAAAGTGTTAAAGGCACCCCAGAAAAGGCGCCCGTGTTTTGGATCAGGGCACTTCATCTTCAACGGTTTAAATTTCAGTTTTGGCGGGAAATTGTGCAGCAGCGAACCAGATTAGGGTTCGAGTTTAGATCATGCTCTAGGGAGATTCAAGGGCTGAAATTAAGTGGGTTTGTTCTAATTGACCAAACAGAGCTGGTATGGGTCTTCGTTTCAATAAAAAGTGGTTAGAATTCGAATGGGAGTAAAATAGAAATGTACAAAACTAGGGTTGGATTTTTAGACGTGTTCAACAGAGATTCAATTGCTATATTTGGTTTTGTTTGACTTGTTTGAGATAAACAAAGCTGGTAATGGTCTTGTATTTGTTCATATTTGGTTGGATAATCGGATTCAAGGAAAATAGAGTTCACGGGAAAAATATTATGAAACTACGGGATTTTCTGGATTCGGTTTGGAGAGCTTCTGGTAAACTCGATCGAAGATTTAGCTTGGTATGGGCCTGTTAAACTCAAACATGACTGGTAAGTCCTTCAGATTCGAGAAAAGATTAAGGAATACGTGGATTGGACAAAACAGAGTTGAAGAGGATATTCACGGGATTGTGTTAGATGGAAACGTGTACTGCACATGTCATAGGTACTCGAGCAACAGTTTGGAGTGTTTGGACAACTCAGAAATACGTGAACAAGGTGAATAGTGAAATAATTACGTAACTTTAGTAGAAAAATATTCTCGAGGATAAAAGGCAGTAATGGAGATTTCTTGAAGTTATTGTGAAGATTTTAAGACACTGAAGAGTATAAAAGGGCTACTAGGATGTTTTAGAAGGATCATCGAGAGTTAGGGAGAAGAATAGAGAGTTGCAGAGCAACTTCTCTACTGCTGCAGAGAAGAAGAACACATACGACTATGTAGGTCTATCATTTTAAAACTGTCACTGTTTCTTCCATGAACAACAGTTTTTATGCGACAGTTTCGAAATATAGTTCTCTGTAACAAAAGCTTAAGCTGTAACTGTCAGTTTGTAGCGGCCATTAACCGTTGCAAATTCCCGGTTTATAGTATTTTATCTTCTTTTCTTCATTGTAAGCACCATTTGAGCTATAAAAAAATATATTTTGAGAGTGTCTACAATATGAGTAGCTAAACCCCTACACTGGGTTGACTGAGGAATCCGAATTTCATACGTGGGTGAATTTATTCTATTTTCTATTTGACTTTTGCACTTATTTTGAATTGATTTATGATTCGATAAAATTAGTTGTGATTCAATTAGATAGGTTATGCTTTGTTTAGATAATATATGCTTAGGGGATACAATTAATGTTTTGAGGATCTTCTTTGGCAAAAATAAGAGTCGATGTTGTTTTATTTGTTGAGCGATAATTGTTGATAATGAATAATTGAACCTATTGATATGAGTTTGGCCAAATCCTAGACCCAATAACTCTCTATTTTATTCCTTTAAAATTAATCTTAACAAGTCTGAGAGAACGAATCATAATTACTACTACAAAAACTTAAAAAAAAATCTTAAATCATTTTGGCGCCGTTGCGACGCGGATTTGTTTTTAGATTAATTTTTAGGTTTTTTTATTATTATTTTATACAGTATTTTCATTTTATTTTAGAATATTTTTTCCTTTTTATGCGTTTCGTTTTCTATTTCTTTTCAGGAAGATGACTTCTTCTGAGGAGACGTCACCTACGATGACGCTGGCGGAATATATGCGTAGAAAGTCAAATTATAAGGAAACCTCATATGAGATGACGCTTGCTGAATATATGCGTAGGCAATGGTATGGAGTTTCTGCTCCACATGAGGTAAGTGAAGAATCACATCAAACTATTTATGAGAAGTATTACAAACACACACCTCCTAGTTTGGAGCAAAGATTGAGAGTTCTTGAATGTCAAAAATTATTTGCTGAAGATGATGAATCTGGTAGTGACTCTCTATTCCAAACAGAACATATAGATGACCCTGTGGATGATTCTCCTAATTCTATAGATGAATCTACCTCACAAGATTATTCACCCGACTTAGCGGTTGTTTCTAGACCCCTAGACTTCCAAAAGTTGCCTAATTTAGGGTTAGAATTGTGTGCTTCAAAAGTGTTGTTGGATTACTTTGCATCTAAGTACCCAGAGGACTTTCCTGTTCCTAATATCGTGAATGAATCAATTGATATTTCCCCAGTCTCAATAGAATCCCCATATTTTGTTCTTTACGCACTTCCATGTGCAGTAAAAACTTGGTTTAGGGGTAAATCTTGGCTTCTGACAGTTTCAGTGTCCCCATTTTTTCATAAAATAATTGTGAAGCTGTCGTTTGTAAATATTGTATTTTGGGTCGATCCCCAAGTTTTCAGGTTATTAGTTTATGGGGATCCTTTTTGTACAATCCAGTAGGTGTAGTTTTTAGTTTATTTTATTTTCGTTTATTTTATTTTATTTTAATAATTTCCCATCTTAAGTTTTGCATTGGATGACTCAATTACATTAAGGACAATGTAATGTTTAAGTGTGGGGGAGTGGTTATTAACTTTTTATTTTTATTTTTCAGGAATTTCTTTGCAAATCATGACCAGCTGTTGAGCGGGTCTCTAAAAATAAAAAATGATCAGCTGTGTAGCGGGTCTATAAAAAATATATATTATGATTGTTAGGGTTATGACCAGCTGTACAACGGGTCTTTTCTTTTTTATTGCATATTATGACCAGCTGTGTAGCAGGTCTTTTTTTTTTCCTTATATATTATGACCAGCTGTGTAGCGGGTCTAAGTCTCTTATTATATGACCAGCTGTGTAGCGGGTCAATTTTATGTTTTGCTCGAGGACTAGCAAAATGTAAGTGTGGGGTAATTTGATGAGCACGAAAGTGCGACGCATTTTCATCCATAAATACATTAAATAGGACTCATTTTATCACTAATAATCTTGTTTGTAGGTGTTTTTGTCAAATAAGCTCTTATGGAGAAAGTTGCTCGAAAAAGTACTTAAGGCACCCTGAAGGAGTGTTAAAGGCATCCCAAAAATGTGCTGGAAACACCCCAGAAAAAGTATTAAAGGCACCCCAAAAAAGGCATTAAGGGCACCCTCATTTGGGATAAGGGCACACCCGGGCAACCAGTTGTTAAAGGCGCCCGTGTTTTGGATCAGGGCACTTCGTCTTCAACAATTTGAATTTCAGTTTTGGCGGGAAATTGTGGCAGCAGCGAACCAGATTAGGGTTCGATTTTAGATCATGCTCTAAGGAGATTTAAGGTCTAAAATTAAGTGGGTTTGTTCTAATTGACCAAACAGAGATGGTATGGGTCTTCGTTTCAATAAAAAGTGGCTAGAATTCGAATGGGAGTAAAACATAAATGTACAAAACTAGGGTTGGATTTTTAGACGTGTTCAACAGAGATTCAATCGCTATATTTGGTTTTGTTTGACTTGTTTGAGATAAACAGAGCTGGTAATGGTCTTGTATTTGTTCATATTTGGTTGGATAATCGGATTCAAGGAAAATAGAGTTCACGGGAAAAATATTATGAAACTACGGGATTTTATGGATTCGGTTTGGAGAGCTTCTGGTGAGACTCGATCGAAGATTTAGCTTGGTATGGGCCTGTTAAACTCAAACAGGACTGGTAAGTCCTTCAGATTCGAGAAAAGATGAAGGAATACGTAAATTGGACAAAACAGAGTTGAAGAGGATATTCACGGGATTGTGTTAGATGAAAACGTGTACTGCACATGTCATAGGTACTAGAGCAACAGTTTGGAGTGTTTGGACAACTCAGAGATACGTGAACAAGGTGAATAGTGAAATAATTACGTAACTTTGGTAGAAAAATATTCCCAAGGATAAAAGGCAGTAATGGAGATTTATTGAAGTTATTGTGAAGATTTTAAGACACTGAAGAGTATAAAAGGGCTACTAGGATGTTTTAGAAGGATCATCGAGAGTTAGGGAGAAGAATAGAGAGTTGCAGAGAAACTTCTCTGCTACTGCAGAGAAGAAGAACACGAAGAACACAGACGACTAAGTAGGTCTGTCGTTTTAAAATTGTCACTGTTTCTTCCATGAACAATAGTTTTTCTGCGACAGTTTCGAAATATAGTTCTCTGTAACAAAAGCTTAAGCTGTAACGGTCAGTTTGTAGCGGCCATTAACCGTTGCAAATTCCCGGTTTATAGTATTTTCTCTTATTTTCTTCATTGTAAGCACCATTTGAGCTATAAAAAAAAAATATTTTGAGAGTGTCTACAATATGAGTAGCTAAACCCCTACACTAGGTTGACGGAGGAATCCGAATTTCATACGTGGGTGAATTTATTCTATTTTCTATTTGACTTTTGCACTTATTTTGAATTGATTTATGATTCGATAAAATTAGTTGTGATTCAATTAGATAGGTTATGCTTTGTTTAGATAATCTATGCTTAGGGGATACAATTAATGTTTTTAGGATCTACTTTGGCAAAAATAAGAGTCGATGTTGTTTTATTTGTAGAGCGACAATTGTTGAGAATGAATAATTGAACCTATTGATATGAGTTTGGCCGAATCCTAGACCCAGTAACTCTCTATTTTATTCCTTTAAAATTAATCTTAACAAGTCTAAGAGAACGAATATTAATTAATACTACGAAAACTTAAAAAAAATCTTAAATCAGATTTCTTCAATAATGGCCACATGCCATCTTTATGCATCACCACTACTTTGTCCCTATTTTTCCATGCATCAATGAGTCGCCTAATTTTGCATTTCCAACCGCATAATGCATCTTGGCCATGCCCAAATCTCCTTTGGCTCATACTATTGTTGCATATATGCTATGCCAATTAGCACTCAAATCTTGACACAAACTTGTGCACCTTTGGACAACTCGAACGAACTTAATTATTTGGTGACTCTGAGCATCACCATAGAGCTCAGCAAAGTCATATCAATCAGTGACTTCCGCGGAAAATTATCTTGGACAATATCTAAAGAATTAATCATAGTTGATATTATACTTGTCATAGGAATTACTCCCTTGATTTGTATTTTATTTGTAGGATCCCAAGTAGAAGTGGAAACCCGCCACCATTCGACCAAAGCGAATGGATCTTAAATAGTAAATGGGAGTCGTGTTGTTCCTCGTTTATGGAATCAGATATCTCTATTGATAAAAGTATGAAAGGAAAAGGGGTTAGATGTTCGGCCTTGAAGAGTTTCCTAATGAAACCCAAAAACCCAGGAGATGTAGACGACTATGATGAACTCGAAAGATTGTTTATCTTATGGGTACTGGGCCAGGTCTTCTTTGCAAACTCAACTTCTGTTGCTCATGTCGGTTGGTTTGAAGCATTATAAGATCTCAACAAAGCACCAGATTATGACTGGGGGTATGCAATTTTAGGAGAACTGTACTTTGCGCTGGACAAAGAGTCCACGGAAGATAAAAACATCAATGGTTTTTGGAGCATCATAGAGGTAAATGTCAAAATTATTATTTTTAAATTTATGAACAAATGTGGATTATTTACTAAAATTATGGAGTAATTTGTAGTATTGGTGGTACATCAACTTTCGTCTTGGTAAACCAATCCTAAAAGACGAGACATATATATTTCCAATGTTTGACATGTATACGAGGAGAAACATGCAGAAGAACACTGGGTCAGACATCTATGGTTGCAGTTTTCTGCAGATAGTACAACATATGACTCGGAACCACAACAACGTAGTTGTTCGCCCTTACGTTCGTTATCCTCAGTATAATGAAGTGATTGGAGTACGTATTCTTGATTATTCTTCTCGTAGAGTTGTTTTTTACAGTCCAGAATCAATAAGAGGGGTTTGGTATCTGGGAGAAAGACTGCAGTACCAACTACGAGGTATACTTGTAATTGCAATTAACCCGCCACCACAGATGGAAACCTTTGCATCAGATTTCTTTAGGTTGAGAGTAACCAATTGGGAGAGTTATGAACTAAATACACGAGAGGTTTTCAGTGATGTGGAGTACCAAAACTGGTACAACTCAATTGCGAAGCCTGTGATTGGGACACATAGTATGCACGTCTATGGGGTTGATTTTCCAGGGTTATCAAATATGTCCCATAATCCAAATATCATTCCTAGCCAACTACTTCCAGAAGAGCCAAGCTTTGTGTCTTATCCCAGGACGGGTGCAAGTTCTTCATCTTCCTCGTCAAATATGCCTGAAATTAGTTGGGAGATGCAAAGTATTACTTCAGAAGGTGAGCTAAACACAATCCCCATTGTTTCCCAAGGTATGGAACGTGATTATCCTTACTACAATGTCACTGCAAGTGAGGATGAAATGCGAAAAAAACTCAAAGATCTGCACTAGATTACAAGACAAATACAAACGACGCACTTGGAAACAATCCAGAAATGGCATACAAACACAATGTATAGAATGACTCCAACTCCACCGCCAACTGCAAATGATTATGTGCGGCAGTCACATTCTTCCGACTCCAACACATCATCATGGCATGAAAGCCCAGAAAATAACAGATCAGCATTACACGAAAGTGAAGAAACAATGGTGCGAGAGACACAACACATCCCTCATTCTTCACCACAAATTGTGTATGTATCTCAACCTCAGGCATATCAGATTGAACCTAGGCGCATTTCATCTTCATTCTCGCCCTACAACCCAAATGTGGCATACAACCTAAATGTGCCATACGACCAAAGTGAATGCTACACACCAGGACCACCACAACCACAAATCTCTTATATGCTTGGAGGACAGAGTACACAGAGTGTTGGACTGAGTACACAGAGTGTTTACCAATCGACTTATTTTGTTCAGCCAGGTCTATCAAGTTTATCACCATTTGGAAATTTACAAACTATCTTGTCGGCAGGTCTATCTGGAGGTCTATCCCCAGGACTCTCTGAATTTTTGGCTGCTGAAATAACAATGGGGTGGCTAGAGATAGAGATGAGCGACGTTAGAAATAGTGTTTTACATTTGTAGTTTTTGTGATTTTTAATTCTGCTACATTTGTAGTTTTTGTTTTAAAAGTACGATTAATTAAATAAAATTACATATGTTTAAAAGCAACTATTTTACATTGGCTGAACTCAATTACGACATACTACACATTACATTAGCTTCACTAATGAGGAGAAGTACTAGGTAGCTTAACTAATGAGAAGAAGTACTAGGTGGAAACAACAACACCAAGGAAGGGGTTGAAACTGTTCAACACCTTAAGGATTTCAAAACATTTGTCAAAAGAGAAGCCACATTTTTCCATCTTCACCATTCAGACAACAATCTTGTCACCATCTCAGCATTAGTTTCAGCTCTCAGTCGATATTGATTTATGTGTATGGTTAACGCTACAAACGCTTTTACTTCTTTCTTAATTGTACCAAAACGATGCTCTATGTATGATATAGAACGATGACTAGGATTACGAGTGTCACTGCAGAACCCATCATGAATAACCGCCCAGAAATTCACCCATGGATAGTTTACCGAAGCAAGCTGAGTAAATAAAAAAACATAGTTTCTGCAAATAGATTCATCTTCTTCTTTAGTAAATGGAATTTGCCAAACTGATCGGGGTCGAGACATGTTCAATCAAGAATTGAGAATGAAGAGAAGAATGTGTGAATTTAGAGTTGAAATGAGGAGTATTTATAGAATTAAACAAAATGTATCCATTAGATCACAAATTTTTTCAGCCGTTCAAACAGAGTCGTTGGAGAAATTAACCCAGACGCTGGAGTTTTGCAAAATAACGCTGTCATTTTGGGTAAAAACGCTGGCGTCACCTTTGCTGTCGCCCGAGTTATTGGTCATGGCGCGTGTCATTTTAGCAGACGCGCGCCTATTGGAATGTCTCAATGTTCAAATGAACTGATCTGTTCATTTGAACATCCATTTTCTTGGTTTGTTCATCCCATAATGGGAGAAAAATGAACAAACTTTGAGTTTGTTCATCCCATAGGAATTGATTTGAAGCCCAAACAATTCACATCTGAATTTGACAAACAAATGACATTAACTTGAGTAAAAGAGAGAAAAATCAGCAATTGTGCCCCCAAACACAGCTCTGATACCAGCTTGTCACATGCCCATTTAATCGCCTAAATTTTTCATGGGACATGACCGGCAATACTATGTGGTTCAGTGAATCAAATTCACCCACAAGTACTCAGCCTTTCACACTTGCATCAGAGTATGCATCTGCCTTCACTCATAAGGCAATACGCAACGGAAGTCTTTTCTTCTTTCTCTCTGACTCTTCATGCCCCCATAAGCATAAGAGGTTCTTCCATGCACTTCAACAATTCTCGCACAAACCAACAACACAATGAACACAAATACATGACACAATTAACCCATTTTATTGTATCAAAGTAATATTACAAAACTCGTCCATCACATGGACAAAAAACAGGCCATTCACCCTCTTGGTGAATGCCTAACTCTCTCAAACATGAGACTAACTCTCTCCTATGTAGCCTACTGATTTTTCCCACTCCTTAGGACTATTTATATAGTAGTTACAAGGGCCAAAACCGTGCACAACACTTGTACACGCATGGAACATCCATGTGTCCCATCAGGTAGTTTCCATAACCGCCAACTTGCTTTTCCAACTGCCACCTTTTGTGTTGTCAAGCCAACAGATGACACACCCGTTATTGGTGGTTATGAAAGGTTATAAACTCCTTCTATAACTGTCTTCTCTTGTCTCACTTCATTGGCATGCTTGCAAAGCCAATAACCAACTCCTAACCGTCACTTGAGCCGTATTGCACACTTGCTGTGCCATGCTGGATTCTGTCTTGCACCAACATTCAGCTTTCTTGGACCTGCATGTTTATCATTCCAAACTCATGCATGGAAAATCCTTATGCTTCAAACATCGAGGCCAGCTCCTTAAGCTCACTCTAGTTACTCACGCGTCATATATGCTTCACTTTGCCAATTAGCTTGACAATAGAAATGCAACTCTTGCATTACCAACTTGTTTGCATTGTTCCAAATTTGTCCCTTCATTGAACTAATGCATAGACTAACTATTAGTCTATTCCACTCTTCTTGCATCATTTTTGAGTTTGGGCCAACTCAATTCCATGGATATGCATCGATGCCAACATTGCATGTTGCATTCTCTCAACTTTGGCCTCGTCTTGCCTTTCCTTCAATGAAGCTTCATTGTGTCGGCCAATAAGCTTCATTACTTAGGCAAATGTATTTTTAGTATAGTGCCACCTTTATGCTTCATTGTCCCTGCGGGGTTATGCCATTCTTAGCACTTGACAGTCTATACAGTATACCGCTATTATGGTTTCATATTGCGCCATTACGGCGGAGCACTGACTTGGCCTGCAACACTGTGATGCGTAATCATTATGCGACACTGGCAGTACCGTAATACTAAGCTATCAAAAAAGAATCTAACATTCTTTACATTAGTTATGAAAATATATTGGATTAGTGGGAATCTCTTCAATTTCAACATTAACATATGTTTACTTATATGCTCCCTCCGTCCAAATTATATAGGTGGAGTCGTAGTTTTTGGATGTCTATCCATATAAACATAGTTCTAGTTCCTGAATGACTATTTTCAAATATATGATAGTGGTATTACATTAAATTTAATTTGATGATACTAGTTTTTCTAAGGGGTCCAACAGGAAAAAGAAATGAAGCTCAATAAAATCCATATAGTCTTCTTAATGCAAGAGATTTAATTTCTCCTCCTATATAACTTGGATGGATGGAGTATAAAATTATAAGATTTGAATGATCACTTTATTACCAATGGAAAAATGATCACTTTAATGCAAAGGGAAAAATGGCCATACTATGAGTAAGGGTAAAACAATAATTTTGCAAAGCGGGTACCTAGCTTAAGCATGATTATTTAGACAAAACGCACTCAATCCTGGGCACGGTTCAACCTCCAAGTTCTATGAATATCCTAGACAAAAATGAAGCTCAGCCATCGAGGAAGATGAATCCCAGTCCTTAACTAAGGCGGACGTGAAGCCTCATCCAAGACAGAGGTTGAACCTAAGCAAAGGCCAACCTTCCGTCTTGGGTTTAGGGGTGTACAAAATGCCCGGAAGCCTGCGACCTTCCATGTACCGCCCGGGTCCGAAGGAGCCCATGGACGCCCGACAGCCTGTCATGGGCTAGCCCGGCCTGCCCGATAATTTTAAGTGGGCGGTCTCGGGTTTTTGTTCAAAAATTAGAGCCCAGCCTGGTCGCCTGTCCAGTAGCCTGTTTAGCTACCCGGCCTGTCTGCTTACCCGAAAGCCTATTTAAGTACCCGGCCTGCCTAATATAATATTCTTTAAGTATACTGTATATTTACATTATATGCTTAAAAATATAATAACTAATTTGGCTATTTTCGTCAACAAGAAGAAGATGATGAGAGAATATGTATACGTGTATTATTATATCATTAATCCATATAATCATATTACCTAAAACTATGTTCTTTCCCTTTTTCTTATAATATTTCTTGTTATCTCCTCCGAACTCTAGGTTAGAGAGATCAGAAAGTTTTGCCAAAATTTCTCTCCTTTTGGTCTTAATCAGAGATTTTACTTTCCTTTCTCTCATATTATCTCTTCATCTTCTTCTTTTTTTCTTATTATTTCCTTTCTCTCATATTCTCTAGAGAGATTTCAGCCAAATATTGTGTCATCTCTTGGTATAAATTCAGAATGGATTGTTATACGATTTGCAAAATTGAAATCCTTTTTAATCATAATTCAATCTCCTTCTTTATTTCTAGGTTTGAATCCATTCAGTATCTATTGTTAATTTCTTTTGGAGAAGAAGGGGGTGATAAAACAGTAAGTTTTTTGTTCTAATCTACTGCAATCCATATTTAATACATTCAATTATGTTCTATGCTTCTATTTTGGATGGTGTTGAAAGCATGATACTTTAGGTATTGGTTGATTTGGTATTTTTGTTTATTGTCCTGATAGATTTACATTTGATAATTAAAAGTCAGTTCTATAACTAAGATTTGTTAGTTGTCTGTTTTTTATCAATTTGATCAAAAATTTAAGTCTAATTGATGTTTTTTGATAGTTTTGTGACACTTACTGAACATAAGTTTACTAATATTTTTTTTGGTTGACCAGGTTTGTAATTTTTCTCTAATTTGAAGCATGGATGTTTCTGATTTGGTTGAAACAACACCCACTTCAAATGTTACAAATTCACAATCACCATCCGGTCCATCCCATACTACCGGTGGAACTAAAAAAAGAAAACTAACGTCAATTGTATGGAAAATTTTTGAACAAATTGAATAAGTGGATCCAGATGATCCACAAAAGATAAATAGGTTGAAGGTTGCACAGTGCAAGATATGTGATCGAAAGTTTTCGGGGGATCCAAAAGCAGGCACTTCTCATCTCAAAAGGAAAATGGACAGCTGTTTGAAAAAGAGCCAATCTGCTGATGAAACACAGACATTAATAGCTCAAACTAGGTCAGGTACTTTTACTGCATTTCGATTCTGTCAAGCAAGATCTAGAAAGAACATTATAAAATTGATTATTTTGAGGGAGTTGCCATTTCAGTTCGTAGAAGATCCATTTTTCCAGTGGTTTATAAACGACAGTTTTCACCCTGGATTTGTGAAATTTTCTCGAACCACTGTTAGGCGTGATATTTTAAAAAAAATTGAAATGGAAAAACAAGTTTTAAAGAGAACTTTGTTAGAGGCACCTGGAAAAATTTCTTTGACATCAGATTTGTGGTTGTCGTGTCAGAAGTTAAGTTACATGTCTATCACTGCTCACTTTTTAGACAAAAATTGGGTCTTGCATAAAAGGATAATTTCTTATACTTTACTTGACAAGTCCTAGACTGGAGAACATATTGCTGAGTTACTTATTCAGAAACTTGCCAATGACTGGGGTATTTCTAAGAAGATGTTTTCATTATCCTTGGATAACGCTAGTGCAAATATTGTTTCGGTTGAACGGTTAAAAGTGATGCTGCCTGACTTGCCATCGAAAGGAGACTTATTTCACGTAAGGTGTTGTTGTCATATCTTGCATTTATTCATAGATGATAGCAAGAAGAAAGTTAAGGATTTTCAAGAAATGATTTCTCATGTTAAATCTAGTATAGAATTCATTTTTGCTTCATCTGTAAGATATGACCAGTTTCGAACATTGTGCACATCAATGGGTTTGAAACCAAAAAAGCTTCAGCTAGATGTCAAGCACAGGTGGAACACTACTTATTTCATGCTAAAATATGCACTTCCTTATCGTGCTGCAATTTCAAGCTTTCTCGCTGATAGGACGTGTTCTGATTTAACTGATTACGATTGGGATATTGCTGAATTATTATGCAAGTTCTTGAAGCCTTTCTATGATGCAACCAAACATTTTTCTGGTGTCGATTATGTGACAAGTAACTCTGTTATTAATTATTTATTTAGAATTGGGAGGGTCTTACAGAAACACAGGCATATGAGTCAGCTCAAGGAGATTATTGTTGTTATGGAAAAGAAGTTTGTCAAATATTGGGGTGATACTCCTATTTTATTCGGCATTGGATGCATTCTTGATCCCCGTCTTAATCTCAGAGGATTGGAAACTACATTAGCTGATATAGAGA
Organism: Papaver bracteatum; assembly: GCA_023529315.1. Classification (NCBI taxonomy): domain Eukaryota; kingdom Viridiplantae; phylum Streptophyta; class Magnoliopsida; order Ranunculales; family Papaveraceae; genus Papaver; species Papaver bracteatum. The sequence continues at coordinate 981,025 of JAJJWX010003108.1, forward strand.
GTTGTTTTAGTACTTCTTCATACGTCATTCGATGTCATGTAGAGCAAAAATCTTTGGTAGTATCTAAACTTAAAAGTTTATTTGCAGAGTATACTATTATGTTAAATGAGCAAATGCAGAATGGGTCTAGTAATAACTCAAATTATACTAGTGATCAACCACCTTTACAGAGTGTTCCGCAGATGCAAGAAGACACAATCTCTGACGATGAAGACGACTCCTTTTTGCAATCCCGAAGTCAGAATAGGAGGGATCCCCTTTCTACAGCATCAGAAGAACTGACGAGATACTTCGCAGAGCCAGAACCAGCAACTTTTGAAGATATGAAGAATTTTGACATATTGGGTTGGTGGAAAGCTAATGAAAAACGATATCCAGTCCTTTCTTGCATTGCACGAGATGTACTAGCAGTCCCTGTCTCCACAGTTGCTTCTGAATCTGCATTTTCTCTCGGCAAGCGTGTGTTGAGTGATTATCGCAGTAGCTTAACACCGCAAATGTTGGAATGTTGTGTGATTTTAAAAGATTGGTGGAAAGCTGAACTTAAAAATCGTATGATGACACTAGATCCACTAAATGACGATATTACTCCAGTTGATGATGAGAATGATGTCTCTGAATCATCATGTGTCTCTTTAAGGTAAAATTTATGCAATTTTTTTATTTTATTTTCATGTCTATGTCTGACTGTTCAATTTTCTTATCAACTCTTTAGATACAAGCAGGCTATAACTTGATGCGCACTGAATTTACAATTTGTTCATCAATATTATTGTTTGTGTTAATTTTTGTTACTTGAATTGTTGATTAAATTTTTACTCTTCTTGATTTGTGTAGGTAGACGGTAGAATCTGAAGTCATGTGGGGAAGAGATAGACAAAGCGGGATATCGAAATATGAGTTTATTCATTTCATTGTTTTTATTAGGAAGATGGAATAAAGTTTTGGATTAGCAGTAGTGTTATGAATTTGTTTGATAGTAGCCTAGTAGCGGTGTTATGATTTTTTGTTGAAGTACTTTGATTTGAACAATCTACAATTTTATGCAATTTACTGGTTTTTTTGTTAAACAGATTAGTTATTATTTTCTCATTTAATATTATCAAGGCCTGATACCCGCCCGGCCTGGCCTGGCCCGTCTTGTTTCACATGCTTGGACAGGCCATGGGCAGTAAATTTCTGCTGCTGCCCGGCCCGGCCTGGCATGTGAAACTTAATGGGTAGTTAGGTTGCTAATCCCGTCCAGCCCAGCCTGTGGTATAATCGGACTAGGGCCGGCCTGCCCGGCCCGATGTACACCCCTACTTGGGTTTTTAGTCTCTTCGAAGGTATATGTCAACTAGACAAACGGCCATATCATCCATTCATAAATGAGCGACCATACCTTCGTTCTTCGATAGACGGAAGGTTATGCTAGGTTTGATGCTTAACCCCAAGACTTCACCTTTTTCATGTGATTAACAAAGGCTCATCTTGATCCAATGGTTGGACAAGTCAGGTCATTCCCTTGCCTATATTATGAGAAGGCCATACCTTCGCTCTTCGCTTGCAGTATGACCATGCCATATTGATGCTCAACCTTAGCCTTCGCCTTGCTCATATGACTGGAAAATATATCACTTTACGTATACGATTAGACATCATCCTATCTTTCTCCTCTGAATAGAAACAACAATGTCGTTGCTCCATCAACGCTTGACCTCAAATAGGATTTAACCTCTCTACATAGCCAACCATGCCACAGCCTCACTTCAGAGTCGGTTATACCTTGCTTTTCTCCTAAGAAAATACCTTTATCTAGGTCATTATTAACCTCAGCCAATCTTGTGATTTTCTAACGACACACACGACTATAACAAGACTCCTTGAGCTCTGCACACATCTCAGGCTTGAATTCACATATAAAACATGAATTTTCTTCCCACAAAGTTATACAACTTCGGAAAATACTATTACATCATACGACACATTACAGATAAAGGCTGGTTACAGTGCATAATGTGGGGATAAACTTAGAATTTTGGAATAGCAGTCTACAATACGTGGGAGTATTAGCCTACTCACACAGGGAGAGGATAGTTGGTCACAGAGACTCAATTCTGAGATTAACAGTGAGGTGCTTATAATAGTCCTCATCCTTATCTCACCGACTAGAGATTAGGGTTTTGCTGACCTTTAAATAGACAAACTCTCTATCGTTTCAAAAACAACTATTATGGAACAAGTTCACATAATAATAAATTGCTAAAAACATCTCTCTTAGAGCTTCTTAGTGTGTAACTAAGAGCTCTAATATCAGCTCTCTTAGCTTCCCTTCTTAGATCGACTCTATCTTTCCATCCGTGACTGAAGCTGGCCTTAAACGACCATTATCTTGGTTTAGGCAAGGTTTTCTCATCATCAACCTTCCGTAGTCATACATATCTTAATCTTGAAGACTTTACCCCATATCCCATTTTCATCATCTACAACATGGTTACATACCCCTTTCATATTTAAAAAAGATTGCATCTTGTTTTTCCCCAAATTATTATTTTGAAAAAAAAAACAAACACTACTCATAGCGATGATAGTCTAGCATCTCATTCACCTCATTGTTCTGAAGTTAGTAGTTGCTTGTACTCAAAAATATTGACTACATTGCCTCCATCACTATATCATCCAGTTGTATGATTGCAGCGGGACTTGATTTTGTATCAGTGTTTCATGAGAATAATTAGCTCCCACACTAATTTGATTTTTCATCTGAATCAAATCTTATAATCTTTACTTACTCTCAATATTTAATATCTTAATTTTTTTCTAAGTTACAATTGATCCTTTTTCAAGCCCTAATCTACAAAAACCTAAAGAATATCTTGTTTGGGTTAAATTTAAGAAGGTAATAAAAAATATTAAGCATTTAAGATTTGTGTTATTACCTAATCCATCATCATCACCAACCTTCCTGGAGCTTCAATAAATTCATGACTATTAAGAGAAGATCACAACCAGAAATCACGTCATTGCCGAAGAAGAAGTGAAATTAAGTTGAAGATATCTAAATATCTAATTAAAATTTTGATAAGTGTGAAGTTTTTATGTATCTAACTAATTGATGGGGTTTTAGTATTACAAGTGTTGTCACAATGGTTTTTTATACCAATTTATGTTTACAATTCGCAAAATTCCAAATCTATTTATATGAACAGTGACTAAAAGCAAACTTATCTAAGGTTAGATACAACTTTCTTTTAGAATTTAAATTTTTCATAATCAACACTAATATAGGCTAGTGGCTAGACTTCCTGTAAAGTTCTTGTAATTTTTATTTTATTTTTTTTGTATTCTTTGTATGTAGTCTTATCCATTTTAGAAGACAATAGAAGAAGAACAAAAAAAAAAAAAAACCCGATTGACTCGTTAACTCCATTCGTTTTATAAATTCTTGTTCTTCTAACTTAACCATCTAATATTTTGTGATGTATTGATGTTAATTGGAAAATAAAATTCATTAGAAGGACAAAAGCAAAGTCGAACCCAACCCAAATCTGATTGGGAAAATTATGTTATGCAAAGTTCTTCGCGATTTTGTTTTTTTACTGGTAACTATAATACATGTAAATTACAGTAATGATGGTGATTAGTGGAGGAAAGAATCGATAAATTAGATTAATATTCTTTAACCAAAAGCAGGTGATATATATTATGAAAAGAGAAGATGGTCAGTGTCTAGTACTGAACTTGAACAAATCAATTGTATAAGGATTTGATATCCATCATAAATTAATCAAGAATAATAACTAACATGGAGAGATGAAGAACAAGTGTACAATAAGAAAGCGAGTTTTGATACCCACTAGATTTTCAGTTATAGTTATTTTGGATTTCATGATTAGGTTGTATTTAACCCAAACTTGTACATAGTCATTGCCTTTATATAGATATGGATTTTTCCATTTTCAATTTAAAAAAACAAAACTAGTGACAAAACCCCTAGGTGAACAAACTACTAATAAGAAAAAACCGGTCATATTATATTTAACAAATAAAAACCGTTTCAAATAAAATTGGCACAAAAACCCCACTTCAAACAAAATTTTTAAAATTTAGTTTTTATTTTATTTATAAATTCCAAAATTAACCTTCCCTATATAAAACCACTTTCAAAGGAAAGTAGTTTGGCGGAAACAGGAAACTAAAAACAAATTCGGAGCAATTTTGATTCTTCATTCGTAGTTTTTTTTAGTTTTTTTCCAGATCTCGTTTAAAAGATTCGTCATCGTATTCTCGTTTCGATTCAAAGATTGAGAGAGCAATTTTAGGTTTGATTGAAGAACCAGAAGAGAAGCTTAGAAGTTTTGAGATCCGTAGAAGAATCCAATTCCGTTGTTCAAAGAAGAGAAGATAATCGTAGTTGTTTGAAGAAGAGAATAATCCAATAAAAACCCCGAGATCTGGTGGCATTCTGTTTAGCTGAAATCATATTTCCGCTTTTCAAGTTGAAATTGAATATCGAATTGAAGAATCCAGCTGGACAATCAATCAATTTCTTGCTGCTCATCTTCGTCTTCATATTAATCTGTGTAGTATTCGGATTATTCATCAAGGAATCAATCAATTTTTTAGGTATTCAATTCTCTTTTTTGTGTTGATTTTTGATTTGTTTTCGTTAATTTTTCTAGTTACTCTAGACGAATAAACTGAATTTCTGTTAGCATATGATTTGTTTTATGTTTGTGTTGATGTTGTTATGAACGATTTCATCTGTTTTGGAATGACTGGTTTTCAATTTTTGTTGTTGTTGATATTCACATCTAGTGAAACTGTTTTTGGTTGCATCATTTTGTTCTGTAGATTATGGATTCTGTTCTCGCAGTTGTTTGTCACAAAGGTGATTGTTTAAATTTTCGTATTGGCCTCCAAGAGTCTTTTGGTAATTTCAAGACTAGTATATGCTCAAGTTGGGATGATTTCTCTCCTCCTTCTATGGAAATTTTTCATATGGTTGATGATCAGAAAAAGGTCATTGATTCTGATTTTGATCTTCGAGCATTGTCTTTATTTAGTCTGCATAATAAAGAAGGAATTATGGAGTTACACGTACGTCATAAAGCTGAGAGTTCTGGTTCAGTAAGTTCAGGAATTATAGCTTTTGATGACCAGCCACGGAGTTCTGGAATTATACCTTTTGAGAAGCCACGAATTGATTATGATGTTCCAGATAAAATTAAGGAACCGTTGAAGTCTGCTCACTGGTTACATCTTTTTCAAGGAGTTGAACAATTGTTTCCGGGAGGCGTTCAACAAGTTCGTTGTGATTTACAAAAGTATCATGCAGCAGCTGGTTATGCATTCAAGATATACAGGAATGAGAAGTTGAGGATTGGTGCATGTTGTGCTAATAATAAAGAGGAGAAATGTGATTGGAATTTATATGATGTGTCTGTTGATGGTGTTGTAGGAAGTCCTTTTATTATCAAGGAACTAAATAATGAGCATACTTGTGTTGGTGGATATGTTAACACACCACATATATCGAAGAAACTAGTTAGTAGCTTGATTATTGATGAAATTAAACAGGATCCTAATAAGAAAACTAAGCATATTATGGAACAGTTTACGAGAGAATACGGCTTTGACATTAGTCGTTATTATGCATACTCAGGGAAGAAGCATGCGCTGAATACTACATGGGGGGGAGAACGAGAAATATTTTATGTTCTTGAACTGGTATAAAAACAAGTTGATTGAAACCAATCCTGGATCTCACGTGGTTTTGGAAGTCGAAGAAGGGACTCAAAAATTTCAGAGGATGTTTATTTGTTTTGAAGCTTGTAGTCATGGATTCAACTTCTGTCGTCCTGTATTATTTGTTGATGTGGCACACTTGAAAAGCAAGTACCTTGGTCATTTGATGGCAGCAACGGGTCTAACTGGAAATGATGGTAAGGTTTTCATAATTTTTTTATGTTGGTTTTATCATTTTTTCATGTTGGTTTCATCATTTTTTCATGTTGGTTTCATCATTATTTTTATGTTGGTTTCATCATTTTTTATGTTGGTTTCATCATTTTCTATTTGTAGTTTTCATCGCATCTTATGCTTGTGTTATGTTTTTTTGTTCATGTTACAGAAATATACCCTCTTGCTTATGCTGTGGTATCATCGGAGAATGAAGCGAACTGGAAATGGTTTTTGGAAAATTTGAAGCAAGTCCTTTCTCCTTTGCGACCAAAGCTTACTTTTGTGAGTGATCGAGGTATTGGATTGGTAACTCAAATTCCTGTTGTATTTCCTGAGGCTTTTCATGGTTGGTGCTACTGGCATATGGAATGCAATATTTACACATGCTTACCAAAGAATTGCAAGGTTTATAAAAAATATGTATTGGGACTGTTTAAGGAATGTGCATATGCTTCTACTCATAAATATTTTACAGAGAGTTGGGATAAGTTGAGGAAGGTTGAAAATCAGAAATTGCAAGACTATCTAAGTAGAGCTCATGTTGATAAATGGGCAAGTTTTTTCTTCAAGGGTCGACGATATGGTAGGTTGTGTTCAAATATTGCTGAGAGTTTCAATGGTTCGGTCGTTGAAGAGAGAGAAGCCTATAGCCGTCATGGTTGATGCGATCAGGGTGAAGCTTATGGACCAAATGTGTACACGTCGCGATGATTGTGCTAACTTAATGAATTGGCGTCAAACTCTATGTCCAGATTATGAAGTTCTGCTCCACGACAACAAGATTCATGGTTGTAACTACCCAGTCACCAAGTCGTCGGAATATGTGTTTGAAGTTCATGCTTCATTAACACAGACAGTCGATTTGAAAAGAAAAACATGTTCTTGCAATCTATGGCGTATTGACGGTTTCCCATGTGGCCATGATGTCCGTTGTATCATGGTGAAGGGAGAAGACCCTTACAAGTATGTTGAACACTACTTTACAGTAAAGTTCTATCGAGAATCATATAAACATGCAATCAATCCTGTTCCCACAGTTGAAAAGCCTGTGACAGTGTCGCCGAAATCAATGGTTTTTGGTCCGAATAATGGACCACAGCCAGGACGTCCACCGAAGAAGAAGAGGATTCCTAATACAGGTTCAGTTCCCAATAAGAAGATGAAAACATGTGGTTCCTGCAATGTTTTGGCCACCCATAATAGGAGGACATGCCCTTCTCGTCAGATTTCATAAGAACTTGTAGTCATTTACTATTTCGTGTGACTACAAGTCATTGAATTTCGTTTTTAGACTACAATATGTGTTTCATTTACTATTTCAGATTTCTGTTTTAGAAGTTAATGTGCTGCAGGTGTTTTTATTTTATAATTTGTCTATGAATAAGTAATTTTGATCAAGTTTGTCAGACTTTTTGTTTGATTAAGTTTGACAGAATTTCTGTATGCCTTTAGAGGTTGGTGTAACCGAATTAGGTTTCATCATTTTTTTGATGGAACCAGAATAGGTTTCATCATATTTTGGTGGAACCCTTTTTGGTTTCACCATTTTTTTACTGTCACTTTTTCTTCTATATTGTTTGACAACAGAGTAGATGATGTTTTGTGTACTGTTTATTGGTTCCCCAAATATATGATACATCATTTATGGATATTTTTTTATAAAAATGAGACATCATATTTCTGTAGACAAGCTTTTAAAGGAACACAACTGAAACCGCACGAAATTGTTTTTTATATAAACTGTGACCATTTCACAAGTACTTTAAACTTCAACTAAAATTTGAATCTGCAAGAAGAATTATAGTATCATCATTACAAACTACATTTCAAAAGTAATTTAAACTTCAACTAAAACTGAACGTTCAGGAGGACGGGCACAACATGAGTATTATTCTATATTGTCAAGTAGTATCTTCAACGCCAACTTTGGTCTCATATTATGCACCTTTTCTCGTATATCATCTTCACGAGACATGTTCCCTTTCAAGAGGCTCTTCATGTAATAGCAAACATGCAGGCCACAATCATTCCTGAAAAACCAAAACAATGTTTCAACTGTTATAAAGTGACTAGCTGAGAATATTATGATATTAGTAGCTATATGTAAAGCATTCGGTTTTTAACTATTTACAAGTGTTGTAATGATTTCAAGCATATTCATTTATGAACTAATAAACTTCAAAACATAGCTTACCCCATTTGTTGACAACATGAAGGGGTGTGCAGAGTGTACGGTGTTGGTTGACTAGTCTGCTCATCACGCGGGAGCTTTGCGTCGTGATGTGCAAATGCTGCTATTATTCGCTGTCTCATGCTTTCAGCACTTTTTCCGCATTCTTCTTCGGTGGAAGCCAAGGAGTTGTAGTGATAAAATTCTCCAGTTTCAAAATCAAAAGCAAGCAGCGTCCAATGGTTTACATCTCCAATTGATGTCAGCAACAGAACGAACAAAAAACGCACGCTATAATCCATGTTGTCGATGAAACCTTCTATTACAGCACCGCATTTCTTTCCTAATGAGTGACATGTCTGAAACAGAATACCAGATAACAGCTCCTTAATGAGTTACAAACATGCAAGTTTGATGAAACCAAACTTGGTTCCATCAAAATTAACCATATAAACAACATCATTTTTTGCTTTCCACAACTATTTTTTCTGCCAAAAAAATTACATTAAAGAATTTTAGAGTAAACTTACATATGCAAATGTGCTTAGAAACACAGCTCTCTGGTACTTTGGAGAACCATGTTGTTTCAACTCATTTTTTTTGATGTTATTTTGCAGCTTCAGAATATAGAACTCAATTATGTCTCCTACGACGTCACTTTTTCTTATTAAACTATCCATATTCTTCCCCGATATATGCAAATGAAGATTTAAATGCTCCCACGCCGTTGAGCTGTTAATTTTGTTTTGAAAAAGCTAGTCAATGATGGATCAAAAAAGGAGAAACAATGCATAACTTGGAACAAAATTTTGATGAAACCAGTCTTGGTTTCATCAGTTATTTCCCACTTACCTTTCACTGTTCTTTCTGAAAAAAGTGGTCACGAGGGGTTTCTCATTTCTGTCGAGTACCCTCAAGATCTTCAAGTTATCAACTGGTTTCAACTTCACCCCCTGTACTTCCTGAACCTCCTTTTTATCCTTGCACTTACTAGCTACAACCTTTCTTCTTTTTTTTGCACTGGTTTTGTAATCTTGCATCTTGATAGGTGGTCCCAAATTCCTTATGTCTTCCCTCATTCTCATAACCATGTTACTCATCCTCTGTTCAGCACTGAGTTCTCCATGTCCTTGCTCTTGATTTTCATGTTGCTACAGATCTAAATCAAATCCAGGTTCATTTTCTAACTCGAGTAAATCATTCGCCATTTTTACGGCTGAGTAGTAGTATACGCTTCCAACATTTGGCATTGATGACGAACAACTTTTCTTATTGTATTCGTCTTCCATTTTTCGAATTTCTTCTTCATAAATTACAAATTGAGTTTCATTGTCTTCTTGCTCAATATTTATCTTCAACAAAGTTGCTTTCTCAATTTCAGATTCGACCCGTTCTGCCACCTTGATATCCTCGATAGTGTTCGGAGTCAACTCAGTACCATCTCCTTCTTGTTCTTGCTCGGTTACTATCTTCGTCGAGGTAGCTTTATCCATTTCAGATTCCACCCGCTCTGCCGCCTTGATATCCTCGATAGTATTCGGAGTCAACTCAGTACCATCTCCTTCTTGTTCTTGCTCGGTGTCTGGCTTCGTCGAGGGAGATATGACCTGCTCTTTTGCTGCTACTCCTATTTGGTTTAACAATTTCGAAAGGTCCACAGTTGAAAAGACACTATCTAGTGTAACGGGATCTTCACCTTTTGAAGATTCTTGTTGATGTTCCACATCTTGTGGTGTTTCTCCTTGGGTTGAATCCTTTTCAGGTTGCATCAGAAAATCTTCAAGAGTTTGAGCAGAATCTTCCCATGTTTTGAAACTTGAAACCTTTTCTCCAGAAAGCAAACCCCCACCTTGTTCCATCACATCATTGTCATCATGTGGTAGCCTTTCTTCAGACAGTGAAACTGTTTCTTGTTCTATCATGTTAACATCCCTTTTTATCACCTGCAATATTAAGATATCTAAGTCATTTTTTTCTTCATCTTCTTATGTTTGAAAACCAAATGCTATAAAATCTAAATTCCTGAAAGAAAAGAAAGAACTGGTCAATTCGTCATTAACTTGAAATGATGGAACCAACTCTGGTTTCATCAAAAAAATGAATTAAAACAAACATTAACTTGATGAAACCAACTCTGGCGACAACAAACCAAATATGACAGAAATGGTACATAATACCACACAAGTTTATGAAACACTACCAATAAACTGAAATTTAAGAAAGAAGTTAGAAATTTAAACTTTCTCCTCAATTAAACTCATACAAGTTTCTTAAATCTTAGAGTCTACAATGTTATTCATAGGCAATGAAACCATTTATGTTTCCATCAAAAAAGAAATTTCATAGCAAACAATGCACAAAGCAAACTAATAAAACTAGATCTAACATATTACCTCAACATCTTCTTCACGGTTCGAAACCGGTTCAGGTACTATTGGAACATCCGTTTGTTTTCTTTTACGTCTCAAATAAGTGCTCTGTACCGGTTGTTGTTCCCTGTCCTCGGCATCATATTTCTCCAGCAGTGATTCTTCTTCTTCGGAAAGAACATTTTTAGCATTGGTCCTAAACTTTTCAATCAAGGCTCGTGCAAATTGGTATTTGGATTTGTAGGAGTTAGCTTCACTGCTAGAACCAATATTTTCTTCAACTGGAACTTCATTTTCTTCAACTGGCACTTGATTTTCATTATCACCAATCGGCACTTCATGTTGAACATCATCTTCAGCAATAATTTCCACCAAGCGCATTTATATTTCGTCATATGGAAGCAAGAATGATCCCTTTCGGTGACCAATATTCTCCTATAGTACACAAGAAAATTTTCATCAAAAAAAAATGATGAATCCAAAACTGGTTTCATCAAAAAAGTAAATCAAAAACTGGTGGAACATGGCATGATATACAATTGAGACATGGCATGATATCTAAAACACGGCATGATATACAATTTAGGCATGGATGACATCTAAAACATAGAAGATTTCGAATATTGTCTAACAAACATAAAAGATTTTGAACATGGCATGATATACTAACCAAATTAAACATATAAGAACCTTGAAGTTATCTAAGAAACAAAAATTCAGCTAGAATTTATGATGAAACCAAAATTGGTTTCATCAGGAAAGTAACTATTTACCTCAGACCAAAGTTCTTTTTTATCGACAAGATTATCAAAGTTAGACAATACTTGGTGACAGATGTCGCTAAGGTTCCATCTAGCAAACCTCGGATACTTTTAGAGCCCATCCTTTCTTTGTGCAATCTTTGTCATCTCTGCCAACCAATACTGGAAAAACAAAAATAAAAATTCAAATGAATCATCAAAAAAAAGTCGCTTATTAATCAACAAACCAATACGGAAAAAAATAATAGTTAACCTATGAAGAAAAAAAAAAAGAACAACTCTTAACCTACCATAGGATATATGACGCAACCAACTGCGTTTTCTACTTCTTTTTTGTTTTTCATTATCGAATCAAGTAGATAGTCATGGAAGACTACTGGCCAACACACCCTGTTCATATCAAACACCATGTACAAGTACTTTGCTGCTAGAGTTTGCCCACTTTTGTTGGGGACAAATACTGAAACCAAAAGAAACATCACGAAAAACTTGACAAAGTCATATGCTCTGGCTTCATCAGCTGCGGCTTCCATCATACAATCTTCAATAATTTTTTTACTCGTCTTTTTATTTCCTTGAAAATACGTACCCACGAAGACGTTCACCTGTTTGAGAAGCTCTTCGTCAATGTTATTTGCTTCTACATAATCCACCATTTGGAGACCAAAAGTCACAGAAAAATGTTCGGGAATGGTCCGCAGAGTCATTTCCCTTGATCTTGTTACTTTGAAACAATACGGGCGTTTACCATCCTGTCTATTTTCTATTGAACTTAAAAACATAATTACCGATTTCGTCTTTTTTATGAGCTCTTCTTCGTTCATTACGCCATCATAGAACGGCTCAAAGAAACGCCAGAATGGACATGATTGAAGCGCTTTCAAATGCAGTTGCTTGTTTTCTATCAACGCCTTAATTTTCTCTTCTAGCTTGCACAAATGATGCAATGAACACCTGTATGGTTCTGTTTGTCTTTTTTTACCTATTGTGAAACCAGAAGTAAACCATAAGAGAATAATAAACAAATAATAATGATGAATCCACAAGATACACACTTGAAAAATGACGAAACCATTAGCAAGAACAAAGTGATGAAACTGTGCATAATTGAAAAGTGGTGAAACCACAAGATACACACGTGAAAAATGACGAAACCATAAGCACGAACAAAGTGATGAAACTGTGCAAAATTGAAAAGCGGTGAAACCACACGATATACACTTGAAAAATGATGAAACCATAAGCAAAATTAGGTCCACAAACAATAACTCTAGATGTAAACCAACAACTAAAAAATGATGAAACCAATTTTGGTTTCATCAACAAACAGAATCCATAATCTACAGAACAAAATGATGCAACCAAAAACAGGTAAAAACAACAACAAAAAATGAAAATGAAATGTGGTTTCATCATTTATCTGTTTACTCCAACAACAATAGAAAATTGTTTTCGCCATTAATTGAACATGATGTAACTCGATTTTGGTTTCATCAAACAGAATACACAAGAAAAAAAACACCCAAAATTGAAATTAGTTTTCAACTGAAACCTAAAGCTAACAAATGAAATCTATAACTAATAGATGAAACCTAAAATTAAACTACAAAACCCAGAAAAATGACGAAACCTAAAATCAAACTGAAAACCCCAAAAAAAAAAAATGAAACCTAAACCAAAAAAATCTGGTTACATCAAAAAATTGAAGAATAATGATGAGATTTCTTACCTTTTGTTGCTGGTTTTGCAGTTTTCCTAAGCTTATCATCTTTATTTTTCTCCTGTTGATTTTTTTTCTTCGCCATTGTTGCTGTTCTTAGACAATTTAGGACAGATTTTGATGAAACCGTTGAAATACGAAAGCATCGACGAAGATAACAAGTTGAAATCGAATATCAGTTGACTAATTTCGCTACGGGATGATGATTTTGTTTCAGATCTGAGAATTTTGTGGGTAGTTTTGAAGGAGATGCGGAAAAGAGGGGAAGTTTTTGTTTCTTTTGTTTCTTATGAAACGTTATAAAGAAATAAATGCAGGCGGTTGTTTGGTCGTTTTTTTTTTTGGTGGGGTAGTTTAGACAATTTAGGATATTTGGGGTTTTTGTGTCATATTTGTTTGGACGGGTTTTTTGTAGATGGGTTATAACCCCAAAGGGGTTATAACCCGGGCGCCGAAAAAAAAAAATATTTTAAAATTTAGTTTACATATGAAATTTATGTCATGATTTTTTTTTTCGCATTTGAACATTTTTCTTTGTATAAATTTTTTGCGTATAGTTTTTTTTTAGCATATATATATATATATATATATATGAATGTATTTGTTACTGGTATTTGTGTTTTAATATATAAATATCATTAAAAAAAAAAATAGTCGTAAAAAAAAGATTAAAAAAAAAAAAACTCAATGATGCATTCATATTATCAACTTAATACTTAGAATACTAGATGACTGCTGCCACGGTGAGAGGGCCGGCCGAAGAAAAAAGGAAACACTACTACAATTGGACTGTAAAAGAAAATTTGTGCCTAAAGTGAAAGTATCACTTTTCTTGAAACGCGGAGAGTACATCGTTTTATTAGTTGCAAAGGAAAATTAGTTGATGAATAAATCAAAATATGGTTATATAAAGTATGAACAATTAATTGGGGGATATGGATTTTAATTGGGGGATATGAATTACTTCCCCCAACCATTTGTGGCTGATAAGGGGTGTCTTTTGGGTGCGAAAATACCAGAATATCCCTTCATTAATTAAAAAACATTATGAAATTACTGTAATGCCCTTTCCCTAAAACAATAAAATCTAAATACCAAATTCATATATCCCCTAATTCAATTTGTACCGGCATAGGGTTAGGTTTAAATTTTTTTCTTCATCGTCTTCTTCATCGTTCATTCTTCTTCATCGACGATTAATCGTTGAATCAAAAATTTCTTCGTTGACTAACCTACCATAACCATGCCTCCACGAAAGAAATCAAAAGCAAAACGGAACACTAAATCGATTGCTCAACAAACACATGAGCAACGAATCGAGAACATTGCTCAAGAACTAGAAGAGGAAGAAGCATCCAACTCGGATGATCAACCAATCATGGCTTCTCTGAGAAGGTAAGTGTTTTTTTAGCTCATTTATGATTGTTTTAATCGATTTTAGCCATGGGTTTAGGTTAGAATCGCCAAAATTGGTGAAATCTGTGGAGTTGCGAGAGAAAACCGGCATTCAATCTTAGTTTGAATACCAAGCCGGTTTAGAAAACATAGAATTTTTCGAATCGATCTTAGGTTTAACTTCTGAACACGAAATATCTATACCGGCATACGATAGTAGTTGAACACCAAACCGGCTTGAGTTCTGAAAATTAGATTTTAGGACCGGCATTGAATTGGGTTGAAGGCTATTAGGTAGTCAACTAAAAACACAGGAATATAAGCGAAAAACCGGCATTATATCTAGGTTTCGTTATTGCCGGTTTTTGAAATACCGGCATCGGTAGTTCAATTCGTGTATGCCGGTTTGACACTTGAAACATTTAGTAAGAAAAACTGAAAAACCGGCATGCTCGATATTTGAACATATATGCCGGTACATGTTACGTTTTAAGAATTTCAATGGCGGTTTACAAACTGTGATGACTTTTCTTATGTTTGTTTCGTTTGCTTATGTTATAGGTCACTCTGTTGGCGAGTCATTTCTTCGTTTTCTTTTCTTTGTTTTTTCCTTGAAATTTTAGTTTGTGGCCTACCCGGCGGATCACCCTTTGTTGGCTCTTCACTCTGTGTTATCCAAGGCCGTGTAATTAGTCTTAGTTGACTCAACAATACTTGTCGGCAGCTTTTAGTTGCCACGTGAGTAAGCTTCAAAAATTCTTGGGCCTCCTTTGTATCCCATGGTGATTGTCCCGGAACCGGTAGGGGAAGGTCGAAAGATAATTGCTTCCAAAAAGGATCAATAACACCAATAGGTATCACTTCTTCATACTTCACAAGCATATGTCGACACGGAAGCCCCAAAGAAGACATGTCGGGACAAATACACACATCACCCGGTTTTCCATAATTTTTTTCATATTGCAATTGTCTCATCATATGTTTTATTGCCCACCGAGAGACGTTAAACTCTATTCCTTGGAGCAACTTAGTATGTTTAAGAAATGGAGTCATCCTATCCATGGAGCTTTTCTCAAAACCCTTCTTGATCCTATCAATATCGGCCTTAAAGTTTTGTTCCATTGCCTCGGCGACCGTAACCACGTTTCCCAGGCCGGAATGGATGAGATCTTTAAATCTCCCATGTGAGGACTCCGCTATACTAGTTGCTTCATTCCCGTAATGTCTATAACGATTTGTCCACGACGCACAAATTTTTCCTTGAACTTATCCAACAATTTATCCCGAACAATATGAAACGGCACTTGGATACACTTCGTTATAGATGGCAATAAACATTTTCAATCTCTTTTCGTACATGTCCTCGGTAAGAGACCAATAAACTTTCTCCCAATCCTTTAGAAATTCCAACCACCTTTTATGGTTTTCATCGTGTTCTTTGTCGACTCGCTCTTTAATCTTTCCTCTTTCATTTTCTTCTTCTTCGGGTGATAGTTTCTCTTATTTAACATCTTCGTCAAGTTGACCAACCATCTTTTTTTAATATCAGCCTTAGAGGGTTCAAACAAAGCATGACAATGTTTTTTCACATTTTCACCTATATGAAATGTACATAGGAAATTTTGTGCATCCGAAATACGTCGGATATGGCATTCATTAGTGCGTCAAATTGATCGGTTATGATGACCTTCGGACCACGATTTTCCGGGAACAATAATTTTAATTGTCGCAATGCCCAATGATAATTGTAATCCCTCTCGTTTTCCATTAAACACCAAGCCAATGTGAATGTTACCTTGTCCGATGTGTGCCCCACGATGTTGAACAACGGCATGTTGTATTTGTTTGTCTTGTACGTGCAGTCCATCATAAGAACATCACAACACGATGAGCCAATTGTGAAAGCAAAGGATGCGAAATGAATATTTGAAGCGGCTTCTCGTCCAGGACCTCTTTTAATGATACGCGTGTAGTTGTGATCCCAAACTATCTTCTCAAATTCTTGCATAACATTCCTCCTTCCCATTCCAACCTTTTAATAGTTGCTTGTGCGCTATAAATTGTACTTAGTGAAGAAACGTTCATCTTATCCTTTGCCTTGAAGGTAAGGAGAATCACTCTTGGTTTGATACATGCTTTTGTCATCATCTTGACATCCTCGAATTGATCAGGTTTTAGCTTCGCAACTAGGGAGTGACCTTCAAAATCTTTCGGATCGGGGTGGTTGTGACGGCCAAACCACACCTTACATTCCCATTCTTTTTCTTCTTTACTTTCTCCTCTTAGATAGAATACAAGCTTAAAGGGGCACTCATCCTTTTCAGAATCGTTTTGTATACCCTCTTAGTCTTCTTTTCATATACATAACCCTTTCTCTTATGGCTATTCTCCTTGTATTTTCCGCTTCTCTCACAAACCATCTCAAAACGAACATCTGAATGTTGACTATTCCTCACTAAGACACACATGTTCTTAAGAGCCGTCTCTTTTGCCCAAGCAATTACTTCCTTTTCATCTTTTATTCCCTACATAAGAATGAGAGATTACAAATAAATCCCAACATTAAATTGTAAAAACTAGGTGGAAGACTTGTTTGGTAACATACCCGAGGTATTTTATAGTGTTCCGACGTATCCCGATGGAGCGGTTTGGAGTTTGGTTGATCGTTGTACAGAATTATCTAAATGAAAATAAAATTGGATTAGTTAAAACCAAAGCGGTGTCGATTAGTAAATTAAAGTGCCGGTTTTTCAAAACGGCCTACAAGGTAATTGTCATTCTATGCCAGTATAAAAACCGGCATTTTTACAAATTAACTTAATATGCCGGGATATAGTACCGGAATACATAGATCAAAAAAAGGAATGCCGGTTTTTAAGTTCAAATTATAATTTGTTTCTGTATGTTTTCCTATGGAAGGATATAGTACCGGAATACCGGCACCATCGACATGCAAGGATATATGCCGGTATCACAAACCGGCATGGTGGGTCAGGTACGGTTAGTGCCGGTTTAAGTATTCCATACAATATTCGGTGGTTGGTAAAAAGTAAAAATTCAAACCGGCATGCAATCTTGGTTTGAATGGTACTTCCAGTATGTTCTTGAACAAGTTGGGGATATTTTGAACCGGCATTCCAATTTGTATGAATACAATGCCGGTTATAGAGGTTCCGGCATGGTATTCATATAACGAGCATGCCGGTTTTTGCTTTTTGACGAGAAATGGCGGTTTAAAAAAAAAACAAATTTTCGACCTCTTTGAAGCATTACCTGTGTTGGGGATGCTTGTATGTTGAACATGTTTACTTTCTTGAGTTGGTTCTTCACATAACTCTTCATGGTCACGAAAATAGTGATCCAAGGGTGTTGGTTCATCATATAACTCCAATTGGGAGGTGTTATCATTAACCGAAGATTGAAGATATGATTGTTGTTGTAGTTGAGCCAAGGATTCAAGAAATTGCAAGTCTCTCTTCAAATTCATCTTCCATTTTCAAAAAAATTCTACTCTAAAATTTTTTACCTCCTTCTACCCACAAAAAATTCAAATAAACTCAAAAACACTAATTATATCCCCCAAATCATTAAGATTTTACTAATCTTAATTAGTAACTAATCCTAATTAGGGAGGGTTAGATTAGGAAATAATAAAATAATTACATAAGGGGTAACCCAGCTAGGATATTCGGATCCCTATTTTGTCCTCTAGTGATATCCCCCAATTAAAATCCATATCCCCCAATTAATTCTTCTATATAAAGTATGAACAATTAATTGGGGGATATGGATTTTAATTGGGGGATATGAATTACTTCCCCCAACCATTTGTGGCTGATAAGGGGTGTCTTTTGGGTGCGAAAATACCAGAATATCCCTTCATTAATTAAAAAACATTATGAAATTACTGTAATGCCCTTTCCCTAAAACAATAAAATCTAAATACCAAATTCATATATCCCCTAATTCAATTTGTACCAGCATAGGGTTAGGTTTAGAATATTTTTTTTTTTTCTTCATCGTCTTCCTCATCGTTCATTCTTCATCGACGATTAATCGTTGAATCAAAAATTTCTTCGTTGACTAACCTACCATAACCATGCCTCCACGAAAGAAATCAAAAGCAAAACGGAACACTAAATTGATTGCTCAACAAACACATGAGCAACGAATCGAGAACATTGCTCAAGAACTAGAAGAGGAAGAAGCATCCAACTCGGATGATCAACCAATCATGGCTTCTCTGAGAAGGTAAGTGTTTTTTTAGCTCATTTATGATTGTTTTAATCGATTTTTAGCCATGGGTTTAGGTTAGAATCGCCAAAATTGGTGAAACTGTGGAGTTGCATAGAAAACCGGCATTCAATCTTAGTTTGAACACCAAGCCGGTTTAGAAACCGGCATAGAATTTTGGTCGAATACGATGCCGGTTTAACTTCCTGAACCTGAAATATCAATACCGGCATACGATAGTAGTTGAACACCAAACCGGCTTGAGTTCCTGAAAATTAGATTTTAGGACCGGCATTCAATTGGGTTGAAGGCTATTCCGGTAGTCAACTAAAAACACACAGAATATTTTTTTTTACCGGCATTATATCTAGGTTTCGTCATTGCGGTTTTGAAATACCGGCATCGGTAGTTCAATTCGTGTATCTTAGGTTTGACACTTGAAACATTTGTAAGAAAAACTCAAAAACCGGCATGCTCGATATTTGAACATATATGCCGGTACATGTTACCGGCATTAGTTGTTTTAAGAATTTCAATGCCGGTTTACAAACTGTGATGACTTTTCTTATGTTTGTTTCGTTTGTTTATGTTATAGGTCAAAAGCCAAAGTATCGAGGAAAAATAAAGGTCCTATTCTCACTAAAAAAAGGAGAAAGGACGGTCTTGATACTCCCCAGTCCATGCCTCCCCGGGGATAGATGCGGGTCGCAAGAAGCGTTTGGGGTTTCAAACAAGAGGGTTAGATTGGGAGAGTGGTGGTGAACGTAATGCACTTAGAATCCGTGAAGGTACATTTGTGAACGATGAGAATGATGAAGGGGACAGTGAGGATAAAGATGATGAGGTTCCCCCAAGTCAATTAGCAATCCAAACCGAAGTTGGTGAGACTAGTCAACAACCAACACAAGGCAAGGGCAAGGGCAAACACAAAGTTAAAGGTTGTCACCTTCCTCACATTGATGACATGATACCCGACCGCGATGATGGTAAAATTTGGGGTCAAGCTCCGGAACCGAAAGTACTCTTTGGATACAAGAACTCTTGGGCTCGTACAATCTTTCAAACTTATGTAAGTATTTTTTATTTTGTGCATGTGCATTGTTTTATTTTTTACATTATCTCTTAATCGTATTATGTCTTATTTGTAGGATCATACTAAGGTTGTGCGTGTTTGCGAAACCAAGCCGCGGTGAGTGGAAATTGTCGTTGGAACATGAAGATGTCCAAACATTAGTAAGGAACTCGGGTTTGTATTCTTTGGTTGAAAATTACTTGAATCCAGAATCGTCACCGTCAATTGCTTTGTGAAAGGTATCATGGTGAAATCGATACAATGCAATTCCCGTTCGGGGAGATGACCTTGATTCCTGAAGATGCTTATGCCATTCTAGGCTTGAATGTTATCGTAAAATCAATTTCAGAAGGAGTTGAGTCTCGGGACCTAGATTGGCTGAAGTTGCACGATTTGACTGAAACGTTGTTTGGTTGGGACTTCAAAACTTCTTCGGATAGCTTTTATGTAGCATCGAACGGAAGTAAGATGAAGACATTCAAGCTGACGATGCTTAAGAAGATGTTTGAAAATACAAAGGCTAGAAGCTTGGAGGCTGGATGGGACCCTGCACAGATTCGCTATACCGCGCGCACTGTTATACCTCTTGGGCACTAGGGCATTCCCTGACAGTAATGGCAACCGGGTAAGTTCAAAATTTCTCCAGTACCTTGACCCGTTGGAAGGTGTGTGTGGCTATTCTTGGGGCACCGTGGTCATGGCACATTTGATGGCGGAGATGAGAAGGGCTTCATTGGCTAAAACAAACCAATTTTTTGGGAATTTCACTATACTCCAGGTACAATTTTTTTAATCTATGTTCACATGTATTTATTTAACTTTTGTTCACATGTATATTGTTCACATTGGATTAGGTGTGGTGTTATGAACACTTCCCAACCTTGTTCAGGGACCGCCCATTCTTGAAGATCAAAGACCTTCCGAACCCGATATCCCTAGAGCTCGAGGTTCGAGTTTCACAGTAATCCGAAGCCCGGTAACAAAGGTCGAGTCATCGATATGAGATTGGATCTGGATGCTATGAGGAAGGAAGACGTTGTGTTCGACACTTATAAGGAGATTAGAGGATACCTTCAAATTCCAAGAGATGTTGCATTGTACCATGGGACTTTGTACCACCCAAGAGGATACATCATGGTCGACCCATTACGTGTGATGCGCCAACATGGATTTAAACAATTATCCCGTTTTTGGTCGACCTCTGATGATAATTATCTTCTTTACTTTTCTCGGTGCAATTCAACTCCCAACAAGTTGCATGTAGTGTATGATCCAGAACCGGAACCAACACATTGGAGGGAATGAGACCCACGTCATTTGGTAGATATTAGTAAGTGGGAGCTTGCGAAAAATGGTTATGAAGTTGATGACAGCTATATGAGGGATTACCTGGAATGGTCACATCCTTATGTCGTGCGCCCTCCCTCCGTGGAAGCTCCACACCAAGAAAACCCTCCTGTTGAAATTCCTCCACCTCCACCACCTACGATGGACCAACTTCTCAAGACTTTCGGAATGGTGGTAAGTTTTCTTAATTGGTTATAGTTATTAAATGTAAACATAATCATATATTAATATATATCCTGATTATGTATTTGATGTATTAAACTAGCGACGTCGACTTGGCAAGGTTACGAAGATGTTAGGTTGCAAGCATAAGGATGGAGTTGTGCTATCTCTTCAAGAAATCAAGGAACTCAAGGAAAAGCTTCATAGAATTGAAGAAACCGACCCTACTGTCAAAGCTATGTATGGGGAAACAAGGAAGGCGCCAACCCAAAAGAAACAAAAGACTAATTAGTGATGGTTAACTCTTTAGTTTTATGGTTACGTCAAAAACAATTTCAAACTTGTTTTGGTTTGTACTGTGGGTTAACTCTTTATTTACTTTGGTTTATGTTGAACATGATTATAGTTTTGGTTTGAAAGTTAAAATGTTCCTAAGCATAGGACAGACTCATTGTTTGAAATCTTTGTTACACATACCGGCATTTGAATTCATCGGGTTTCACAAACCGGCATAGTAAAATTCAAAATCGACATGTACCGGCATTGTTGTGTTTGCTAAGGTCTATGCCGGTATTCAAAATCTCCAAAAACTATTAAATAAGTGACTGAAAACCGGCATATGAATATTCATTTTAAGAATGCCGGTATTCAAAAACTCTTTAATTATCTCCTAATGGAACTGTTCCCAAATCCGGCATTGAATTTATTAAACATTGTATGTCGGTATAGTAGTTATATTTGGTTCCTCAACCTGAATAGAATTTCCTCAAAACCGGCATCATCGTTGTATTACGTTGAGTGCCGGAACATAGTAACGGCGTAGTTTTACTTCATCCATTGTCTGCCGGTTTCAGGCATTGAATAACTAACGGCTAGTTTTTTAAACCATACTCTAGAAAACATTAGTTCCGGCGTGGGATCTGAGTTTCTTATTGTGTTGTTACTAAAGTGGAAAAGAGCCGTTATGACTAAATCTATTTAAAGGAATGGATACACCCATTGCACTTGATACCTCACAGATATATCTCCAATGGATTATTACTCACCTTTGCCAAGTTCATCAATTCCCTCGAAAAAGAAAAACGTTTGAGGAGCATATTGTCCACTCCGACAGGAATTCAATCATCAACCACGACCAACTCCATTGCCACAATACTATAAAAACTAAGAAGGAAGGAAGAAACCACCAACTCAATTGTCACAATGGAGGAAGAGATAAGTAAAAGGAAGAGAGAAGAAAAAGAGGAAGCAAAGATTGAACGTTATCGTCAAAAAAGGATGAACGCCCATCAGAAGTGTTTTGGGGCCTTGTAATGAATGGTTCTTACAAGCATTACAAGGTTAACGGTAAGAAACGCAAAAATGAATACGCTGATCAAATAGTACGCATTCGAACAACTGCAGTCATCAAATCATGTCTCAAATACAACGAATTCCTATCAAGATACGGTGGTGATAGGTATAAAGCTCAGGATGCATATACGAAGTGGAGACAAGAGCCTTTTAGGAATTTCGAAGCTGCTTTGCTTGTTCAATCTAATTACAATAAATTATTTTAAATTGTATTAATATTGATATCTTTAATTCTATGTGTAACGTTATTCCCTTAAATGATGTTAGTTGGAAAATGCTTGAGATCTTATGTTTGTGGTTAATGATGTTTATTTAGTGGAAATTTCGTTCAAATACCAAAGCAACAGCTATGAGTTAAAAAATAAGAAGTTATGAAATCTTAAAACCGCATCATGTATATGTTTACGAAAGATGTCGGTTTACCACACTAAGAAGTTAAAAAAATAATGAACTTGTAATGCCGGCATCACCGATATGTAATTGTCAATGTCGGTATTCTGGCGTTTAAAATTTCATTCAACTTGGTTGACGGTTAGAATTTCATTCAACTTTTTTTTACGGTTACAATTTCATTCAATTTGTTTGACGGTTTCCAAATATTTAATGAGTCATTGGAAGGTTACAAAAATCGTGGGTTTCTTTAATGACGGTTTCAAACTTCCAAAGCTATATAAGTGACGGTTTTGGAAAGAAAACTATTCGTTCTATTCAATCTTTCCCTATTTTTTTCATCTATTATACCAAAACAATGGTTCGTCGCAAATCTCGGGATAACCCCAATGCAGAAATACCTGTTGATGCGCAACAAACTCCTGAAGAGTCTCCTGGTGAGGCGGAAGTAACAGATTTGATTCAGGTATGGTGAATTACTTATTTTTTGATTGTTATCATTACATTTGTTAGTTTCCAAATATTAATTATCTTATACATTTTATGGGCACAGGTGTGGGCTTACGAACACTTCCGAGATTTGTTCATTGGGTATAGAGGATTGAAAATTTGGCATGACTATGAACCGAATATGGCTCTAGCTCAGAAATACTTCTTCGGCAATACCCCTACTCCTAACAAGAAACGATTTTTACAAATGAGAGAAGCTTTGGACTCGTTTTATGTGGAAGATGTTGTGTTTGACCCTTATAGGAATGTCAGAGGAGTTCACCTTATGAGACATGATAATGTTTCATTTTACAATGGACCGTTATTTCATCCAAAAGGATATGTTATGCATAACCCTCTCTGCGTGATGCGCCAACTCGGTTACAAGCAGAAAGATCTCACAGATACATCATATCATAAATATTCTCATGAATTTACTAAATGCCAATCATATGAGAGCCATACTCTGGTATGCTACGACCCGAACCAATTCTTGCACATTGGATCGAAAGGAAGAAGAAGAACTTGTCTTGGATAGGGATGATTGGGAATTGGCTGAGAACGGTGTTGATAGTGAACCCACATTCCTAAGCGGGCATCTACAAGTACTCACATCCTTATGTTATACGCCGGGATACGATAGCGGTCCCGCCACCACCACCACGTCCATCCACAACTCCAGATAATTGTACCCGCACTTATACATTTCGTTACATTGTTGGTGCGTTCATTACTATTCTCTTAATCTAAATCTATCAAATTATAAAATTGTACATACTAAATACATTTTGAAAAATATCCATTAACAATGACGTCGTGATTGGAAACTTGTCAAGGTTCTTTAAGAAGAAGACCAAGAAAGGAGAGTTCTTGACCCAGAAAAAGAAATGGAGAACGTCGTCAAAAGTTAGACCAAATAGAAGATCTTGAGGCAAAAGACTTGTGGGGCGAAAAGAAAAAGAGGGTATACAAGAGGCCAAGAACCGAGTGATCGTGTGGCCTTGATAATCTTGTTGTTGTTTATGTTTGTTTTTGTGGATTGGTAATCTGTGAACATCTTTGCTTCATTTGTTTTCGGTTTGGAACATCATAACTTTACATTTGGTTTGTCTAAACTTTGCTTATGTCATTTTATGGGATTAGATCTTTGCTTATGTTATTTTATGTGTCTTGCAATATCCAATTTCTAAGTTTATTTTTTTAAAACCGGCATAGTATTTATCCTGTGAACCATGCTGGTTTTCTTTTTAGTTCCATATTGAAAAAATAGAGTTCCGGCATAGTAGAATTATCTTGTGTACTATGCCGGTACTCTATAATTCCTATGTGAATAAACTTTCTATGTGTTCTACCGGTGGTGTTATGCATTTTTTTCCAATGACGGCACAAAAAAAAAATATCTGTGAACTTATGGTGTTATTTCGGCACAAAATAGAACATATATTGAAACGCCGGTACAAGTACTGGCATAGTAAAGTTTGAATCAAATTACATTGGCACATATGGTTTAATGATTACAATTCAAACCTCCAAAACAACAAAAAGGGGGCGTATAAGTAAACCACATATATCCAAATTACTCATCATCACTTCCACACGTATGAAGTTGCAAGTCATCCTCTTCAAGAGGTTTCTTTGATAATGCCAAAGCATCCCATAATTGGTGATTCTCCTCATTCAATGCCATCCATCCCTTCCATATATTTGGATTAAGTTCCTTGTTTTTAACCATCCCACAAATAGGTGGCAATGGAAAATTGTCCTTGAGCTTTAGAATAACGAAATGATTGTTGTTCACGTACGCCAAAACAACTCTTCTCATCTTAAGGGATCCCTCGCATTTTTGCCATTTTGGTGTAAATGTGGAGACTATTGTGGGGGAAAAATAATGAACAACATAATTAAATGTATCCGCTACTAGATGCCCACAAAGCGGCATACTCATCCAATATTGAGAAGGAAGAAATGTCATTTCCTTCTCGGGTCCTAACACTTGAGCACACATATCATCAAACAGCTCATCGTGACCAAGAAATTGCTCATAAAAGCTCCTCTTCTTCACAAGTTGATCGGCCATTCTCATTCTAGCATAGCGGCATGGTGTCATTCCTTTACTAACAGCCGTCTCGAAGATTCCTAATTGTTCGGTCACGGCATGATATCCACAATTTCCATATCCATCGACATCATCCGTGTACGCAATAAACTCGCGAATAACCTCAGGAAGTTGGCCTATGTAAGACTCTATCTTCGTATGATAACTTCTAATGGTCCTACCTGTTATGGGATCCTTATACATCTTCATATTACCATATTTTAGCTTAATTATATCCAAACCATCATCTGCAATCCCTACACTCCAAATGTCTATGGTATTAGACGGGAGAATATTCTTCATTGGCCTTCCTCTACCCCTTTTCCTTTGAACCTCGGCTACATCGACTATTGGTGTAGGTTCGGATTGCTCAAAGACATTCCCTTGGTTGCTTAATGTTGGTACCTTAGGCGGCCTTCCCCTCTTCCTTTGAACCTCGGACACATCGACTATTAGTGTAGGTTCAGAATGTTGACCTTGTTGTCCTTCGTAGCTTAATGTTGGTACCTTAGGCGGCCTTCCCCGTTTCCTTTGAACCTCGGATACATCGACTATTGGTGTAGGTTCGGAATGTTGACCTTGTTGTCCTTCGTAGCTTAATGTTGGTACCTTCGGCGGCCTTCCCCTCTTCCTTTGAACCTCGGATACATCGACTATTGGTGTAGGTTCGGAATGTTGACCTTGTTGTCCTTCGTAGCTTAATGTTGGTACCTTCGGCGGCCTTCCCCTCTTCCTTTGAACCTCGGATACATCGACTATTGGTGTAGGTTCGGAATGTTGACCTTGTTGTCCTTCGTAGCTTAATGTTGGTACCTTCGGCGGCCTTCCCCGTTTCCTTTGAACCTCGGATACATCGACTATTGGTGTAGGTTCGGAATGTTGACCTTGTTGTCCTTCGTAGCTTAATGTGGGAACCTTCGGGGGCCTTCCCCTCTTCCTTTGAACCTCGGATACATCGACTATTGGTGTAGCCTCAGAACTCATCGATTGTTGTTGACTTGATATCGGTTCCTTCCTCGGCCTATCCATTTTATTTGGACCGGAGTTCCGCGAATCTTGCTTCTGAAATCTCACTTGCACATAGATCTCGTTTTTTTGTTGCCGCGAGTTCCTCTTCACGGCGAGTCATTTCTTTGAATTCTTTTCTTTGTTTTTTCCTTAGAATTTTAGTTTGTGGTCTACCCGGCGGATCTCCCTTTGTTGGCTCTTCACTCTGTGCTATCCATGGCCGTGTAATTAGTTTTAGTTGACTCAACAATACTTGTCGGCTAGCCGA
Organism: Papaver bracteatum; assembly: GCA_023529315.1. Taxonomy (NCBI): domain Eukaryota; kingdom Viridiplantae; phylum Streptophyta; class Magnoliopsida; order Ranunculales; family Papaveraceae; genus Papaver; species Papaver bracteatum. Next base: position 1,007,803 of record JAJJWX010003108.1, read on the forward strand.
GTTGCCACGTGAGTAAGCTTCAAAAAATTCTTGGGCCTCCTTTGTATCCCATGGTGATTGTCCGGGAACTTCGGTAGGGGGAAGGTCGAAAGATAATTGCTTCCAAAAAGGATCAATAACACCAATAGGTATCACTTCTTCATACTTCACAAGCATATGTCGACACGGAAGCCCCAAAGAAGACATGTCGGGACAAATACACACATCACCCGGTTTTCCATAATTTTTTTCATATTGCATTTGTCTCATCATATGTTTTATTGCCCACCGAGAGACTTTAAACTCTATTCCTTGGAGCAACTTAGTATGTTTAAGAAATGGAGTCATCCTATCCATGGAGCTTTTTTCAAAACCCTTCTTGATCCTATCAATATCGGCCTTAAAGTTTTGTTCCATTGCCTCGGCGACCGTAACCACGTTTCCCAGGCCGGACTGGATGAGATCTTTAAATCTCCCATGTGAGGACTCCGCTATACTAGTTGCTTCATTCCCGTAATGTCTATAACGATTTGTCCACGCACGCACAAATTTTTCCTTGAACTTATCCAACAATTTATCCCGACAATATGAAACGGCACTTGGATACACTTCGTTATAGATGGCAATAAACATTTTCAATCTCTTTTCATACATGTCCTCGGTAAAAGACCAATAAACTTTCTCCCAATCCTTTAGAAATTCCAACCACCTTTTATTGTTTTCATCGTGTTCTTTGTCGACTCGCTCTTTAATCTTTCCTCTTTCATTTTCTTCTTCTTCGGGTGATAGTTTCTCATTACGAACATCTTCATCAAGTTGACCAACCATTCTTTTTTTAATATCAGCCTTAGAGGGTTCAAACAAAGCATGACAATGTTTTTTCACATTTTCACCTATATGAAATGTACATAGGAAATTTTGTGCATCCGGAAATACGTCGGATATGGCATTCATTAGTGCGTCAAATTGATCGGTTATGATGACCTTCGGACCACGATTTTCCGGGAACAATAATTTCAATTGTCGCAATGGCCAATGATAATTGTAATCCCTCTCGTTTTCCATTAAACACCAAGCCAATGTGAATGTTACCTTGTCCGATGTGTGCCCCACGATGTTGAACAATGGCATGTTGTATTTGTTTGTCTTGTACGTGCAGTCCATCATAAGAACATCACAACACGTATGAGCCAATTGTGAAAGCAAAGGATGCGAAATGAATATTTGAAACGGCTTCTCGTCCGTACCTCTTTTAATGATACGCGTGTAGTTGTGATCCCAAACTATCTTCTCAAATTCTTGCATAACATTCCTCCCTTCCCATTCCAACCTTTTAATAGTTGCTTGTGCGCTATAAATTGTACTTAGTGAAGAAACGTTCATCTTATCCTTTGCCTTGAAGGTTCGGAGAATCACTCTTGGTTTGATACATGCTTTTGTCATCATCTTGACATCCTCGAATTGATCAGGTTTTAGCTTCGCAACTAGGGAGTGACCTTCAAAATCTTTCGGATCGGGGTGGTTGTGACGGCCAAACCACACCTTACATTCCCATTCTTTTTCTTCTTTACTTTCTCCTCTTAGATAGAATACAAGCTTAAAGGGGCACTCATCCTTTTCGTAACTGTTTTGTATACCCTCTTAGTCTTCTTTTCATATACATAACCCTTTCTCTTATGGATATTCTCCTTGTATTTTCCGCTTCTCTCACAAACCATATCAAAACGAACATCTGAATGTTGACTATTCCTCACTAAGACACACATGTTCTTAAGAGCCGTCTCTTTTGCCCAAGCAATTACTTCCTTTTCATCTTTTATTCCTTACATAATAATGAGAGATTACAAGCAAATCCCAACATTAAATTTTAAAAACTAGGTGGAAGACTTGTTTGGTAACATACCCGAGGTATTTTATAGTGTTCCGACGTATCCCGATGGAGCGGTTTGGAGTTTGGTTGATCGTTGTACAAAATTATCTAAATGAAAATAAAATTGGATTAGTTAAAACCGGCAGTGTCGATAAGTAAATTAAAGTGCCGGTTTTCAAAACCGCATACAAGGTAATTGTCATTCTATGCCGTATTAAACCGTCATTTTTACAAATTAAGTTACTATCGGGATATAGTACCGGCATACATAGATCAAAAAAAAGGAATGCCGGTTTTTAAGTTCAAAATATAATTTGTTTCTGTATGTTTTTCCTATTAAACCGGCACCATCGACATGCAAGGATCTATGCCGGTATCACAAACCGGCATGGTGTGTCATGTACGGTTAGTGCAGGTTTGAGTATTCCATACAATATTCGGTGGTTGGTAAAAAGTAAAAATTCAAACCGGCATACAATCTTGGTTTGAATGGTACGCCGGTATGTTCTTGAACTTGGGGATATTTTAAACCGGCATTCAAATTTGTATGAATACAATGCCGGTTATAGAGGTTCCGGCATGGTATTCATATAACGCGCATGCCGGTTTTCTGCTTTTTCGGACAGAAATGGCGGTTTCGAAAAAAAAAAACAAATTTTCGACCTCTTTGAAGCATTACATGTGTTGGGGATGCTTGTATGTTGAACATGTTTACTTTCTTGAGTTGGTTCTTCACATAACTCCTCATGGTCACGAAAATCGTGATCCAAGGGTGTTGGTTCATCATATAACTCCAATTGGGAGGTGTTATCATTAACTGAAGATTGAAGATATGATTGTTGTTGTAGTTGAGCCAAGGATTCAAGAAATTTGCAAGTCTCTCTTCAAATTCATCTTCCATTTTCAAAAAAAAAAAATTCTACTCTAAATTTTTTCCCCTCCTACCCACAAAAATTTCAAATAAACTCAAAAACACTAAATATATCCCCCAAATCATTAAGATTTTACTAATCTTAATTAGTAACTAATCCTAATTAGGGAGGGTTAGATTAGGAAATAATAAATTAATTACATAAGGGGTAACCCAGCTAGGATATTCGGATCCCTATTTTGTTCTCTAGTGATATCCCCCGATTAAAATCCATATCCCCCAATTAATTGTTCTAAAGTATTATGTATCCTTTATGTATAATAGATATACATTTATTTTCAAAATTGTGCCTAAAATGATAAATACCTCCGAATTTTTCATAAAAACTCTAAATTTGATATTGTTGTTTGTGCTCGTTGGATAGGTTTTTTTATTAGCTTTCCAACGAGATACAATTTATAAAATTCCAAGGCACTGATTTTTAGATATGTTATTTTAAAGTTTGGTTGTCAATTATACCCCTAAAGAAATTAGATATATAAGGAATTTTAATAAAATTTGCCTCTTATATCTAGTTGCCCTCCTTCTTTGGTTTATTTACAAAAATATCTAATACCTTACTGCCCTTCTTTTTTGATTTATTTACAAAAATATCTGATACCTTACTGCCCTTCCTCTTGGGTTTATTTACGAAAATATCTAAAGGAAAAAAGAATTTTTTTTATTTAGAGGGGTAGTGAGGTCTTTTCATCGTTGAACCAAATCCAATCTTTTTTATAAAATTAGAAAAAAAAGTCATGTCACATGTGACACAAAGTCACCATATATAAGGTCCTCCCTCGCTTCGCTCGGTCGGCCCAATTATTTTTCTTTTGACATATTACAAAGCTTAGTTTGGCAACCTAGCAACAAGTTGGTAATCAAAACAATAAAAAAAACAATATCTCATGCGTTTAAGCATAGTGTCTCGTGAGATGATTTTTTTTTTTACGTACGATTATTTTCAAATGAATATCTTTTTGCATATAATTTTTCTTGTATAATATGATATTATAATGAGTATGAACATTTTGGTAAAAAAATTCTTAAATTTTATTTTTTACTTACTTCAAATAATTCATATAAAAAATAAATATCGGTTTAAAATGCTAATTACTTTCTATCAAGATATGAAGATTTAAAAAAGAGAAAAAAATGCATTAGACATATATTCATAGTAGGAAAAAGGTGGAATATTGATGTTTAGCGGAGAATCTTATATATCCTTATATTTAGTGATAGGCACTATGATAATATAAAAGAATTTGGCGAAAAACATATTCCAAAAAAAGTTATATCGCAAACATTAATTACTAGTTAAATATATGTGTAATTTTTAAAAAGTTTCTGATGTAATGGTGACGCATAAGAGGCCTCGAAGAACTATGAGGTGACCCTGATAGTATTACCAATTATAATAATTTTTCAAATGTTTTGTTTCTTTTTCTAAAACAACATTGTTTATAACTAGATTGCTAGTTCATTGGAAATTACCGATTATAATACCTTCTGAAAACACGAGGGTACCCAAATACACCGCAATCTTTTTGTTTCAACCTATAAGTCCTCTACCGAATGTGATCGTCTATGGACAAAGTCGAGACAATACGAAAATTTGGTTCACACTTCGTGTGATTGTCTATGGATACGAGATCGAGACAATACAACAACAAGATAACTTGTGTGATTGACTATGGATACAAGATCGAGACAATACTACAACAAAGTGTGTTACTTGATAATAGGTTCGGTAATAACCAAACTCTATAGGATCATTATCAAGTATTACGGAGTTAACGTAAAGTTCAATTACTTTAATTATAATAAAACAATTATAATGCGGAAAATTAAAGTAAATGGCACAGCGAGATTTTGTTAACGAGGAAACCGCAAATGCAGAAAAACCCTAGGACCTAGTCTAGTTTTGAATACACTTAGAATTAAGTGTATATACATAATCTAATACCAACTTCGTATAATTGAGACCAAGCAGACTACCCCTAGCTACTTAGTTCCCTTATTATCCATGCGCCTTCTACTTCTAGAGTCACACACGTGAATAGCAAGTCCTTTGGATCGTATTCTAAACAGCAAAGGAAGAATCTGTTTGGTAACCACTCTAATCAATCTTGCTAAAAGATATAGATGAGTCGTTGACAAAGGCTATTCCGTTTAATCAGATAAACTCCTTTGTCTGGTTAGATCAATCTAGCTTTAACTACCGAAATAGTCAAGTATAGATTCACACTCAATCAATATAAATCTCAAAGAGAAATATAGAGAATGTCGATCTCACGTAACTAATCAATCATATCTATTAAAGATAAATCAATTCTAGTTGGATCTCAGGAGATCAAGGTTTGTGCACTAAATCCACTAGATACGAAAACTAATAAGAAATATTCTTCGCCTTCAAATCTACTTTTATCTTTAAAACCTACACAACACCACCTGAATCTCTTGTAATCAATCACGCACAGAATGAAGTCTGGTAGCAATGGATTATTACAAGATGTCCTTAGATCTAACAACAATTTTAAAGATCTAGTCGATACTTTGATCTAATTTGAGTGAATATTATATTATAAGGGAAGATTCTCAAGCATAAACAAACTAGGTGCAATCAAAGTTTAGAAGGGGAAAAACGATTTGTTGGTTTTTACGGAATTGAAGAGACAACCGTATGGAGGAAGTTCCTTGAACCGAGCAAACTTCTTAACCTCACACAGATGCACTTCAAGAAGGGAGTGCTTTAAGTTCGAGAGATCAATCTGTACGACTCCGGCCTAAACCAAGATAATGGTCGTTCCAGAGTCAATTCGGTCACAAGAGAGGATGGGTCGATCTGTAGGAGGGAAGCTGAGAAATGTGTGAGATCAATGGTGATCAAAGATTATAGGTGTGTTTTGTATTCTGTGTGAAGAAATAAGATAAGTTCTGATTGATTAAATTTTGCTCTGTTGAGAGTAATTGTTCAGACGATGAGTTCTTAATCTTTTGTTGTATGTTTTGACGAAAGATTGTCTTGTTTTTCAATCATGATTCAATGACTTATTTATATTGCTATAATTGTAAACACCTTGATCCCATGAAGTGTGACAGTTGGTGAAGTCAAAGAGTGGGGAAATGGAAATTGTATTAAAACCAGTTGCTCATCGTGCGGAAACTTGGATGATTTTCCATCCACTACTTTGCTAACTCCTCCAACCGATTGCACGACTTGCTCACATTCTCATCGTTTGTATGATGAACACACGTGTCGTAGACCGCCAGACCAAAACCCTAGTTAATATCCCCCCATGTGACATGATTGATATCTCGTGATCGTGGAGTCTGTAGGGCAGACGTGTATTTAGTTAGTCAGTTGCTGACTTTATGGGAAGATGAGTCCTTGTATTGCTGAGTCGATCGTGATTTGCAAATGTTCTAAGACTCATCAATTGAACGTGTCTACTGAGACAGAGGTGCAATGGTCAAACAAATGTTGATAGCTAAGGTGAAAAAATATTGTTCGTTTGATGAATCGTTGAATATTGTTAGTTGAACCAATATTCCTTAGTCTGAGCAAATATTGCTCATCTGAGCAAATGTTGCTCGTTTGATGAATTATTGGTAGCAGAACCAAATAAAATATTAAATTAAAATATTCTCAATATTGTTAGTTGAATATTGTTTCTCGTTGAATATTGTTAGTTGAACCAATATTCCTTAGTCTGAGCAAATGTTGCTCATTTGATGAATTATTGGTAGCAGGACTAAATAAAATATTAAATTAAAATATTGGCAACTGAACCAAGTATAATCCATTAAAGTGTTGATCATGGGATCAACATAAAATTATTAGTGTTTGAATCTGGAATTATGAACCTTGAATTCGAAAACCCCAATTTCGATCAATTGTTGATCAATCGATGATTTATTGAAAATTAACCATAGAGTGAAGGAAGGACCGTATACATGGGATGATGCTCGAGTGAGCAAATACCAAATCCTCTTGAAGACCAGTTGGTGAAAAGATGATTAAATGTTGGCCCAATCATTTATTAATATAATGCTCGTCTGAGCATTAAGAAATAAAACCTAATTAGGAAGAGATGAGAGACCGACCAAGGGATCATGAAACCAGCCCTGGTTTGTCACGGGATCGACTGACGATCATTTTATGAAATTCCAAATCGTTTGGAAGAGTTTTGGACCTAATATGTGCAATTGCGCAAATTAGGTCAAATTGTGAAAATGCGTGGGACCGGCTCCTTCCAAGCCAAAGATCCAACCTTGGCCGATCAAGGTAATATGCTCATGTCGCCAAAGTGTTCGTGCCACATTCCTGGGAATTTTGATATTTTCTTATGGTTTGAGCAATATTTTGAGAAAATACGAAGAAATCAGAGATTTTGCTGAAACTGAGGAAACTTCATAAGATGAAGGAGATAATAATAATAAATTAAGAATCATGAAGTGTGGGACCGGATATGGCCAAGGCATGGTCGTCCAGCCAATGATCACGGTCCCATGGTACTTTTCCTAATTTTATATTATTTTCATGATTTTAGGGAAATATCATGAAATCAAGGAGTTTGTTGAAATAAATGAGTTTTCCTTAAAGTGAGGGAGTTTCCATGAGATGAAGGAAACCATAATAATAATAATAATAATAATAAATAAGGGACATGTGGGACCAGCCACAACTAGGGCATGGTCGGACGACTAGGTCCTGGCCCCGCGAGTCTTCCCTAATTTTATATCTTTTCCTTGATGTGAAGGAAATATCATGAAATCAAGAATTTCATGGGATGAAGGAAATAATAATAAAATAATAAGGAATGCGAGGTGTGGGACCATCCACAACTAGGGCATGACCGTCCGGCTAGTGAACCTGGTCCCATGACACCTTTCCTATATTTATTATTTCCTTGAGATGGAGGAAACACCATGAAACTGAGGAGTCTCCTTAAAACAAAGGATATTTGTTCAAATGAAGGGATTTTCATGAGATTAAGGAAAAATAATAAAAATATGATAAAATAAAATTTAGGCGTGGGACTAGCCACGACATGACTGGCCGGCCGGTGGGCCCAGTCCCCCAGCGCCTTAGCTAATAATTTTTTATTATTATTTTTCTTCCCATTTTGCATAGGTTCATCATTCCTTCGTATTTTTGAATGTTCGTTCGTGCATTCAGGTGCTTCGTTAGTGTACTATTGCTGAGTACACTTGCACCATTTTGGTCGGGGCTTATTTGATAGCAGCTCAGATGCCCGTACGTTGAATATTTATTACTAACCCATGGAATTCTGCTGGGAAGAACCATGAATTGAAGTAACGAAATATTATGAATAATGTAGAATATTTTCCAGGGATTCAGTTAATGAATCTAATGATCTAGAAATAATTAATTGATGGCTCTATACTAGTACGATCGTCTAGGGAATTAATTATTCAGTGATATGAGCTTGTTGAAGCGTCATACTTCTTTTATATAGTCAGGAAAAACATTGTTACATCCTGAAGACGTTATAGCTCTATACTAGCAGGTAAGCTGTCTAGGAGCCATCCAATCTTTCGATTCTATATAGAAGTAATTACTGAAATTGCTCAATATTCATGAGATATGTCATTGCCTCAGCTGAGAGACTACAAATCTACATATACTTTGAGAGACAGTATTTTCAGTCAGAGATTCTTGTGGCATGAGCTTTCATGCTTCGATGAGAGACATGAGCCTCAAAACTCGTCTGATTGCTAGATCAGGAGCATGTATAATTATGGTTTTACGATTTTAGCCCTTGTCGAAAATCCACCATCTACACAAAGTTTCAACAACCGTTAGTCAATCAAATCAAATCGAAAACTAATAACACTTTAATTATTTAGTTTCCCACCAACATTAATCGTAGAGCTTCTTGATCCTATAGAAGTCTTTAAACGAGCGGTCGTAAGAGATTTCGCCAAATTAGGGTACTTTCCTCTCCGGATAGACGGCTCCACCAGAAATAACAAAAGATGAAGTTTGACTGGCTCTTATGATAGTTTTCTAGAAATTAAAACTTAGGTATTTATATACCAAGGATGTTTGGACACCAAGGAATTTCCAAAACTGAAAGTATACAAAAGATGTGCAATAAATTCCCATTCGGTTTTCATAATTCCAGTAAATGCTTTATCAAATATTTTCCGAAATCTCTCAATAGAAAATATCCAATTAGTAAATGCACAATACTAATTTTTATTCTTTAGAGTTATGCATTAATTCCTGGTAATTAAAGAATATAAAACCAAAGAACTTAATTAAAAGATTCTTAATTTATTTCGGCACATGATCACCTTGAGTACCAAGGAATATATTTAAACAATAAATGATAAGAGTTACTGCTCGTGTTCAAAGTATGTTGACATCTTTTCATTGTAAGCCCTTATTTCATATTTACATGGATTTGCTTTCTTGGAATCGATTATACCACACTTCCAAACAAGTTTAGAATTGGTTTGCCAGTATTCCAAGACTACTATGTGATTGGTCAGAGCAAAACACAATGGTTAGTTGTGATCGGTCCTTCCAAGTCACATATATGGGTTCAGATCGATTATACCAATCACTAGGATCAGTTATACCTAAATATGGCACCTACTTGTGATCGGTCACACCAGTCACTAGGATCGGTTATACCAGTTACAAGGATCAGTTCCGTCTACACATGGTAGCTACTTGTGATCGGTCACACCAGTTACCAGGACCAGTTACGCCAATTACAAGGATCGGTCACATAACACTTATGATCGGTCACACTAATTACTAGGATAGGTCACACCAATTACAAGGATAGATCATACCATCTCATGGTGATTACTTAGGACCGGTTTAAATCATAAGTCTAGGCATTGTGATAGGTTATACCAAGATACATAACCTGAGTTAAGATCGTATCCACCAACTCACACATATTGGTCATCTAAAGATATGCAATGAATAACCGGACCAATAAGCCTATTGATTTCCCTTTCGATTCACGAAACAAGTTCATGAATGTACTTCTTTTAAAAAAATGTAAAACATTGTTTCCTAGGATGAAATCTTCACCATAACCCATTCACAGAATCATAACACTATATACAAGATTATGTCGATGTCATATCTACGAAGTTCAAAAGATAAGTGAAAAAGCGGGGGTCTAACAACCACACCCAATATTTCGCTTAGCAATCTGTATGGACAAACTCCAATATACTTTCTAGAGAATCAACTAGACAATTAGACTCAATCAATAGAAAAGTATATCAAAGAGTTTATATCTCTATCTCTCGATTTGAATCTTACTCAAGCAAACTGCGAGTCTCGATTAAAGACAAGAGGGATAAACTTGGATGGTACCAATGACCAATATCCAAGTGTCAATCAATTTAAATCAACAACCAAAAGGTCAGATATTCTAAATGATTGAACAACGCACAACCTGTATTATTTCAATTATATAACAAAATATAATGCGGAAAAGAAATAACACAGACACCATAATTTTGTTAACGAGGAAACCGCAAATGCAGAAAAACCCCGGGACCTAGTCCATATTGAACATATATTGTATTAAGCCGCTACATAAACTAGCCTACTCCAAGCTAACTTCAGTCTGGACTGCAGTTGAACCCCAACCAATCTCACACTGATCCAAGGTACAATTATGCTCATACGTCTCTGATCCCAGCAGGATACTACGTACTTGATTCCCTTAGCTAATCTCACCCACAACTAAGAGTCTCTACGACCCAAAGTCGAAGACTTTAATAAACAAATCTGTATCATACAGAAAAGTCTATGGTAATAGATAAATACGTCTTCCACGAATATACCTACGAGTTTTGTTCTGTCTTTTGATAAATCAAGGTGAACAGGAACCAATTGATAAACCATACTTATACTACCCGAAGAACAGCTCAGTATTATCAATCACCTCACAATAGTCTTAATCGACGCATCGAAAAAAGATATTATGGAATCACAAACGATGAGGTGAAGATGTTTGTGATTAGTTTTTATCTTGCCTATCGGAGATAGAAATCTCAAGTCAATTATTACAATTGTACTCGTATGATAGAAATAGCAAGATCATATCACACAACTACAAGAAAAGTAGTATCGGTCTGGCTTCACAATCATAATGAAGTCTTTAAGTCGTTAACCTGGTTTAGAAGAAGAAACCAAAGGTTAAAGGAGAATCGACTCTAGCTTAGCATAACTAGTATCACACAGAATGTGTGGGGATTAGGTTTCCCAGTGCTAGAGTTCTCCCTTATATAGTCTTTTAAATCAGGATTTGCAATCAATGTTAGCTTAGTAACAAAGCATTTAATATTCACCGTTAGATGAAAACCTAATTAGATTCAAGCTAATATTTATCAACCATTAGATCGAAAACATAGCTTATTATACACATATGTAATGCACGTTTGTAGGCTTGTGTAACCGTACCTAAACTTGTACATTAGTTGGTTCAACAATAGTTAACCAAATGGTTAGCCATATGATAACTTCCATATCAACCATATTATTCTTCACCATAACTAGTTCAAATGACTCAAATGAACTAGTTAGAGAGTTTTTCAATTGCAAGGAAATCTCATGTACTACACAAGACACAATTAAAGCAAAAACGATTTGATTCACTCGAATCGGTTCATGAACTATATATCCACGGTTTGAAATAGCATTCCTTAGTTTATAAATATAAGTTCACAAACATCGTTTTCAGACATAACCTACTCAAGTTCGCGGACTTAAGTTCCCTTATGGAAGCTCACACACTTCTCCGGCTCTCTTGATCAACAAAGTTCGCATACTTTGGTTCAAGGAATAAGGACTTATACATATATGTGTTTCCACAACAATGCTTATATCCTCCAATGGTTATATAGTCTAAACTCTTATTTCAATCATTGAAACATTCTCAGAGGAAGTTATATAGTTGTTATTCACAAACCATTTTTCGTCAGAGCAATTTTCAAAATGATTGAAACTTAACATGAATTTCGTCACTAGGTAAAGATGAACTTGGCTAAAGCGAAAGCTTTACCAATACTTATTTCGAGAAATAGATAAGCGAGGTAAACTCAGATCGAAATACCAAATGTGTATAATCTTAATCTATACATCAAAATGACTTTTGTCTCAAGATATGAGATAAATAGAGTTTTGAGTGATAGATAAGTTCAAGTCTCCACATACCTTTTAGTCGATGAAGATCCACCAATTCCTTGAGTAGTCCTTCATCTTGTATGATAATTACCATGGAGTTCTTGAGCTCAACTACACTGTCTATCCTAGTCCAAGACCTTAGCTATAGTAGACTAGAAATCAAGACTTATAGTTTTGATCACTAACATTGACAAACATGCTTGAGATAGCAACGCATGCGAGTTTGACCGAGCAATGATCTAACAATAATCATTATACTTCGTAGTCTAATTCCTTAATACTATCATGATCATGTCACATCACTAGAGTATTATATACAATATGTACAATTATGTTTTGAATATAACAAGACTTGAAAGATATGTTAGTAAAGAAACAGTTCGAGTCAATATTACTAACCTCATGTGGAAGGATGATGTCGTCATTGCAGTTCATTACTTCTTCACATTCTTCAGGTCTTCGGAGTAATACTTGTATGTCTCAATATTCCTAGACTTTCTAGTCGAACCTAAACGAAGTTGACTCTAGTATTTAATCAAGCGACTCTAGATGAATTTTTATACTAAAATATGACAACCAAACTTGACATACCAACGCTTGGTTAGTTCAACTGATCTTTGCTCCAACGCCTTCTCATGGTTATAAGTATAACTCACTTCCACAATGAAAACGCCTGAAATAATTTACCAGTTGATTTTTTCGTAGAGAAATCTCGTTTGTTTTACTGTAGTACATGATTATTTGTTACTACCATTTAAGGGCATTAATGTTACTACGGTAAAGCATTTCAACTGCTATCATACTCAATTTTTCTTTCGTGATGCATCTCCTTGACGAATTTCACAGTTGTACCACTTACATCCATAAGGCTCGAGGAAGAGATAACTTTTATGTTGATTCCGGGTATTCAAATAGGTTTTTGTCTTAAATTTCCTCGCATGTGTCAGTAATGTAGAACAATAACCTAATAATTTCACTATATGTGTGTCATCCTTTCTGATAGAAGTCTAGATGTATATATCCCCCTTCTTGTACTAGAAGACATCATAATAATAGCATTATAGACATGTTATATAATGTTTTCGAGTATAACCTATCACTGCTAGAGTGTAGTTGTATGTTTGTCAATCTTCCTAAAAAGTTTCAAGCACAAGGCTTTCTCATACAACTGAGTAACACGTATTAGGTCACCAACTCAGACCTCTAGTTATATAAGTGTATGACTGATAATTGTTACACCCTTGTATTTTCATACCAACTAAAGAATCTAGAAAATTAATCTTCAGACTAAAGCTTAAAAAATAGTTGCATGTTTATTTTGGGGAATGTGTTAGAGAACTTCTCGGTTGAACTTACCAATCGTTGGTTATCATGTTTGGTTGTCAAAATTCATCGCTTAAATTGCACAATAAATTCAACTTCATTATGTTAGATTTAGGGCTAATAAATATTTAAACGATCTCTAGTTACTCATTAAAGACTTGAAGACGTTTTAAAGAGCAAACAGAGACATCATCCTTCGTATTTAGGTTACCGACTATTAACTTGACTTGTTCTATATCTATCAAGTTATTATAAACATATTCATCAAAAATATAAAATCTGAAGTTTTTATATATGGATTTAGCATATAAATGGATTGATCATTATCATGTGATTGCTAGAGCATCGCTCATTTGAACTCGCAAGTTATCTACACTCAATCTATATAACAACCTTCACATGTTTTTCTTCAATGAATGCGATTCTAAGAACTTGATATATATAAATGGACTAGTCAATAGTAACTAACCTCAGTCCGAAGTATAATGTCTTCGTTTACTCTTTAATGCGTCTTCAGGTCTTCAATGAGTAACTAGATTGTCAATATTTCAATGTGATAAGTATAACCTAATGAAGTTGACTTGGGTAAACAATTCAAATGATCGACTTTTTGAGCTAAACTTGACATACCAATGCTTTGTGGGTCAACTAGGCAGTGCTTCAATAATTACCACCAATTAATATAACTCCAACATTGTTTCTTCAAATAAGAGCAATGCTTTCAACTTTCTCAACATGATCTTGACAGGTTATATTAAGAAAACCCATCAAATGCAAGTAATTTTAAGCTTTGTTTTTCTTATTCATGGTTACAGATAAAAATTCTGGTTATTTGGTTTTTGGTACTCAGGTTTTGACCAAAACCTGGGTTTGGTCTAACATTTGTCCAGCCTTTGCGTTTGGTCTAAAGACCAATGTTGACCCACGTTGACTCGGTTAATGATGATGTGTCTAACTATTTGACTTGGTATATTTTTTGTGCCAGCCCTAAAATAAATTATGTATTCACTAGCAGGGGCTCCAAAAAATGATTCTTCACCCTATTTCTTCTCATTCTCTGTGTCTGCTGCTGCCTTGAATGTTCCGGTAAGAAAAACTCTGTAAACCCCCGCTAACAAATAGATATAATAAAATTACTTGCATTATCAAATAAATTTTCCAATAATTTGATATACAGTATTAGGTTTACCCATCATAACCAACTACAATTCATATTATAATTACAGTACTAGAAAAAGAGAGCATTATCTTCACGCAGCTTGAACCTGTTATGGAAGTGGGAGACTATGTTGTCCTTTATGATGGTTCGATCCTCAACCCAATCATCGTTGATACGCAAACACTTGATCTAACCGTATACCGGTAAATGCGATTCTGAGCAAACCAAAAATAGCACAAGAAACCCATATTTTACCCTTAATCAGTCTCACACTCTTTGCCAAAACTTTTTTGCCATAATGATCTGTACCGTAATTTTCCAAACCCCTAAATTGAATCTTGATATCTTCAATTTTCGATTAAAAACAAAATTTCATCATAACCCACTATAATTCAATCAGAACACATTAAAACCCATCAACCAATTTTAAAAAAACCCTTCAACATCAACGTGTTCTTCAAATCTCCACTAATTTATCTTACATAAGTCTGATTCATAAGATTTACCCTCTTTTGAATCCACTATGATTTACATCAGCTTGTTCTTCGTAACTTCACCGAACTAAGCTTCTTTCCAGAACCCAAATGAATTAAAATATCTAAAATCAGAGCTCCTTGAATAGGTATATCATAAACAAAAATCAAAAGATTAATGGGTTTTGATCGAATAGAAAAGGATTAGGAATAAGGATTTTGGAAAAACAAATCGAAGAACATGTAGAAAGGAGATGAAGCTGGTTTAAAGATTTGGCGGTTTTGTATGCATGTAAAGGCTCTGAAGAAAAAAAGGATTTAATGGATATCTCGGTTAATTAGATGTGAGATGAAGAAAGAAAAGAAATAGTTGACTATTTAAATGGATGGAGAACTAATCTGGATCGTCCATGTATATGATGGGCTGCAAAAAAAAGAGTTATCATTTTTTTGGGCCCTTGGTAGTGAATACATAATTATTTGAAGGGTGGCACTCAAAATAATACAAGTCAACTAGATGGACACGTCATGATTAACTGAGTCAACGCGGGTCAACGTTGGTCTTTAGACCAAATGCAAAGGCTGGACAAATGTTAGACCAAACCCAGGTTTTGGTCAAAACCGGAGTACCAAAAACCAAATAACCTTAAAAATTCAAAAGCATGATAAAATTTTTCTATACAATCTCTAAGATGATTTCTAGTACAACTATTTCCTATTTCTTGAACATTCCAAGCAAAAACTTCAACGTCAGTAGCCATTTTTTTTATGTCTAAACAGAACAGTGAAACTATGTATTTAAGTTGATTATGACATGAGGGGTTCTTGAAAGATAATAAAAAATAATAATTAATGTACGAGTTATAAGATATGAGATAATTTAGTTAAAGAAATAAATTTTTAGTGAAGAACAAAGACTGAATATGAACTAAAAGAAAGCTAAATAGTAATATACATGTTCATATTCCCCCTCTTTTTGGATCCCAGCATGTTGTGGAATATAGTTGTCCCAATCTCCTTACTCACCCGTATTCATAGTCTCGCCTAAATTACATTATTGTTGACCATGATTAGCATAGATAGACCGAGATGATAGCTCATTGTCTCTACTTTCTTTTCCTTTCCTTGCATTTGAGCTCTGAGCTCCCTCATGAGAACCTTGAGTATTTATATTTGATACTTTGTGTCCATCTTCAAGGATAACAAAATCCATCCTTGCAGAAATATGGATGGTTTCTCCCACAACAAAAATAGGGTTGTTCTCTATGGGAATGACTTTGAAAATGTTGGAGTACAACAACCACACCCAACTATTTCGTTCAGCAATTTGTATGGACTAATCTCCAATATAATTATGAGAGCACCAAGTTACTGAGTCTCAATCAGGAAGTATATTAAAGAGTTTTATCTCTTTCTCAACATAATCAGTAAATCAAACAGATAGAAATCCGTGAACTTGGTTGTTATGAGAATGACTCGGATGGTACCAAAGACCAATGTCCAAGTGTCAATCAAGTCATATCCAACAAACAAGGTCGGGTTTATCAACTGTGATTGAACTAAGCAAAACCTGTGATATTTCAATTATATAACGAAAATATAATGCAGAAAAGGAATAACACAGACGCCAGAATTTTGTTAACGAGGAAACCGCAAATGCAGAAAAATACTTGAACACCACACTGTATTAAGCCGTTATATATAGACTCTATCCTACTAGTAGTTAACTTCATACTAGAATGTAGTTGATCCCTAACCAAGTCTCACACCGATTAAGGTATAGTCGCGTTCCTTACGCCTCTTGACTCTCTCAATACTCTGCGCACTTGATTCCCCTAGATGATGTCCTTTACAACCTAGGAGTTGTTACGACCCAAAATCGAAGACTTATAAACAAATTTGTCAACCACAGATAAGTCGATTATATTTGTTGTTTTCGTATTAAGATAAAGATCAAGGTGAACATGAAACTCAACTAATAATCCGGTATTATACTCCCGAAAAGCATCCTAGAAATATTAGTCACCTCACAATAACCTAACTGATTAACAAGAGAAGTTATTGCAGAATCACAATAGTCCGAGACAAAGAAATTGTTATGATTACTTTTTGTATCTTACCTATCAGAGATAAATCTTGAGAAAACCTTAAAGAAGATTAAAATCAATACCATAGAAAAAATAAGATCAGGATACGCAACTACAGAGAAAATAGTTGGACCTGCCTTCATGAATCCCAAATGAATTATTTAAGTTGTTAAACCTAGTAATAGTTTTCAGAAGAACTGAAAACCTAGGTTAATGGAGAATCGACTCTAGTTTGCAACTAGGACATACAAGAGTGTCAGTATTAGGTTTCCCATAGTTCCTCCTTATATAGTCTTTCAAATCAGGGTTTCTTACAATCAAAGCTAAGATAGCATAGTAACAAAGCAATTAATATCCATCATTAGATGAACTCCTGATTTAAGATTCAAGTTAAGTTTTCTTAGAAAATAAGCAATCGATCTCCACAGTTAGATGGTATTAGCTTGATACACACAAACGAAATATACCTATATTTAGATATGGGTGAACCGTACCTAAATGTGAATAACAAGTTGGCTCAATAAAAATTAACCAAAGTTAGCATATGGACACTTTTAGCTTAGACATATTCATCTAAATCTTCTAGACCAAATATGATAATCAATCAATCAATCATCATAGATAATCAAATGAATCTAAATATGTTTTAAAAGAGTTGTTCAAATGTTCACCGTCTCATAGAAATATCCATGAATCATTTGAAACATATTTGGCTTGGTTTTTAATTGTACAAAGTACTTATACAAGAACCAATTCATGAGCATAATGCCACAGTTTGCAAAACAAGTTCGCATACCTTAATTCATTAAAGTTCAAGGTACTTTAATTCGCAAACTAAATTCGCAAATGAACCTGAGTTCATGAGAATGAGTTGTCATACTTACAGATTTTATAACCTAACCAACGAGTTCGTAAACTGAGTACGCGAACCACGGTTCCGGTCCTCGCCTAGTTTTGTCATTCGTAAACACTATTCACAAACTGCAGTTCCGGACCTTTCACGGGTAAACCCGTTCCCAAACCCAGTTCGCAAACAAGAGTTCCGGACCTGAACTAGTACTTCATAGTTCGCATACTATCTACGCATATTGTGTTGTATCTAGACATTGGTAGTAGTTCTAAAACTTTCATTCAATCATCGAAACATCCTTGGAAGACGACAATGGTAATGTTACACATAAAACTATGTTTAAGTAATTTTCAAATGATTAATTGATCAATGCGAAACTTCATAAGTTAACATCAAATGATTGTCTCACATAAATCATGTTAGATGTTCGAGATAATTTTCACATGATCATATTGACTTAATATTTAGTTTCCAACAAATGAATTATTTACAACTAAACTTTCCAAGTAGATGATGAAGCTTTCTAAGCTTTAAACTTGTATTTCGAGAAATATATAAACGAGATAAACTCGACTCGAAATTTCAAATTTGTATAACACAAAGTCTATGTAGCTATACGACTTAGTCTCATTAGAAGATAGAATTGAGTAGACTTCTGAGTGAAGTTCCTCCAAGGTCTTCAGTCGATCTTCTTCTTTACTTGGTGAACGCCGTGAAGTCTAATGCTCAATTACACACTTCTATCCTAATCCGAGACATAGCTATAAGTAGACTAGATATCAAGTATATAGTTTTGATCAACTAAACTTGACAAACAATCTTGAGATAACAACATTTGTGAGTTCGACCGAGCAGCGCTCTAACAGACTTCCCATGACTCCTCACCATATTTTTTTTTTTTTTTTTTTTTTATGAATCACATGAATTTTATTAGATGAACCATAAAGAATTACAACCAACAAGAAAGGGGAAAAGAAAAAACAACAACACCAAAAAGATAAAACCAAAACAAATCAGGCCCAAGAAGACTCAACTAGACAGGCCCAAACAGAAAATTACACCTTTTCTAACTTAAATGATCAACTGAACCTGTAGTAGTTAATGTCTGGAATTTCAACTCTAGTGAGATTTTGAGGTCTTCCCAAATGAATATGTCTCTCAGCTGCCTTGAGATGGACTCCCCTCTTAGCAAAAGTATCAGCACAAAAGTTAGTTTCCCTGTAACAGTGAGAAAAGCTGATTGATGATAACTTTCCAACTACTCTTCTCCATCTCATTTTAACAAACCAAGGAATGTTCCCAGTAGCAAATTCAGTTAAGACTATTTGAGAGTCAGAATTGATGATTATATGATGTAGATTCCAATCAACAGCAAGCTCAGCAGCACAGGTAACAACAAAGACTTTAGCAATGTAATTTGTAGTAATTCCTAAACCACCAGAAAGAGTGCCAACTACCTGAAAAATGTGATTTCTAACAACCACTCCAAAACCAGCTTGTCCTGGATTTCCATATGAAGCCCCATCACAACAAAATAAAGTAGCACCAAATCTATAAGGTAGCCAGTGACATATCTTGATTTCATGGAATTTGCTACTTCTTACACCAAGGTTAAAAAAAGAAATGATATCATGATCATAGTTCTGAGCCCATTTGTTAGCTGTAATTCTTAAACCTCCTTCATAGACCATCTTCATTAATCTATTTTTAAATTGTTGAATATTAGGTTTTATGTTGTCAAAGAATTTTCTATTTTTATGAAACCATACCTCCTTCACAATAGAGAAGCTAGTAGTAATCCAAACCTCTTTGACTAGAGGACTTTTATTCTTTGCATCTTTCCATATGTCTTCAAAGGAATTGGGGCAGCTGAATCCAAAAATGTTGCAAATCCATCTCCAAATTTCAGTGCTGAAGCTGCATTTCCACAATAGATGATCCATACTGTCTTGGTCCTTTTCACACATACAACACATAGAAACCATATCATAACCTTTTTCCACCATCACCAAATCATCCACATATATACCATGAATTAGCTTCCACACATTACTGGCAGTACTTGGATGAAGGAAAGAATTCCAAATTTTCTTAGGCCACTATAATTTTGGCTTTTTTGTTCTTATGGATTCAATTGCAGAGGAAGTAGTGAACTTGCCCTTAAGATCTCCAATTCAGACCAATTCATCATCACCACCTCCTACATCTGGCTTAGTCAAAGAATCTAATATTTGTTTTATATCATCTGACATTGACCATTCATTTTCCACAAGGATATCAGCTACCTTAAGATGTATATTGTCTTTAACCAAAGCATTAAGACCCGAGGAATCAATGAGAGTAGATTCACCAATCCAGTGATCAAACCAAAGAGAAATTCTGTGACCATTTCCAACACACCATCTGATCTTTAATTTTAAAGCTTCCCAAGCCCATTTTAATCCTATCCAAGTAGAGGACATTTTCCAATTAGCACTCCACTGTTGATTTCTATCTTGGAATTTGGCCTTCATAAAGAGTGCCCATTCTTCATTAGAATTAACAATTTTCCACATCATTTTCATTAATAAAGCTCTATTGAGAATATCTAACCTCTGAATACCCAGACCTCCTTCACAAATGGGAGAACAAACATTATCCCAGGCCAAAGTAATAAATTTCCTTGTTTTACTATCACCAGCCCATAAGAAGTTCCTTATTATTCTCTCACAAAGTTTAATAACTAATGATGTCCACTTGTAGATTGCCATGTTGTAGATGGGAATACTGCATAAAATTGACTTCACTAGCACCAATCTGTCCTGAAATGACAGAAGCTTTCCTTTCCAAGCTGCTAATTTTTTCTGCATCATCTCCACCATTGGCCATACAGTAGAAGCTTTAACCATGCCAGGATGTAATATAACTCCAAGATATTTATCTGGGAATTTACTTAGCTCCATTTGCATCATTTGCTGAATTTGATTCTTCTTAAAAATTGAAGTACTTTCAATAAAAAGTTTACTTTTTGCTGTATTTATAATCTGACCTGATGCTTTTTGGTATGAATCCAAAAATATTAGGAGGTTTTGAATGCTCTTCTTACCACCATTGCAGAAGATAAAAACATCATCTGCAAAGAAAAGATGAGTGGGGTGAATGCCTTTTCTAATAACCATAGGAGAAATCTCTCCATTTTTCACCAATTGAGTTAAATTCCTGCTCAAAACATCTTCCATCAAGACAAAGAGAATAGGAGACAAGGGGTCTCCTTGTCTTAACCCCATTTCAGTTGAAAAGAATCCATGAGGCCCCCCATTGATCATCAAAGAAATCTTAGCTGACTTGAGAATAGTGTGAATCCAGCTACACCAGGAAGGAGAAAAACCATATTTACTTAACACTTTTAACAGAAAATCCCAGTTGACAGAGTCATAAGCCTGATAGATGTCTAATTTAAGTCCAACATTACCACCCCTTCTTTTCTTTTTCATCTCATTAACCAATTCAGAGGCCAACAAAATCTGCTCTTAGATACACCTGCCTTTGATATATGCTACTTGTTGAGGAGAAATAAGCTTTGACATTAAGGAACTCATTCTTGTGGTGATGATTTTTGTGAATATCTTGAAGATAACATTGCTTAACCCTATAGGTCTGAAATGGTTAGGGGATTTGGCTCCTTCTACTTTGGGAATTAAGACTAGAAATTTTGAATTAAGACCTTTAGGAATGAATTTCCTCCCCCAGCAAAATTGCACAGCCTTAACTACATCTTGATGTATGATCTGCCAACAAGCCTTGTAAAAACAACCATTGAAACCATCTGGCCCAGGAGAACTGTCAGGATCCATGGAGAAAAGAGTATCTTTAATTTCTTGTTCATCTGGTATTTTTTCTAACATTTCTTGATCTTCAGAAGTTATAACATTTGGGATGACCTCAAGTAAAGAATCTATATCTTCATTTTGCTTGAATTCAAATTTCTTCTTGTAATGATTAACTAGAATATCAACAACTTTCTTTGGATCAGAAAAAACCTCCCCATGCTCATCAACTATTTCAGTGATGTTATTCCTAGCCTGTCTTATTCTGAGATTAGTGTGAAAAAAGTTGGTATTGGCAGCACCTTCCTTTACCCATTTTATTTTGGATTTCTGCTTCAAGAGAGTATTTAATTGCACTTCTCTGGAATTGAAATTATTTTGAGCTTCAACTAAGTTATTTAGGGCCTCATGGTCAGAAGGATTATTATCTGAAATTGTCATAGCTTCTTGAACCTGTAATTCAGCCTTTTTTATTTGTACATGAACATCACCAAACACCCTCCAATTCCAGTCTTAAAGAATTTTTTTGAGTTTCTTTAACTTACTTTGAAGGACAAAAGCAGGATCACCACTGATAAAGTCAGACCAACACTGCTCCACCACATGAATAAAGTCAGGATGAGACAACCACATCTTTTGAAATTTAAAGGGAGCATTGACTGGCTTTGAAATACTAACACATCCACCCATAAGAGGGGCATGGTCTGAAGCAATTCTCAATCCAACCTTATAACCCCACTCAGGAAATTTTTGAAGCCAAAGATTGTTGAACAAAGCCCTATCAAGATTACATAAAATTCTTTTATTCCCCTGCTGACAATTTGACCAAGAGAATTGAGTACCAGTTCTTGGAGCTTGCAACAATTCACACTGATTTAAGCATTCATTAAAATATGTCATTGATCTTCTATTTGGACTTTTACCTCCAATTTTTTCTTCAACTGAAGTTAGAGCATTAAAATCTCCTATGATTAACCAAGGAAGCTTCAACCCACTAATTATTTCCATTTCAGACCACAAGAATCTTCTTTGAATTAAACCAACATGAGCATGTACTCCAGAGATTAAGGTACCACCAACTTCCACAGTAATCATTTGACTAGACATGGACACTACAGAAGGAGTAAGCAAACTTCTATTCCAAAATAACCAGATATTTCCTTTTTTGTTTGAGATTGAATTGTGTATAACCATACTTTGCATTCCTGGTAAATTTAACTTACTACAAAAAGAAGCATTACAAAAAAAACCTTTGGTTCTGCTATCCAAACTATTGAAGGATTAAATTGATTAACAAGAGACCATAATTTATTTTGAGACCTTGATCTTCTAAGGCCTCTTAAATTCCAAAATAAGACTTTCATTGTTTTGGCTGGAGGCCAGCAGTGCCCCCTTTTCCTTGGTTCTTCCTGAAATTATATTTAGCATTAGGTTTAGTTATTACTCCCTCTGTTTCACAAAGACAGTCCGCTTTGACTTTGCCAAAATATTAAGGAGACCATACTATTTTACTTGACTACCCTTAGTTACTTACCTATTTTATTTTAATAAAAATGCTAGTAATAAAGACTATCCAAAATTGTTGTGAGAATTATAAATACGAAATATAAAATGAAAACTTAAAAGATATCGAATTTATGAAGTATAAGTTTTATAAGGAATTTAATTTTTAAAGTTAAATGTATATTTTCTTAAAAGAAATGAAGGATATATTTGTTTCCTTAATTATACTAATTTATTTAATATTTTAGATTGGGTCATGTTAAAAATGGATTTATGAATATAAAGAATTCAAGGGTATATTAGAGAGTTCATTGAAAAAGCATGACTATAAACAGAAGCTGGACACAATTTTGAAACTGACGAAAAAGGAATAGAGGACGGTCTTTCAGAAACAGAGGGAGTACCTCTTTTGTGGATTCAACATTACTGGATGAGATTTGAGGCTTTGTAGTTGAAGGTTTCTGAACTACTCTTGACCATGAAGTAGTTGGAACTCTCTCAGCTGATACTGAGCCATTGATGCCATTAATATACTTAACTTCACTATTATCTGTAGCATTTTCTTCTATAAAATTGAGGATTTTAGAAGGACTCAACACTGCTTCATCATCTACTTGTAAAGGACTGAATTTCCCTTTTGTTATATGTATATCACTAGTTGAATTAATAACAACCTTTGGAGCTTGAACAGTCTTTGGAGTTTGGCATAATTCACTTGGATTCTCAAGAGGATGAGACTTAACATCAATATTTGAGATCTGGACTGATTCTGGTTCTTGACAAATATCAAATGGTTTCTCAATAATTTTAGGAGTCTGAATGACATCTTGTTGTTTACCTTTAGAAGAACCATAACCTCTATCTTCATGAACTTCAGTGGAGATCTTAGCACGACATTCAGAAATTTTATGGCCAACAATTTTGCATTTCCAGCAGAATTTAGGTAAATTTGTTAGAGTAACACTCTGAGAGAAGCATCCATATTTAGTAATGATCCACAACTTGTTTGGAATTGTTTTTGCCAAATCAATTTCTACCAAAACCCTTGCATAATACCCACTCTGATAATTCAATGTTGCCTCATCAACTTTCACTGGATTTCCAAGAGCTCTGCTTAATTTGAATAATGTTTCTTCATCCCAATACTCCAAGCTCAAACCTGGATAATGAACCCACACCATAGCCTTAGATGTACGTTGATTCTCAGGTCTAAAATTAGGTATCCAGTTTCTCACAGTTAAAAATTGATTCATAATTTCCCATTTACCAGATTTGATGTAGTTCTTATCAATTTCATTTGTAAGTTTAATCGTAAAAAACCCTCTCCCTAAAGGAATCAATTGAACTTTACCAGTTAGCTTCCATTGTTTTAGTAAAATAGCAGAAGCCTCAGCGAATTTTAGACGGAGCAGATCAAGTCTACCAATTAAAGAAAATTTCCACATCTCATACCTTGAATTTGCTTGTTCATCAATCAAATTAATTGAAGCTCGAGTTTCATAAGATTTAGATAGATCAACCACCGAATGATGCATCACTGGATCTTGAAGATCCCCTTCTGAATTATATTGTTTACCAGGATCCATCTAATACTTGTTAATCATTGTAAAAACCATACAAAACAATTAAAGCCTACTAATTACGCTAGAGATTCAAGGATAATGCTTCTGATAATCTGAAAGAGAAGAAAAAAAACTATGAAAAAATTCAACTGAGTCGATCGCCGATTTGCAGAGCTCCGAGTCAGCTGATCCCCGAAATTTCTTTTTATCCTCCTCACCATATTTGAAGATATACCTAGCAATAATTTGAGCATTGCTAGCCTTTGCATCATATTCACTTTCAACATGCTTTGCAATCAAACATGAAGGATGTAATTTTCTTGGTTGCTTTTAGAAGTAAAATGAAACATATAGAGAATATTTTAGTAGCATTTTCAACAATAATACCCCCAAGCATGATATTTTTGACATTAAATTCAATTAGAGCATTTTTCATTGTTTGAATTAATTAGGTTGTGATCTTATGGATCCATCTTCAGAACTCTGCCAAGGATGCTTGTTATATGTTTTTCCACGCCCCCCACCTAGTATTGTCGCACACTGAAATCCATAACACTTGGATTAAAAGTTGGGTTCTATTCCTTCATAACAATGAGGTGACCATCAACATTCTAAGGAGAACCAATCAATATGTTGTTATACTCATCACAATCATAAAAAGTGAAGGTAAAGACATTTGTGGCTTTCGTTTATTCGAAAATGACCATGTCCCCATGCCATCGTAATATCTTGCTCAACTTTACTGAAAGACAGAGGAGACTCACTCAAGACATTTATTACAAAACCTTTCTCCCATTTCTTTATACTTTTATTCATATTAGTCTTAAGGTATCTAATCACTCTTTTTACTTCATTTATGTCTTCAAGGTTGGTAAGATTTGATCCTTCCAATAATATTAGATAGATCACCATATGTGGAAGAGTTTTCGGGCATGATGTAAAAAAGAATTTAATGAGACAATTAGAGTGTGTATGTAGTTTATCTAGCTAACGATATTTCAATTCATAGTTTTCTTGCATGAATTTAATTTGAAATGTCTAATCCATCTCCGAGGTTGTTTTCAATCTCTTCAATCAGAACATTTTCACTTAGTGTCCATTGACATGAATTTTGAAGATCCGGTGTACAATAGCATTGCAAGCAACTTTTGAGAATTGAATCAGAGAATGACTTATAACCACGTTACAGCCATTACGAGTAGATTTTACAGCCAGTACGAGTAGATTTTACAGCTAGTACGAGTAGATTTGGAGATTTGACTAACTATCAAACGAACTTTTAAAGGGCGGTATACCATAAAATCTCAGCAATACTTGCTAAAACATGGCAGAAAATCAATGTCATTAAAGAGGAAACAAACAGGAGAAAAAACTATACACATAACACTTGTATTTCATAGATAAAAAAGAACAGAACAATAAAGACTAGACAATAGAGATTAAAGATATAATATGTAGAGATAAAAACAACTAAAAACATAGTAGAATGGAGAAAAGTATTGAGATTTGAACATGGGAGTTAAAATGCAAGAAACTAACGAGAAAAAACGAGAGGAAATCGTTGAGTTATACCCCTCACAAACAAGACAATTACCCAATTCACAAGTAAAACAATTGGCCGATTCACAGAGCAAATATTAGTTTAACTTGAAGTAGGCACGCCTATAAAGATCCAGAACAAGGTATGAAACTTCAATGCCTAATACTAAGTCATATGGGCTAGATTTGGCTGCTAGATTAGACAAAAAGTGTTACCTATTCTTTAACACCACTTCTCTTTCTAGATATATATCTCGCATTCCAACTAGTACCGAAATAATATCGCTGAATGGTTCAGCGCAGAGAAAATCAACTTTTCGTTGTTTGGTTTAGCGTAAAATTATTTATTTTTTGATCCGACGACTGAGATGGTTGCGCTGTTCCATTCAGCATGTCCACGAGGAATGGTTTAACGCATCTAGATGATAGATTAGAATTGCGATAAAACTTAGGAGGTTATTCTAGCTTCCAATCTAGATGCTAGATTAGAAGACCGTAGGACTTAGCCTTAGGATAGCTGGGTTCACCTACATGATATCTAGGTACTATGACTTATGGGGATCCTTATGTGGAAAATGCTAGATTACAATTGCCATAAAACTTAAGAGGTTATTTTAGCTTCCAATCTATATGCTAGATTAGAAGACGATATGACTTAGCCTTAGGATAGTTGGGTTCACCTAAAGGATAGCTGGGTTCAATGCCTAAGACTAAGTCATATAGGCTAGATTTGGCTGCTAGATTAACCAAAACGTGTTGCAGTTCAAAAAGAAAAAAGAATAAGTGTTAGTCTATTTGTTAACACTAGTTCTCTCTCCTAATATTTGTTCGTAGTTGAAGTAGTAGTGAGATAGTTGCGTTGAATGGTTCAGCGCAATCAAAATCACATTTTCGCAAAATGGTTCAGCGCATCTAAATTTATTTTTTGATTCGACGACTGAGATTGGTTGCGCAACCTAAATCTACCTTTCATTAAATGATTCACCACATCCAACTAGATTAAAATTATCATAAGACTTAGGAGGTTATCCTAGCTGACGTGGACGACTAATCTAGCGGCTAGATTAGCACATTATACGACTAAGCCTAAACGATAGCAGAATTTAGCAACCCTTATGGTAGCAACCTTATTTTATAGGATTGCAAAACACGTGTTACGTTCAGGATACATGGAACACGCTTTGGATACATAGAATGTGGGATCTATGATTATATTATTACTTCTAGTCTACTAGTAATTCCGGTTATCATGATAGTATTAAACTTTCGGAAAGCTAATTAGTATGATGTTACCGGTTATCATGATAGTATTAAACTTTCGGCAAGCTAATTATGATGTTAAATAAAAAAGGCGAAATACACTTGTAACACAAGATTAATTTTTCAAAAGTCTTCAAATCCAACCACCAAAGATTGATAAACAAATCGAACAGGAATGTTCCATGATTCCCCTCGCCACAACTAAATTACAGATTATTATCGAACACGTGTACAATGAAAACCGAACAAACAAGAGATAGAGAGATCGAGACCATTCGTGGCGGTTTTGTTTTAATAATATCTACATCCAACGACGACACTGCTTCAACGAAATCTGCTACAATCACCTCTATTTTTCTTTCTTAATCAAAAACACCACAAAAATCAATGATGATGATTAAAATGAACGGCAGAGAAATGGTGCACGTTTAGCCAACATGATAATCTTAGTCATAGGTCTCTTGTTCTTCTCAGGTTTATTGATGACATTAAGATCGGATGATTTAATTGGTGTAAGATCTGATTCAGTTCTTCTCAACATCTCCCACATCACACGTATATCTTCATATTCACATGAATTCACTTCATATTGTAACTTCTTTAACCCTGAAAATCATCAAAATCAAAACCAAAATCAGAAAAATTCCCCCCAAAAAAACAACAACACAAGAGACGAAATCTGAAAGTCAAAATCAAGAATTACTCACCAGTATCACGGAGACCTAATTGAATCGTGAGTTTAATCCAAGCTCTACGGATAGGATACTTCAATTTCTCCCAACAATCCATAAAATCAAAAACAGATATTCTTGAATTACTCTGGGGAGAAGAAAAAAAACAGAGAGAGACTTTCTGGGTGAAATTGGGGATGAGAAATCTACTTATATCTCTCAGTCTCAGAAGAGTCTCTCTCTCTTCTTAAAAATTACTCGCTCGCTCGTCTGCTCCTACTAACTGTATTTTCTCCCTCTTTTAATGAAACGCGTTCGCGGATAACCCGCTCTGGATATATAAATACCGAGACGTGTCGGTAATTATTTACTTTTTATGTATTTAATTTAAACCGGAATATCAAAATGACGTAATAGGTAAGCGACATTGTGACGGTGACGAGGAGGAAAATCCTTGTTCACTCACTTGCATACACGTGTTTTCTTCTTTTGCTTTTTTATTTTTTCTTTTTAATCAAGGGAAAGAAAAAGTTAAAAAATGATTATTAATTAGTATAATTCTGAGTAATATTCGATATTTGAGGCCTGCACCAACCACACTGTTGGACCACTAGGTAAAGTGAGTGAACAAAACTTACCGTTATTCGTTGACAAACGTGCAATAGTTGGTCAAGTTGTGCACAGAGACCTTGGATTGTTCACCCAGTTGATTGTTGGTGAACAGAGTATAATTTTTGGAACATCACGTGAGTCACGATTTGTGGTTGTCCCAGACTTCCGGTTTGATTGGCGTGGGAGGTCCCAAGTCCCAAAAACGGTTGATGGATGTTAGTACTACTCTTTGGTTAACTTGGATTTTAATGAAAGATGACAAAAGATGGATAGGGTCGGTAGGACAACCCTACTTTTTGGTCGACATCAAATTGTTACCAAACAAATACCAGTCACATGGAAAAGTTTGCGTAGTAAAACAAAGTTTGAAGTTTGGGATCAAATGAGAACAAAGGAATTCGCAGCCCATATCCATGGAACATGGGAATTGAGATTCTGCATTCCAATGACAAGTGAGCATGACCGAGACTGCGCAGGACATCGAATGCGAAGTTTACATGTTCGAAAAGCACTCCAACGATGAATTCGGAACTAGAGTGCCCATTCCGAGAAAACAGCAGAACTAAAGACACGCAGATTTATTGAAATCACGAGGTTGTCATGCATAGCATTCATTCAGGATATGAAAAGTTAGGTGGTCCTGTAACAACAACCATATTCTGACGAGTTCTAATAAAACAAGGATGGATTACTACCCTCTGCAATCTGAAAGGTTGACATATGCTCATTCATCAATGAAGTTATCAGTTGTTGATATCCGTGAAAAGAATCCAATTTTGCGCGCAATAGAGAAGAACATCAAGCCCAATGCTAGCCGTTTTTATTCACGGAAATGGAAAAAACTTAGTGAAGACCAGACGAGTTTCAAAATTCAGATCATCGCCGTGGTAACTGTTGTTATCACAGTTACGCCAGCTTGAACATAGTTTAGGATCCGGGAACAGTATATATATATATTTTTTTTTTTTTTTGCAACTTTAAATTTACACGAAAAGGCATGGTGGTATATGAGTCAGTGTCATATTCTTGTACACATAGTGGCGTGGTTTAGCTTTATATTTGGTGGGACAAACAAAACTTATGGTCTAGATTATCTGTATTAGCTAAAACAAAACAGACAGCATCATGCAGTATTTTGGTCACTCTCCATGTCTTCTGAAGTGGTCCTCCAATAAGCATTCCATATGACCCAAGATGCGAATTCACCAATGAAAATTTGACACTTTAAATCCCCCTTATTGTACTACTAAAAGGGCTGAGAGTGAAATCTGATGGAGACTTAGATATTTTTTCTTCACTGATTTCACAAAGACAATAATTACTGCAAAATGGGTACCCAATCATACGACTTTCACTGATTGCTGTTTTGAAAACCCTATATTTATCTTCTTCTTATATCTATTGGTGGAATCAATTTTACAATCACTTATTGAGATTCCGAACATGTCAATCTCTGTGGAGTCCTTTCCAGGACACCCGCACAAGAAAAATATCTATTGTCCTCTAAATGCCGGGTGGCGGGTGCAAAGATGGTTGTAATCGGGGACCAGCAAGCCCAATATGAAAGTTGCCGAACAATAAGAACTAAGAAGGCACGCCCAAATGGTGGTGGGTACATCATTTTGTTGGCGCTTCATGGGCCAGATTAAGACACACAAGATGTTACATAGGGGGTGACGTGAGAAGTGGGAATCGGAAAATCAAGACCTTGCATTTCTTATTTCATCGGTTAAATGGTTATCGACTGGTCACAGCATCGAGACTGAAATACTCAAAGTTCTTGCTCTTGACTTGGCTGGGCTTTAGGAGTTTGGTCGGCAAAACTTAAATGCGAAAATCAGTTTTTGACTTGTTGGTTTATTGCACCAGCTACTATTGATCTCTAGGCACACTGGTGACCACTTTACTATTGATCTCTAGGCACACTGGTGACCACTTTCTTTTTTTTTGAAACGAAAACAGAAGATTTATTAATGAGTGATGATAGAAGTTACATTCTTAGCGTCTTCTGCTAACTGAAATCTGATTTCTTCTGGTGTATCTAAAACCCAATTATGAGTTACACCATCAATTCTAGCCATTTTAGAAAGAATGTCTGCTACTTTGTTCCTTTCTTTTGGAATATAACTAAGTTTCCAAGAAGTAAAAGAAGTAAAATACTGTTTGATATCTTTGATCAGGTTCGTCCATCTCCAGTCCAAAGCCCCTTGCTCCTTATTGACCGCATCTACTACTAACTTCGTGTCAAGCTCAATGACAACTTTTGAGAGTTTTAGTTCCTTTGCCCAAGTAACTGTCTCCCAAAGACCCATACTCTCAGCTTGTTCCGCGCTCCTTACTTCCTTTATATGGATGCATTTTGCAGCTTGTTGAATTCCTGCAAAATTTAGCAAAATTAGCCCAATACCTTCCATATTATTTACCGAGTGAAAAGAACCATCACAGTTGATAGTAAGACAGTCAACAGCCGGGGGAATCCATTGCACATCGTGTCTGTTCACTTTGTGAGATTTTCTGGAACGCCTATTTTGAGAGATAGCTTGTTCTTCAAAACACACTTTGCTTGAGCGAACTATTGTCTCAAGGTTTGGATTTTTGTTTTGGAACACCTTATCGCATCTTGCAGACCAAAGTGTCCAGGCTAAAATTGCTCTTTTAACTAAATCATATTCTGTAATTTGATGAGAAGCCAGACTATCAAACCAACTGCAAATCCAATCCGCCAAGTTGTTGTGATTACCAGTTACCCAACAGATGGTAGCGAACCAAACTGCTCTGGAGATGCTACAGTTCATTATGACATGAGCTGCAGTTTCTTGTTGATGATTACAAAACGGACACAACGTATCCGAACCAACAATGGCAGTTCCAAGTGCATCTTTCGTAGATATAAGATTTGACGAAGCTTTCCATAGGAATTGACAAACTCTAGGAAAAGTAGGAAGTTTCCACAGCTGTCTAAATATTCTTTGCATTCTTGTGCCAACCGATTGGTACGGAAATGTTTCCTTATACATTTTCCTGTAACAAGACTTTACAGAAAAAATCCCATTCTTCTCCAGCAGCCAAATCAGATTATCATTCTGACTTATATGAATGAAGCAACTTATGATGAATCTGACCGTGTTATCTTCAAAGAGGTTGTTAAGAAGATTCAGATCCCAAGAAGGAGAGTTATGAATGAATAACTGTTTCACTTGTGTAAACTGATCATGAAACACACAACCAGGTTTTGGTGTTGGTGGACCTTGCAGTTCTGGGATCCATCTATGCTTCCATATCAGAATATTTTCCCCATTACCCACATTCCAATAGTTGAATCTTTGAATGAAACCAATCTCGGAGCTAATACTTCTATAGGACGCCGTTGAGTTATAGCTTTTGTTAGCTTGAAAGATGTCACCATCCGGGAAATTTTTTGCCCTTAAGGATCTTTCCATGATACTATTTTTATCCGTACTTAGCTTCCAAGCTGATTTCGCCAAAAGAGCTCTGTTAAAAGTCTTCATATCTCGAAATCCTAAGCCGCCCTCCTCCTTCGGTTTGCTTGTCCTCTGCCATGTGACTATATGCCTTCCCTTACTAGATTTTTTATTTCTCCAGAAAGCCTGCTGCGAAGAGTTTATCTAATTGATTGTTACATCCGTTAACTTGAAGCTAGACATGTGATGGATGGGAATTGCATTGGTGACATTCTGTATCATCACACTTCGGGCCGCTTCCGACATGTTGCTTGCATTCCATCTAGAATATTTATAGTCCATCTTATCAACAAGAACAAAGAAAGGAATTCTTTTATTCCTTCCCACAAAAAAAGGCAGACCCAGATATTTCTCTTCACTGATGTTTAAGTTGTCGCAACTGTAAAAGACCGCTTATATCCTGACAGTCAGCAGGGTTCATGTTTCCACTAAAATGAACTGATGACTTATTAAAATTAATAAGTTGTCCAGAACAGATACTAAATTGATTGATTACCTGCAAGAGCTTATTAGTTTGGACCGAATTTGCCTCACAGAAGAGAATACAGTCGTCCGCGAATAATAAATGGTTTATTTTTGGTGCAGAACGGGAAATCTTAACCCCCGTGATCTGGCCACGCTGCTCGCAATGAGCCAAGAATCTGGATAAACTTTTCATTGCTAATATGAATAAGAATGGCGATAAAGGATCGCCTTGTCGAATCCCCCTCGATGGCTGAAACTGAGCTGAAGGTGAACCATTAATAAGAACTTCAATTTCTGTAGTCGATATGCACTGAGAAATGAGTTGACAAAATTTACTTCCAAAACCAAATTTCTTGAGAATATCAGTAAGAAAACCCCATTCTAGTCTATCAAACGCCTTCGACATATCCATTTTTAGGGCTAAGAATCCTACTTTCCCTTCTTTTTTCTTCATGTCTTTCACGATCTCTTGGACAAGACAGACGTTATCAGAAATCATTCTCCCCGGAACGTAAGCAGCTTGCATTGGAGAGATTATAGTTGAAATGTGCTTTTTCATTCTTAGTGCAATTATTTTCGAAATAATCTTATACACTGTATTACATAGAGCGATAGGTCTGAAATCCTCCGGTCTATGTGGTGCACGAGTCTTCGGAATCAAAGACACTCTTATTTTGTTCAGATGCTTTAGGAGATAACCCGAGTGAAAAAAAAGACTTAATTGTTTTGCAGACATCTTCTTTAATAATCAGCCACTGTGTCTGGTAAAAACCCGGCGGAAAACCATCCAGACCTAGAGAAGTCCAAGGATCTATAGTCATGAGTGCATCATATATCTCCTGCTCAGTTGGTATAGCTTCTAACTCCCTGTTGTCGTCCTCAGTTATGCAAGGGTGAATAAATTTAAGAAAACCATTGTTGTTCGGAGGAGAAGAAGTCGTCATAATGTTCTTGAAATAGTTCTGCAGTAGATTCTCCAGAGAGATCCTGTCTCTACACCACAAACCATCTATACTGAGAAGAGCATCAATTTTTTTCCGCAACCTTCTTCTATTCATTCTAATGTGAAAGTATTTCGAATTCCTGTCCATTTCGTTGAAGTATAAATCCCTGGACTTTTGCTTATTTGAGCTTGCAACGATTTCGGTTAATTGACTGATCTCTTTGTCCAGAACAATAACTTTCTGAGTGTTGCTTACATCGTTATCCGTAGCCTGAAGATTAGCCATTTTCTGCTGAAGATCTATAATTATTCTATGAATGTTACCGAAAGTATTCTTACTCTACTTAGATAAAACAGTTCTAGTATGAGATAATTTGTGAGAAAAAACAAAAGCGTTAGAACCTGTAAAAGAAGCAGACCAACTTTTTTTAATTTCTTCATGACAATTCTCATTTCTTAACCAATGTTCAAAGAATTTCCAATTTTTCCCTTTTACTAGACTATCCTTGTATAAGTCTAATAATATAGGGGTATGATCATAACCACGCTGAGTGAGATGAGTAAGAATAGCATTTGGGTAGGCTATGGACCATTCACTGTTTACAATAGCCATATCTAATCTAGATTTAAACCTACCCGTACCAAGTTTGTTACTGGTCCAATTATAAGGACAGCCACTGAATCCAGGGTCTGTTAAATCAGAATCTTTAATGAGATCAAGGATTTCTGCAGGGGTATTCGAAGAAGAAGAATTGTTTCTATCAGTCGCATTCATAGTAATATTCAGATCACCCAAAACTACCCAAGGGATTGAGACCGATTTACTTAGATCATTTATGTAGGACCATTGTTCATTTTGTTCAGTTCTATACGGAGTTCCGTACATGCAGGATAAAAACCACTCTCCTTTACTAGGGTCATTACAGACAATAGCATGAATCATTTTGGTAGAAGAACCAACTATGTCTACTGCGAAACCTTCCTTCCATAAAAGGATAAGGCCTCCAGCAGCACCAATAGAAGGAATTAAAAAATTATTTGGCATGCACAAAAAGTTAGTTAATCTAACTATCTGCTATCATTTATCTTAGTTTCGGAAAGAAAAATCATATCAGGAGCATGCAGCGTATTAAGAAGACCTAAGTGTTCTCTAGTGTCTAGTCCTAGAAAACCTTGGCAATTCCAACCTAACACTTTCATTTTTAAGTTCCAAATAAAGTAGTTTAAGAAATATTGAAACCGGTAAAAAGAAGATAAATGAAGGATAAAGTACGGTATAGAGTTTACCAAAACAGCAGGAGCCTTTGCACCATTATGAATGTACTCTTTTGATAGTTTTTCTCCATCTTCAGTCCAACCATGTTCCATGTCTTCAACAGCTTCATAAGTGTTAGCAGTATTATGATTTGTGATGTCCCCCAGATTACCTTGTTGTTGAAAATCCATATTTGATTCACGTTGTTGATTTGAATTTTCCTCCACAATCCCAGCTCTCTTAGATTTCCTAACCTCTTGTTGTCTCCCCTTTTTCTCATTACTTTGCCTTTGACTTGCTTCACAAATTTTATGGATCATAAGATTCTCATCATATGAGATTTCACCACCATTAGCTGAATCTAGCTCATGGATATGAGTCAAGTACTCATCGTTTGTGAATCTTCTTATCCTTAAATCTTCTGCTGATTTTTTACATTTCTCATATTTTTGATCTACAGAAAAATACTCTTGACAAAGATTATTGGTCTTCCTCTTCCACTGATATCTTACGCAAGTGACTCCCGCTGAAGTCGATTTCCACCAACCATCTCTGAATAGATCATAAAGAGTTTTCGTTGTTATCATATTGCCAGCCACATGTCTGCAGTAAAATGTTTCAGTCCATCTTTTTGGACCCAAATCTTCTATAGATTCATCTATAAATTGGACCCATTGGAGATCCAGCAGAAGGTTCTTGAATGAACGTTTCCATCTTGGTTACTTAACATTTGATCTTTAGTTTCAATAGAGCGAGAATAAATTTTGAGGTTGAGGTGACATTTATGAAAATTCCATGTATTGTTCTTAAGAATAGCTTGAACTACAACCTTTTTCCGAGCTCTCATGAGACTCAGTATGTACTCTTTCCATAGCTTCCCAAACTCTTTTGGAATCAAATTTGGGAATCTTCCGAACTGATTCAGCCTCACAAACTCGTATCTGGGAATCTTGAGGACATCAAAATTATCATAAACATGATGAAAATCATAATACTTGAACATACTTTTTTGATTTACCATATTGATAGATTGCAATAATGCATTAGAAGATACCGTGAAGACTACATGAGGCTGCAACAACACCATTGACAGAAGGAGAAATAATTGGACAAAAGTCCAATACTGAATGCCATTCATAAAAGCGAAAAGTCTCTGTAAAAGAAAATTAGCACAACATTTTGAAGACTGAATAGATTAGCATACTAATGAGATTAACAATAACAAGGCAAAAGCGAAAACCTATAATGCAAAGAAGAAGAAGAAAACTAAGTAGAGAACAGGTTATCCAATTTTAAAATCATCAGCCCAAAAGAAATCCTTAGCAATTGACACTTTGAAAAATCTATTAGTTTAAACTTTAATTGAAGCATTTTCTCAAAAAAATCAACCCCATGGCAAGAATTCAGAAATTTTGACGAAGGAACATAAATAAAATAAAATCCGCCGTCTGTAATTTGAGAAAATGAGCCTACAATACCCGAGAGTGAAAACCATATCCATCACAGACAAGCATCCACCATAATTGAGTCGATGTGAGAGCAGATCGATCCGATCTCAAAAGGAACAGTAAATTTCCCTAGATTTTAACTTGATCTTACGAAATTGATGAGTGAAGTTATAGATTCTAGTCAATTGAAGTTGCTTAAACTTCCATGGCTATCATCAGTAAAGCTGCTATATCGACTGAGCTATTCAATCCATGGAAAAATTTTGAATAGTTGTTACTGTTTTCGAGTAGGTATTGTTTCACAGTGTCTCTCTCCTCGGTCTTGGCTCAATTCGGATAAATTTTCAAGGGGAAATAGCAGGTTAAAATGATATTTGGATCAGAGAGGCCTTAATTAAAACCACAAGCCCCAAAATAGAGGTGAATTAGTATGATGCTTAAGTTGTTGGATGCGATGGTGTAAGGATAGTTTGGGATGAGAAGAATTAATGAAGACATAGATGGCTGAGAGCTTGTGCTAGCTGTGGGAGGGTTATTTTTTGGCTTCTCTTAAATATAACCCACATTTTTATTAACGGTAGCCCATTTGATTTCCGTCAAGATAAATTGACTATGCTTTTACGTTTGACTTTTCCCATTATTATTCATGGGCCAAAAACTAGGTTTGTTAGTCACTTAGTTGTTAAAACACTGAGTTGGGAAATCAGTGACTCATCGATGAGGCGGCTTATAATTATCTATTATCATCTCGATCAAAAATTCACTAAAAAACAAAAAATGAAGGTTTACTGTCTACACAATGTGAAACAAATGCAGGAACATAAGTGTATTGGCTTATATGAGATATTTTTGAAAGTCCTTAGAGCAGCTGCAGTGGTACGAGTAAAACCAAAGACTAAAAAAAAAAAAAAAAAAAAAATGGGTTTAGTCCGTGGTGCTACACTACCGTAGAAGACTAAATATAATCGAGCGTTAATATTTCATTCGTCTCAATGGGACGAGCTTATAATCATCGCCTATCAACAGACATACATTTTAGCATATTCTTGTTGGGTGTACTTTATATTCACGCCTAAATGAAGTTCACATTATATATATGCCTCATCAACCAGGCATGGAATATACATCCTCCTATTAACAAACGTAACTTATACATACGTCTATTAACAAACGAACATTTAAAGTTCGCTCGACCAAATTTGGTTTTGGTCCGGGATCCAGACCAAATATAGTCTGATATTTGGTTATATTCTGGTTTTTAATCTTTAATCCGTTCGACTGCGTGTGGTTTTTGGACCAAAAATTTGGTTTTAGTCGTCCATTGTGGATGCTCTTAGAGAATACATGAGAAGTTGATATAGGTTAACAATATTTACTGGTCCAAGATTCTAACCAAGATTTGCCATAAAAAAAAGTTAAATAATAGTTAAGATTGTTCCAAGAGTAATGAAACAAGCAGCACTACTAACAAATCAGAGATACATAAGAAAAGAAAAAGATGCAATTAATATGAATCAAAGGCTAACGATTGCTTTAGTATGCTTAATTTGATTTAGTATTACTCTGGTTCATGTTTTGTTGCATTAACAATGCTAACAATTGTTGTTAATATCGTTTTAGCAGAGAAAATGGTTATCAATGTTGTCGACTCATCACCGTCGTCATCTTTTTAGGAGCTGTTAGTGCAAGTAGTTACTTCATGGAATCAATTTTCCCCTATTTAATCCCTTCACACAAATTGAAATGATCTATTCTTACTCGAGAAAAAGATGGGAGTTAAATCCCAAGAGCTTGCATAGTTATTTGGAAATCACATGATTATATAAAAACCATTAAAAAAAATTGATTGAAAAGTGTGTGCTAAGTTAATTTAGGTGAGTGATTCTTCGAGAAGTTTTCTTTTTTCTGTAGGGTTTTATCTTTAGTTGGAATCGTTTTTTTCTTGAATCGTTTTTTTTGTGAGTCGACGGAAGAAAACCCTATCGAGTCGGTTAAAAAGTTTGGGTTATGAAATGGGTTATAGTTAATAAATCAATTTTTCTCTATGGGTTATGGTTAATAAAAGTATGGGCTATATTTAAAAGAACCTATTTTTTTAACATATTTAGCATATGTTAGGGAGACTGATCCTAAAAGACCTAAGTTAGGAAATTGGGCTTGTAAATGTGCTTTTGTAGGTTATTCACTTAACAATGTGTTGATGGTGGATTTTAGTTCAGGGCTAAAGTTGTAAAACCAATATTTTGTACGAGCCGTCCTGTGGAGGATAAGGCCATTTGATAAGTGATGAATACTTCTTCGCTTTATTATTTCACCTAGAATGGAGCATGTAGCAACAATTCCCCGAATATTATGTGAATTTTAGCATTATTGATTAATGCATAAAACACGTTGTATTTCCTGTGATGTTCCTAGCAGAACTCTCATTGTTGGTGCGGCATGTTGACTGATTGTTACACGCAGCAAAGTAGCATGAATATCCAAGTACCAACAGTGAGGCATGCACGAAATGCCCGTACAGGCTATAACTCTCGATGTGTTATACTAGCCCGATTGAGCATATAACTCTCGGTGTGTTATACTAGCCTGATTAAGCATATAACTCTCAGTGTGTTATACTAGCCCAATTGAGCATCTAGACTGTCCATAGCAGTCTGGAAACGATCACGATCATCCAACTTCACCAGCATGATTGGGTGGCCCAGATCGAATCCAATACCCCCAAGTAGGTATTGGAATATTCAATGCCGACCCAACGCAGGCCCCACATGGTCGGGCTCCCCAAAAGGGGTGGAAAAGCTTTCCAAACCGTCCAAACCAAGCGGAATGGACAAGAAACCCTAAATTAGGGTTTGCGGCACATTATATGTGTCGCAAAACGATTTCAACCATCCATCTTCGCATGCATAGATGGAGGGTGTATATGTAGATCCAAAGGGCCCAGAGCATGTCAACGTAATCATTGTGGGCCCGCATACACACATGACCAATCGGTCAGGACCAACCATGATTGGTTGTCCCAATTCGTGCGCACAAAACCAAGTATGACGCACGACCGGCCAAAACCCTAATTAGGGTTTGTAACGATCATGAGCGTCTGATTTCTCCTGATCCAATGAATGGCTTAGGAGACAACTGAACAGGTCCAGTGAGCATCAACATGATCACTATGGACCCATCTATCTCCTCACCCGACCGACCAAGGCATACCATGCCTGGTTTCTCCAAATCACACGCCCAAACTAGCATGGTCACACTTCCAAAATCACAAACTGGTCTCAACCACTCAACTTCGCCAGAAAAATTGAGCGGCTTAGATCACGTTTCCATGGTATAGTCAGGTATAGGTGTGAATATCATCCTACCACCTACACGCCAGACCTATCGGCCGAGACCGACCAAGCTTGATCATCTCGAAATGCGCGCCTTAAAAGTGGCATATCACGCCCCTTTAAGAATCCTTTGCGGCATGGGATTTCTGTCGCAAATCGATCTCAGCCACTCAACTTCACCGGTAAATTTGAGTGGCCTAGATCGAACCTTCGTGAGACAGGGGCATGGACATCAGCATGTCGTCTACAAGCATGCCTAATCGGTCCTCCATGAATCGTCTCACAGGCTTGGGTTCGACCAAGCTGAAATAGTGCACTCGCGTACCTCCTAAACCCCAATCCGATGGTCGCAGATGTGGGTCGCAAGTCATCTTGTCCGTCCAACTTCGCCAGCATGGACGGATGGCATAGGATAGGAGTTAGGCGACCAGTGAGGTATCACCGTGATCACCGTCTGCCACTATGCCACACCATGTGGTCGGCCAAGGGAGGGCTTGCTAGCGCAGCCTCCAAACCATCACATGAAGTAGGCAGGGCATAATGCTCAACAACGATGCTTTATATATGCCGAATACATTCGATGCATAACCTGCATAGAATACACACGATGCTTTACAAGTATCGACTTCCTAAATAACTTAGTTATTTAACTAGCATTACATGCTACCTTATGTGGGTCCCACGATCCACACACTCGAGAAATCAATCATGTCACATAATGGGGTATTGGTCTGGCGGTTTACAGGGTGCAGCGTGCAACGCGCCATCACAAGAACGTGTCAGGAAAACATGGACGGTTAGTAATGATGAGAGAAGTGGGAAAGACTGATCGTGTGACACTAACACACAACTCCACTACTCTATCACTCCACTTCCTACACTTCCCACGAGAGACGTGAATAAGGCTCAAATGACTTGTATAAATAGGTTCTCCTCCCTATTTCCAAAAGAAGATATAACACAAAAACCAAGTGTTAATACACAACGTATTCAAACACCCAGATCCTGCTTGCATTATTCGTAAGCCTTCTCACCTTTTTTGTTACAAGTCATAAACAAGCCTACACCTTCACAATCTCAACACCTTCTTTGCTTCCCTCCCTAAGATCAACACCATCTCCTTCACTTTGTGACCGAAACAAGTCTGGAACGGCCATTTCTTGGTTTAGGACAGAATTGTATAGATTGATCTCTCGAATCAAAAGCACTCCCATGCAGTGCATTTATTTAGGGTTTATATTCACTTCTCATCCACACACCCCAAATTACCAAAACTAGCAGAAGTAGTTTTTACCCATAAACACAATGTTACTTACAAATTTTTAGTCCTCGGCATTTTTGAGATCATATATTCTGTTGAAGTGGAATTTTTTGAGAACTTAAATAGGAATAGTTACCAAATTCAACCCATAGAATACCCATTGTTACCTAGTCTAGAATCTGTGTAGACTAATGACAATGATGAATATTATGCTCATACTCCAGACATAGAAGATATTTCAGTACCTATTGAAGATACCGAACCTAGAACAAGTAAGAGAGCAAGAGTAGAGAAAAATTTTGGTCCAAAATTTATAACATATCTTGTAGAAGTTAGTAAGAACGAAATTATTAATATCACTAAGTATATTATATAGGTTGATGATGATCCTAAAACTTATTCTGAGGTTATAAGTTTCAGAGATGTTATTTTCTGGAAAGAGTCTATCAATGATGAGAAGCATTTACTTTTATCTAATGGTACTTGGGTAATTTGTGATTTACCTCCTGGCGTCAAACCTATAGGAT
The DNA here is from genome assembly GCA_023529315.1 of Papaver bracteatum. Taxonomy (NCBI): domain Eukaryota; kingdom Viridiplantae; phylum Streptophyta; class Magnoliopsida; order Ranunculales; family Papaveraceae; genus Papaver; species Papaver bracteatum. Next base: position 1,049,307 of record JAJJWX010003108.1, read on the forward strand.
GTAAATGGGTATTCAAGAGAAAATTGAATATCGATGGTTCCACTGATAAGTTCAAAGCAAGATTACTTGCGAAGGGTTATAAATGAATACTTGGAATTGATTACTTTGATATACATGCCCATGTTGCTCGCATATAATATATTCATTGTTTAGTTGCATTTGTGTCTATATACAAGTTAGTTATACATCAAATGGATCTCAAAACTACTTTTCTAAAATGGGATTTAGAAGAAGAGATATATATAGAACAACCTGAAGGTTTCATATTACCAGAAAAAGAATCGAAGGTTTTCAAGTTCATAAACTCTCTGTGTGGATGGAAGCAAGATCCCATGCAATTGCATGAGAAGTTTGACAAAGTAGCTTTGTCATATGGTTTTGTTGTTAATGGTGATAATAAATGTATCTATATATACTTAGCATGATAGTTCTGGATGTGTAGTTCTATGCTTGTATGTTGATGATATGCTTATTATTGGATCTGACATGTCCGGTGCGGAAGAAACATAGAATATTTTTATCTCTAACTTTGATGTGAAAGACTTAGGAGAGGACGATGTGATCTTAGGAATTAAAATCTTATGAAAGGAGATGAGTTTGTGATGACTGTCGTAAGTGCAATCAAATTAAATCACTTATTTCCACACAATTAACTGGTAATATAATGGAAGCAAGGATCGTTCCCACGAAGAGCAGTGAGTTTTAGTTGTCAAAGTGTCACAAAGGAGGGTTTGTTTTAGATTTTAAACAAAACAAAATAATTAAAGGAAATAAAATTGAGTTGTAATCAATAGAGAGAGCTATGATAAAGGAATCCTTCTTCGTTAATAAACCGTCAATGAGTTATTATACTTTTCTACTCGTCGTTAAACATAGATTATCACCAACCGTGGAATGATAGCTAGATCAGTGTTATCCCCTAAATTTATTATATCACTGGATATGGAAGTTCTCAACTACCATATTCGTCTAAACCACCTAGTAGTAGATCATTCAAGGTGTAGTTTGGTCGAATGCTTTATCTTTTGTGAATTTATAGGTTGATCCTACTAGTTATACTCAAGGTGTACTGTTTAGTGTTGTTAATACACACAATCGCTCCACAGAATCCCTCTGCAAGTTCTCGTGTTCTCTACTTGTGTACAAGTTATTCGACGATTATTTATCTCTTAACTCAATACTAGCAATAGATTAAATCGAAAAATCAATTCAGTTGGCCACCTAAATAATCTATCAATCAATCATAAATATTCATTATAGTACACAGAAGCGATAATCATATGCAGAACTTCAAAGTAGATTAATATAATAACTCAAATATTGTTTACAACTTAGAATCCATCCTCAATTAATAGGTGTTTAGCTACTCATGGATGTAGAAGCATCCATGATATACATATAAGAGAAGTTAAGAGTTATCGTTACGATAGGAAAACCGCTCTGAAACCATAGCTTTCGCTCCGTGTGTTGTTTCTCCTTTCCAAGACTTACAATTTCGTGATATATCTCTTCATATTCTGATACCTCTTTATATAGGCCTACATTTCTTGACCCTCAAGTATCTAATTCAGTTAAGGAACCCGATCCTCAGTTACGAAAGAAAGACCCTAAAAATAGTTCGTGAATTTGGCCTCTTTGGTTCGCGAACCATACTTTAACATAAAATCCAGGGACTCTGGTTCACGAACTAAGTATGCGAACCATGCTTTAACATAAAATCCATGGACTCTGGTTCACGAACCAAGTATGCGAAGCATACTTGTCTTCGGAATTTGATAAACTCGTTTTAGTCGTAACTTCTTCATCCAAACTCGGAATGACCTCTTCTTCTATTTTGCATTGTTTTTGTAATTGAATTCTCTTCAAGATGGTGATGAGAAATATTGAGTTTGAATGTCCCGTCTCTTGATTTTGAGCATCTTTGCTCTGTTCCATCGCACTTCTTCCACTTCTCTTGGACTTGGGCACTTGGATACTTGGAATACATTTCCTCTTAGATATTTTTAGCACTCGATAGCTCCTTTTTTGATGATTCACCCAATAAAAACAAATAAGAGAAAACAAGAGTAATAATACGAAAATATGCAAGAGTAATAGCTAAAACAAGTATGGAATGAACACTAAAATCATATGAATTATGCACTTATCAAATTCCCCCACACTTAGCTTTTGCTAGTCCTCGAGCTAACTAAAATAAACTAATCCTAAATACAACAACTCCCTTTCGTCGAGAATACATTTACACTTAGATAATGCAACATGCCTTTAAACCCCTAGGTGTCCCCAGTGGATGAGTTATAGTCTCGTGAGGTTTACAAGAGGTATACCCACAAAACCTACTCCAATTTTTCTCCTTGGAAGAACTACTAAGGAAAAAAACAAAGCATAAAGCTAATTAAATAATCATCATGCATAAGTTCTTTAGTTGCAAACATCCCACATACATTCCAATCTTCACACATAAGCAATTACTAACGTGTGACATTCAACATGATTGAATAACTCTACTCAGATAGTCATTGCACTTGTTTTAATGTTTCTCAACATTTTTGTCGTAACACTCGCGTACTGAAATCACATGGATAGATAAGAGAATGGAAATAGAATAATGAAGTGTGCAAATGTTGACTAAGATGAACGATGTTACCCACAATACTTGTATGAATGTTGGATATATATAGATATAGATATATAGCGCAATAGTTGAGATAAGCACCCATTTAACTCGACAACATGATTAGATACACTAAGTGCATGTTTTATTTCAACAAATATGTGATAGTTCCCTTGGGTCCTGTGTTCCAGACTTGTTTGGGCGACGGAGACAGGAAAAATACACACATACTGATCTCCAAGTGTCGAGAACCTCATCGAGTCTTTTTGACTTGCTATATAATGATGATAGGTTTCACTCATTTTATTGACTACATGATCAGTTCCCATGGATCCTGCATTCCATGCTTGTTTAGGCGACGGAGACATAGAAAACCTTCTCTTTATATTTTTAATAAATGTCGATGTATATAAAAAGGAGCCTAATATTTATTTTTTATTTTATTTTTGGCACACTCTTTATGAGTGTAAGACAATTGTCCATGGGGCTTTTATATACTCAACCAATGATGGTGGTTTTTAGTTCAAGGCTAAAATTGCAAAACCTGTATTTAATGCGATGCTACCTTGCAAGGGGAAAAGCCATTTAAGAAGTGATGAGTGCAAAAAACCTTTTCGCTTGATTGAGAAATTCAGTATATATATGAAATTCACTCAGAATAGTGCGTAGCAATCCCAAATATTCAGTGAATTCTATTTTTTGCCTGCATTATTAATTAATGCATGACTTGCCTAGTATTTTCCCGTGCTATGTTCCCAGCCGAACTCTCATCATTGACATGCCATGACGATTAAATGTTCACTCTTCCGAAGTGTCGATATTGAGATATGCATGAAAATACTCACACAAGCTACATCACTCTCTAACAAAAATATTTTCGTATTGACGTACTTTTAAGTTAGCTTGATCATGCTTAAATTCCTTAAGGAAAACCTAGACTGTTAATATCAGTCTTAGAAACGATTACGGACACACAATTTGGATGCAAGCAAGCCTAGACCACTCCTAGCAAAATTAAGCAATTATCATATTGACCGTAGGTGGGCCCACTAATGCCTTAACCGGTCAAACTCCATTTAATACACTCCAGAGCCACCAAACTCCAACCCCAAACATGGGTGATCGTGCTGTTGAAGAAGAGCTCAAATGAGCTAGGCCGTCCAAAATGGTCTCAGAAATATCACGACCGTCCAACTTCGCTATCCTAGTTGGACGACTTAGATCTTCTTACAAATGATTAAGGAAGTGCCGGCATGATCATTGGCGGCCTAACTTTCCCCTTGGTCGATCGAATTGCCTGCATCAAGGCTAAAAAGTGCTCAACCGTTTGCCCAAACTTCAGCAAACACGCTGTGTTCAAAACCCTAATTTGGGTCGTGACAGTTTACAACTGTCGCAAATCGATCATGTTCGTCCAACTTAGCTAGCCTTATTAGACGACTTAGATTGTGTTTCAGATGATCAAGGGGGTGCACATGGGTCCACCACCGACCCAATTTTATCCCCACTCGATAGATTTTCCAAAGGGAAGCCAATGGCACGCCAAATCACTTGATCGAACTAAGGTGGATGTAGCTTTCTCAAAACCCTAATTGGGGTTTGCGGCAACACACTACTGTCGCAAATTGATCACAACCATCCATCTTCGCCGGCCTAAATAGGCGGTATAGATCTAATTTCGGGCGGTCCTGAAGATATCAGTGTGATCACCGTCGACCCACTTGTACGCATTGCCGATCGGCCTGTTCAAACTAGGGCTCGATGCCGCGAAATGCTCGCCCAAAGATGGGTTGGCCGTACTGCCTTTAAACCCTAAATTGCATCAACGGCAATATGTAATTGCCGCAAATCATCTCGTCCATCCAACATTTCTAGACTTGTTGGATAATGTAGATTTATTTCCAGCAAACCAACAAAGTATCATGGTGATTACCGGTCACCTATCTTTCACAGGGAGTGATCGACCAAGTGATGGCTCGTCCATGCGACCTTCAAAAGATCACCCATTGATGGCCGGACATTCTACCTCTTTTAAGATGCCTAATCCGCGACTTATTCAATAATTTTGAGATGCTCGCTCAAAACAGCAATGCATCATGCACATCGATAATTTTGAGCTTCTCGCTCAAAAGCGATGCTTTACATGCATCGAACACATACTATATTTTATGAATATTGACTCTATAAATAACTTAGTTATTTAACCTAATAGTACCATATGCTATTCTTTGCGGCAAGTATTACGACTTGACCCACTTACTCGAAACATCAAACATGTCACAAACTGGGGGATACTTACTGGGTATTGGTTTGGAAGTTTACAGCGTGCGGCGTGCAACGCGCCCATTATGAGAACATGTTAGGAAAGGACGGACGGTTGACAACGATGAGAGTAGTGGACGAAGATGTGACCACGTGATGATCACCACTTCTTACACGGACCCACTACTTAACCTCGTCCACTTCCTACGATATCAGGATTGCGCTCATATGACTTGTATAAATAGGTTTTCAACTTATTTCGACAAAAAACAGCAAGTGTTGTTAACACAATATCCATAAAACACCCAGAACTGATAGCTTACATTATGCAAGTCATCTCCATATTATGATACAAGTCATAAATAACCAAACCTTCATAATTCAATATTCTGATCTCAAACGTACACCTTTTTCGCTTCCCTCCCTAAGATCAAACCCATTTCCTTCACTTTGTGACCAAATTGAGCTTGGAACGACCATTTCTTGGTTTAGGCCAGAGTCTTACAGATTGATCTCTCGAAACTGAAAGTTTTCCCGTGCAGTGCGTTGTTTAGGGTTAGAATTTGTTTCTCAGCAACACACCCAAATTTACTAAAAACAACAGAACCAATTTTTACCCTCAAACAAACATCCATGACAGTATTAAGATCCCACCAAATCACTTAGAGAAACATATAACTACAAAAATATATCTACAATGCAATACATTGTTCCAGCGAGGTAGGTCTTAAATTTAGTCATGACCTCGACCGAGACATCTTGTTCGACATATGATTTAAAGCCAATGTTGCTGCTAGAAATAAGGAAAATTTGGGCATACTATCAAATGAAGGCAGTGCACTGCTACTGGCGGATCTACTGATTTATAACAGGGAGAGCGGGAAAGATACATGCTTCAATGTTACGGGTGTTTCTCCCTTGACATGTGATACTCGTTCTTTTACCCCTGAACAACCCATAGCTAAAGCATTACTTCGCAAGCACAACGAATATTTGGAGTAGTGTGAGTCGCGAGGTTACAGTTTTGGCATTATAGCTTTCACCACCTTGGATGAGCTAGCTGAATAAACAATGGAATTTCTGAAAAGATTGAAGAATTGCCTTGTCAATAACGATGCGAATTGTGGCACATGCAGTTTTCTTTTTCATATATTAGGCATAGCCATTAAAAAAGGAGTTGGAGCCAAGCTTGTCGCTAGGATACCATCTCACCCAATGTAATGACTTATTTATTTTCTTTCTAATAAATGCCCTTCAAAAGAAAGTGATTAAATAATTATTAATTGCGAGAAATAATTTTCCAACGATTACCATGCCATTTCTAGCATCTGAGTTTCGTATTCAATTATGAACATATATAATTAAGGATTGTAGAATGATAAAGTGGGAATCAAGCTATAGCCGTAAGAACTGTTTCAACCTAAAAAAAAGAGGTTTAACGTGTCATCCTAAATAGATCATAATTAACTCCAAAAGATGAAGTATCAAGTACGCGAGAAACTTTAAGATGTGTATATGCATATGATACTAAATGCTCTCACACACTTAAATTTTACATTGTCATGAATGTAATTGACTCATCCAAAGAAAATTTAAGATGGGGAATTCAAATATGATATGAAAAAACTAACAAAATATTAAAAGATCTGTAGTTGCAGGAAATCCTACACTACACCCTTGATAAGAATTCACACTAATTAACACATTTTGAAGATTAAAAACGACACTTTGTTATTTGATTCTCAGAAATGTTTACAAGAAATGGAAGAAATCAAGAATACAACCGCTCTCTTGAATTTTCTCTCTCCTCAAGACTATCTCAACACTCAAAAAATACATCATCCTCTTTCTGAATCTAATGGATCTCTTTATATAGGGTAGTTACATAGTGGATGACAGCTAAGTTTTCCTTTAATTTCGGATCTGGCTCACGATGCTCTCGCGGTAGTTATGATGCTAACTCTCGCAGAAGTTGTAACCATCGCAGAACAATCACGCTCTTCCCGTGTTTCTTCATTCGTCAGCTATTACATCATTCTTCAAATCATTCTGTGACATTCGTGAAGTGTTGTTGAAGAACTCGCGGTGATGTTCGCAGAAGTGTTGTTAATCTCGCAAGAGTAATATCATGGCGATATTCTGGTCCTACATCTTGCCTCTCCTCATGTCTTCTTCGCGGAGTGAAGAGGATATGAGGATCTCCAACTCTTCATAATATCACAACTTCCTATCTTTCCATATTTTACTTTCGACAATACTTTGTGAATTTAGCTTAACTGCCTACACATGTCGTGAAATTCCCCTTTTTTTTACTGGCACGTCTTTCCTCAACATGTCATCTCCTTTTGTCTATAAAAGGTAGAATCTGGTTACAAAACTAATTTTCTTCTTTTACTTTTCTATCTTCTTCGTCTCTTCGTCTATTCATTTTGTTTTCCATCTGTAACTTTCTTCTCTCAAAGATTCTTCTGCTACTGCTTCCATGGAGTCATCAAGGTATCTCTTCTTCTAATGTTGTTAAATTTGATCTTACTTACTTAGATTATGTTCATCATTATTTATTTGATCTGTTTTTATCTGATCTTATATAACTCCCATATTGTGTCTTTGCTTTAGCAGAGCCGTTCCCAACACCAGAGTTGTAGTCCAAAACCCTAATCTTCAGGAAGATTTCCAACAAAAACCCGTCGAGAAGAAAAGGAAGTCTGCGAGTAATAAGGTAGGAAGAAACATTTGTCTTCTTAATAACAATATTGTTGCCTCTGTTTCTTATCTATATTATTATTCGCAGGATAATGAAGATGCTGCTAGACCTCGCAAGCAATATCGCAAGGTCAGGTCTCTTGAGACTGATATTACTATTCCCAAATTTACATCTTCAAAACATGTTTCTACTACTTCGCATATAGAACCTCCATCCTCTATTTGCGAGAATGTTATTATCGATACCCCCAATGCCATCAATCTTCCAATAAATGAGACTCCCAAAACTGTTATGAACAAAGTTTCTTCCTCTCCTATTTTACCCCCAACCGTTAACTTTCCGGACACTCCCCCTTCTGATGATGCAACTATCATAAATGATTAAAATCTCCAACTCGCCATCATTACCACTTCACCCTCTACACCTCTTCCCCCATCTAAAGAATCATTAATAGGGGTTGATGCTGCTTTTAGAGTTCTGTCTGACATTTTGGATGATGCCAGAAAATCTTATACTGACCCTTTCAAATACGATGTTTGCGAGACTTTAATCAAATATTTTGGTTCTGACCGCACTGCTTCGCAAGCGTCTTTAGAAAATGAAATTGAAGCTCTAAAGAGAAGTCTCCAAGCCAAAACTTCAGAATGTGATATCCTTGATCACAAGCTTCGCAACTCTTCACTGGATTGCGAAAATGTTTGCAATAAAAATAAGGAATTAAAAGGTATATTTCTTCTGCCTCTGCCTCAAACTTTTCTGTTCTTGTAGATTTTCATCTTTTCTGTACTCAATTTCCTTTTAAATATTTGGTGTGCCTATTTAGCTTTAAATCAAAAACGAGTAATGAAGATATTTGAATTAGAATCTGCTGTTGAAGAAGCCCGTGTTGAGAGAGATTCTTGGATGGATCAATATAATAGATTAGATAATATCTACACATACTCAATCGATCAAATAAATAATCTTACCAATGAGAACGATCAATTAGTGCAAAAGCAAAATCTATTAAATAGCGAAGCTACTCGCCTCTCATATTTGTTAATCCAAGCTAACTTGGCGATAGAATCTTTATCAGATGAAAATAAAACTTTATCTCAGGAGAAACGTAACTTTTTAAACAAGATGGCGATCTCCTCGCAGCAAATAAATGATCTTCAGAAAATGTGTAACGACCAAGAACAATCTCTTCATTCACTAAAAGATGAACTCAAGGAAGTAACTGAATCTTCTGCCGCTGAGAAAGATAAACTTATCAAAGGCAGGTTAACTCTAAGTTTAAAGGCCAATAAACTCCAAGATCAATATTCTCAATTAGAATAATCTTACTCCTTATTAGCAAAAGAAAACACTTATCTCCTCTCCAAAGAAGAAATTATAAAATCTCGTCTGAAGGGTATAGTTGGAGATAATTTTGATGATGCCATGAACCAATGGGAAAATTGCTTCTTAACACTAATTCAGAACTTAACTTCTCAAAAAGAAGGTAGTCGTTTTGACTGCCTTGATTGTTAATTTTCCTATTTAATTTCTCTGCTATATTTCTCGTGAGATTTTCATCTGAATATCTTCTTGTTAACTTATCTTTCTCGCAGAATCTGAAAAAAGCCTTCATTCTACTGTTTCTGATTTGACTAAGAAACTAGCTTCAGTTCGCAAGGAAAATGAAAGGCTCACCGCCCATCTTGTTAAATCTCGCGATCGTGCAGAGAGGAGATATGACTACCTTGAATACTACAAAAATATAGAGATTAGAAATCGTGACAAAGGTTTCCTTCGCAAGGTTCATCTTAGTGCTGAAGTTCTTGTGAATGACATTCTGATTTTCCAATCTCTCCCTCTTGTATCCGTTGATCCTTTAGAAGTAGATGATGATGAAATTCCTCTTCCCATGGATAATGATCTATACTATGCAAGTAGTGAAGAAAATGTCTCTCAAGAAGACCCATCAGAAAAAGAAGAAAGTCCTCCAAGAGAAGTAGCTACTGGTGGTGAAGCAATTGCTGATGAAAAGTTAGATGAAGAAGAAGCTCAAACTGATCGTAACGCGAAGAATACCAGTAAGGAGAATGAATCTGGCTAGACTAATAACGAGATTAATATTGAAGGTTAAATGATAGGTGTCTAAAACACCTGATTCTAGTATCGGTTCCGTACACTTTTATTAGCTATTTCTTTTGTAAAATTGTATATTATGCTTGGTTTTTGTATTTTTAGGCGCAAGGGCTTGGATTTGCATAAAGAAGGGAAAAAGCGTAGTAATGAACCATATTGATATACACGCTAAAAGCTCATGTCAATGAATTCATGAATTCCGGGACTGCAATACATTGGTGGTGCTCCCATAGCCATCTGAGAATCCATTTCTTAATACTCGGAAGTCAGGGGAGCTGCAAAGCTTGGTAGATTCTCGACAACTATAAACTATGAGATTGATGGGTCGTGTAGGTGCTATTGGGCTTAAAGATGTGCGTCTCTTTTAGACCACAGGTTAGTGGACTTCAACTCAATGGGGTCGCACATGTGCACTCAAGAAGGAAGAAATTAGGTTCACACAAACCCAAAGTCGAACAGAAGAGTTATTCATTTCTCCAGTGACCAGTTCTCCCTCTCCACTTCCCTTTTTACGAGCCAGATCTGTCAAGTATTACTGCCGGCTAATCATGGAGTTGGTGGGTCCAAGACTGTGTAGTATTGAATCTCATACAAAGAAGGATCATGTGGTTCGTGTTATACGAGTTTGGTAAGTATCTGAGTTCAGTTTTAGGCCAAGAAAATCGAGAAAAGATTGAGGTTTTCTGCCATGGAGAGTGAACGAATGGAGGAAATTTAGACAGGTACCAGAGGATGGAAAGATCATGAATCATGCCGGGTTTGAAGTTGAAGAAAGCAATAAATGGAAGTTCATGCCGTATGAAGTGTGGTTTGATGAACACAGGCCATTGAAATGCGTTTCAGAGTTCTTGTGAATGTTTTAAATGTATGGGTTTGTGTTGTATGAATTTATCTTAGCAGGGAAGGAGCTGTGGAAGATTACAAATTCAACGGAGTTTCATATATCTCCACTTCGTAAGACGCATATCAGCTGTTCGGCGAAATTCCTGACCCAGCTTTGCAGTTAGCTAGCTATGTTCAGGTTATAACAAGGGTTTGATGGAACTAGAATTGGTGGACTCTGTCTGTTGGAGTTACAACTACATGGTTGTTGATGTTGCATTCAAGAGGAATGATGGTGTTAGTTGGTGCTTAGGAAGTGGCAAAGCTGGAACTACAAACTAGTTGTTGGTGGAGTTGGGGAATGCAGCTAAGATCGAGCTATACAAGGAATTATGGCAGGTTCATGGAATAAGTTTTCTACTGATTGATTATGATGTAGCTGGGAAGAGTTACTAGTGGGTGCATTGGTTTTGCAGTTGTCGAGGGTTGCACTTGTGTTGCGGACTTATACTGCAGAATGAAGGTTAGGCAGCAAGAGGTGGTGCACTGATGCCATTGCAGCTCTATGGAATCGATGGAACTGTGGAGCTAAGGAATGTAGAAGCAAAGCTGCTAGTGTTGTGGCTGCTGGCAGGTTTGTGAAGCTACATCAAACTGGTGGTAGTTCTTATGGAGTTTGGCCTGTGATGTGTTTGCTTAGTATGAAATGGGAGAATATGTTGTGCTGGTTCCGATGGTTACAGGGATAGTGATGTTGGCACTGAATTGAAATGGATTTGGAAAATTTCTATGGAGCTGGAAGTGCAAGGTGATACAGTGGAGGAAAATTGCTGATGATGTAATGAAGATACATTGGGTTAAGAGATTCATGAAATTTCAGGTTGTGAGTTTGTGTTGCAGAGATGGAGATGTTCAAGGGTTGGCGCAGTATGCTGTGAAGTTGGTGATCTGGTGCTGTTGCTGGAATTGCAGAGAAGCTATAACAATGAATTGAAGGCACTATGGAACTGTTGCTACAACAGTGGTTACTGCTATGGGCCTTGAGGTGAAGATGTTTAATGAATACTGCCAGTGTGTGTTAAGAACAGGTTACAGGGTCCTGAGTTGAGTATTACAGGGAAGCTCGCGTTTGAGCTTGGAACTGAATGAAAACGATAATGGGCAGTGGCGGTTCTGGCCTGCTGTTGCTAGTGGTTGGCTGTGACTCAAGAATTGGGTAGCTGATGGCTTTGAAGCGTTGGATGCGATGGAGCACTTGGAAGTGAAGTATGGCTGGAGTGGTGCACAGTTTGTAGCTGTGTGTTGCCGCTAAGGGTGGTTTGAGCTGGAGGAAAAGGAGCTTAGAACTCAGTGTTGCAGTTAATGGCAACAGAGCTGATGGGTTAGAATGTGTGTTGGTGGCAGTTAGGTTGCAGCTGTAATTGACAGTGAAGGATAGTGCAGCTGCTACTGCAAGGCATGGTTCTGAATTGCAGGTGCATATGGAGCAATGAGCTGCAGGAGTGGATAGTGAATGCAGCTACAAATAGGTTGGCATAGTCGAAGCAATGAGGCAGTTTTACAAGACTGTGGAAACAGTGCAAAACGCAGCAAGAATGGCGAGCCGGTGAGCATAGCTCCGGTATTCGGATTTTGGAACCGAAAGTGGGGATCAAAATGTTTCACTGAATCATGAAGGGGGTACAAGTCGGATGAAAAAGTCGACCGCCGGACATATGAGCTACGCGTCGCGCTTTTGGGTACGTTTTCGTAAGAACAAGGAATTGGTTTAGGTGGTATTTTGTGAATGTTTGAATTGCAGAGAAATGGAGTTGAGCTTCTGGGAGTGTGCACTTGCCTGGTGACGTCTTCCAATACTTCAAGTGATCGGAGAAAGTTTTCTGGTGACCGGATTTCGGCGCCGATGACCGGATTCCGGGGATGGCGTCATCAATTCCGGCGGACAATTTTGGACCCAAAATTCCAGAAACATATTTTTCACACCTGGGCTCGGTGGAAGAATTGGAGACGGGTTTTGATAAGAATTAACCTAATTTTGGGAAAGTATCCTTATGGGGAGAAAAGCATATAAATAGAAAACTCTTTTCTAAACCTAGAAATATCTCCATTAGGGAGACTACTACTCTTGTGCTAGGGTTTCATGATAGTTTTCTTCTTTACTTTCTATGATGAACTCCTTTAACATGAGTGCTTGATTTTATTATTGGTTATGGAATAATTGGATTTCACACAATATGGTTTTTGATATGATAAATTAGTTTTATCTCCATACTTTATCGTTTATGATTCACTGTTTTTATTGTTACATGAATTGAATGCTTGTTTGATCGAGTCATGAATCGGTTGAGTTTGTGTTCATCTCTATTGCTAGATTAGAGTTTGTTATACGTAAAAGTGATAGATTCCTGATTACAAGTAGCATGAATATGGTTATAGCTTGTAGTGATGCATCCTTATAATCATATGTGAACCATAACCTTTGTTAAATCGGATTAGTGCGTTTTCCACGTTCGATTGCTTTGATTGTCCTGATTTCATAGAACTTAATGCATCTAGGGAATTAAAGTTGATTAGTGCTTTTACACGTTAGGTTGTTCTTTAAGATAGAACTCATATTCGCATCTTTTAATGTGTTTGTTTATAACAAAAGAAGATTTGCGGGATATTCTTGCGATCAAGGTATCCTAGGGCTTTTGATAAACGTAGAGATTAAAAATATCAATTCTAGTTATTGTGAAGAAAACATATTTGTGAATGAAGATGAATCCTTAACCAATATTTTCACTACCTTGATTCGTTTACTTTTCTTTGTTTTGTTTTTATTTTATTTTAGCTTATAAAAATCAGAAAATACCCGTTGTTTTATATAAGGAACCGAAAATATATTGACAACCTAGACCTCTCTATGGGATCGATCCTTTCTTGCCCTTGCTATATTTATATTTTGGGTAGTAAGAAAGTGTGAATTATTTTTGACACATACGACAGCGATCATTGAATTTTGCTCTTGTTTTCTTTTCCTTCCTCTTTCTTGCGAGCAATGTATCTTTTCTGCAACTTTGGAGTTCAACTTTGCCTATGTTATTTTGAATATTCTCAAGAAAGATAATGATATTTTGTTTATTAACTCCCCTATTTTCCCTTCATTATCTTTCTTATAATGATCAAGTGTTTCCTGCATTCTTCCTTTGCGAGTTGTGCTGCGATATTTCTTGTGAAATTATAGATAATCCTGATGTATGGTTCTAAATAATATTTATGAGAAATTCCAAAGGATTCTGAGAAATCTTTTCTGCGTTCTTAAAAGAAAATAGTTAATGTTTGGGATTATTCTCTTGGTCTTATTTTGCCTTCCTAGTTAAAGGTCTTATTTTGCCAATATTTGTGTCTGCGATAAAATTGCAGGACGTTTTTACACTTTCATGTAAAAACCCATTGATCTTGCCTTATCCGTATTTTTTCAATTTCTCTGCGACAATATGATAAGTCTAAGTTCTCTTGCGAGAACAAAGCTTTATGACATTGTCGTCTTGCGATGAAATCGCAGGACGTTTTTACACTTTCATGTAAAAACCCATTGATCTCATCTTAACTTTTTATCTTGGCTTGTTGCCTCTGTATAATATTTGTCACGCGACAATATGACAGGCCTAAATGTTCTTGCGATCATAAAGCCCCATGACATTGCCGTCTTTAGACACTTATCAGCTCCCTAATGGAGGGTGCCGCCCTTATCTTCCCCTTGGTTGCCCCTTCAAGGAGGGCACATCGGACATATAAGACTAGCTCCTCCCATCCGGATTTACCAACAACCAGTTATTTTCGCAGCCTCTTGTCATTTATGCCTATATGGCTTATAGTTACAAGACTTCACCCTAAGTAGGGTTTTCTTTGGGCCAAGTGCATCATAGCCAAGACTTTCCAAGGATAGCCAAGGTAGTTTCGTACGCCCCGGGCACCCTTGACTCAACCGTGTACCTCGTATCCCTTGTCATACTCTGCACTCCTTAGAAGATATCCTCAATCATCCAACCAGGGTATAACCTTATATAGTTGGAAATCCAAGGTACCTCTCCCGGATAGGTTTTCTTTAACCCCCAACATCTTCATAACTCAGGGTCCAGCAGCGATATAACCTTATCCCTGAGTCACGCAAAGATATACCCCCTTATATGACGCACTTTAGGTCTTACATTTTCCTTTTGCGAAATTGTATCCGCGAACTAGGGTGCACGCCATAAAGGTTCGTCCCATTCTATTAATTTCTGCGAAATTTTTATTCGCGTTTCTTGCGATATTTTCGCAGTTCTTACTTGCTCTATCATTGGAAGAGACAGTTGTAATTAGGATAGAAAATTTTATTACCCATTTCATCATACAACATACCAGCATCTATAATCTCGCAAAGTTTGTCATTGATAATATGTTTTCAGAAATAATCTATTCCATGGTCTATCAAGTCTTTGACCAACATCTCTACCTTCAAGATCCATTAATTTGTATGCCCCAGTTCCAACTATCTCTTTAATGATGTATGGTCCATCCCATTTTCTCGCCAGTTTACCACCATTTTCTCACTGATAAATTGGTGTTTCTCGCTGCACTTGATCTCCTGGCTGGAACTCTCGTCTTTTGACTCACTTGTTATATTCGCGAGCTAACCTTCGCAGATAATTTTCCATATGTTGTAATGCTTTTTCTCTTTTCTCTTCTAATTCATCAAGTTCTCTTAGAATCATGCTAGTATTAAGATTCTTCTCCCAAACCTCTCTTCTTGTTGTAGGAATAACAACTTCTGTTGGTAGTACTGCTTCAACACCATATGTTAAACAAAAAGGTGACATCCCAGTTACCTCTCTTCTGGTTGTGTGGTAAGACCAGACTGCATTATGTACATGTTCACACCATGCTCTGTGGTACCCTTCTAATTTATTGTTTAAGATGTCTGCGATTGTCTTATTAGTTGCTTCAGACTGACCATTAGCTTGTGGGCATAAAGGAGTAGATTTTCCACATCTTATCTTAAATGCATTGAGTAGCAACTCTATGTTTTGTCGTTCAAATTGTTTTCCATTATCAGAAACCAACTGTGCTGGGATTCCAAATCTGTAGATAATATTTTCAAAGATGAACGTAAATATATCTTTATCTCAAATGTGTTTTACCGCTTTTACTTCTGCCCACTTTCTGAAGTAATCTGTCGCAACAATTAAGTATCTCTTCTGCCCTGAACCTGGCACAAAGGGTCCCACAATATCTAAGCCCCATTTTCCAAAAGGCCACACCCCTTTTGAAGATGATAATGGTGCTCCTGGTGCATGTATCCTTTTTCCATATCGCTGGCAATCTTCGCAATGTTTTGATAATTGTTTTGCATCTTCATGCATATACGGCCAATAATAGCCTTGAATTTTTGTTCTATAATCCAAAGATCTTCCTCCGCTATGATTACCAGCATCTCCGCTATGCAACATTTTTAACACTTTTTCTCCTTCTTTCCTTGTCAAACATCTAAGTAATGGCCCATTAAAATATTTTAGATACAATAATCCATCTCTTAATTCATAATTTGTTGCACGGCTCTTTAATTTGTGCGCCTCCAATCTATTTCTTGGTGTTTCACCCATCTCCAAGTATGCGTGAAGTTCTGCTCTCCAATCTGTGATAATGTTGCTGGCTGGCTCTTCTGCGTCATTTTCTATTATCATTACATCCCTCTTTTCTTCTTCTTCTTTGTTAATTGAAGGTGATACAAGCGTTTGAATTCTTATGCATCTCGCAACTGGGTTTGTCATCATACTTGATATGAATGCAAAAGCATCCGCGAGTCTGTTATCTTTTCTTGATATATGTCTCCATTTTATTTTTGGAATTCTCGCAGACAATTCTTCAACAAGTTTCTTATATTTCTTAAGAGATGGTTCGTTTGTTGTGTATTCTCCTTTTATCTGGCGAATAACCAGTTGCGAGTCACTGGTAATCCTTGCGTTCTCCAACTTTATCTCTACGGCGAGATTTAGAGCATGTACCACAGCTTCATACTCTGTTTCATTATTAGTGGATGTGAATTCCAAACGAAATGAAAAAGCCATTTTTTCTCCTTCTGGCGAGATAAAGACCACTCCAATTCCATTTCCTTCCCCATTTGATGATCCATCCACCAATATTTCCCACATGTTGGGTTCCTTTAATATATATTTTGGATCTCCATGTTCTTCTTCTATGTCCATCATTTCTTCCACAGCTTCATCATCTTCTAGAGGAAATTCTGCTAAAAAATTCGCTACAACTTGTGATTTTGGCGAGGATAGGACTTCATATTTGATTTCAAAGTGCCCTACTTGTGCATTCCATCTCTCAACTCTGCCTGATCTTTTTGATTTCTTCATTACTGACTCAATGGGAACCTTTGTTAATACCTTTACTTTATGTGCCTGAAAATATATGCGAAGTTTAAAGGTTGCATAAACCAATGCCAGGATTAGCTTTTCAATTTTTGAATAATTTTTCTCTGCAGTATTAAATGTTTTGCTAATGTAATCAATTGGTTTTTCTATTTCTGCATTCACACGCAGTAATACTGCACTTAATGCGTGCAAGGTTGTCGCAAGGTAGATCAATAATTCTTCTCCAGGTTCTGGATTTTGTAAGGTAGATATGTTCATTAAATATTCTTTATTCCTTGAAAAGCCTTGTCACATTCGTCTGTCCATTTGAACTTTGTACCCTTCCTGAGTATGTTGAAGAAATGATTGCATTTATCTAAATATCGTGAGATAAATCATCCTAGCGAGGCTAAGAGTCCATTCAACTTCTGTACATCTTTCACTGTTGCTGGCGTTGGCATATCGCGAATTTCATGTACTTTCTATGGATCAACTTGAATTCCTTCTTTTGATACAATATAACCTAAGAATTTCCCTGATGCTACTCCAAAAATGCATTTATCAGGATTCACCTTGATGTTAAAGAGCCGCATTTGATCAAAAATCTCCTTCAAATCTTGTACATGGTTCTTAGCTTCTTTACTCTTTATTAACATGTCATCTACATACACCTCTAATGTTTTGTGTATCCATTTTGCGAACACCTTATCCACCATTCTTTGATACTTTGCACCAGCATTTCGTAACCCAAAAGGCATTTTTGTGAAACAATATAATCCTCTTGGAGCAAAAAATGCGGTGTGCTCTTGATCTTCTTCAGCGAGAGGAATCTAGTTATAACCTTTATACCCGTCTAATGAAGATATTCTATCATTTCCTGCTGCTGATTCAATCATTTGAGGAATATCTGGTAGTGGAAAACTACCTTTAGGGAAAGCTTTGTTTAAGTCAGTAAAGTCTATACAAATTCAGATACCCTTATTTTTCTTGGGAACCACTACCATATTTGTAATCCATTCCGGGTATTTTGCTTGTCTTATAATTCCGGCATCAAGCATTTTCTGTAACTCTTCTTCTATTTTTGAGTGATAAGTTGTTGCGATTTCCCTTATCCTTTGCTTGAATGGTCTCACATCTTTGTTAATTTCTAATTTATGACATGCAACTGATGGATCTATTCCAGGCATCTCATCCATACTCCACGCGAAAATATCCTTATATTCTCGTAAGAGATTCACGATTTGTTCTTCTTCATCTGAACCCATTTTAGTTCCAATTTTTAACATTTTAGGTTCTTCTTCACTTCCAACATTTACTTCCTTTGTTGGTTCTGCTGCGATGTAGCTGACCTCAGGTTCTCTCATTGGTGTTGGTGTTTCCATGACTCTCGCGGGCTCATCATCTTCTTGTGAGATCTCGCTGGGTATTCCTTTTCCTTCTCTTGCTCTTATCATGTAAACTTTAAATTCTTCTTCCTTTTTTGCCTCTTTTGCTAATTTTCTGCGATCTTTTCGCAGTTTTGGACGTTCTTCATAATTTCTCACTTCAATTCGATAACACTGCTTCGCAAGATCAGTATCTCCTCTAATTTCTCCAATTCCACTAGGCATAGGAAATTTGATGCATTGATGTAATGTTGATGCTACATCATTGATTGAGTGTATCCATGGTCTCCCTAATATCATGTTATATGGTGCCTCCACATCCACCACACATAATGTTACTTGTGTTTCAATTTCTCCTAGCGGAATTCGTACCGTTATTTCGCCTTTAGGTTTTGTTATAGATTTTCCAAAACCATGAATGTGATAATTTGAACAAGACATATCTTCATCCTTATATCTTATTTTCTTAAATGTATGATAGAATATAATATCTACAGAACTTCCTGCGTCCACCAAAGTTTTATTCACGGCCCATTCTTCTACAGATCTTGTTGGTTTTTCCTTCTCCAATCGCACAGTAGATACCGTGATTATCAATGGAGATGTATGATCCAAATTTCCTTTTGGTATTTCTGCTGTTGTGAATGTAATCTCCTGCTTTTCCCAATCCTTCAGAGGTGATATTTTCTCCACCGTCATAATTCTTTTTCCTTCAAAATCTAGTTTATGAATCCTTCCTCTGATATTTTCATGGAATTGGTTGATCATTGTTTTTGTTATCGTGTTGCATTCCAACTTCCTGTAATCCTCCTTTGCTTCAATTATTTTTTCTTCAACTGTTCCACCAATTTGTTCAATCATCTTCTTAACTCGAATATTGATCTTTAATATTGCTTTTTCCTATAATTTTCAACTTTTAATCCCTGTTTCGGGCGCCAAAATGTAGTTGCAGGAAATCCTACACTACACCCTTGATAAGAATTCACACTAATTAACACATTTTGAAGATTAAAAACGTCACTTTGTTATTTGATTCTCAGGAATGTTTACAAGAAATGGAAGAAATCAAGAATACAACCGCTCTCTTGAATTTTCTCTCTCCTCAAGACTTTCTCAACACTCAAAAAATACATCATCCTCTTTCTGAATCTAATGGATCTCTTTATATAGGGTAGTTACATAGTGGATGACAGCTAAGTTTTCCTTCAATTTCAGATCTGGCTCGCGATGCTCTCGCGGTAGTTATAATGCTAACTCTCGTAGAAGTTGTAACCATCGCAGAACAATCACGCTCTTCCCGTGTTTCTTCATTCGTCAGCTATTACGTCATTCTTCAAATCATTCTATGATATTCATGAAGTGTTGTTGAAGAACTCGCGGTGATGTTCGCAGAAGTGTTGTTAATCTCGCAAGAGTAATATCATGGCGATATTCGGGTACTACAAGATAAGATATAGAAATACAAAACCGATGGGTTTCCTCTCATGTAGTGCTTTGTTTAACGTCCTTAGCCCGACTTGGAATTCCAATTATGCTACTCCTCCAGAGGGAGATAATCACAAAATTCTTGCACATCCATATCCACATAAGCTATGATTTCGTAGTATGGTTGAAAAAGAGGGGGTCTAACAACCACACCCAATATTTCGCTTAGCAATCTGTATGGACAACTCCGAGTTACTTTCTAGAGAATCAACTAGACAGTCAGCCTCAATCAATAGAAAATATCTCAAGGAGTTTTTATCTCTATCTATTAATTTGATTTACTCAAGAAAATACAATCTGCGAGTCTTAATCAAATAGAGATAACTTGGATGGTACCAAAGGCCAATATCCAAGTGTCAATCAATTTAAATCAACAACCAATAAGGTCGGATATTCTAATTGATTGAACAACGCACGACCTGTATTATTTCAATTATATAAAAATACAATGCGGAAAAGAAATATCACATACACCATAATTTTGTTAACGAGAAAACCGAAAATGCAGAAAAACCCCGGGACCTAGTCCAAATTAAACATACATTGTATTAAGCCGCTACAGACACTAGCCTACTCCAAATTAACTTCGGTCTGGACTGTAGTTGAACCCCAACCAATCTCACACTGATCCAAGGTACAATTATGCTCTTACGCCTCTGATCCCAGCAGGATACTGCGCACTTGATTCCCTTAGTTGATCTCACCCACAACCAAGAGTTGATACGACCCAAAGTCGAAGACTTTAATAAACAAATCTGTCTCACACAGAAAAGTCTACAATATAGATAAATTCGTCTCCCACGAATAAACCTATGAGTTTTGTTCCGTCTTTTGATAAATCAAGGTGAACAGGAACCAATTAATAAAACCAAACTTATATTCCCGAAGAACAGCTCAGTTTTATCAATCACCTCATAATAGAATTAATCGACGCAACGAAAAAAGATATCGTGGAATCACAAACGATGAGACGAAGATGTTTGTGATTACTTTTATATCTTGCCTATCGGATATAGAAATCTCAAGCCAATTATTACAATTGTACTCGTACGATAGAAACATCAAGATCAGATCATATAACTACAAGAAAAGTAGTATCAGTCTGGCTTCACAATCCCAATGAAGTCTTTAAGTCGTTAACCTGGTTTAGATGAAGAAAACCAAAGGTTAAAGGAGAATCGACTCTAGCTTAGCACAAATAGTATCACACAGAATGTGTGGGGATTAGGTTTCCCAGTTGCTAGAGTTCTCCCTTATATAGTCTTTCAAATCAGGGTTTGCAATCAATGTTAGCTTAGTAACAAAGCATTCAATATTCACCGTTAGATAAAAACCTGATTATATACAAGCTAATATTTATCAACCGTTAGATCGATAACTTAGCTTGTTATACACACATGTACTTGACGATTTTTGGTTTGTGTAACCGTACCCAAACTTGTACAATGGTTGGTTCAATACTAGTTAACCAAAGGTTAGCCAAATGATAACTTTCATATCAACTTCACCATAACTAGTCCAAATGACTCAAATGAACTAGTTAGAGAGTTGTTCAATTGTTATGAGATCTCATGTACTACATAAGACACAATTGAGGCAAAAACGATGTGATTCACTCGAATCGATTCATGAACTATAAAGCCACGGTTTGCAATAACATTCCTTAGTTTATTAAGATAAGTTCAAAAAGATCGTTTTTAGACATAACCTACTCAAGTTCGCGGACAGGATTTGCAGACTCAAGTTAACTGGTTGGAGTTTACAAACTCCAGTAGAAATTCTCAGGTCGAGAACTTCCGTCAGTTCGCGGACTGAGTTCGTGGTCTAAAACTGAGCTACAACTCCAGCAGAAATTCTCGGGGTTGAGAACTACGCCAGTTCGCGGACTAAGTTAACAGCTCACGTTCCGGTTTCACTTGATCAACAAAGTTCGCAAACTTTGGTTCAACCAATAAGGACTTATACATATATGTGTTACCACAATAATGTTTATATCCTACAATGGTTATATTGTTTAAACTCTCATTTCAATCATTGAAACATTCTCAGAGGGCGTTATATAGTTGTTATTCACAAACTATTTTTTATCAGAGTGATTTCCAAAATGATTGAAGCATAACATGACTTTCGTCACTAGGTAAAGATGAACTTAGCTAAAGCGAAAGCTTTACCAACATATATTTCGAGAAATAGATAAGCGAGATATACTCAGCTCGAAATATCACATGTGTATAATCTTAGTCTATATAGTAATACGACTTTTGTCTCAAGATAGGAGATAGAGTAGATAGACTTTTTGAGTGATAGATAAGTTCAAGTCTCCTGATACTTTTTAATTGATGAAGATCCACTGGTTCCTTGAGTAGTCCTTCGTCTTGTATGATGATCGCCATGGAGTTCTTGAGATCAACTACACTTTCTATCCTAGTCTGAGACCTTAGCTATAGTAGACTAGAAATCAAGACTTTATAGTTTTGATCTCTAACATTGACAAACATGCTTGAGATAGCAACACATGCGAGTTCGACCGAGCAATTCTCTAACAATCTCCCCTTTTGTCAATTTTAGTGGCAAAACTATTAATACATATGGAATACAAAAATATATAAATAAACTTTGTAGCTCCTATTCCACATGTCTAATCTTCAACAATACTCGAAATCTTCGTCACTTCCAAGTAGTCCAATGATCCCAAAGGTTGTAAGTTTAGTATCATCGTTGTTGAAAATATGTAGCTATAACAATGAGAAAAGCAGCAGTTCTCAATCATTGTTATACAATGTCATAGTATTATTACACAATGTCAAAGTCCAGTAGCATCACAACTTTAACAACAATACTATGGTGATACTTCACTCCCCCTTAGTCAATACTCCATCTCACATGGAAATCACTCCCCCTTACATAATGATCCGAAAACCATATGTATTTGCAGAATGAACCACATATTAATTCTCCCCCTTTTTGTCAATAAAATTGGCAAAGGTACAAGAACGGGATCCTAATGAAATTTCCGTAAGAGACATTTCATGACCAAAGGTAAATGTATATCATCTTGTTTAGATGCAATCATAAAGCCGAAGCTAAATGCATTCATCAAGGAGTTTATAAAGATACAAGATAACCCTTATAATATTCCACATCCGCACTCCCCACAAAGATTTGGAAATTAAGGGCAAGTTCAAAAGAACTCTCCCCCATAATATGTCATTCCCAAGGGAACAACAAGAGTGACCTTAATTTCAAAAGAAAAGAAAGATTTCTTTAGA
The DNA here is from genome assembly GCA_023529315.1 of Papaver bracteatum. Lineage (NCBI taxonomy): Eukaryota > Viridiplantae > Streptophyta > Magnoliopsida > Ranunculales > Papaveraceae > Papaver > Papaver bracteatum. The sequence goes on from JAJJWX010003108.1 coordinate 1,072,346, forward strand.
CTCAACAAATTACATACAAGTATGAATTTGGAATCCAACAAGAAATATTCAATCATATTAACCAAAGCGAACCAAGATTAATTTGACTAAATATGCTCCACACAAGTAAACTTATGGAGACTTAATAACTCGATTAGATTATTCACAAGAGAACTCATAATTAATCTAACAGGAAAACACAATTAAACTAATCACGAAAGTAATAAATTCAATCGTTTATACTCACATAAGAAAATCTATGGAGCGATGACTAAGTTAATCATAAAAATAACCAACCCAGTCAATCATGCTCAACACGGGAAAAACTTACGGAGTCATAACTAAATAATCACACAAGATGATTGATTTAGTTCAACATGTTCAACATAAAGTACCTTACGGAACAACAACTAAGCTAATCACAAAAGCAATCAACTTTTGTTGTTTTAGTGCTCAACATAAGACACTTCATGGAACAACACAGTATTTACACAAAAATTGTGGATCGGAGAATCGACCTTATATCGTGGAATAAGCAAGGATTCATTCTATGTTTCCATCACTATTTGCACAATGACACACAATAGACATAATCCTTGAATCACAAAAGATTTTAACTTATCTTACATCAATAATTGACAATATAGGCTTAACTTTTGTGTTTTTCCAAAAGTCTATTCATTCTTTTATCAATATTTGCATATCAATTCACGAACGACTTCACTTTTGACAAAATATGGGACAATTAAGTTCATGGACGTAAACACACATATCCCAAAATATTGCAATATATAAAATCAAAATATTAATACTACAACCATCATTTTCCGAACAAGTTTAGAATTTAACACAATAAATCTAAAAACAAGAAGATGAAAACTTGGACATAGCTATGTGAAATCACAATAATGGCTATTCCAAAACACTAGTTATTCTTCTTAAAAAAAATATAATTCACATCAGAAGACTTACTAGTTGTCGTAGATCTTTCTCAGAGCATCTACTGAGAATTCCTTATCATTATTAAAAAACCAATTCCTCCAAATCTTCAGAGATATCAGTTAACTCACTGAGTTATCTTCTCAAATCATGCAGAGTGTTCTTAGATAGAGACAACATTTGTACATAGTGAGTTATCCTTTCCAAAGAGGAAATGATTTGAGATTTTAAACCATTTCTCTTGTTAATGAACTCCTTTACTATGTCCCTAAAATTAGCATCAAAAGGACAAATACAAAAGAGGCAGTTAGAGGAAGAACATTCTCCATTAATTGTAGTCTTCACTTTCTTCACCCTTGAGGAAAAAATCCCTTTACACAGATACACATTAGCTGCTTCAACTGCATCCCTGCTTGTGATGCTTCTAGTTACAGGAGCCATAAAGTTGTATCTTTTCAAGGAAGGAGGAAGTCTATCAATGATTTAAATAGACTTATGACCATCAAAAACCCTAGAAGAAAAAGTCTCTTGAAGTTTAATGATCCATTATCTATATTTTTAGGAGAATATTTTCTTAACATAAATAGATACAAACTTGAGCCACACAAATACGCAAACCCTCACTTTCTCAAGTTAAAGATGAGGATGCGAACTCCCCTGATGCTAGATAGGAACGTTATGAGCCAAATGCTCTCCTTGTTTATCACATAGTGATTTTTCAAGGTTTTTTGTGTAAGCATGTTTCCTACCTATTCTGACTCTGGAAGCATTATTTTTAGGAGGACTGCGCAGATTATCCAGATTCATCTTTTGCATGTTCTTCTGTAGTTTGGAAATTCTTTCAATGTTCCTCTTAAATCTCCAACACGTACTTTGAACATTCCTTGTATTTCCACAAAACAAACAAACCAAGGATTCTTTGTTTTGTTGAGGTATCTTCTACTTAACATGGCTGCCAGCTTTTATCTTTCCCTGATCAATTGAAGCAACATGATTGATAATATCTGCACACTTGCTTTTGTATCCTAAACCACTAGTATTTCCAAAGGACTTCTGACCAAATAACATTGCTGAAATTTTATCAGAACTTCCAGATAATCTTTGTAGATCATCCTTAAGAGTATTAATCTCTTTCTCCTTTAGATTAATGGTTCGAGTGAGTTTATCATTAAGACAATCTATCTCAAGATTTTTCACCTAGATTAATGATTCTAGTTTCTTCAATGAAGCTTTTAATTGAAGATTTTCTTGAAGAATCTCTTTATCCAAGAAATTGAAAACCCCTATGTCGGTCTCATATTCTGAATCAGAACTTGAGTATGTAGATGTTTCAACTGTAAAATCTGAGAGTTCATCACATCTATTAAACGTATTCAATCCGTTGACACTTAAAGGTTTTTCTTTCATAAAATCATTAGTAGACAGAGGACGTTTATCACGCCTAATGCTTCTCTTTATAAATTCTTTGATCTTTTCTGTAATCAATAGTCTTTTGAACCAGACTTCATCCGTACAACATTCATCACCCCATGAGATAGAGTGTTCACTTGTATCTGGCACACCATTGAATGCAACGTTCTGAACATAATTTTGGTCAGGAATTCTTATCTTTCCGAATGATGAATTTTCAGAAAGAGCATTGAGGTTATTTCCTCCGTCGATGGTACATTTCTTAGAAACTTGTTTGTTGGATTCAAAAATAGTTTCTAAGATATCCCATGCATCTTTAGACTTATTGCAAGAAGACACATAGTGCTGAAGATCTGAGGTAATGGCCTGTCTAATAGCATCTAACCCTTCAGAATTTCGCTTTGCAGCAACAGTTTCTTCTAGAATATAACTATCAACATCCTTGAGGGTAAACACATCTCCTTCTGTACTACCCGAATGATCATAGCCATTAATAACATGTACCCATATTTGAAAATCATGAGCTTGAAGATACGTGCTCATAGCAATTTTCCACCATGGGTAGTTTGAACCATCGAAGAATGGTGGTACGTTAATTGAGATAGTACTTCTTTCCATAGAGTCAGATCGCTACAAACACAGACTTGTAAGGTCTTGAATGTGTTTGCCTGCTCTGATACCAATTGAAAAACCGGGGGTTTAATAACCACACCCAATATTTCGATTAGCAATCTGTATGGACAACTTCGAGTTATTTTCTAGAGAATCAACGAGACAGTCAGACTCAATCAATAGAAAATATCTCGAGGAGTTATTATCTATATCTCTCAATTTGATTTACTCAAGCAAATACAATATGCGAGTCTTAATCAAAGAGAAATAACTTGGATGGTACCCAAGAACAATATCCAAGTGTCAATTAATTTAAATCAACAACTAATAAGGTCTGATATTATAATTGATTGAACAACGCACGACTTGTATTATTTCAATTATATAAAAATAATGCGAAAAAGAAATAACACAGACACCAGAATTTTGTTAACGAGGAAACACAAATTCAGAAAAACCCAGGGACCTAGTCCAGATTAAACATACACTATATTAAGCCGCTACAGACACTAGCCTACTCCAAATTAATTTCGGTCTGGACTGTAGTTGAACCCCAACCAATCTCACACTGATCCAAGGTACATTTATGCTCCTATGCCTCTGATCCCAGTAGGATACTGCACACTAAATTCCTCTAGTTGATCTCACCCACAACCAAGAGTTTCTACAACCCAAAGTCGAAGACTTTAATAAACAAACTTGTCTCATACAGAAAAGTCTACAAGATAGATAAATTCGTCTCCCACAAATAAACCTATGAGTTTTGTTCCGTCTTTTGATAAATCAAGGTGAACAGGAACTAATCAATAAAACCAAACTTATATTCCCGAAGAACATCTCAGTTTTATCAATCACCTCACAATAGTCTTAATCGACGCAGCGAAAAAAGATATTGTAGAATCACAAACAATGAGACGAATATGTTTGTGATTACTTTTATATCTTGCCTATCAGAGATAGAAATATCAAGCCAATTATTACAATTGTACTCGTATGATAGAAAAAGCAAGATCAGATCACACAACTACAAGAAAAATAGTATCAGTCTGGCTTCATAATCCCAATGAAGTATTTAAGTCTATAACCTGGTTTTAGAAGAAGAAAACCAAAGGTTAAAGGAGAATCGGCTCTAGCTCACAACTAGTATCACACAGAATGTGTGGGGATTAGGTTTCCCAATTGCTAGAGTTCTCCCTTATATAGTCTTTCAAATCAGGGTTTGTAATCAATGTTAGCTTAGTAACAAAGCATTCAATATTCACCTTTAGATGAAAACTTGATTAGATACAAGCTAATATTTATCAACCGTTAGATCGAAAACTTAGCTTGTTATACACACATGTACTTGACGATTTTGGGTTTGTGTAACCGTACCCAAACTTGTACAATGGTTGGTTCAATACTAGTTAACCAAAGGTTAGCCAAATGATAACTTTCATATCAATAATATTCTTCTTCAGCATAACTAGTCCAAATGACTCAAATGAACTAGTTAGAGAGTTGTTCAATTTCTATGAGATCTCATGTACTGCACAAGACACAATTGAATCAAAAACGATGTGACTCACTCGAATCGATTCATGAACTTTAAAGTCACGGTTTGCAATAGCATTCCTTAGTTTATTAAGATAAGTTCACAAACATCGTTTTTAAATATAACTTACTCAAGTTCGTGGACAGGTTTCACGGACTCAAGTTAACCGGTTGGAGTTTACAAACTCCATTAGAATATCTTGGGTCGAGAACTTCCGTCAGTTCGCGGACTGAAACTGAGCTACAACTCCAGCAGAAATTCTCGGGTTTGAGAACTACGCCAGTTTGCAGACTAAGTTAACAGCTCACGTTCCAGTTTTACTTGATCAACAAAGTTCGCAAAATTTAGTTCAAGCAATAAGGACTTATATATATATGTGTTACCACAACAATGTTTATATCCTCCAATGGTTATATTATCTAAACTCTCATTTCAATCATTGAAACATTCTCAGAGAGGGTTATATAGTTGTTATTCACAAACTATTTTTCGTCAGAGCGATTTCTAAAATGATTGAAACATAACATGACTTTCCTCACTAGGTAAAGATGAACTTGGCTAAAGCGAAAGCTTTACCAACACATATTTCGAGAAATAGATAAGTGAGTTATACTCAGCTCAAAATATCACATGTGTATAATCTTAGTCTATATAGTAATACGACTTTTGTCTCAAGATAGGAGACAGAGTAGATAGAATTTTTGAGTGATAGATAAGTTCAAGTCTCCACATACCTTTTAGTCGATGAAGATCCACTGGTTCCTTGAGTATTCCTTCGTCTTGTATGATGATCGCCATGGAGTTCTTGAGCTCAACTACACTTTCTATCCTAGTCTGAGACCTTAGCTATAGTACACTGGCAATCAAGACTTTATAGTTTTGATCACTAACATTGACAAACATGCTTGAGATATCTACGCATGCGAGTTCGACCGATCAATGCTCTAACAATGGTTTCAACATATGGCTGTTCACTTTCAAAGTTGTCCCATCCCTGAGACTAGCTATATCAACTGCGCCATGAGAATAAACATTAGTAACAACATACAGTACCATTCATCTGGACCTTAGCTTATCGGTAAATAGTTTACGACGAAAATAAAATAAAAAGAGCTTTTTAGCCCACAACAAAATTCTTCCGAGAAATCATCTTATCATGAAAAAAATTCGTCTTGTCCTTGTATATACAATAACTCTCGTACACATCATTAAGTATCTCCTCTAGCTTGTTAAGTTGTAACTTCCTTTGTTTCCCTGCATTGTCATAATCCATGTTGCACATCTTTATCGCCCAATATGCCTTGTGTTCAAGTTCAACCGGAAGACGACAAGCTTTGCCATAAACCAACCGATATGGAGATATACCAATCGATGTTTGCCATTCTATATGCCCAAAGCGAATCATTAAGCCTAAAACTCCAATATTTTCATGTAGTATTTATGGCTTTCTCAAGAATGGATTTAATCTCACGGTTCAAGATTTCAGCTTGCCCACTAGTTTGTGAGTGATACGGCGTACCGACCTTGTGTGTTATGTTGTACAACTTGAGTAAGGCATGAAAGGAGTTCTGAAATATGATCCTATGTCACTGATAACCACTCTTGGTGTACCACATCTAGATAAAACATATTCCTTCACAAACTCTCAAACAACTTGAGAATCATTAGTAGGGGTGGCTTTAGCTTCCACCCATTTTGAAACATAATCCATAGCAAGAAGTAAATAAAGTTTTCCATTAGAATTGACAAAAGAACCCATGAAATCAATTCCCCACACATTAAATACTTCTACAGCAAGAATTGGTGTGAGTGGTATTTGATCTCGAGCACCTATATTGTCCGTTCTTTGGTATCTATCACAATATTTGCAAAAAATATATGCATCCTCAAATAGTATAAACCAATAAAATCCACTTTCAAGTACTTTGAAAGCGGTACGTTTAGAACCAAAGTGACCACCACATGCATAAGTATGACAAAAATTAAGAATGGATTGAAATTCAGAATTAGGTATGCACCTGCGGATAATTTGATTAACATTGTATTTCCACAAGTATGGTTCATCCCACACATACTTCTTGGCTATTTTACTAAGCTTAAGCTTTTGAAAATTAGACTTTATACTAGGTGCTTGTCTTGTAACCAAGTAATTCACTATATCCGTGTACCAAGGTGTTGAATCTTCAATCAAGAAAAGTTGTTCGTCTGGAAAACGATCTTGGAAAGGAAGTTCTTCTTCGAAAACAACAAGTCTACTAAGGTTATCCGCAACACCTGTTTTATCCTTGATTTTATAATCAAATTCTTGCAATAGTAATATCCACCGTATAAGTCTTGGCTTAGCTTGTTTCTTATTTAATAGGTACCTAAGTGCTGCGTGATTGGAATATACAATCACTTTTATACCCACTATGTATGATCTAAATTTTTCTAGTGCAAACACTACAGCCAAAAATTCTTTCTCGGTGGTAGAATAGTTGATTTGCGAATCGTTTAGGGTCCTAGATGCATAATAAATCATATGAGGCAACTTGTTTACTCTTTGACCCAAAACAGCTCCAACTGCATAGTCACTTGCATCACACATTAATTCAAATGGCAAACTCCAATCCGGTGACTTGATAATTGGTGCAGTTGTCAAGAATTATTTTAATCTATTAAAGGCATCCTTGAACTCCTTGTTGAAGTAAAAAACAACCTCATTTTGCAATAATTTGCACATCGACATTGAGATTTTGGAGAAATCCCTGATAAATTGCCAGTAAAAACCTACATGGCCAAGAAACGAGCGAATTTCCCTCACCGAAGTGGGATGTTGTAAGTTTCTTATTAAGTCTATCTTTGCTTTGTCAACTTCAAGTCCTCGAGAGGACACAATATGACCTAGCACTATTCCATGGTTTACCATAAAGTGACATTTCTCCCAATTAAAAACAAGGTTAGTGTCTATGCATCTTTTTAGCACAAGTTCAAGATTTTGTAAACAAAAATCAAATGAATTTTCATAAACACTAAAATCATCCATAAATACCTCAATGATGCGTTCTACGTAGTCATAAAATTTACTAACCATACACCTCTGAAAAATGCCAAGCGCATTGCAAAGACCAAACGACATCAGTATATAGACAAACGTACGAAAAGTATAAGTAAAAGTAGTCTTCTCCTGATCCTCCGGTGCAATAACAATACGATTGTACCCCGAATAACCGTCCAAAAAGCAATAATGTGAATGTCCTACTAGCCTCTCTAACATTTGATCAATGAAAGGCAAAGGGGTTTTTTGAGTTTTCCACCCTAAACGAATTAGTGATGTATCTTCCCCCCTAAAACCAAAATTTTGACAAATATACCCTTTGTTATTGTGTGCGATCAACTCATGTGTATACTTAACTCTGAAGTACTCATTTTATCCTCGCGTGTCATGCTTGGTCACTTAATTATATATGCTTGATTAACTGCACATTAATTTGAATCCCATTTAGACCAACCATCACAAGTGCAACCAATCAATCAAGTGACCGGAAACATCAAATAACATACACCTTAAAAATGCTAAAGTAAAGTTAGTAAGGTTTGATAGGATGGTGTTGAAATTTTGGTTTGAACCACCATAAGTAAAATTTTGGTTTGAACCACCATAAGAAAACGCTAACAAGTAAAATTTTCTTTCGCTCTCTCTCTCTCATCGTTTAGGCGATTTTTCGCCTCCCCCAAAACCTCCACCATATTACCAGTAACCACCATTATTTAGCTTTGAACCACCATAATCTAGCCAATAACCACCATCATCGATGGTGGTGATCATCAATAAACACCAATAATCCATTCTCATGTCTATTATTCAAAACCCCTCTCAGATCTATTAACCCAAGTGACTAAAACCCTGTTACAAACAATTACAGATACCTAATTTCAACCTATCTCTGATTTTTCAAGACTTTAAGACACTTACAAAGACTCCGATTCAAGGATTCAAAGACTCCAATTTCATAGTACTGATAGTATTGGCAAGGATACAAAGACTCCAACTTCAAAGGCAACAAATCACCAACACTCAATATTTGGCTCGGAGCTTCTAAGACCCTAGATTTATTTATAGCTCTGGAATCTCCATCTTCATCTCTTAACTCTTTTGGATTCTCTTTTGGATTATCCAATTTTTCTTAATCTCTTAAAATCCTTTAATCTGTATTTTACCTAGCTACTTTTTTTGAATATTGATTCAATTTCGAATTTGTTCTGTAACTGAATTTTTAACCACTATTCCTCTGTGTTCCTCTTAGCAGATATATGACACTCATTAATTTTTGTTACCCCTTAACAATTATAACTTTCACAGCACTAATGTATTCATTTTTGATCCCAGGTACCATTTGCTACAACTGGAAGAAAAGAAAACTATTGCAAAAACCAGGGATTGAAGGAAAAACACAAACCATCCTGCTGACCTATTCAAAGGTAAATCTTTCAAGTTTTGAGGAATTGAATCCATTCATGGTTGACTGCTCAACAAATTTTGAGGTAATCCTAAACCTATTGCATTCAAACTTTCATAATGGGTACTACAATAGGATAAAATTTGATCCTACTTATCCTAATATAGTCTCACATGAAAACCCTGTCTTGATTAAAATTGAGTATCCAAATGTTTCATACTCTTGGCAGTTCTTAAAAGTAATTGCCTGGAATTGCCAAGGCATAGGAAATGTTGAAACTACTAATAGTCTTAAAGATATTCTCAATAAGGATAACCCTGACATCTTGTTTCTGTCAGAAACTAAGCAACATAATATGGAAATGAAAATAATAATGAACTCGGTAAACGTTCAAAACTTCTGGTTAGTTCCTCCTAGAGGAGCTGTAGGGGGTTTATGCCTCATTTGGAAAAACAATGTCCACCTTACTATATTAGATTATAATTACAACCATATAAATATAGAAGTGCAAAATAGAAACAATGGCTTGAATTGGATCATGACCTGTTTTTATGGCAGCCCCCGTAGGAATCAAAAAGAAGAATCATGGAATATCATAAAACAAATGTCAAATTCGGTTAGAAAATCGTGGGTGGTCCTAGGTGATTTAAATGTAGTTTTGCATGTACAAGAGAAAAAGAGTATCCATCCTTTCAATCATAGAGAATCTAGCGTTTTTAATAACTTAATTGATAATTTTGGTCTGATAGATCTTGGTTTTGTTGGTTATACCTTTACTTGGAACAATCGCAGAAATGGTAATCAATTCACTGAACAAAGATTATATCGTGCGCTAGTTAATGATGCTTGGAATTGTGCTTTTCCAAATTTTAATTTAAGTCATATGAACCCTTTAACTTCTGACCATGTTCAAATATGTTTAAATACCCATAACTCTTGGAATGATGGGGCTACTCCCTTCAAATATTTTGGTGAATGGATGGAACACCCACAATGTAAACCTCTTATTATTGAATGTTGGGACACTCACATCCAGGGATCCCCATCATACTCTGTCACGAAGAAACTCAAACATGTCAAGTATACTCTTAGTCGTTGGAACAAAAAAACTTTTGGTAATATCCGAACAAATATTGAAAATATTAAAATTCAATTAAATCAAACAAATATAAGAGATAGTTATCTTGAAAAATATTCTAACTTAGGAAAACTGAGTGTTGAATTAACTAAATGGTACAACATCCAAGAAAAATTCTGGAAGGATAAGAGAAGAGACTGAAATATTGCTTTGGGTGATAGAAATACTAGATATTTCCATAGTAAAGCAAAACAAAGGTTTAGAAGAAATTCTAATTGAAACAATACAAAATGAAAATGGGGATTGGTTACATAGTAGAAATGATGTTGCAAACTGCATTTCTAAACATTTTCTTGATGTTGTCACTTCTGTGAATCCTGTATTGATGAGAATATGATTGATTTGATACCAAATTGCGTTACTGATACTGAAAATGATATGTTGTATGGAACCCCTACAATACATGAGATTAGAAAAATTCTTTTCACAATGGAACCAAGTAAAAGTCCGGGAGATGATGGATTCCCACCCATTTTGTTTCAACAGAATTGGGATGTTATAGGACCGGATTTAACTAAAATGATATAGTATTTCTTTAACTCTAGTTACCTTCTTAAGGAGATTAATGCCACTTTTATTTCTCTAATTCCTAAGACCCTAAATCCTACTACCCCAGCAGAATTCAGACCTATTGCTTTAGGTAATACAGTGTATAAAATCATCTCTAAGTTAATGGCTAGTAGAATAAAAGGTTTACTAAACAAGATAATATCCCCTTTCCAATCTGCCTTCATCCCTGGAAGGCAGATTGCCGATAACATAACTATAGCTCATGAGCTAATTCATAAAATGAGGAAGAAAAATGAAAGAAATGGTTATGGGTTTAAAAATTGATATGTCTAAGGCTTTTGATAGGGTGGAATGGAAATTTCTTATGGCTATTATGAGAAAAATGGGGTTTTCCGAAAAATGGTGCAAACTTGTTTTTGAATGCATTTCTACAACTTCGTTGGATGTCTTCATTAATGGCTCTCCCACTGTTTTTTTTTAAACCCTCTAGAGGTCTTAGGCAGGGGGATCCTCTATCTCCCTACCTATTTTTTTTATGTATAGAATCATTATCCAGAACCATATTGAATGCTGATTCCAAGGGCCTTATTAAAGTTCTTAAAGTTTGTAACAATGCCCCATCTGTTAGACATTTTTTATTCACCGATGATTTCTTGATCTTCTGTGACGCAAACACTACTACTAGTATCAACTTGGTAAAGCTTTTTACTGATTTTAGTGCTGCCTCTAGCCAATTAATAAATCTTAACAAATCGGGGGTATTCTTCAGCCCTAGAACTAATGATAGAATCAGATTTGACATACAACAAATTCTAGGAGTGAAAGCCATACCTCTAAATGATAGATATTTAGGATCCCCTCTTTTTACTAATAAATCTAAGATAAAAAATTTCGAACCACTTGTTGAAAAGATGAAAAACCGTCTTCAGAGTTGGAGTGGTACAAATCTATCACCTTCTGGTAAAACAGTAATGATTAAGAATGTTACTTCCTCTCTCTGTGTCTATCATATGAACTGTTTTAAAATTCCCCAAAAAAATTGTAAAACTTTGACTAAGCTCCAAATAGATTATTGGTTGGGTAAAGATGAGCATGGAAAAAACGAAAAAGGAAAAAAAAAAAGGTGTTTATCTTAAAGTCTGGTCTTATAAACCCATTGAGGAAGGTGATTTAGGATTCCAAAACTTGGAAAAATTTAACTTAGCAATGATAGATAAAATGGGTTGGAGGCTTAAGGAAAATCCAAACTCTCTTTGCATGTCTATACTGAAATCTAGGTACTACCCTAAAAATGATATACTCCACATAAACACTAATGCAAACCAAACAGATAGCTGGATTTGGAAAGGTATGCTCACTGGCATTGAGCAAATAAAAAATAATTGTATCTGGATGATAGGTAATGGTGAGAATGTTGATATCTGGGATGACTACTGGATTCCATAAGTTAAACCACCGATCAATAAACCTGCTAGTAGTACTGAGAATATCAAAAAAGTCAGTCACTTGATAAATGAAAATAAAATGTGGGACATAAACAAGCTTACATCCTGCTTTGAGCAGTTTGTGGTTGATCATGTTTTGAAAATTCAAGTTTATTGTAGTTGCAGGAAATCCTACACTACACCCTTGATAAGAATTCACTGTAATTAACACATATTTGAAGATTAAAAATAACACTTTATTATTTGATTCTCAGAAATGTTTACAAGAAATGGAAGAAATCAAGAATACAACCGCTCTCTTGAATTTTCTCTCTCCTCAAGACTTTCTCAACACTCAAAAAATACATCCCCCCTATTTGAATCTATTGGGTCTCTTTATATAGGTAATTACATAGTGGATGACAGCTAAGTTGTCCTTTAATTTTGGATCTGACCCGCGATATCATCACAGTAGTTATAATGTCCATTCTCGCAAGCGTCGTTCCCATCGCAGGGAAATCATGCTCTTCTCGTGTTTCTTCATTCGTCAGCTATTACGCCACTCTTTAAGTTATCTTGTGACACTCGCAAAGTGTTGTTGAAGAACTCGCAGAACTGTCGCTGTAAATCTCGCAGAAGTGTTGTAGTGGCGATATTATGATCCTACATCTTCCCTCTTCTCATGTATTTTCTGCAAGGGAGGAAAGATCATGAGAAATAAAATACCTCAACTATTCATCGTTTCATCTTCTATGATTAGCAGGAATCCGTAAATTAAGTGTTACCGCCTACACGTGTCGAATATTCCTATTTTTACCGATTAATCTTTTATTACCCGGTTACCATCCTTCTATCTATAAAAGAAAGAATCTATCAAAGAAATATTTTTTCTTCTTTTACTTCTTCGTCTTCTTCACCTCTTCACTCTCTGCAAAATTTTCCCCACCTGCAGCTTTCTTCTTTTGCAAATTCACCTACTGCTGCTTCAATAGAATCTTCAAGATATGTGTTCTTCTGACGTTATTAAACTCGATTTTAATTGTCTAAATCATACTTATTCACTTTATTTGATCTTTTTTGCTTGATTCTATGTAACTCCCATACCATGTTTTCTTTTCAGTGGAACTGCATCAAACACCAAGTTTGTCGACCAAAACCCTAATCTTCTTGAAGATTCACAACAAATACTTACTGAAAAGAAAAGGAATTCTTCGAGTCATAAGGTAGTAAGAAACATTTCTTTTCTTAATAATAATATTGTTGCCTCTGTTTCTTATCTATATTATTACTCGCAAGGTGATGAAAATGTTGTTAAACCTTGCAAGAAACATCGCAAAGCCAAGACCCTTGAGATTGATATTGCTATTCCCAAGTTTTCGTCTTCAAAACCTATTTCTACTACTTCGCAGATGGAACCTCCATCCTCTATTTGCGAGAATGTCATCATCAATACTCCTAATGCCACTAATCCTCCAATGGATGAAACTCCCCAAATTGTTATGAACAAAACTTCTTCCTCTCCTATTTTACTTCCAACCGTTACTTTTCCAGACACTCCACCTTCTGGTGATGCAACCATTGCAAATGACTCAAATATCCAACTCGTCATCATTACTACTTCATCTCTACACCTCTTCCCTCATCTAAATAAGCATCAGTAGGGGTCGATGCTGCTTTTAAAGTTTTATCTGACATTTTAGATGATGCGAGGAAATCTTCTAATGACCCTTTCAAATATGATGTTTGCGAGACTTTAATCAAATATTTTGGTTCTGATCGAACTGCTTCGCAAGCGTCTTTAGAAAATAAAGTTGAAGCTCTAAAGAGAAATCTCCAAGCCAAAACTTCAGAATGTGATATTATTGATCACAAGCTTCGCAACTCTTTTCTTGATTGCGAAAATCTTCGCAATAAAAACAAGGAGTTAAAAGGTATAGTTCTTCTGCCTCTGCCTCTAATTTTTCTGTTTTAGTAGATTTTCATCTTTTTTGTACTCAATTCCCTTTTAAATATTTGGTTTGCCTATTTAGATTTAAATCAGAAACGATTAATGAAGATATTTCAATTTGAGTCTGTTGCTGAAGAAGCTCGTGCTGAGAGAGATTCTTGGATGGATCAATATAATAGATTAGATAATCTTTACACATATTCAATCGATCAAATAGATAATCTTACCAATGAGAACGATCAATTAGCGCAAAGGCAAAATCTATTAAGTAGTGAAGTTACTCGCCTCTCATATTTGTTAACTCAAGCTAACTTGGCGATGGAATCTTTATCAGATGAAAACAAAACTTTATCTCAAGATAAATGTAGTTTTTTAAACAAGATGGCGATCTCCTCGTAGCAAATAAATATTCTTCAGAAAGTGTGTAACAACCAAGAACAATCTCTTCGCTCACTAAAAGATGAACTCAAGGAAGTAACCGAATCATCTGCCGCTGAGAAAGATAAACTTATCAAGGGTAGGCTAACTCTAAGTTTAAAGGCCATTAAACTCCAAGATCAATATTCTCAGTTAGAAGAATCTTACTCCTTATTAGCAAAAGAAAATACTTATCTTCACTCCAAAGAAGAAATTATAAAGTCTCGCCTGAAGGGTATAGTTGGAGATAACTTTGATGATGCCATGAACCAATGGGAGAACTGTTTCTTAACATTAATTCAAAACTTAACTTCTCAAAAAGAAGGTAGTTATTTTGACTGCCTTAATTGTTAATTTCTCTATTTAATTTCTCTACTATATTTGTTGCGAGATTTTTATCTGAATATTTTCTTGTCAATTTATGTTTCTCGCAGAATCTGAAAAAAGTCTTCATTCTACCATTTCTGACCTTACTGAAAAACTGGCTAAAGTTCGCAAAGAAAACGAAAATCTCTCCGCCCATCTTGTTCAATCTCGCGATCGTGCAGAGATAAGATATGAATACCTTGAATACTTCAAAAATATAGAGATCAGAAATCGTGATAGAGGATTCCTTCGCAAGGTTCATCTTAATGTTAAATTTCTTGTGAATGATATTCTGATATCCAATTCTCTCCCCCCCCCCTATATTTTTTGATCCTTTAGAAGTAGATGATGATGAAATTCCTCTTCCCATTGATAATGATCTAAACTATGTAAGTGGTGAAGAAGAAGATTCAACAGAAAAATAAAAAATCTCTCATAGAAAAGTTGTTGCTGGTGGTGAAGCAATTGCTGGCGAAGGGATAGAAGAAGAGGAAGCTCGAATTAATCGTAATGAGAAGAATGCTGATGAAGTTGATAACACTGGCAAAAATAATGAAGCTGGCGAGTCCAATTCTGAAGTTTGAATTTTGTTCTTGTTTTCTTTTTCTTCCTCTTTCTTGCGAGCAATGTATTTTTATGCAACTTTGGAATTCAACTTTATTTCTGTTATTTTGAATATTCTTAAGAAAGATAATGATGTTTTATTTATCAACTCCCCTATTTGACCTTCATTATCTTTCTTGTAATGATCAATTGTTTCCCGCATTTTCTCCTTGCGAACTGTGTTGCGAATAGTACTTGCGGAACTATGGATAATACTGCGATATTATGAATAATTCTGATGTGTGATCCTGAATAATACTTCTTAGAAATCCTGAAGGGTAATTGTTTCTCATCTACCAAACCTTGCATAGGATTCTTTCCTGCGATGAACAAATCTTTCCTGCATTCTGAAAATAAAATAGTTAATGTTTGGGATTATTCTGTTGGTCTTATTTTTCCTTCCTAGTTAAAGGTATTATTCTGCCATTTTTTTGTGTCAGCGACAAAATCATAGGATTTCTTTACATTTGCATGCAAAAACCCATTGATCTTGCCTTATCTGTAGTTTGTCAATTTCTCCGCGACAATATGACAAGTCTAAGCTCTCTTGCGAGAACAAAGCCGTATGACATTGCCGTCTTGCGATGAAATTGCAGGACGTCTCTACACTTTCATGTAAAAACCCATTGATCTCATCTTAACTTTTTCTCTTGGCTTGTTGCCTCTGTAGAATATTTGTCACGTGACAATATGACAGGCCTAAATGTTCTTGCGAACGTAAAGCCCCATGACATTGCCGTCTTAAGACACTTATCAGCTCCCTAATGGAGGGTGCCGCCCTTATCTTCCCCCTGGTTTCCCCTTCAAGGAGAGCACATCTGCCATACAATACTAGCTCCTCCCATCTGTTCTTAACAACAACCATCTGTTTTCGTAGCCTCTTATCCTTTATGCCTATATGGCTTATAGTTACAAGACTGCACCCTAAGTGGGGTTTTTTTCGGGCCGAGTGCATCATAGCCAAGACTTGCCAAGAATGTCCAGGGTAGTTTCGTATGCCCCTGGCACCCTTGGCTCAACCGTGTACCTCGGCGCCTTAGTCATACTCTAAACTCCTTAGAATAGACCCTCGGTCATCCAACCAGGGTATAACCTTATATAGTTGGAAATCCAAGGTACCTCCCCCGGATAGGTTTTCTTTAACCCCAACATCTCCATGACTTAGGTTCCAGCAGCGGTATAACCTTATCCCTGAGTCATGCAAAGAGATATCCCCTTGTATGACCTATTTTAGGTCTTAAATTTTCCTCTTGAGAAGTTGTATTCGCGAACTAAGGTGTAAACCATAAAGGTTCGTCCCATTCTTATGTCTCTGCGAAATTTTATTCGCGTTTCTTGCGATATTTTCGCATTTCTTACTTGCTCTGTTATTTGAAGAATCTCTCAGATGTAATATAGAAAAATTTATTATCCGTTTCATCATATAACATACCAGCATCTCTAATCTCTCAGAATTTGTCATTGATAATATCTTTTCAGGAATAATCTATTCCATGGTCTATCAAGTCTTTGACCAACATCTCTGCCTTCAGGATCCATTAATTTGTATGCCCTAGTTCCAACTATCTCTTTAATGATGTATGGTCCATCCCATTTTATTGCCAGTTTACCACCATTTTCTCGCTGATAACTTGGTGTTTCTCACATCACTAGGTCACCTGGTTGGAATTCACGTTTTTTGACACGTTTGTTGTATTCGCGAGCTATTCTTCGCTGATAATTTTCCATATGTTGTAAAGCTTTTTCTCTCTTCTCTTCTAATTCATCCAGCTTATTCAGAATCATCCCATCACTAAGATTCTTCTCCCAAGCCTCTCTTTTTGTTGTAGGAATAGCAACCTCTGTTGGTAACACAGCTTCAACCCCATATGTCAAACAAAAAGGTGACATTCCAGTAGCTTCCCGTCTAGTTGTATTGTAAGCCCATATTGCATTATGTACTTGTTCGCACCATGCCATGTGGTGTCCTTCTAATTTCTTCTTCAGTATATCTGCAATTGTCTTATTTGTTGCCTCTGCCTGTCCGTTGGCCTGTGGATATAGTGGTGTCGATTTTCCACATTTGATTTTAAATGCATTAAGTAACAATTCGATATTCTGTCCTTCAAACTGTTTTCCATTGTTAGATACCAACTGTGCAGAAATCCCAAATATGCAAATTATATTTTCAAATATGAATGTAAAAATGTCTTTGTCGCGGATTTGTTGCACAACTTTTACTTCTCCCCATTTTGTGAAATAATTTGTAGCGACAATTAAATATCTTCTTTGTCCAGAACCCGGTATAAATGGTCCCACGATATCCAACCCCCATTTTCCAAAAGGCCACACACTGGTTGAGGATGATAATGGTGCCCCTGGTGCATGTATTTTCTTTCCATATCGCTGACAATCTTCGCATCGTCTTGAAAGTTTCTTCGCGTCCTCATGCATATATGGCCAATATTAACCTTTCATTTTTGTTCTTTATGCCAAAGATCTTCCCCCGCTGTGATTACCAGCATCTCTACTATGCAACATCTTTAACACCTTTTGTCCTTCTTCCCTTGTCAAGCATCTTAGCGATGGTCCATTAAAAGATTTTCGATATAATACTCCATCTCTTAATTAATAATTTGTTGCACGGCTTTTTAATTTATGTGTTTATAATCTATTTTTTGGTGTCTCTCCTCTTGCCAAATATGCATGAAGTTCTGTTCGCCAATCTGCAATATTGCCTTTTGATTCTTCTTCACCACCTTCTATCATCATCACATTTGCTTCATCTTCTTCTTCCTTATTGATTGATGGTGATACAAATGTCTGAATTTTTATGCATCTCGCAGCTGGATTTATCATCATGCTAGATATGAAAGCAAAAGCATCTGCGAGTCTGTTATCTTT
This sequence comes from Papaver bracteatum, assembly GCA_023529315.1. NCBI lineage: Eukaryota > Viridiplantae > Streptophyta > Magnoliopsida > Ranunculales > Papaveraceae > Papaver > Papaver bracteatum. The sequence continues at coordinate 1,090,548 of JAJJWX010003108.1, forward strand.
TCTTGATATATGTCTCCATTTTATTTTTGGAATTCTCGCAGACAATTCTTCAACAAGTTTCTTGTATTTCTTCAAAGATGGTTCATTTGTTGTATATTCTCCTTTTATCTGGCGAATAACCAATTGTGAATCACTAGTAATTCTTGCATTTTCCAACTTCATTTCTATTGCGAATTTTAACGCATGCACCACCGCTTCATACTCTATCTCATTATTAGTGGACGTGAATTCCAGACGAAATGAAAAGCCATTTTTTCTCCTTCTGGTGAAATAAAGACAACTCCAATTCCATTACCTTCCCCATTTGATGATCCGTCCACCAATATTTCCCACATGTTGGGTTCTTTTAATAGATCTTTTGGGTCTCCATGTTCTTCTTCTATGTCCATCATTTCTTCTACAGCTTCATCATCTTCTAGGGAAATTCTGCTAAAAAATATGCTATAGCTTGTGATTTTGGCGAGGATAGGATTTCGTATTTGATTTCAAAGTGCCCTACTTGTGCATTCCATCTCTCAACCCTGCTTGATCTTTTTGAATTCTTCATTACTGACTCAATTGGTACCTTTGTTAATACTTTTATTTTATGTGCTTGAAAATAGATGTGAAGTTTAAAAGTTGCATAAACCAATGCCAGAATGAACTTCTCAATCTTTGAGTAATTTTTCTCTGCAGTATTAAATGTTTTGCTTATATAATAAATTGGTTTTTCTATTCATGCATCCACTCGCAGTAATACTGCACTTAATGCGTGCGAGGTTGTCGCAAGGTAGATCAATAATTCTTCTCCGGGATCTGGTTTCTGTAAGATAGATATGTTCATCAAATATTCTTTAATTCCTTGAAAAGCCTTCTCACATTCGTCTGTCCACTTGAATTTTGTACCATTCCTGAGTATGCTGAAGAAATGCTTGCATTTATCTGAAGATCACGAGATAAATCTTCCTAGCGATGCTAAGAGCCCATTCAATTTCTGCACATCTTTTACGGTTGCTGGTGTTGGCATGTCACGAATTGCATGTACTTTATATGGATCAACTTGTATTACTTCCTTTGACACAATATATCCCAAAAAATTCCCTGAAGCTACTCCAAAAATACATTTTTCAGGATTCACCTTGATGTTAAAATGTCGCATTTGACCGAAGATCTCCTTTAAGTCTTGTACATGGTTTTTAGCTTCTTTACTTTTGACTAACATGTCATCTACATATACCTCTAATGTTTTATGGATCCATTTTGAAAAAACTTTTTCCACCATTCTTTGATACGCTCACCAGCATTTTGTAAACCAAAGGGCATCTTTGTATGACAATATAATCCTCTTGGGGCAAAGAATGCGGTGTGCTCTTGGTCTTCTTCAGCGAGAGGAATCTGGTTATATCCTTTATACCCATCTAAACTGCGATCTCCTTCATATTGACACTTTCCCAAATAGAAAGGATAGTTAGATATGGAAGGGGATGCTCTCAGGTATTCAACAAATAATAAAATATATATTTCTGGGAATTGGGGAATGGAACCAATATTGACATTTGGGATGATTTCTGGATCCCAAATACTTGGCCCGCTTTACAGAAACCTCAAATGGATATTGTTGTTCTAGTTAAAGTCGGTGATCAGTTTACTACAAAGCATACATGGGACTTGGAAAATTTGTCGAAATGTTTTGATAATAATACCATAAAGCAGGTAAAGAAGATAAGAATCCATGTTGTTCAAAAAGAGGATACTCCACACCGAACCTTAAACAAAAAAGGTATGTGTACTGTGAAATCACCATATAATCATATAAACTCTGATGGAAATATTGATCAGAAATGGAACAAGATATGGAGGATGGATATCGCTCCATCTGTGAAAAACTTTATCTGGAAAGCTGCTCATGCTATTCTTCCAAATAACATGAGAGTGGCAGGTGTAATCCCAGACATAAACACAACATGTAAGCTATGTAATGATGAATCAGAAACTCTAACCTATATTTTTCTTCATTGTAATTATGATACTCAGGTTTGGAAGCATTTTAATTTTGATATATAATAATTCATTATAAATGGAACAGATGATTTTCATGAGTGGTTGAATGATTGTTTTGAGAATCCAACCAGAGGAAAGTATGGCATAAATTGGATTGGAATGTAGAGGAAAGTATGGCATAAATTGGATTGGAATGTTTTATGTAATACAATAAAATGGTTCATTTGGAAAGCAATGTGTAACGTAAATTTTTAAAAAGAAGGTCAAAACAACATCAATACTGCAAACAATGTGATTAAGTATATAAATAGCTACATAATTGTTAACAAAACAAGTTATAACATAATGCAGTCCCATTTCTATAACCCTGATACAGATGAAGCTCTCAAGGTCACAACACAACCAGCAGAGGGGCAAACCAGAAACATGGCAATAAAGATAAATATTGCCTTAACTATGATGAATTCTACAACAAAGGCTAGTATTGGACTAACTTTGTGTGATCATACATGGAACATTAGGTAAGAAAGAGGATTGTATGCAAATTGTACTACCAGAGAAGAGTTAGAGAAAGTTGGAGCGGATGCGGCTTTCCAATGGGCAACATAATGGAGTGGGCACATTTCTCCTTCAAGAGCGATTCACAACCAACTCTCTTGTTGCTGATAGGAATGTATGCAGAAGCTAGAAAACATAGATATCAAATAAGTGCAAACTTTGGAAACACAACTAAGATCCATATAAACTTTTTGGCTCAAGACTTTATCCTAGTAATGAGAGATGAGGTTATTTGGGCAGCTAAACTTTCTGTGTTTTGTGATAAATATCAAACATAATTGGATAGATGATAGTTTAACTGTTATGTTAATTTATCTAAACATTCAAATTTGGAATGAAGATGTAATGGTATACCGTAATTTCTGATCCGAAATTTATGGTACTTTAATATACACGGAGGGAAACCTCTTTTCCAAAACTACAAAAGAAAGATTATTTATTTTTCAAACTGCTACAGGTTATCTTATCAATTATCAAATACGACAAATGGAAATCAATAAGTAACTTAAAGTTCATATGGGGTAGGGTACAAAGACAAACAAACCTATAATCTACTAGAACTATAAGTGTCTAATCAAAGTATCAAACACCACATGAAATTAATCTCAAACATGACAACATCCCACAAATAAGATCAATGTGTGGTTGATATGGACCAAATCATAGAGACCTGGACAGATTGATCATGGACATAGATATCTGATCGTATATTTTGGCCCCCTTGCTCAAATCAATAATGTTAGAGTGGGGGGTACTTAGAGATTGAGTGAGAAAGAGACTTTAATTGCTATCTCAAACATTTGAAAAGTCGGTAGAAATTCAAATGTGTTTGATTGGGCCATAGATTAGATCATACTAAGCTAGTGTCCAAACTCCAAAATCTAAAATGATTAAGAACTTTGTTAATGTCCCATTTCAGGGGTAATCTCGTATAGTCATATTTATTCTTTTAGTAAATTAAAACATTTACAAACACAAACGAACTACGGTGGCTTTGCATGGCCAAAATCTATATAAAACAAAATATTCTGGACATAGAAGTGGTGGCCTAACCAAATTGATATCTCTATCTAGCAGCCATGTAATATAACTGAATGGAGCTTCCAGAGTTGGTTACACCACTAAATGATGCTAGTTCAGCAAAGCGGCCAACAGCAAAATTTGCCTCGACATCGGAATTCTTCTGGATAAAGTGAGAAAAAGATTCTCAAAAAACGGAACACTAATTATTGAATTGAGAAGTCAGTTCACCTCATCAGTGTTTGCCAGAAACTGCGAGAATAGTCTTGTAAAATGTCTAACATACGGTTGATTTTTCTGACTTTGGCAATGAAGTAACAAATGACATGAAGTGGCAGCTGGCTAAACCTTAACTCGACGTCCCCTACCTAAAACCCAGACTGATTTCCTCCTGACATCAGCATTACTATTAGTTCGATCATGATGGATGGATGTCGGACGCTAATTCATGAAAAAACATGATGATGGTCCACCACTTGGATTTTTTTGTTTTAGCACCCATGCTTGCCCATTTGAGTGGACGATATTAAAATCCCACAAAAGTAGATAGCTATACTATGATTTGTCTGTAGACGAACATGCGTGTACATTGGTTATAGCTAGATTAATGATAATCGATGTTGAAACCCATATTTAGTTTTTACTAATCCTAGAAAGCCAAAAGTTGTTGCCTATTACCCACAAGGCCACAACAATTTTCTTTCTTTCCCCAAAATATACTTTTTCCGAACAATAACAAAACAAAACCTAGAAGTAGAATCCCCCCTACATAGGAATATACTTGATATGCACACTTTTTTGAGTTTTGTGGTGATGTTACCCGTAATCCCGCATGGACCATGGGAAGAAGACAGACCATTTTTAAACCCTACAAGTTCTGCCATTTCCGCACACGTTTCCAGTAATCACAAATAGTACCTATTCTCCCATTTCACAAATTTACGGATTTTTTTGGTACTCTAAATTGTCAGCTCAGGTGTGTAATTTTTATTCTACCTTTTCCCTTGACACTGCATGCCTCACGCCTGCATCTTCATTGCGGACCTTGGAGATGAGGGTTTTCCTTATGATAAGGTAATTTGAGGATGAGGGTTCCCACATGGGATTAAATTCCAAAATTATTGTTAACGAATCACATCAAATTTAAGTACTAAATCAATGTCAATGGCGTGAGTGTGGCCTTAGGAAACAAGATTTTGCTATACTATTGGAGTTGAGGAATTATTAAACGTACAAAACCAATAATGCAATCAGATAATTGATACTGACTTATATTAATTCGTATTTATGTAAGTCTAATTATTGATTAATTAGTCTAAGTACAGATTGAAGTAACGTATTTTGTCTCATCATTCCAACGAAACGTGCATTAGGTTATGCTAGATATGAGGCAGAGAGGGAAAGATTGATGACCTGATGGTTTTGATTTTATTTCATTTTAATATACTCGTATGTTCTCTACTTGTTTGAATAAATACGACCATGTATGGATTCTGCACATGGAATAATATTTACAAAGTATCAGTTTACATTTCAAATGGAAATGAAATCTCATGGATGGACTTGGTCATCGGGACCAGTAAATCGTTTCATATGACCCTAAATTCATTAAGAGCATCAAAATCAATCCTGCCGTCCAAACGGAAAATCTACCATGTCATTTAAAATTTGATATTAAGAAATTAGAGGGATATGATCTGTTGACATTGTTATAATGACATAATCTTAACATTTTAGCGCCATTTTTTCTACCAAGCCCAACCGGCAATAAATTTGAAGCTTATATTTTGATGGCATGTTCTTCTCATAAGTATATACACTCCCACAAAAAATGAGAGCATTACGAGATGTATAAGACCATCATCTACTATTTTGAATATCAACCGTTGAAGATTAATGGTTGAAATTAAAATTTGTGGATGGTGAAGTTTCGTATATCGGAATACTTTCATTTTTTTTGTAGGAATGTAGAGATTTATAAGAAGAACATGTCACCAAAATCTTAGCTTCAAATTCATTATAACCATGTCAATGGATCCTTACCTTTTTACAAATCATATATGTTTTTTAGAAAAACTATAAATTGTCCTCGACTTGGCTTACAGTCACTGTCATTTCACATGGAAAAGGTCCTAGAAATTCTGAAATCGGTTGAGTTCAACTGAGTTGCTCACATCTTTCTGCGGAAAGGGTAAATGGTACGACGATCCTGAAAGCGGTATAACAGTCCAGAATTTGGATCGATAAACCTGAAAACGTGTAGTAATAATCCTAAACCAGGTTCGATGAACCTGAAATGTGTGGAAGAATAAATCGATTTTCCAACAACTAAAAATCCAAAGACACTTAGGGAAGACGAACCCTTTCAAAAGAATGATTCAAGAACCTGAAAAAAGTGAAATGATCCAGTATTGAGCTCGATGAACGTGAAAAATAATATAGAAAATCAATGTTGCAATTAGTAAAGGGTAATATGCAAGCTATTGACTGACTTAACCAAGATAGATAGAAAATCTAAAGGTTGAGTACTTCATAGATTTTCAACAACAATAAAAAGGAGAGGGTGGTTTATGGATTACTAAATAAACTAGGGGTAATTTTCAACAAATTCCCCAGATGCCAAAACCAGCTTTAAAATAATTCTTTCTGTTGTGTGAAATTGTGAAGTATATTCTAAAGGGCGAGTTCAACTCGGTCTAAAGTCCCTAATGTCTAAAATCTCTATCATCAACTCGGTCTTCAAATCCCTAATGACATACAATTTGGAAACAAAGACTCCGAGATTTCACTGAGAATTTTCTTCAATATAAAACTATTAATGTGCTTGGGTCTCGATCCCGAGATTCGAGATTCATTACATTGCTCGTGACCTATTTATCTGCTATGTAACATATAACATTTCACTACTACCTAAAGTCTGCCCCAAGATAAAATTGTTGGATATTTTCAATAACTTAGAAAATAAAACTGTTTTCATTTTTGGTTTGTCACTATGATGGGGAAGTGTTCTGTGTTGGATAAACACAATGGATGTTAGTTGGAGATGAAGGGACACCTCTAATAGGTGTGATGGTTCATAAAGGACACAACCATTCCCAACAGACACCTTATGTGTCTTTTGGAAATGAAGAGGCATCTCCAATAGGCATGAATAACCCTATAAGTAGTGAAGGAATTCTCCCATTCTTGAGAATGAATTCAACCTGTTTTCTCTCCATCTAAAGCATCATCAGAAATCTCTCTCATGTGTTCTTGGTTGGGTCAAGGGGTGCAAACCTTGAATCCAATTTCCTGTTGTAGGGCTTTCATTGTATCCTGAAGGCATTATTTCGCATACCTGTTGCAATCGCCAATTTATATTGGGAGGGTAGAAATAATCGTCTAAAAGAAATCACCCGATCCTTGAAAGTTTTTGAGCACAACAACAATTTCTTTTAGTGTTTCCATCCTCCGTTTTATACCCACATTTTCCAACAGTTTTAGACGATTATTTTCTCTTGAGAATGGAGGATGAAACTCTGCTGTAAGGCGTGATCGTTGTATCTTGGAAAGCGACATATGTAAAACCGTAAGCACCGCATACGGGGATAATTGTCTTTAGGGAAAGAGTGATCCTCGCCTCGATCAACCAATCCGATAAGTCTTTCTAACTCTCTTCTTATTATTTTTGTGTTTGTAGCATGAAAGTGATTTCCGAGAAACCGAAACAACATATTATTTCCAACAATATTCACAATTCCTTTTGTTTCTGGTTTCTTGGAAAATTTATTGACGGCACTTTGTTAAGATTACATGCCCATTGGATGGATGAGTAGTGTCTTTTTGAGAAGACACGGATGGATGCATAAATTGAGTGATTAATTTTTTGATTCGTGATTAATTAAGTACGAGACTAGTGATCAATCAATTAATACTCATTGTTTCTGTCAGTGATTTGGACTAGTCGTCTGAATAATTTAAAGAAACTTTGAATTGTATTAATAGGTGCTACCAGAACTAGCATAAGAGATGCTCAGTTAAACTTTACATTGGCGCCTGCCATGTTGGGCAGAAATAGCAATGCACTCGTATAAAGGAAAAATTCAGATTTGGATTTTTCAAGTAATTGTGCGAGGACGTTGTCCTAATAGAAGTATGAATTGACGGTTCAATTCATTTTTAGCGTCAATTGTATGTGGCTTTAAATTTAAATTGCAAATTGAAATTTGAAAAAAAAAAAGTCACGACCCTTCAGACATGAGAGGTGTCTGTTTGTAGATATACAAGTGAATCTATAATTGATTCAAACGATGGATTTCAGATCTCTTTTCTTTTTCCTCTTACTCCCCTTCTTTGATCGTGTTGTACTAATTAAGTCGTACTAGTTTGAGTACGCAGGACACAATTCTTATGGCATTTAAGATTGTGAGTCAAAGGTTAGTAATTAGCATGGCAACACAAGAGTTCTTTTGAGTAAAGCAATCTGTAGGCTTAAAAGAAAGGATGGTTTAATTCACTGAATTTGAGGGGTCAATGTTTAAATTAAGGCATCCTTTGGAAACGAAAGATGATGCATAATTTAACCCACTGTGATCTATGATATGGAGAGGCTAAATCCATTTCACGGCAGGAGACTACAGTTTTTAAACGAGAACTGATTTGAAATTAGTAGTGGTGAATTGTGGGGGCAAAGCTATACAATTACCAGGAGAAGAAACATTCTGGTTGTAGTTTTTTGAACATTAACATTTTGATATGAGAATAATTCTTGCGATAAGAATTATTGGTTCCAAATTATGGAAACTGGTGGTCTTAAATGACAAGAAAAAAGGAAAATACCGGTGAATATGTAACGTATTGGAAGATTGGGCGGCCGACCAAACTTCCAATGATGAGATGTTACGATATTACCGATGCATAAATTATGAACATTTGCATTACATAATGTAAAATGTTAAATAGACATTGTCTATGTTTTTGGGTATAAATTTGTAGAAGATTGGGCATGAGTAGAGGAGTTACTCATCGTAATAATGTGCTTGTTGAAACTACAAGTAAGTTGCCTACAAATTTTCTATGCCTCTAGTGTATGCAAGTCTATAATGACTTCTTGTGAATTAACCGTAAATGTTAACTAGGATCACTAGAGAAGTTACAATTATTTTGTAAAATCAAAGAGGAACATTTTTAGTAATGTTTTCAGAATTGATTGCATTAGTAGATGCAATTAATGAGAAGAAATGGCTTAAAACCTAACTTGTAGAGATCCTATTTTGGAAGAAGTCATCTCAGGAGGTCTTGATTAATTGTGAATCAGGATATGATCTATAACGTCTTTAACAAGACTTATAATGAAAAGTCAAGACATACAAGTCTTAGACAAGGAACGGTAAGTCAATTACTCAAGAAAGGAGTAATTGCAGTTAACCATTGAAACGGAGAAAAGCTTGGTAGACCTACTTATGAAGAGTCTCCCAAAGGAATTAATTTCAATGAAGTATATAGAAATGGGACTAAGGTCTGTGAAGGAAGGTTGATCTCCCATAGCAGAAACCCAACCTATGTTTTGAAAAAGATAAACAAGGTTCAATGTGGTACCAACAAGTTATGGCTGTAGATTATGGAGCACTAACATAAAACTTCCCATTTCAAGTTAGTCTTTGGTTTTTCTGCAAGAAAATAGGATGGATGTAAATCCTTAATGAGTCCGTGATTAGTAAAAGGTGTCTCGCAGAAACACCTTCGAGACTTACCTATATGAGTATGGAAATGTGGGCCGTTTCCTAAGAGAAGAAGACCGTTCTCTAAAGAAGACTCATGAATAAGGATATAAGCACAAGGCCTTTATAGTGCTTGGCTCTGAGAACACATGATTTATGGAATCAATATGTGTGGAGACTAGGTTTTATCATAAGGGATACTTGGTTCAAGACTGGTTTCACCATAGAATCTCGATAAGGCTTTGAGTTTCTTACACTAAGTGAAGGTTCAAACCAGGAAAGGTACCTATCATTTATGTATTGATTTCAGCGATGATGCTTAGTCCCAATTGTGCTTGAACTACGTTGGCTTGATCCCACTCGGGTACGTGGCGATCACTTGAGTGATGCGGCCACTCCGGTTTTATAAGTTTTATTTTATTTTATGTTTTTGGTTTTTTGAAAATAGGGGAGATTGTTGGATATTTTCAATAACTTAGAAAATAAAACATTTTTCGTTTTTGGTTTGTCACTATGATGGGGAAGTGTTCGTGTTGGATAAACACAATGGATGTTAGTTGGAGATGAAGGGACGCCTCTAATAGGTGTGATGGTTCATAAAGGACACAACCATTCCCAACAGACACCTTATGTGTCTTTTGGAAATGAAGAGGAATCTCCAATAGGCATGAATAACCCTATAAGTAGTGAAGGAATTCTCCCATTCTTGAGAATGAATTCAACATGTTTTCTCTCCATCTAAAGCATCATCAGAAATCTCTCTCATGTGTTCTTGGTTGGGTCAAGGGGTGCAAACCTTGAATCCAATTTCCTGTTGTAGGGCTTTCATTGTATCCTGAAGGCATTATTTCGCATACCTGTTGCAATCGCCAATTTATATTGGGAGGGTAGAAATAATCGTCTCAAAGAAATCACCCGAGCCTTGAAAGCTTTTGAGTACAACAACAATTTCTTTTAGTGTTATCATCCTCTGTTTTATACCCAAAATTTCCAACAATATTCACGTAGTGATCCAAATCTGTCTTAGAGCAACTGCAGTCATACTAGCAAAACCAAAGACCAAAGACTAAAAAAAAATCAAAAAATTTGGTTTATTCCGTGCTGAGACACTACCGTGCAGGAGCAAAATTTTGGTCCGGCGCAATTAGGAAAGTTCGCCCCATCAGGCGTAGTTTAAAACTACGCCCCATTTTTTTTTTTTTTTTTTATTATGGGGCGTAAATTTGAAGTACGCCTCATCAGGCGTAGTTTAAGACTACGCCCCATTTTTTTTTTTTTTTGTTATGGGGCGTAACTTTGAGTTACGCCCAAATTCTTTTAATTGGGGCGTAATTTTGAATTACGCCCCACCTCAAGCGTAACTCGTATTTGCGCTCGGTGTCGGGTGTAATTTTAAATTACGCCCGACTAAAAACTAGAGTAAAGATCAAATTTGGTATGGGATTTGGTCGATGGTCTGGTATTTACTCTTTACTCGCTCCGTAGTGTCTGTGTTTTCGACCAAATTTTGGTCGATGGTCCATGACTAAGGTCGCTCTTACAAACTAAAATTATCAAGTCTTATTAACCAGAGGATATTACATCGGGTGGTAAAGTAATAATCAACAAATATATATATACACAAAGAAATGAAACAATTTTATTACATTTACGCGCGTAAACTACTTCCCACTTGATTGACTAGTCAAACTGTTTCCTAACTGAAAGACGGATATGTAGCTCCGTACAGGCAAACTCTATGATTACGGTAGGGTGCAACACCAGCATAGTAGCAGTTCAGAAATAGTACTTGTACATGGAGAACGGGAATGTAGGTAGCCCTGAAGGGCTGAGCCTGAGAATATTACGACCCATGTGTTCTTCCACTAACTATTACAAGATTCCCACACCGTCCATTGTTATTATTATCATCATCACTGTTATTTTAACTAATCTATCTAATTAAGAAACTAAATCTTATCTTAAACTATATTTAAATCTTCTTAATTTTGTCGATACCTGTAAAAAAATCTGGAGAAAAAAAAAAGTCATGACGCCTCCATCCTAAGCATGGTTTGGGTAAGAATAATTGCACTCGATCCGATCATTAGTTGCAATTAAGAAAAGATTAAGATGTCTTAATTTCGTATTATATATTCGTTAATGCATACCACGTCTACCTTGGTTAACGATGTCGTTTATTTCTAAAGAAAAGAATCTAAGTTTTAATAATCCTGGATTTCAATGAGAAAGGTTTCGACAAACTTCTAATTGCATGATTAACTAATGAATAATCATCATCCAAGTTTAAAGTTTTCGGCGATAATTTAATTATTTAAATAATTAAACTAGCTAGCTGGATTAAGACTAATGATCATGATCATGAACCCAAGTACTAGTAGCTAGAGTCCATAGAGAAATGTTGTGTATATTTTAGTTTACATCACGACTTTAAATTTTGAAAGTGATTTGTGTTCATTTTTATGAATTCGACTTTTACTGTTAACTGCTAAGTAGGTTGTGAATATGTTCAGCCACTCTGATTTTTACACTTTGGTTGAAATTTTGAGATTTCTGAAAGTGAGCTAAATAGCTAATCATTTGAGAGGCAAAGCATATCATCCTGCAAAAGATTGGGCAATTTCCATTTTGTTTGAGAACCTTTTTCTTTTTCCTTTTTTTGACGATGAATGCTTAAACTTTAAAGATTGGAGGGAAGTGCTGATTTTAAAAGGACATTGTTTAGAACATATTCTTAATTTGGTATTATTAGTTAATGAGCTGATTGATTAAAGAGATACTCATTCAGTCATACTCAACAAGGGAATCAGATTTGATCTCACCAGCAGCACTGAAGAGAAAACTTAAAAGGGTTTCTCTTGGGGGCACATTTCATGTTTTTCATTCTTTTTCTTTGAATTCTATTATTAGGGCTTTAAACGACTGGTTTTTTTTCTGGTGAAATTTTTTGAATTTTTTTGAAGAAAGTGATGAAATATATCCTGCAAAATAGTCAAGAGAACCTTATAAACATGTCCTCCTTACAGTTTTGATTGATTCAAATCAGTTAAAATCATAATTTTTTTGGTTTTTTCTAGGGGTTAAGGTTGTGATATGTTGTCGACCCAACCGAAATCAACACTTTACGGTGGGAAATAAAGAATTCTTGGCCGTAAGTATTTTTTTTCTTCGTATTTTCAGAATAAATTACGACTGGGTTTTTCCGTAATGAGCATATACTCTATACGAAAAATTTGTATATAGTTGAACTAATTTTAAGGTTGATCAGTACATATTGATACTCATAGAATGAGTACACCTAAGAATTAGTATCACTTCATGCTCGATGAACTTGTACTCTTTTAGAAATCGAGCATAAAGTGATACACAATTTAAAATCGAGTATTAACTTATACTCATTTTGAAATCACTTATAGCTTTGTACTCATTTTGAAATCCTGTATAGCTTTATACTCATTTAGAAATAGAGTATAAACGTAATCGTTATAGAACAATACCCATTCCCATTCTGAAATTGAGTATGAACTTATACTCTATTTGAATTCGAGTATAAAGTGATACATATACTCAGGCCTATTCCTATGCACATGCCAAAAAAATGGTGTTTGGCATGCCAGGCCAAACCATTTGTGCCACTATGGGAAAACCGATGATCGGTCGAAATTCTATTTAACAATATCGCTGACGATATTGACTTTACCGCTGGCGATACAATGATTATCGCCAAGTAGTTATTCTGCAACGGCTAGTTCCCCCTATGGTTCCTATATATACACAATTTTACCTCGACAGAAAACTCACACCTGCTTCTAAATATATTACTCCTTTATTCTCAATTTTAAGCTTCATTACAATGTCGAGATCCAATGAAGAAAGGGATATTATTATGAATAGGTTCAGGTTACAGCAAGAAAGTTATCGTATGAGGTTGCAAGAAATTGACGAAGAGGAAGCTGAAGATGATAAACTAATCGAAATTTTGATGCTTGTACATACGGGTCAAATACCAAGAGTTCCAGAGCCCAAAGAAGTATTATCAAAAAGATATACGTATCGAGGGAGGGAATTTTACCATCAGAAGCTCATGCACGATTATTTTCTTCCCAATTGTGTGTACTCTGATCAAAATTTTCAAGGTCGATTCCGCATGCCTCGTCATCTGGTGAAAAAGATTATTGAAGAGCTTTGTCGAGTGGAGCCTCAATTCAATTATCAGTTTGATGCATTGAATATTAGAGGCCATAGTCCTGAACAAAAATTTACTTCGGCTTTAAGGATTCTAGGTTATGGCATTCCAGCGGATGCTAATAATGAGTACCTTCGTATGGGTAAAACAACTTCTTACACTTACCTTTCATTGTTCTGTGAAGTAATTATTAATCATTTTGGTCCAACATATTTACGAAAACCAACCGACGAAGATGTTAGACAAATATTAAGGGAGAATGAGGAAAGGAGATTCCAAGGAATGATAGGTAGTCTCGATTGTATGCATTGGGTATGGCATGGATGCCTTGTTTATTGGGCTGGTCAATATAAAGGTCATTATCCAAAACCAACAATTATCCTTGAAGCTGCTGCTTCTTATGATTGTTGGATATGGCACGCTTTTTTTGATCTTCCAGGTACACAAAATGATGTTAATGTTTTGCACAAGTCGCCACTGTTTGAAGATTTGAAGTATGGAATTTCTCCATCTGTCTGTTTCATGATCAACGACCATCAGTACACTCATGGCTATTATCTTGCGGATGGTATCTACCCAAAATTGTCCACCTTGGTTCAATGCAACCGTCAGCCTCCTGCTGGTGCATTGGGCCTTTCATACCGATATTTTAACGATGCCCAAATGGCACTGAGGAAGGATGTGGAACGCGCTTTTGGAATTTTGAAGAGGAAGTTCGCTATCATTTGTGGCCCATATCGTGGGATGAGTCCTCGTGAAATGCATAAGACTCTGCTCACTTGCATAATTCTTCATAACATGGTAATTAAGGAAACACGGCGTGATTCAGATTGGATTAACTATGATGATGAAGATTTGAGGCCGGAGATTCGACCTGAAAGAGGCCTCCATGAAAGGAATTATGGTCAAATGACTAACTACATTCAGAACCGTAATGAAAGGTAATAAACTTTTTCTTCAACTTGATTTTATGTTATTTCTAATTAATTGGAATGTTATAATAAACTTCAACCTTCAACATTAATTGGAATGCATAACACATATCAAATTAAAACTTAAACTAAAACATTAAAATTAAACTAGTACATTAATCATGTGGAGGAATTATTTCATCAAACTCATCATCAGTTCCATCATCATCATCATCATCTTCATCACGGTTGTTAGTAAATCCAGCTTGCTTTTCAATCTGTGCTTGAATCATGTCAAATTCGATTTTCCATAGATGTTTTTGCCGGGCGTTCATAATTGAGGTGTTAGATTGAAGAATGTTATGCTTGTCATAATCAAACCCAAATTTTTCTTGAGAAAGACGACTTTTCTTACTCTCCCGGTTTTGAAAGTTCCTTTCAACGGATCTTTGCTTCGCGAAGGTTTTTTGATGTTCCATAAACTCCGCCATGTTAAATCCTCCAGAACTCGCTCCTTCTTGAGCTAATTTTCTAGCCAGGATTTCCTTGTTCCTCCCTGGAAGTTTTCCCTTATTATTACCATCAACATAATTATTGAAAACTACGTTGGAATTTGAGCTTGTAGTGGTATCTGGTGAAGAATTTGATGTACTTTGTGAAAACGATGAAGAATTTGGTGTTGAGGGAGAAGAATTATATGGTGACTTTTCAGGTACTATTTGATTATTTGCTAAGTAATCTGGATTATATTTGTTCAAACCCTTCAAAATATGATAACAACTTTCCAAAGTGAACTGTTTACCATGTTTTCGTTGCCAATTTGTACGAACCTATCTTTCCAAATCAACATCACTCTGACCACTGTCCTTGCCTTTTCCCTCGGCTTGGATTATCAATGCAACATAAGCGTCTACTTCCCGGTTGATTACAATGAAGTGTTCTGACAATCCTTTTGCATCACGACTATTGATGTTCATGGTTTGTTCTTCATATTTTTGAAATATATTATCCCACATGGTGTTACCATGTTGTTGTGCACCACCGATACAATCTTGGGTAAAAAAAAAAAAATTACGACAAATACAGTCATCTTCTATCATGTTATATTTTGCGCCACAGACTCGGTTCTTCTTACCTTTGCCTTGAGTTTTTGCTTGTGAATCCATTTTACAAGAAAATATAATTGTATAGGAGATCTGATAGTTTTAGATTTGAAAAAGACTGAGAAATTAAGAAATTCTATAGAGATTTAGAATTTCTGGTGTGAGTTGATATGAGTTTGAAATCAGGTATTTATAGTGGGGGGAAATTGTATCCGTTAGATGAAGATCTGGTGAGCGATTATCATACTAGCGAGCGATATCTTGACTGTCGCTGGCGATTTGAAGACTAACGAGCGATTTTGTGACCATCGAGCGACAAAGACTCTATCACTCGCTAGAAACTCTGTCGTGTATGCCTATATGCCATAAATAATATATTGACATATGAGTTTGGCAGTATGGCATACCCATAGTGGGTGAATATATTCCAAATATCATGTTTTGGCATGTGCATAGGAATAGGCCTCATTGATCATTTTGAGATTGGATATAGAATTTACTTAAAATATTCATTCTGGATTTTTTAGTCAACTCACGGCTAGGAAATGATGAACTCCTAGCCGTAAACATTACTACGTCTAGGAATTCATCATTTCTCAACCGTAAGTGAAGAAAATATCGGCTTCCTAGCCGTAAATGAATTACTTACGGCTCGGAAAATATGAATTCCTAGCCGTAAGAATATTCTAAAACTGAAACTGAATCATTTTTTGATCGTTTTAATGTATTTAAGTAATAAAAAAATATCAACGGGTTTGTCGATTCTTACCTAATAAAAGTTATGGATGGGAGATTATAAGGTTGTTTCAATTTCTTGATTTTTGATTCCGTCAAAAAAAAAAAAAAAAGAGTTCATGATTTTGATCATGATTGATGAACGAGAAGAAAAGAGAAGGATAATAGATATTTTTTTTTAAATTAGATTAAATTAGGTAATAAGAGCATCCGCAGTGGGCGACTAAGACCAAAAATTTGGGTTGAGAACGGGACGGACTATCGATTAAATCCCAGATTAAACCTAAATCCCATACTAAATTTGGTCCGCGGCCAAGACTATACCCAAATTTTAGTCGAGCGTTGATATAGTGTTCGCCCCACACCAGGCGGACGTAAAGTCTACGCCCCACACCAGGAGTGGTTTATGCCCCCGCCCCATATATTTTTTTTTTAATTTATTGTGGGGCGTGGTTTATACCTCCGCCCCACTCTTTTTTTTTTAAGCAGTTTATATGGGGCGTGGATTGTTGGAATATTTTAAGCAGTTTATATGGGGCGTGGATTTTTGGTTGTACGTAACTGTTACGACAGTTACAAGCATATCCAGAAACTTCGATTCCAACAGACGCCATTGATGTCTGATGGTGAAGAGAAACCTGTTGGTGAAAAGATGTCTTATCCCAACAGATGCGAAAACCTCTATAAATAGCATCTCCCTAAACTCGTTTTAATCACATCAGAAAAACCTTTTCTGTTTTCTCTTCTTCTAAAGCATCTTCAGAAATTTGTTTACATGTGTTCTTGATTGAATCAAGGGGTACAAACCTTGAATTCAATTTCTGTTGTAGGGCTTTCATTGTATCCTGAAGGCATTATTTCACATACTTGTTGTAATCGCCAATTTAGTGGGAGGGTAGAAATAATTGTCTAAAAGAAATCGTATAAGCCTTGAAAGTTTTTGAATACAACAATCTCTTCCTGTTTTGTTTCATCTTCTATTGCAACCCAATTTTCCAACATGGATTATACCAATGCCCCATTGTTTTTACATTTTTGGTTTCTCCCCTACACTAGGTGAATGTATACTTCAAGCCCCACAATAGGCGAACGTATACTTCACGCCCCACACCAGGCGTTGGTATAGTTTACGCTCCACCAAAATTTAGTTTTTCGCCCGTAGCGTCACACACCAGACTAAACCCAAATTTTGATTTTTTTTTTCCTATTTGATCTTTGATTTTAGTCGCATCACTGCAATTGCTCTGAGGTAATATGTTTAATTTAGTGGGAGTAGTTTTGATATTTAACATAGATTAGGCCCCATATTCACGCTTTGGTACAGTTGTCATTTTAAGCCCCCTAAAACCCAGCTCCCCAAATAATAAGATTACTTTCTTTTTTCACATAAGAACTCTATCTCTCGCACCTAATCGGAAGGACATTTTCTCTGGGATTTGACTTCAGCATTGATGTGTTTTCTTTCTTTTCCTCTTTCTTTTGCTTTAAGAACACCATAAAATCAATGACACGCACGCTAGAGTAAACTTCAGGCGACCTATACAACAAGTTGTGCACAAAATACGAACATTCAGTCATTTCATCTCCAAAAAGGATTTTGCATTATTGTATGTAGCTCAAGTAACTTCTGCCCGCAAGAAAATCAACTAAAACGGCTGTATGACACATTGATTCCTCCTATCTTGAATAAGAAATGACGCATGTAAAATTTTAAATCCGCTTTGATTGAATCATCTTGGCTAAAAACACCACCGGCATCTCCACCGCATGTTGGAATAAAGAATGTCATGCCAAAACCAAAAGTCTTGAACCATCAAAGCACATACAGTTGTTTTTCCACATAATTGAAGTTTTAATCATTTTTATCATCAGTTAATTAAGTTTATAGTTAGGTAAAGCTGTTGTTATACATAATTGGAATTACTAATTCATTCATCTCTTCAAATAATTTGAGGAAGAAAAGTCTATGTTTTTTTCTTTATTGAATTTTAGCAAGTAAGAGGGTCCCAACAAAACACAAATGGCTCAGGCTTTTAGTATTTGATCTTTTCCCTCTAGGCTAGTAAGGCTATTCTGCAATCCCTACTTGACCCACTACCCCATATGGATTGCACCTTGTTGCACCGGCAAAGCGTGCTTCCATGTCCCCTCTGTCTTCTTTCGCTGTACTTCTTTTGTTAAATATAAAATTTAGAATCCTCCCTCATTTTAAATTCTTCAAAAGACAGAAGGACACGAAGAGAGAGGGATCCATTCCAGATGATGATGATGAATGATGGGATTAGGAAGGAGAAAGACAAGTTATAGAGATGCATGTGATCCATATATCTATCTATCTATCTGAGAGATGATAACTCTTAGCAGACATGGATTTGGTTTTCGTTTTTAGTTTTGTTTCTTTCTTTCCTTCTTCCTATATATTTTTATTTATATATATATATAACAATTTTTCATAGGCAAAATATATAGTATTTTTTAAAAGAAATATCGAATCTAATAATGTCTCATTGTCTCTTTCTCTCCATTATAAGTGCCATTTCAATGGTATATTGGGTAGAGTCTAGACTATATCTCATGGATCTTCTTACAGTATCTGTCAGCGGCAGCATCACAGCTGCCTGGCTACAAGAATATAAATCAAGGACGACGTACTAAAACACGTTCTTCGTGTTACTTATCTCAGTTTCAGCCGCAGTGTGTTTGACACGTAAAGCTGCGTACTATCCATCGTTTATAACGTACGTTTTCTTTTTCTTCTCTTTTTGAAGACATCCGGTCAAATGTAGAACTGAACTCTACTGAGTACTGACATACTGAATACTCACGTTATTATGACATTACCTTGTTTCGTACCCAACAGTATATCCTGACCAAGAAGATGTCATACAATACAAGCCACCAGATTTGTGGCTGCCTAGTACAGCACAGGGAAAAGCACTAGTGGCAAATTTCATAAATACATATTTATTTTTTGGATGACGATCTTTTTTAAGAATGAAAAGTATAGGGCCATCTGCAGATGAAAATCAAAATTTTGAGATAGAGTTTGATGACCTCAGAGATTCATTTGTTTGGGTATATTTACAGATGTTTTGATATGGACACCACACAATTTTCATAGGCCCGCCATATGCATATGGGGGATAAAATCTAACTTGCACCAAAAATGATTGAATCCATTTTCCTGACACTTTACAAAAACAAGCTTAATTTATTTTTGCTTCTCTACTTTTGTACTAGTATGAATGACTTCCACAGTTCCACCACATAATTAGATGTGATTTATAAGTAAGAATAATAATAATTGAGAATTTGAGATATAGAGATATTAAGTTTAAGACAACTGTTGCTAAATAATAATAATACAGTGATTTTTGTATTATAAAAAGAGCGAGGTAGAGATCTCTGAGTGCATGTGATGTGATTCATGTTAACACAAAGGCTAAGCTGTCCATTTTTATGATTGTTGTCTAGAGTAAGAACCATGAACTCAAATTCTGTATTTCATGATTCTTTCTGTATCAACACAAAATTATTTTAAGATTAGAATAATTTTGTTGGTTTTTGATATTATAATATAAAACTCTATCTGTACTTGTCTGAAACTCTAGGAAAGCATCACCTCTTTCACATATCTTGAATTACATTGGTTTAGGCTCTGAGATTTGTTTCGCATGCCTCCTTCTCTCTCACCCACAAAGTTTCTTTATTAATACTTTCTCTTTCTAGAGAATCTTAAATTCTTTCTTTCAGTTTTATTTAATTTAATAACGTTTGCAGCTGAACTGTACTTTTTGTTCATAGAGGTTGACGACGATGATGATGATGTTTTTATAGAGAGTTTGTTATAAAGTGGGTTTTGAAAGATAAGTAGTAAACCCTCTCTGTATATAAACTTTTGAAACAAAGAAAAAAAAAAGAAAGAGTGTTTTTAGTTTTCTGATTTCCTCGATCAAAGTTTTTTGATATCTTCATCTTCATCATCGTCTTCAACAAAGTTTATCAGATAGATTCTTCTTCTATTATACAGGTTAGTGAGTGAGTGAGTGACTGTGCAGAAAACAATTTTTCTTTTTCTGTCTTAACTTTTGGGTTTTGTTTCAAGATCATCTTCTAGGAACTAAACCCAGAAGATCTATAATAATTTTTGAATTACTAATTCAAAGTTCAAACTCTGTTTCAGATGTTTTGTTTTTTGGTTGCATGATTCTTCTTTAATATATGTACTTTTTGTATATTATCAGAAGAGTTTTGTTGATTTTTTTAAAGTGCCCCCATCTGTTAAATCCTTTGAATTTCATTAGAATTGTTGGTTTATTTCAACATGCATGTATATTTAGGAGAACAGAGTACAGTTGTAATCAAGTAGATCTCTATACATTTTGATCATGATGTTTCAGAATTTTTCAGTTACAGTCTCTAAAACTCTCTTTTTTTTCTTTTTTTTTTTAACAGAATCAAGAGTTATCACTTTTTAAACTAAGATAGGCAGAAAACTTGCTGATTTTGGGTTTCATTCCTAAAAGACGAAGATTACAAATAAAAAGGGTATAGAAATGGAGAACAGGATTTTGCAGCCATATGATAAAGAATGCATGAAGATGGCTATGCTAAAACATGAAGAAACTTTTAAAGAACAGGTAAAGTATTTTTCACTATGTAATTTTTTCAATTTTCAAGACTAGTTTTGGAAAATTCTAAGTATGGGGAGTGATTTTTCTTGCAGGTATATGAACTTCATCGTCTATACCGAATTCAAAAGATGTTAATGAACAACTTGAAAACCACCCAAGCTCATGGTTATAATGCAAACTATACTTGTGATCATGAACAACAAAAGCCAAGACGGAAACTTGATTTAGAACGTCCAGCTGAAGAGTATATTATGGAAGAAGCAGGTGGAAATAATAACAATGGAATGTTAGAAACTGAAGATGAGAATGATATTGAATTGACATTAGGATTAGGTCCAACAAGTTTTCGACAACAACAACGAAAGAGCAAGGATGATACATCATTGAATTCGGAAACCGGGCCGAGTTTTTCATCATCTTCTAATGAATCAAGCTATGTTCAGAGGCGAAATACTAACAACAATACACGTAAACGAGGAGATAACCGCGATGAACAACAACAGTTCAGTGCAGGCAACAAATGGGGTGGACTCATGAACAACTGTGATGTTGATGAACAGTTGAGACAAGAAAGACAAAAACAATCTCCATGGCTTTTTAGAGTTATGAGTCTAAACATGACCTGAATGAATTCACATCTCCTCCCTCTGTTAGTTCTTTAGTTTGATCATCTTCCCATGGGTTTGGATTTCTTCTTCTACTAACTCATGAAATCTGTTCTACTGTGTGATAAGAGTTCTCTTTTCTAGATTTTCAGTTTTTAATACCCTGCTTTCTCTTCTTTACATTTTCTAGCCCATTTTATAAAGCTAGCTAATTTTACCAAAGCCTATGGAATCAAATTTGATTATGAAGGTCTCTGAAACTGCTAACTTCGACAGACATTTTTGGTGTTCATTTGGGACTTTTTTGTTTTTCCTTTTGAAGCATTTCTAGTGACATTGTAAAGAACAACATGAATGAACTTGTTATGTTTTTATCCTTGTGTCGTAGTATTTTGCTATTACAATTTATAATTTATCACCAAGAGTAGTTTAGAATTCAATAGACATTTTCTGTGAAAATTGAGCACAAACAGCAGGCAGAAAGAATCAGATGAATTGCAAAAGCAGACAGCAGCTGTAGAAACACAAGGTCCTGCCAATTTCAGTTTCATATATATAGTGGAAACAACATCAAACGGTACATGATTGATTTTCTTCTAGTGCAAGAATGATAATATACACAAAATGAGAATACCTAGTCTCTCTGTAATTCAACTGTAATTGCAAACAAATTGCAGCAGTATATTCGATATATAAGGTAAATACCATGAAGAAGAATCAAGAGATGGAATGTCTTCGATCTTTGGCGGGTCTTGTCCGGGCAGGAGGCTTCAATAGATCAGCACGAACAAGACGGCCGAGTTTTTTAGACACGTTATTTAAGAATGATTTTTTAGGCAATGGTGGCTTGTTACTAGATTGTGGTGGAGTGCTCATTGCTGATGCAGAGTCTCCTCCTGTTTGTCTCTCAGATTCTTTCAATCGCATTTTCAACTTGGCTAACTCAAGTTTCAGTTGGTCGTTTTCTTTTTGTAACCTTGAAAGTTCGTCAGAGGGTTGGTGGTTATCCGCAGAGTATATGTTCACTTTGCGCGGTGGAGCCGGAGATTCCCCACCCATGCGTGTAGCCGGAGATTCCCCACCCATGCCCTCTCGCAGACGTTGCTGCTCATAGTAAAGCACTTGAACCACAGTTTGCACAGGAAGCCGTTCATTCTGAGCTGCATGGGCACATGCTCCTCGCGATAGCTTCTGGCAGTCCATTAAGCTGCAAACTTTCTTCCTCTCCATGTCACTCAGGGTAGGATGTGCCTGATACAGCATAAAAGGAGTTGTAATTTCAGATGCTACTGAGTACAGATTCATGAGCCAATTTTATCTCTATGTTATTTTCAGTGATTAGAATTAACTTCTTCATTCATTCTTAATGCCGGCAAAGACTAGTAACATTTACAGGAATGAGTACACCACCGACCTGAGTAGCCATATGAACATTCTAGCATATGGCCTAATAAGAAAGTTGAGAAATGTCATATGATGCAGGATTCATGTGGCTCCGGAACGGTTGAAAGGGAACTGTATGATGCATGTAACAAAATGTGATGAGAAAATCAGATGTATTACCTTTAAATAGATATCTACGGCTCTGTAAATTCCATCTTCGGTTACTCTTGCTTGCTCGGGGATTAGTTCTGCTAGGTTGATGAACCTAGAAACTGTTAAATTTCGGTCTGATGCTACTTCAGCAAGATAACTCTCCATTAGCTTCCCAACTCGTTCCATATCACTTGGCAGGGGTGGAACATACCCATCATCAAACTCGGTACCGTTCATTCCATATTCAAGGTAGTTCATCATGATACGTTGTACAGTGTCGACGTCAAACAATGTATCACCGGTGAAGGAATATGATGGAATCAAGAGATCGTCCAGCACTGCCTGTCCCAGTTGCTCTCCTATTCTCTTTTCAAGATCAAGACGGCAAGCAACAGTTGTCTCAAGAAATATTGATGCACGTAGAAGCATCGAAAGAAAGCTAACTGACATGGTATTTGTCTCCACAGGCAAAAGAGCCACAATGGTCTCCAGAACAACCCGCTTTTCGTGCTCTTGTTTCGGTTCAATTTTCTTCCTTCCTTTGCCAAATATATCCTGCATTTGATGTCAGTTTAAACTCACAGTTAAAGTCTACTTGTAAAAAATAAAGATATTTTCTTTTGCAATTCAGAGTAGTTTCTCACCAAACCTCGAAATGATTTCTGCGCATATAACATGAGTATAGGACCAAGCTCATATTGTTTAAATCCCTTTGTCATCATTGTGGTGATAACCCGTTGGAAGATATCGATTCTCAGAACCGTTAAATCTTCGGACCACCAATGTACGATAGGCTTTGGTTGAGGAACAGATGAAGAATTGCCATTCTCGTAGTTATTTTCGGTTTTTCCAAGCAGCGAGAATTGATTATCTTTGCATGCCATATGCACTATAGTGTCTATGCATCGGCTCACCAGCTTAATCTTCTCTGCCATGGGAATCAAATTTTCCGCTAGATGCAGCACCGTGACTGCACCCGAAAGGCTCTTCAATGCAATATCATTCAAATAGGACTCCGTTCTGGTCACAAGATTCCCAGCTGCGTAGTCCTCAGTCATCTCCAGATACTCGGCCGCACATCTGAGCATGCTTATGTTCTCAATACCAATCTCAAAGTTTATTCCATAGCAGAAATTTGACGCCAATTCAAATGCTCCTGCTCCACCAGGAATATCATGAATTTCTATAGCACAAAGATCTGCATCACTAGCTCCTGACACTAGTTTCCTTATGTATCCTGACTTTGAGACTAATGGATACTGCAATCATGGTATAAACTAGATCAAATCCAATTCAAGTACAGAATTCGATTCCACAAGGACCCAAACAACCATCGTAGATGCAAGAAAACTAAAACAAAAATTAGATCAAGTATAGACCTTGTGAAGTGAAAAGGAAACCTCTCCAACATGAACTGTAACATCACTTGGTATCTCTTGGGAGAAAATCCTGTAAAAATTCAGCATAATACCATTTTACAGCAAGATCTTATAGTTCAATTTGAAGAGCGGATAAAAAATTTAACAATTTCAAATATTCAAATGAGTAAAGGAAATCAAACCAGTCACTAGTTCTTTCCATTGCTGCTGAGAGTTTTTCATTCTTTTTAGCAAACAAGGAATTAAGAGTTGTTTTTGCAGCTTCTTCTTGATCAACTTTCCCCATGATTGCCGCTGCTTAACCTTTCTTGATTTCTTTGCTCATATCATCATATGCCTAAAATGAAGAATAAGTTAGAAGAGGGTTCAAAATGAGGAAGTAAAGAAGTTGAGTTTTTGTTCTTCCCTTTCCAATGTTATCATGAAAAAACCTCATTTTTGTGAATCAAAACTAATTTACACCCATGAATTAGAATCTTAGCCCACAACAAAGTACAAAATGTAACAATCATGGTGTCATCATTGTTTAGTAAACTACCAAAATCACCTCTGGTTTACCATTGAGAAGAAACAATACTTGGGTTACAAGAGGTCATTTTGCAATTTCAAAAGTAGTGGTGTTGTTAGTAATATGTACGGAGAATGCAAGGGTAAATTGATAATGGTTGGATGTAGTTAAGTATTGTGTGGTGATATGTGAAAGGATTGGGATTTTCTTGTCTCGTTGATTGGCTACCAAATTGGAATGTTAGAAGTTGGGATGAGTTTGATGATACATATGAATTTCTATAGTCGCATAATTTTCGACCACAAATGAACAAGGGGATGGATATACAATCAAAATCAATCGCATATCTCATATGTATTCCTTTGCAATGTGGAATCTTCAGCGGGCATTTTGTCGTGCAAGAGTTACTGAGGGTGTGTGGTTATGTAGTTTTCATGTTCGAAAATTAAGATGTCCATAATTTGTATTGCGGAGCCATTTGTTTGTAGCCTACATGGATGCATCCAGAAGTTCACTTGCTCTTTCACCTGTCCCTGTTGAACTTCTATAGCGAGTGTTGTTGTTTTAATGACACTTGATCCTCTCTTACAGTGTTACTAGAGGAGAGGGTTGCCATTAGCCACTAGGAAATAGAAATCACAAGTCTTAGTCGCATTAAATAGGCGATGTTACCATCAATGACTAATTCTAGTTCATTGATTAAATGAACAAAAATACCACTTTCCATGATAATCAAAGGACTCTACTAGAGCAAGGAACCATGGGAACCGGTTCCCGTTCAGCTTCTCTACATAGTAGGAAAATGTCAAATACTATGATAGTCAGTAGCCAGAGAAATGTGGCATTTTTGTACGAGCTTCCATAACTCTGCGGAAGCTCCTTAGAGGATACATAGTACCAGGCCAGGCTGCACAGATACCTTTCTGGGCCTCGTCTTAGAAGGACATTTATGTATTTTCGAATTCGGGGTTCGGAGGATATTTAGGATCCGCTAAAAACTCTACCCGGATACGGCGCATGCGGAGTAAATTACGGATATCCCAAAGTGGTAGCTTTTTTCCACCAAAACTTTATCCATCCCTGGGTTATTTTTGTCCGAGCATGTTCAATTGTAGAGTTTTTTCGAATTTTGGAGCCTGCTATGTTTAAAATACCTCGGTATTAGGAAAGGGTAAACCATTACATATGTTCCATTCAGCGAACCTTACTTGCGGAATCAAGGTATCACAATACCACCACCTTAAATTGGAGTCATTTTCAGCTCCTGAATATATAACCCAGATCTCCAATGTGTCATTCTATTCATGAGACCAGCACCTGACCCAACCTAATCAACGTATAATCTCAACCCTCGATAGGTGACCCGTCCTCGACTCTGACACCATCTGTAATGACCCGATCCTCCATCGATAGTGTAACCACTTAGCCATTGTGGTTATCCAATAGTCTCAGATATTCTACATCGATCGTTGTGGTTATCCAAAACAGCTCCCAGGAGGTCATCTACTGCGGTTATCTTTTGTAGGATTTTATACATCCACCGTTGTGGTTACCCAACAATATTTTCTAGGAGGTCACCCATCCCTGGATTACTCCTGTCTGAGCATGTTAAAATGCTGAGATTTTTGGCAACTCTGAAGCCAATTGTGCTGAAAGGTGTAAGTGTTATTTTTAAGGTACATCATTGTGTATATTCCATTAAGTAAATTATCGTCGAATTTTAGGTGTTACAATCTCTCACCCCCTTACATTGGAGCTGACCGCTACTCATAAATATATAATCTCAGATCTCTGACGTTTTCTACTACTCATGAGACCAATACATAATCTAACTCATCCGACTTAGTCTCTCACATTCGATAAGTAACATGTTGTTTCCTCTGATACAATCTGCAATGATCCAAACCGATATTGTTTTCTTTAGCCATTGCGATTATCCAACAATGCGGGGTTTTTCAATGGGAACAACTGCAGTCATCCAATAGTAGCTTCCCAGGTGGTCACCTACGGTTATATCCAGCAGTGTGGGGTTGTTAACAGGTAACGTTGCAGTTATCCATCAACATTTTCCCATGAGGTCAGCCATCTTTTGATTGCTCCCGTCTGAGCACTAGGGTTGTGAATTGATCTGCTTCCTCCCGAGTATCACTGGACTCGAAATCGGATCCGTTTATAAAATTTGGGTCTGTGTCCTAACGGATCTGGCTCCGGTTCCTACATTGCATGGACCCGGAAACGGACTCGGTAAAAAACTCGGGTACTTATTAGGTATGTATACCCATTGGGTATTTAAAAAACAAATTATTATTTTTTCAAAATCGTTAGCTTTACTAAATTTAATATAATTATGTTAGTACCTAAAAATTACTTCTAGGTAAAACAAATGCACCACTATGGTACTTTCTTTTTAGGTTCGAAAATCAAAATCGAATCAGATAAGCCTAAACCATGAAAGTAGTTGTTCCATCATGCTTCGATCACGGGGAGAGGAAGATGAGTTGATCTTAGGGGAGGGAAGCAGAAAAAGTTAAATAAAATGCAGTGGTATTGAATTTTATGTTTGGGTATTGAACTATGAAGAATAACAGAGCTTCCGGGTATGATAAGCTTATTATGTTTTCTGAATAGGCTAAGTGGCCTACTTATAGTATTTTGAAATACACATTGTTTTTATCATAAGTAGTGAAGGTAGTGAGGTTGTGGAGAGATGGAGAATATGGGGATGATGGAGGTAAGGTGAGATATTTGAGGGAAGTTTCTGGAAAACCTCTTTTCTACCGTATCCCATTATCTCTCCAACTTCTATAACCGTCACCACTACTTATAACTTGTCATTATGGGGGTGTTTCCACGCTACATGTTGCTATAAACCACCAGACCAATACCCCGTGAAGAATCCCCCATGTGACGTATTTTGATGTTTCATAGGAATTAAGAAGAATCACATACTACATCTTGTTTAGGATAAATCATAGACATTGATATATGCCACATGTCTTATAGATTTGCTTGATTGGATTTAATAGAGTTGTTGTGAAAACAACTTAGCTACGGCCAACTACGACGCCAAGAGAGTGTCGTGGCATGTTCATATCCTATTAAGGTGTTAAGAGATATCTTGGGACATTAATGTCGTAAAAGTAGCATAGGATGTCCACTCTTTTTCATGGAAGTTAAGATGGAAATATATATGCCATGTCTTGGCCATAATCTTAATCGTGATATATTGGAGTGCTAAATAATCGCATGGAATGTAGCATGATATGCTCGTGGACCTATTTGTAGCGTTAAAATGGCGAGTGCGTTGCAACCTTAAAAGTAGCGTTAGGGTTTAGCCCTAGCCCATAGTGGCATTGAAATTAGCCTAGTAGGATGAGATCCCATAGATGGCCTAATATATTTGGCCTTAGCTGCAACAGTTGAAATTTGGTCTTATCGTGGCCATTGGCGTAGTATGGCATGGCGTTGCGTAATATGGCATTAGAGTTTGGCATGCCATGGCCTAAAACAGCACTAGCGCTAACCTGGAAAGCTGCTGCTTTAATGTGTTCGACCCTAGCTATAGCAGCTGAGATGGGAATGGTGGGGCCATAACTTGGCCACAGTCATAACCAGTCAGGGCATGACCCATTGGAGATGTTATGGCATATCCTGGAACTAAGGTGGAGTGTGGCATGTCTTGGACCTAAGGTGGAGGTAAGGATTAACTTAGCAAGCTATGGCCTTAAAAGTGATGTCACATGCTCAGGGCCACCCTCGGTAATTGAGACCGAAATAGTTGGATCCCATCTTAGCCATGGATGTCTAAGGCACATGTACAATGTTGTAGCATGTTTGCGGTCAACCATGGAGGTTGGGCCAATATATATTTGGTGGTGGCTCGGTATTGGACGGTTAGGGTGCAACTTGGCCATAACCAATTATACGAGAATTAATATTTGGTCATAAGTATATCATGGCCTTTGGAAGAGCCGTTGAGTGTTTATCTCAACTTAGGAAAGACAGTTGGGAGTTTCGGTCATGATTAAATTAGCACAACCACCTAGGTTAGGATTGGTCCTAACTTTTAGGAATTAATGGACTTGGTCGGCTATAGCCAATTATTAGGTCAAAGGATATTGACCACGACTTTATACCAACTTGAGTAGCTGGAGCTAAGCTAAGATCAAGTCTTCAAAGCCGTTGATTGGTAGTGACCATAAACTTGGCCCCCACTTGTTTGTGACATGGTGTAATCTTGATTATGCCATGGACTTGGCCGTAGCTGGCCAAGGTCCCAAAGGGTCGTGGTATATGTGCCATGATTTTTCCAAGGTCCCACTATCCGTAATAGTTATAATATGGACTTGGCCATAGTTGGACAAGGGACCATGGAGCAATAATGTGATTTTCCAAGGTCTAACAAGATGTAGGAAGTATTTCGGGGGAGCTAGTTTCAGCTGGCCAAGGCGATTTGGGTATAGAAGGTTAGTCTACGGACTTAGCCAAGGTATGGACAAGTTGAAATTAACGTAGAAGGTTATGCTACGGACTTGGCCAAGGTATGATCAAGTTGAAATTGGCGCAGAAGGTTATGCTACAGACTTGGCCAAGGTCTGGCCAAGTTTCTTTGAGCATGGCAAGCTATGCCACAAACTCATTCAAGGTCAAGC
Organism: Papaver bracteatum; assembly: GCA_023529315.1. Lineage (NCBI taxonomy): Eukaryota > Viridiplantae > Streptophyta > Magnoliopsida > Ranunculales > Papaveraceae > Papaver > Papaver bracteatum. The sequence goes on from JAJJWX010003108.1 coordinate 1,120,054, forward strand.
CAATTTATGGTTTGCAACATGGCCGTAATTCATGGCTTGTAGGTGTGATAGTGTCTATGTCACAACTTCGGACATTGTTTGCCTAGTTGTCATTGGCTATGCTATGGACTTGACCAATTATTTTGAGATGATTCCATCTACGTCATTAGCCCATTATTATCTTAGATGGAACGTTATGAGCTGCAACGGCTGTGTTGTGACATTGGATGTAGTTGGCCACGACATCATAGGAGATGTGATACATGCTATAGACTTGGCCGTAGCTGGCCATGGTGCCATGATCTCTATGCCATTGATTATGATATAATCATCGTGTGGCTATAATTTAAGGTTTAATTCGTGGCAATATGCCATACCCAAACCTGAAATGTAATACTATTCTAGTATGAATTTGAATACAATAGCGCCAATATAGCATGTTTAAGGAACTCGACAATGGGAATTTGCGAATTGAGACAATACTCGTCATGGCTATGTATTAAATAAAATATTTTCAGTAGCATGTTTGTTCAAGAATGGCGTCAAATCCTATTCTGAATATAAACTTAATATGAATAATATGTTCTATGTAGCATAAAAGGTACATGTTAGAGCACTGCTCGGTCGAACTCGCAAGCGTTGCTATCTCAAGATTGTTGTCAAGTTTAGTTGCCAAAACTATAAGTCTTGATTTATAGTCTACTTATAGCTAAGTCTCATATTAGGATAAAAAGTGTAGTTGAGCATTAGACTTCACGGCTTTCATCGATTAAAGACGAAGAACTACTAAGGGGAGCTTGTGAAACTTCATCAACAAAAGGTATGTGGAGACTTGAACTCATCTATCACTCAAAAGTCTATCTACTCTATCTCCTATTTGAGACAAAATTCGTATAGCAATATAGATTTCGATTATACACATTTGATATTTCGAGCTGAGTTTAATTTGCTTACATATTTCTCAAAATATGTGTTGGTAAGCTTTTGATTTAACCAAGTTCATCTTATATTCTTGACGAAAGTCAAAAGATGATCATGTGAAAATCACCTAGTAACATCTTACATGATTTGTGTGAGACGGTCATTTGATGTAGACTCAGAATGTTTCGTATTGATCATTCAATCACTTAAAAATTGCTTGAAGCTAATAGTTTGTGTGAGACAGCTATTCCCGTCTTCCAAGAATGTTTCAATGGTTGAAATGAGAGTTTAGAACAATTGTATTTAAGAATAGTATGCGTACTTTCATATATGTAATCCATGTCTGGGAACCATGGTATGCATACCCGTATGCGTACTGGTTGGTATGTGAAGTCCGGGAACCTGGTATGCAAACCGGTACGCGTACTGGCATAAGGTTCAGGTCCGGGAATTTCTGATGAGTTTGGGTGGTATGCATACCAGTTCACATACTGGCAAAACCCAAACTTGGTCCGACTATTTAGGTACGCATACCCGTAGGCATACCTAAGTAGATGATGTCCTAAAATCGGTTTTTTCCTGAACTAATATTTTTATATAATAAGGAATACAATCTTATGCAAACCGTGGCTATAATGTTCATGAATTGATTCAAGTGAATCAAAATCAATTTTGCTTCAATTGTGTCTTGTATACTTCTATGCGAATATAAACAATTGAACAACTCTACAACTAGGTTCATTTGAGTCATTTGAACTAGTTATGGTTAAGATGAATGAGGTTGATATGAAAGCGTTCATATGGATAATTTCGGTTAAATATTATTGAGCCAAAAAGATGTACAAATTTAGGTACGGTTACTCATATATAAATGAAGGTACATTTCATTTATGTGTAACAAGCTAAGTTCGATCTAACGGTTGAAAGATATTAGCTTGAGTCTAATCAGGTTTTCATCTAACGGTGAATATCAAATGCTTTGTTACCAAGGTAACATTGATTGCAAACCCTGATTTGAAGACTATGTAAAGGGGAACTCTAGTAACTGGGAAAGCTAATCCCCACACCTCATGTGTGATACTAGTTGCGACTAGAGTCGATTTTTCTTTAACCTTAGGTTTTTCACGAAACCTTATAGGTTAACGACTTAAAGACTTCATTGAGATTGTGAAGCCAAACCCAACTATTTTCTCTGTAGTTGTGTGATCTAATATTGTTTTTTTTTATTATGATTGAGTACTATCTTCTCTAAGATTGGCTCGAGATTTAATCTACGATAGGCAAGATAAAAAGTAGTCACAAACATCTTCGTCTCATCGTTTGTGATTCCACAATATCTTGTTTCGCTACCATACGATTAAGATTATTGTGAGGTGATTGATATTACTAGGATTTTCTTTGGGAATACAAGTCCGTTATATCAATTAGTTCATGTTCACCTTGATTTCTCAAAAGATGGAACAAAACTCATAGGTTTATCTGTGGGAGACAGATTTATCTATACAATAGACTTTTCTGTGTGAGACAGATTTGTTTATCAAGTCTTCGACTTTGGGTCATAGCAACTCTTAGTTGTATGTGAGATCAGCTAAGGGAATCAAGTGTGTAGAGTCCTCTGGGATTCAGAGATGTAAGGAGCGCAACTGTACCTTGATCAGTGTGAGATTGGTTAGGGCTCAACTACATTCTAGTCCAAAGTTAACTTGGAGTAGGCTACTGTCTGTAGCGGCTTGATACAATGTGGTGTTCAAATCTGGACTAGGTCCCAGGGTTTTTTTGCCTAGCCTGGAAAGCATCATCTTTGGATCGCCCGCTCCACCTAGCCTGGTACCTCTCTTCCTCCAAGCCTGGTACCTCTCTCTCCGGGCCTGGAAAGCATCATCTTCAACCTAGCCTGGAAAGCATCATCTTCAACCTAGCCTGGTACCTCTCTCTCCGGGCCTTCAAACTTTGGATCGCCCGCTCCACCTTCTCTGATTCAGCAGCCAGAGCCTTCTCTTCCTCCAAGATATCCTTCGCAGCAGGGACTACGTTCGCCAGAATACCAGCTCGATCAACCTTGATGATGTCAAGACGCTGCCGCAGCCAACTCACGTTGAACTCCATGGACTCGCAGGTAGAGAGCATATTTTGCCACTTCTCGAGATTTGATTCAGCTACCTTGCGGATAGAGACACCTTCCATCTCAGCAATCATGGGAAGCAAGCAGTTTACCACAGTAACCAAAGCAGACGAGCAATGCCGAATTATGTTCCTGATCGCGATGTGGCCATACTTTCTCCATATCTTTGTGTACATGGAGACGAACTCCTTTCGTACTAAAAAACACCGACAATCTTGTATCTAGAAGACAAGCATTTCATACCAATATCGAACGAAAGGCCGGCATTGGGGTATTCATAGGATGAAATACCCAGGTCAGCATTCTCGAGGTCGTCCGGTGAAGGTGTAGTTGAATTCTAAGAAAGTGGACTATCCAAGTCATCGTCATCAATGACTGTTACACATGTTCCAGGTGGACATCTCTGCAAAGGAGGATATTATTCACCTGATCAGGAAATAAGGGTGACTACTCGTAGAATAAAAGGGAAAAGAACAAACCGGTATGACCCTCTTGACTCTACGCACGCGAGATGGAGGATTGTCACGAGTTTCAGAAGCGCACTGAGACGCAGAGCGATGCACGCTTGACAGACGAACACAGGTGATATGAAGAAGATGACTTGTTGTTGCCTGACATGATGGAACTCTGCAGAGAAGAAATTCTATCCCAAGATGTAGAAGAAGATTCATGTGCATACGTATATATACACGCCAAGGGAAACCCTAGAAGCAGCTATCTCGGACTACATCCTCAAGTGGCAAGGGATCAACACCGACCAAGTCGCGCTAGCTTCGAAACCTAGCTGAAATCGGATAAAAATTCGTTGAAGGGGAACAACTCCACCAGCGCTACGGGGCATTAAAGACACGAGCACCCTCCCCATGTGGTAAAAGTACGTTTACCCTAGCTTTAGTTATTTTGGCGAACTTTCACCATCTCATGCCTACCCTACAATAGTGTAACCATTGCATGCTAGGCAGGGGACTTAATGTTGATGGTGGATTTCTATTTAAAGGGTAAAATTATAATAAGCCAATTTTTGTAAGCTGACGTCCTGCAAAGGATAAAGCCTTCAGGCGATGAATACTTCTCGCCATATTAATTCATTGGAGCATGTGCAACCATCCCTGATAATTAAAACCTACCCAGAACGGAGCATGTGGCAACCATCCCGACGGAGCATGTGGAAACCATCCCGGTTTCTGTAGGTATACAACATTACTATTAATGCTTTAATTAAAGCCTTGTGTTCGACATGCAAACACCCGTAGGCTACCTGACGGCAGGTTATACTAGCCCCGTCAAACGCATGCAAGACTACCCATGTTAGTCTCACTTGCTGAAAACAAACTCAGAAATATATCTCATCCGTCCAACTTCGCATGCGTAGATGGAGGGTGTAGATATAGATTCAGGGGGTCCTGAGCATGCTACCATGATCACCTCAGACCCACCTTCATACATGACCGAACGGTCAAGAACAACTATGGTTGGTCCTTCCAAAACGTTCGCTCAAAGTGCGCATGACGCACGGCTAGGGTTCCTTTTAATCGTGAGCGTCCAACTTCGCCGGCATAGTCGGACGGCTTAGATTATACCCTAAAACAAGTAGTGAAGTGATGGTACACCATTGGCGGGCCCAATTTCTACCTACATGACCGACTCCCTCATAGGCAAGCCGTGGTGCAAGAAACGATTGCCCAAACAAGGCTAGATTAACGCCTTATGCAGGTTGAGAAGATCCAAAACGATCACGACCATCTGATAGGTGTGATAAACACCTAATTTTATATCTAGTATTTATGCTTTCTTTGTGAGTTTTAGTGTGAATTATGTATCTTATGCTTACTTTTGAGTGTATTAGGTGCTTTGGAGTCGTTTGGAGCAAAAGAAGGAGAAATTAGCCATTAGGAGCTACAAAGTGCTAAAAGGAGCAAACAAGTAAAGTGTTATTGATGAAGAAGGGCCAAAGACCAATTTTAACTCATTTCAATCAAGGAATTCTTATCACCATCTCGAAGAGAATTCAAACGCGAAAAGAACGCAAAAAGAATGAGGTCATTCCGAGTTCGTATGAAGAAGTTATGAGCAAAATGGTGAAACCAATTTGGATTAGGTTTTCTGTTGGGCCTGCGCGAAAAGAGAAATGAGTGATGCGTTTTGGGCTTGCTATGGACGTGAAAATTAGGGTTTTTGGTGGATTTTGAGGAGGTTAAGTATCCTAATTGGATAAGGAATTAATGATATCTTATCTTCTACTTTTGTTTCTAGGGTTTGTGAATATGATGGAACTTCTTCTTCTTCTTGTTATGAACTCCTTGAATATGAATACCTAAGTTTTATTATTGCTTATGGAATAGTTGGATTTCACAAAGCATGATTCTTTGATTCAATATATTAGTTTTGTCTCATATTTATCGTTTGCGATTCTCTGAAAATATAGTTGTGATTGATTGTTAGTTTTGTCAAGTTGCAAATTGGTAGAATTCATAATCATATCTATTGCTAGTTTAGGGTTTATTATACGTAAAAGTGATAATCCTTGAATACAAGTAGCATAATTATGGTTATAGCTTGTAGTGATGCATCCTTATAATCATATGTGAACCATAACCTTTGTTAAATCGGATTAGTGCGTTTTCCACGTTCGATTGCTTTGATTGGCCTGATTTCATAGAACTTAATGCATCTAGGGAATTAAACTTGATTAGTGCTTTTACACGTTAGGTTGTTCTTTTAGATGGAACTCATATTCGCATCTTTTAATGTGTTTGTTGATGACAAAAGGAGATTAGCGGGATATTCTTGCGATCAAGATATTCTAGGGCTTTTGATAAAAGTTGAGATTAAATATCAATTCTAATTATTGTTTTGAAATCATGTTAGTGAATGAAGATGAATCCTTAACCAATATCTTTTCTATTTGAATTGACTTGATTATTTCTTTATTTGTTTTTATTTTATTTTAGTATACAAAAATCATAAAAATACCCGGTGTTTTATATAAGGAACCAAAAATATATTGACAACCTAGACCTCTCTGAGGGATCGATCCTTTCTTGCCCTTGCTATATTTATATTTTGAGTAGTAAGAAAGTGTAATTTATTTTTGACGCATACGACAGCGATCAAATTTTGGCGCCGTTGCCGGGGAGGAAACGGTTGTCACTTGTTTTTGGTTTCTTATTTTTGTTTTTGTTTTGTTTTGTTTTTAGTTTTTCTTATTTTCTGGGTTTGACATAGTTTGAGAATCTTATTTCAGGTACCAATTCTATGGAAGGAGCATATTGGAGCAATGAATATGATTTTCAACCTCCTCAACACTATAAAAATTTCCCACCATCTATGGAATGCAATCAAAACCAATTTATTGGCTATGATGCATATCCTAGAGAACCTTATGGTGATTTTCATACATACCAACAAAAACCTTGTAGTGGGTATGTAAGTCAAGCACCTAGGTGGGATAATTATACTTCTAATTGGCTTTATTCGAGTTGTATGCAGATTATGCATGGATTGCAAGATATGCAACAAAGGCTAGACCAACTTGACCGTAATAGAGAGAACGTCGCACAAACCAATTTCTGGAATATGCCTTCTTACCCGACTCCGCATCATAGTTATGATCATTCACCCATTCAAAGGGAAGAGTCATGGGAAAGAGAACATATTGTAGCTAATGGTGGTAAGCGTGTGAACGTCAGGAAACTTGCGCAGAAATTATACAAGTTGGAAGACGATGGATACTCGGAAGAGCTTGTCGATGAAATTAGTAGGACCATTCATATGGAACTTAAACGACGTCGTGATAAAGGTTGGGAAACCGACGACGATTCGGATTATGGTGAGTCTGAAGATGAAGACGATGATGATTGTGTTGAAAAGGACCAACCTTTGGAGATATTTGATGACGTTAGTGTAGTTGACTCAACTCTTGATCTTTATAATGATCAAGCACCTATTCAAAAGGTACATGAGTATGATGAAACTAATGTTTTTCAGAATTTTGCAACATGATTTGAGTCTAATGAAGAGGAGTATGTTGAGAATGTGACCGTTATGACCAATATTATGGAAGACCCAATTGAACTTGCGAATGTTTGTAATGATGATGTTTATGTCGAGACTCTGGTTAAGGCAGAAACGGATAAAGAATGGTTGCAAGGTTTGATAGAGGACCATGTTATACAAGAGGTGAATAATTCACTTGAGTTTTTCAAGGATGAAGAGGATTCCGTGCTACAAGAGATTGTGCGAGGTTTATCTAACCCTTTGCATATTAATTCTTCTCCTTTACCTCTTATTGGTTTGAATGTTTATGCTTCGAAAACATTGTTGATTGACTTTGTTTCTCGATTTCCTTTATTAGAAACATTTGATTCTCATACTATGCAGGTTTGTGAACGAGAAACCGTGGAAGTACCCACCTTTTATATTCTTTATGCACTTCCAAGTGTGGACAAGAATAAGTGTGGGGGAAGCTTTTATCGGTTAATAGCTTCGTTTGTGTTTTATATTACTAATATTTGTGCGAAGCTAGTGTTTGCAAAATAGGTACTATGGATGAATCCCCAAATTTTCAGATTATTGGTGTATGGGGAATGAATCTTTCAAGCCGCTAAGTCGGGCCGTCGACTTAAAAACAAGCGCTTAGTGGGAGGCAACCCACCGGTTTTGTATCTCTTATCTTTATCCGTTTGCTTTTTATTTTATTTTATTTTTGTTTCTTTTATTTTTTATTGTTTTCATATCATATTTGCATCCCCATGTTTAATTTCATTAAGTCCATAATCTATCTTAGAAGAGAATTATAATGAATACCTTTTCGTCAGAAAATTTCAGACTGCGCGTAGTTCAGTCCAGAGACCATAAATGTCAGATCGTTTATCAAAACACTGTGAAATTTTGAAACTGTGTAGAAAACACGTAGGTGAACAACTTTTGTGAAATGGAGTTTTTCCAAATTCCTTACCAATTTGCACAGTTTTTGCGTTTTATCTGCTGTTACGTCAGAATTCAGAACTTTCGGTTTTACACATTGAGGACAATGTGCAGTTTAAGTGTGGGGGAGCATTTATATGTTTGTATAGTTTTTTTTAGTTTGTTTTATGCCTTTATTAAAAAAAAAAAAAAATCAGAAAAATAGAAAAACCAAGAAAAAATGTGATTTTTGAACTCCGAAATCTAGAAACTTGTGCTTTTAGGATGACACCATTAGTGGATGGAACCATTTTGAATGCAGGAGTTGAGGAACCAATTAACTAAAAGGGACGAACATAGCTCATAAATCACAAATTAACATGATAGTTGTTACCATATCTCGGAATATCACCATATCGCATTCTATTTTTATTTTTTCATATTTATCTATTGTTCTCTAAGTGCTTTGGTGGGTCACTAAACATCGACGTGTTATTACTGCTAGGATGAACTAGAGTGATTGAGTTGCTAAAAAAAAAAAGAGACCGACCAATTAGACCAAACGGAATAAAAAGACACTTGGGAATAGCAGTATGTGTGAAACTTTGTCCCTGTCTCCGTCGCCTAAACAAGCGTGGAATGCAGGATCCAAGGCAACTATCATGTACTTGCTGACAAGAAGCATGCGCTTGGATCCAAAAGATTGAATCATGCTGTCAAAAAAAAAAAAAGTGAAAAAGTGAAAAGAAAAAGAAAGTATTATAATGGTTGAATAAAGTCACTCCTGGTTCCCTTGTATATTCTAGTGAGTTGATGTAGAATTCATACCAGTAGCTCAATCCAATAGGCATAGGTTCATCTTGGCAGTGACCTTCAGACAGATATGGGAAACATCGATCACTTGTGAACATTCGCCAACATCTACATCTATATCCATCTTCTTAATCTTTTCATTGTGATTGTGGTTTGTTAGTTTCCGAGTATTGTGGCTTGTTCAACTATCTAATTAGAGTTTATTTACTAATACTTGAATTGAATTTGCAAGGTACCTCCTCCTGTAGTCATTTTAGATTCGTTCATTGATTTGTCACAAATAGACGGAGTTGGAAATATAGGTTTTGTAGGTATATCTCTAGTAAACCTTCACGAGACTATAACTCGTCCACTAGGGACACCTAGGGGTTTAAAGGCTTGTTATTTATGCTAAAATTAACCGTAGCCTCGACGTCACGGAGTTGTTGTATTTTAGTTTTATTTGATTTGCTCGAGGACTAGCAAAGTCTAAGTGTGGGGGAATTTGATAGGTGTGATAAACACCTAATTTTATATCTAGTATTTATGCTTTCTTTGCGAGTTTTAGTGTGAATTATGTATCTTATGCTTACTTTTGAGTGTATTAGGTGCTTTGGAGTCGTTTGGAGCAAAAGAAGGAGAAATTAGCCATTAGGAGCTACAAAGTGCTAAAAGGAGCAAACAAGTAAAGTGTTATTGATGAAGAAGGGCCAAAGACCAATTTTAACTCATTTCAATCAAGGAATTCTTATCACCATATCGAAGAGAATTCAAACGCGAAAAGAACGCAAAAAGAATGAGGTCATTCCGAGTTCGTATGAAGAAGTTATGAGCAAAATGGTGAAACCAATTTGGATTAGGTTTTCTGTTGGGCCTGCGCGAAAAGAGAAATGAGAGATGCGTTTTGGGCTTGCTATGGACGTGAAAATTAGGGTTTTTGGTGGATTTTGAGGAGGTTAAGTATCCTAATTGGATAAGGAATTAATGATATCTTATCTTCTACTTTTGTTTCTAGGGTTTGTGAATATGATGGAACTTCTTCTTCTTCTTGTTATGAACTCCTTGAATATGAATACCTAAGTTTTATTATTGGTTATGGAATAGTTGGATTTCACAAAGCATGATTCTTTGATTCAATATATTAGTTTTGTCTCATATTTATCGTTTGCGATTCTCTGAAAATATAGTTGTGATTGATTGTTAGTTTTGTCAAGTTGCAAATTGGTAGAATTCATAATCATATCTATTGCTAGTTTAGGTTTTATTATACGTAAAAGTGATAATCCTTGAATACAAGTAGCATAATTATGGTTATAGCTTGTAGTGATGCATCCTTATAATCATATGTGAACCATAACCTTTGTTAAATCGGATTAGTGCGTTTTCCACGTTCGATTGCTTTGATTGGCCTGATTTCATAGAACTTAATGCATCTAGGGAATTAAACTTGATTAGTGCTTTTACACGTTAGGTTGTTCTTTTAGATAGAACTCATATTCGCATCTTTTAATGTGTTTGTTGATAACAAAAGGAGATTAGCGGGATATTCTTGCGATCAAGATATTCTAGGGATTTTGATAAAAGTTGAGATTAAATATCAATTCTAATTATTGTTTTGAAAGCATGTTAGTGAATGAAGATGAATCCTTAAGCAATATCTTTTCTATTTGAATTGACTTGATTATTTCTTTATTTGTTTTTATTTTATTTTAGTATACAATAATCAGAAAAATACCCGGTGTTTTATATAAGGAACCGAAAATATATTGACAACCTAGACCTCTCTGTGGGATCGATCCTTTCTTGCCCTTGCTATATTTATATTTTGAGTAGTAATAAAGTGTAATTTATTTTTGACGCATACGACAGCGATCACCATCCGACTTCGCTGGCATAGTTGGATGGCTTAGATTGCGCCCAGGGTCATAAAGCAAGCATGTACATGCTCACTGTCGACCCAAGATGTTGCATACATGGTCGGTCTCCCCAAAGGAGGTGCACGCACCCCAAAACCGATCGCCCAAAGTGGTCGGTCCAAAACCCTAATTAGGGTTTGCGGCACAGAAACATCTCGAGCGTCCATCTTCGCAGGCTTGGACGGAAGGCCAAGATGGAGACTTAGAAGGAACCGAACATACTGGCATGAACACCGTGGGCCCGGCTTCACGTCTAGCTGATCGTCCAAGACCGGCGGTGATCAAGCTCCTCGGTACGCGCGCCCAAAGGTGACATGTCACGGCCCCTCCATAAATTCTAATCTCGACCACTCGTCTTTGCCGCCTGAGTCGAGTGGCTTAGATTAAATCTTTGCGAGTCAAGCAAGCATGGGCTTGAACACCATTGTACTACCTCCATGCAGGGCTGATCGGTTCCTCCATTGGAACTCTCTAAGCATGGAAACGTTTGGGCCAAAAGAGGCAGCATGCGCGCCTCTCATCCAACGGCCGCAAGCAAGGCTACGAGTTATCTCGTCCGTCCATCTTTGCAAGATTGGACGAATGGCTTAGGGTGCGAATCAACCAGAAAACAAGGTATCACTATGACCACAATCCGTCACTCTTCTTCACAAGGTAACCGACCAAAGCATGGCCTGTCTATACAGCCTCCAAACGGTTACCTGAAGATGGCTGCATGCGATGTTATACCAAGTTCATGGTTCACCCTGCACTATTTTCTGTGGGTCCCGCGATCCACACACTCGATACATTAATCACGTCACAACTGGGGGATACAAACTGGGGTATTAGTCTGGCGGTTTACAGCGTGTAGGGTGCAACGCGCCATCACAAGAACGTGTTAGGAAGATATGGGCGGTTAAGTCAAGATGGGAGAAGTGGGCAGTTCTGATCGTGTGACACTCACACACAACTCCACTCTTCCCTCACTCCACTTCCTCCACTTCCCACGAGAGACGTGAAGAAGGATTAATGACTTGTATAAATAGGTTCTCCTCCCTATTTCCAAAAACAGAAGTTGGAACAACACATAAAACCAAGTGTTAATCGTATTCAACACCCAGAGCCTGCATGCAACATTTGCTAGCCTGCTCAACCTTCTGTTAACAAGTCATCAAATAACCTTCACCTTCATACTCTCAATACCTTCTTCGCTTTCCTCTCTAAGATCAACCTCACATCCTTTACCTGTGACCGAAACAAATCTGGAACGGCCGTGTCTTCGGTTTAGGCCAGAATTGTATAGATTATCTCTCGAATCAAAGTGCTCATCGTGCAGCACATTTGTTGAAGGTTTAAACTCACTTCTCATCCACACACACCCAAAATTACCTAAACCGGCAGAAGTGGTTTTCTCCCACAAACAAAAGATATGGAGAGTATTGAAGTACTTTGGAGATGGAGTTAAAGTGCACAAGGATTGGAGGAAGGAGCAACCATCATCTTTTCAATAAGTTTTTCTTTCTTTCTTCCTTAATTATTATTATTATTGTGTGAACTCCAAATTATGAGTAGCTAATTTTCTTATTGATTGAGGATGAATTCCTAGTTCTTAACATATGGTTTGAGTTTTGTTTCAATTCTACTTTGAAGTTTTTCATATGATTATCGTTTTTTTTTTACTAATATTAAAGTTTATGATTGATTGATAGGTTGTTTGGAGTGTACGCTAAATTGATTTATTAATTTAATATAAAGCTAGTGAAAGTTAGGGAATACGTAATAGTTTCTTGAATTTTTACACAGGTAGAAAACACAAGACCTTGCGGAGGGATTCCGTGGAGCAATTGTGTGTGAAAACAACGCTAGAAAGTGGACCAAGCGAACCGAGTCTAACTACTAGTACTAAACCTAAGTTCATAAATCTTAATGCGTTCGGGGAATTACATCTTGTGAGCGAACCTCAAGGTGGTTCTTTTGAATAGAATCTGATAACTAAGCGAACCTGTTACTCGGTGAAATAAGGAATTTTGGGGTTAGCTAAGTGAACCTGCTATCCTACGGTTGGTGATAATCTATGACTAATAAAAAGTGGAAAAGAATATAACTTTAATCATTGTTTTGCAGCGAAGAAGGATTCCTTGATCTATTTTCTCTTATTGATTTCAACTTACACTTTTGATTACTTTATTTTACTTTCTTTTGCTTTTAAAATCTTGAACCAATACCCCCCTTTTTGTGACAATTTTACAACTAATAATCTCTTGCTCTTCGTGGGATCGACCTTGACTACCCTATATTACTCTTTAATTAGGTAGTAAAGTATTAATTAATTTGTTGTAGTTACGACACGCATACAAATTTTGGCGCCGTTGCCGAGGAGCAACGAACGATTTTAGTTGTTTTTGCTTTATTTTTGCTTTGTTAGATTCTATACCTTATATAACTTAGTTTTTTGAACCTTGTTGTAGGTACTATATCTTTGGTGAATGCTTAAAAAGGGAAGGCCAAGTCCAATACGTCTTCGATCCGGTACTCAACTAAAGGATTTCCTTCGAGCGATTAATACTCCGCTTCCTCGTTCTACATCAAGTGAATTCGCAGATTAGGACATAGAAGAAGAAGCAATGGGTGATCATACACTCAAAGACCTAGCTTCTCACAAACTCGATACACAACACATCCAAACTAACTCAACTTTCGAGATCAAGCCGGGGTTGATTAGAGAATTACCAAAGTTCCATGGAATGGTGAATGAAGACCCAAACAAACATCTTATGGACCTCAACACCATAGTCACGGCCATGCTTCCACCGGATACTAATGCGGATGGAGCAATGTTGAAAGCTTTTCGATTATATTTGGCGGGCAATGCTAAGGAATGGTTATATTATTTGCCTTCCGGAAGTATCACAACATGGAATGGGATGAAGAAACTTTTCCTCGAGATATATTTTCCCGCATCAAAGGCTACTCAAATTCGCAAAGAAATTTGTGGGATAAAGCAACATGTGGGAGATTCATTATATAAATGTTGGGATCGATACAAGAGATTGGTGGAGAGTTGTCCACACCATCAATTTAGTGACACCATGATAATCCAATACTTCTATGAAGGTATCCAAACAAGTGATAGATATCTTCTTGACGCCGCCGGAGGTGGTGCACTAGTGAACAAGACGGTGCCCGAAGCTACCGAGTTGATTGAAAGTATGGCGGCAAACTCGCAACAATTCTATGCAAGAGGTGATTCAATGGTTAAGTTGGTGCATGAAGTTAGTGAATCGTATTCACAATCCGATCAACGGTTGAACAACGTAGAGAGGGTAGTGCAACGGTTGGCCGCGGTAATTATTCCGGATGATGAAACCGAACAAGTAAATGCTTTATATCCAAATCAAAGGTCAAGGTACGATCCATACTCAAATACTTACAATCCCGGTTGGAAGGATCATTCCAACTTGAGCTATGAAAACAAGCAAGCGACGGCTCCTAATCCATATGCACAACAAGGTGGATTCCAACAATCACGTTTCCAACCTCAACAACAACAATTTCAACAAGTCAAGGAGCAAGATTCTTCGAATAATGACAAGTTGAATATGATAATGCAAAGCATGCAAGGTCTCACTTCTATGTTACAACAAACCCAACAAAATACCGATTCGGCAATCAAGGAGTTACAAACTCAAATGGGACAATTGGCGACCGATATGAACTTAATGAAAGCTCAAGCATCCACAAATCTTCCTTCACAACCAATTGTGAATCCCAGAGAGAATGTTAGTGCAGTTACCTTAAGAAGTGGAAGACAAGTGGAGAGTCCAACTCGTCATGAAGAAGCTAGTGAAGAGGTAGTCAAAGAAAAGGAAGAAGCCGTACCAAAGGAGAATTCTACACCAACCTCCCAATCCAAGAAACCGGTTCCTACTTTTACTACTCCACCTCCTTTTCCTAGTCGTTTTGCTAAGTCTAAGAAGGAAGCTCAAGACAAGGCACTTATGGATATCTTCAAGAAGATAGAAATCAACATCCCCTTCATCGAGGACATCAAGACAATGCCAAGGTATGCTAAGTTCATGAAGGAATTATGCACAAAGAAGGATAGGTTGCTTGATAATAAAATTACTAAAGTTGGCGAGAGTGCGTCGGCTATGCTTTTGAAGAAGATGCCTACAAAGTGCACGGATCCCGGTGGTTTCACGGTGCCAATTACTATTGGTAAGAAAAGGTTTGAACATGCTTTACTTGACTTGGGAGCTTCCATTAGTGTGATGTCGGCCGATATATATGACTCCTTGAATCTTGGACCGTTGAAAGAGACAAGAGTTATTATCCAACTAGAAAACAAGTCTAACATCTATCCAAAGGGACTTGTAGAAGACGTTCTAGTGCAAGTGAATGAGTTAATTTTTCCGGTGGATTTCTTTGTGGTGGATATGGACAACAATGAGAATCGGTTGCTACTTCTTGGGAGGCCATTTATGAAGACCGCAAAGACGGAGATTGATGTGGACAAGGGTACACTCACTATGGAATTCGACAAGGAAGTAATACACTTCAACATATTTGAAGCCATGCGCTACCCAAGTGATGTGCATTCCACTTACTCTATTGATGTGGTTAGTTCATTAGCGCAACAAATGGTGGAATTGAATCGAGAGGACGAACTTGATGTGGTGTTGCAAAAGAGTATTGAATTGAACGTCCACGGCGTGTCTAAATTGGATGTTGAAATTTCCACGGAATTGGTGGAGACGTGTGGTGCCTTGACGGCATTACAAGAAGCTAAGGGTAATGTTTCCTATATTTCTTTACCCGTGAATGATGAATTACTTGTACCATCTATTGTGAAGGAACCTAAACTAGAGTTGAAGCCACTTCCGGACCATTTGAAGTATGCATTTTTGGGAGATGAAGATGAGATTCCGGTAATTATTTCAAAGAACCTCACACCGGTACAAGAAGATCGTTTGCTTAGAGTCTTGAAAGAGCACAAAACGGCTATTGGTTGGACAATTGCGGACATAAAAGGCATTAGTCCATCCATATGCATGCATAGGATTCTAATGGAAGAGAACGTGAAGCCGGTACGTGATGCTCAACATAGGATTAATCCTCCCATGATAGAGGTTGTGAAGAAAGAGATACTCAAATTGCTAAGTGCGGGGGTGATCTACCTAATTTTCGATAGCAAATGGGTTAGTCCGGTGCAAGTGGTGCCAAATAATTCCGGTGTTATGATTGTTCGAAATCAAGACGATGAACTTGTTCCTACAAGAGTTCAAACCGGTTGGAGAGTGTGCATTGATTATAGAAAGCTTAATTCCGCAACCCGAAAGGATCACTTTCCTTTACCTTTCATTGATCAAATGTTGGAGCGGTTAGCGGGGCATTCTTATTATTGTTTCTTGGATGGTTATTCGGGATACAATCAACTTGTTATTGCACCGGAGGACCAAGAAAATACCACTTTTACTTGTCTGTTTGGAACATTTGCGTATAGACGGATGTCGTTTGTTCTTTGCAATGCACCGGATACTTTCCAAAGATGCATGGTAAGTATATTCCCGGATTACGTGAAGCGCATTATTGAGGTATTTATGGACGAATTTAGTGTTTATGGCAATTCTTTTGATATTTGTTTAGATAACCTTGAACTAGTTCTTAAACGATGCATAGACACTAACCTTGTTCTTAATTGGGAGAAATGTCATTTTATGGTAAACCATGTCATAGTACTTGGTCACATTGTGTCCTCTCAAGGGCTCGAAGTGGACAAGTCAAAGATAGATTTAATAAGAAACTTACAATATCCCACTTCGGTGAGGGAAGTTCGTTCTTTTCTTGGCCATGCAGGTTTCTATAGGCGGTTTATCAAGGATTTCTCCAAAATCTCCTTGTCGATGTGCAAGTTACTACAAAAGAGGTACCTTTTGACTTCAACAAGGAATGCAAGGATGCTTTTGACAAATTGAAGGCAATGTTGACAAGTGCGCCGATTATCAAGTCACCGGATTGGAATCTTCCATTTGAATTAATGTGTGATGCTAGTGATTATGCGGTTAGAGCCGTTTTGGGTCAAATAGTGGACAAGTTGTCCCATGTTATCTATTATGAATCTAGGACCCTCAATGATGCACAAATCAACTATTCTACCACTGAAAAAGAGTTATTGGCTATAGTGTTTGCATTGGAAAAATTTCGATCATACTTGGTGGATACAAAGGTTATTGTGTATTCCGATCATGCGTCACTTAGATACTTAATAAAGAAGAAAGAAGCTAAGCCAAGACTAATCCGGTGGATCCTATTACTACAAGAGTTCGACATAGAAATTCGAGATAAGAAAGGTGTGGAGAATACCGTTGCGGATCATCTTAGTAGACTTGTTATGTCTCAAGAAGAACTTCTATTACAAGACCGCTTTCCGGACGAACAACTCTTCTCCTTGGAAGAATCAACACCTTGGTATGCGGATATAGTAAATTACTTGGTAACAAGGAAGGTACCTAGTACAATGTCCAACTTCCAAAAGATGAAACTTAAGAAGATAGCGAAGCAATATGTGTGGGATGAACCATACTTATGGAAATATGGCGTTGACCAAATGATGCGAAGGTGCGTACCTAACTCTGAATTTCAATCTATTCTCTCCTTTTGTCATACTTTTGCTTGTGGTGGCATTTTGGTTCTAAACGTACCGCTCTTAAAGTTCTTGAGAGTGTATTTTATTGGCCCACCTTGTTTGAAGATTCATATGTTTTTTGTAAATCGTGTGATAGATGTCAAAGAACGGGCAATCTAGGTGCTCGAAATCAAATGCCACTCACACCAATTCTCGCCGTTGAGATTTTTGATGTGTGGGGAATTGATTTTATGGGCACTTTTGTCAATTCAAATGGAATTTTTTATATACTTCTTGCCGTAGATTATGTTTCGAAATGGGTGGAGGCTAGAGCCACCAAAACTAATGATTCTCAAGTTGTTTTTGATTTTGTAAGAGAAAACATATTCACTAGGCACGACACACCAAGAGTGGTGATAAGCGATGGAGGCTCACATTTCAAGAAGTCTTTTCACGCTCTCCTCAAGAAGTACAACATAACACACAATATTGGTACGCCTTACCATCCACAAACTAGTGGACAAGCGGAAATTTCAAACCGTGAGATCAAGTCCATTCTTGAGAAAACGGTGAATACCACAAGGAAAGATTGGAGCTTTAAGATCAATGATGCACTTTGAGCGTATAGAACGGCGTACAAGACACCGATTGGTATGTTTCCATATAGGTTGGTTTATGGCAAAGCTTGTCATCTTCCGGTTGAACTTGAACATAAGGCTTATTGGGCGATAAAGAAATTCAACATGGAGTATGATGCAGCGGGGAAACAAAGAAAGTTGCAACTAAATGAGCTAGAGGAGATACGTAATGATGCTTACGAGAATGCCCGGATTTACAAAGAAAAGACCAAGCTTTTTCATGACAAGATGATTTCTCGGAAAAGTTTTGTTGTGGGGAAAAAAGTTCTTTTATTTAATACTCGTTTATGTTTATTTCCGGGTAAGCTTAAGTCCCGTTGGGTGGGACAATTTATTGTTACTAATGTTTATGATCATGGTGCAGTTGAAATTGTTAGTGAAAAAACAGGACAACCCTTGAAAGTCAACGGCCATAGGTTGAAGCCATATTATGAAAACTTTCCAACGGAGCATGTGGACGTGATTGGATTTCGAGATGTGCTCCCTCTAGAGGAGTAATGTGAAGCAAGAGCTATGTCGGGCCGTCGACTTTAAAACAAGCGCTAAGTGGGAGGCAACCCACCGGTTTTGTACTTCTTATCCTTTTGTTTTTATTTGCTTTTTGTTTTGTTGTTTATTTTTCTTGTTTCATATCATATTAGGATTTCCCATATTGACTTTACTAGGAGGATTCAATTACATTGAGGACAATGTAAGGTTTAAGTGTGGGGGAGTGGCTAAGCATATATTTTTGCATAAAAAAAATTGCATAAAAACTTCAACTTTTAGAGATTTTAGAGTCACTAGCATACTTCTAGGTATGTTTACATAGAGAATTCTGACCAACATAATTGAACTTGGAAGTGTTAGGGAACTACGTTTGATTTCTTGCTTGTTAGAGTGTTAAATAATGGATTTAATCATGCCGGTGATGCAAATTTGGTGCAGGGAGAAGTGCGTTATTAGAGTTGTTGATCAATCATTAGTGGAGACTACCCATTTTCATATCAACCAAGGTACCGACCATAAATTCTTCCTTTACTAAAGAGCTTCTTTTGAGTGTGTGTCACCGTACGTTAATTCCGGGTAGAATGGTGAGCTACCCAATTTCACACCAGTTTCAGCACTATTTTGATCTCTTGAGTGCTAATTTTTGTCAATCATGAGGGTGACATATATAGATGAAAGCCTCCTTATTGTAGTTCGATTTGCAGTTAGCACCATTCTCTCAACAACGGGTCCATAGAAACACCACAATTATCAACAAGGAGCGACATCAAAATCTACAAGGAAAGTTGAAAAGGTTCAAGGTTTGCAAGCAACAATGGAACAAGAAAAAGAGAAAATTTCATATTCAAGTAAAGCAACGTACAATGAGAAGATTTTTACATACAAGTTGAAGACTTATTTACAATAGCGAAGAAAAGCAAAAGGTGAGAATTATTGAAGTTTATGATTTCGAGACGATACAAGTTGTGAAGAATAAAGCGGTAAAGTACTTTTCCATGGCCATAATTGTTTTATTTTTTCACTTTGATTTGTATATTGTTTCTCTTATTTGAAAAATGAAAAAAAATGAAAAGAAAAAGAAAAAAAATTGAAAAATATGAGACAAGAGAAATATCTATTATTGTTTTGTTTTGAATAAGCCGTGGGGAAGGGAAATTTATAAGGAAGTTTCAAGCGACAAGGATTTTAAGGAAAAAGGTTACAAATTGTCAAGGATTTATGAAGTTCAAGTGTTTATCATCAATAGTTGAAGCCGAAGACCAAGAAGATGAAGACAAGGAGCGGAAGACGTTTCTATTGGATGCCATGAGAGTGGTGTTATCATAATTGGCAATCGGATGTGAAGGTAAGTAAGTAATCTCATCCTCGATATAAGTGGTTGATTTCCTTTCTTAGAGATCGTTAGAAATGGTTTTTCAAAATGTTAAAAGATGTGGGTTTTTTCAAAATTTCGGAAGTTATTCTTCCTACCATTCAACGTGTTGCAAGAATTCTCTCTTCATTCCTACCTACACACATGTGAGACCCATAAAAAAACCGTCTTTTTGAGTGCAATTATCAGAAAACCCTTTTGTGAGGCATAAGTCGAGGCGAAATGCTTATTGATCGTTTCTCAAACACGTGTTCTCTCATTATGGTGTGGTTATTTATCACTCAACATTTAAGAATGAGAATATGTTCTTTAGTATTTCTAACTTCTTATTACTAGCATGCAGAAACTCTATGTCCTCATAACTCTTAGGATGCTTGGGACGCTGGAACGCTTTGGAGTTGTAAGTTTTAGTTTGATTTGCTCGAGGACTAGCAAAGTCTAAGTGTGGGGGAATTGGACTTGGCCTTCCCTTTTTATAAGTTATAGACGTCACCCTCATGATTGACAAAAATTAGCACTCAAGAGATCAAAATAGTGCTGAAATTGGTGTGAAATTGGGTAGCTCACCATTCTACCCGGAATTAACGTACGATGACACACACTCAAAAGAAGCTCTTTAGTAAAGGAAGAATTTCTGGTCGGTGCCTTGGTTGATATGAAAATGGGTAGTCTCCACTAATGATTGATCAGCAAATCTAATAACGCACTTCTCCCTGCACCAAATTTGCATCACCGGCATGATTAAATCCATTATTTAAAACTCTAACAAGCAAGAAATCGAACGTAGTTCCCTAACACTTCCAAGTTCAATTATGTCGGTCAGAATTCTCTATGTAAACATACCTAGAAGTATGCTAGTGACTCTAAAAGTTGAAGTTTTTATGCAAAAATATATTTTTTTTATGCAAAAATATATGCTTAGCCAACCTGCACACAACTACTGGAATCTCTTGTGATCAATCACACACAGAACGGAGTCTGTTAATAATGGATTATCACAAGATCGTCTTTAGATCTAACAACAGACTAAAGATTCATGTCGAAACCTTGAACTAGTTTGAGTGAATCTTATATCAAAAGAGAAGATTCTCAAGCATAAACAAACTAGGTCCAATCAAATTTCAACCACCGTTAGTCAATCAAATCAATATGAAAACTAAAGATAAACCGCAATATCTAGTTTCCCACCAACGGGTCGCGCTAGAGATTCTCAATCCCAAAGAAGACTTTAAATTTAGCGGTCGTAAGAGATTTCACCTAATTAGATTACTCTCCTCTTCGATAGGCGGCTTCACCAGTAACAAAGACAATAGAGGAAGTCTATTGTTACGCAAGATTAGTTTTCTAGAAATGCAAACTCAAAGTATTTATAGACAAGGAAGTTTGCACACCAAGGAATTTCCAAAACCGAAAAAATTCTCAAGATATATTTCCATAATAACCCAAATTCGGTTTTCATAATTCCTGTGAATGCACTATCCAAATATAATGATCGAAATCTCCTTGGGAAATCTTTAACTATCAAATGCACATTTCTAATTCTTATTTTCCATATATATTTAAAAACCTTAATTAAAAGATTCTTAGCTTATTTAAATTCGATCTTGGGATTTACTTCCTTCTTAGCTGTTAAGGAATATCTTTGAACAATAAAGAATAAGCATTAATGCACCGTGTTCAAAGTGTGTCGACATCTTACTCTTGTAAGTCCTTTTTCATACTTACTCACTTGAAACCGATTTACCACACTTCCAAGCAAGTTTATAATTGGTTCATCTGACTTTCAATAACTATGTGATTGATCAAGTAACACTCAATCACAAATCATGGGCTTACGGTTCTACCAAAACAAGTTTAGGTTCTACCTCCATGTGAGTATTGTACATAGTCACACTAGCTTACCATTTTTCGGCTGACTAGGTACTAGGATCGGTTCCCCATATATATTTGGTATCTAACTGGTATGCACTGCATATGTCCATAGGATCGGTTCCCCCTTCCCAAAAACGTGTTGCACATGTTCATAGGATCCGTTCCCCTTTCTTCTATAAACCTTGATGCACCTCATACAAGGATCGGTTCCCCTTGTGATGTACTGCACCTCTTACTAGGATCGGTTCCCATTATGATGTACTACACCTTTTACTAGGATCAGTTCCCCCTTTCCCAATATTTGTTAGACACTCACGAACCCGATCATACCCCAGGTGATTACTTAAGATCGGTTTCACTAATAAAATTCATACCAATACATAAGTAAGGCCTCATGTGAATAGTTTTACCAAGAACACAAAAAAGTCATAAGCAGTTATACTAATCACACATATTGGTCGTTCATAAGATTTGCAATGAAGAACATCCCCAATAATGCCTGGCGATTTCCTTTTCGGTTCACACCACATATCATGAACTTACTTCCTTAAAACACATGTAAAAACATTATTTCTGAAAAAGCGGGGGTCTAACAACCACACCTAATATTTCGATTAGCAATCTGTAGGGACAACTCCGAGTTGTTTTCTAGAGAATCAACTAGACAGTTAGACTCAATCAATAGAAAATACTCAAGGAGTTATTATCTCAATCTCTCAATTTGATTTACTCAAGCAAATACAATATGTGAGTCTTAATCAAAGAGAGATAACTTGGATGGTACCAAAGACCAATATACAAGTGTCAATCAATTTAAATCAACAATCAATAAGGTCGGATATTCTAATTAATTGAACAACGCACAACCTGTATTATTTCAATTATATAAAAGTATAATGCGGAAAAGAAATAACATAGACACCAGAATTTTGTTAACGAGGAAACCGCAAATGCAGAAAAACCCCGGGACCTAGTCCAGATTAAACATACACTGTATTAAGATGCTACAGACACTAGCCTACTCCAAATTAACTTCGGTCTAGATTGTAGTTGAACCCCAATCAACCTCACACTGATCCAAGGTATATTTATGCTCCTACGCCTCTGATCCCAGCAGGATACTGCGCACTTGATTCCCTTAGCTGATCTCACCCACAACCAAGAGTTGCTACGACCCAAAGTCGAAGACTTTAATAAACAAATATGTCTCACACAGAAAAGTATACAAGATAGATAAATTCGTCTCCCACGAATAAACCTATGAGTTTTGTTCTGTCTTTTGATAAATCAAGGTGAACAAGAACCAATCAATAAAACCAGACTTATATTCCCGAAGAACAACTCAGTTTTATCAATCACCTCACAATAGTCTTAATCGACGCAGCGAAAAAAGATATTATGGAATCACAAACGATGAGACGAATATGTTTGTGATTACTTTTCAGATCACACAACTACAAGAAAAGTAGTATCGGTCTGGCTTAACAATCCCAATGAAGTCTTTAAGTCGTTAACCTGGTTTTAGAAGAATAAAACCAAAGGTTAAAGGAGAATCGACTCTAGCTTAGTAAACTAGTATCACACAGAATGTGTGGGGATTAGGTTTCCCAGTTGCTAGAGTTCTCCCTTATATAGTCTTTCAAATCGCAACCAATGTTAGCTTAGTAACAAAGCATTCAATATTCACCGTTAGATGAAAACCTAATTAGATACAAGCTAATATCTCTCAACCGTTAGATCAAAAACTTAGCTTGCAATACACATATGTACTTGACGATTTGGGTTTGTGTAACCGTACCCAAACGTGTACAATAGTTGGTTCAATATTAGTCAACCAAATGGTTAGCCAAATGATAACTTTCATATCAACCATATTCTTCTTCACTATAACTAGTCCAAATGACTCAAATGAACTAGTTAGAGAGTTGTTCAATTGCTATGAGATCTCATGTACTACACAAGACACAATTAAAGCAAAAACGATGTGATTCACTCGAATCAATTCATGAACTATAAAGCCACGATTTGCAATAGCATTCTTTAGATAAGTTCACAAATATCGTTTTTAGACATAACCACTCAAGTTCACAGACTGGGTTCGCGGACTCAAGTTAACCGGTTGGAGTTCACAAACTCCAGCAGAAATTCTCGGGTTCGAGAACTTCCGTCAGTTCGCGGACTGAAACCGAGCTACAACTCCAGCAGAAATTCTCGGGTTCGAGAACTACGCACGTTCGCGGACTAGGTTGACTGCTCAAGTTCCGGTTTCACTTGATTAGCAAAGTTCGCAAACTTCGGTTCAAGTGCTAAGGACTTATACATATATGTGTTACCACAACAATGTTTATATCCCCTAGTGGTTATATTGTCTAAACTCTCATTTCAACCATTGAAACATTCTCAGAGGACGTCATATAGTTGTTATTCACAAACTATTTTTCATCGGAGCGATTTCCAAAGTGATTGAAACATAACATGACTTTCGTCACTAGGTAAAGATGAACTTGGCTAAAGCGAAAGCTTTACCAACACATATTTCGAGAAATAGATAAGTGAGATATACTCAGCTCGAAATATCACATGTGTATATTCTTAGTCTATATAGTAATACGACTTTTGTCTCAAGATAGGAGATAGAGTAGATAGACTTTTGAGTGATAGATAAGTTCCTAGTCCGATACCTTAGCTATAGTAGACTAGAAATCAAGACTTTATAGTTTTGATCACTAACATTGACAAACATGCTTGATATAGCAAGGCATGCGAGTTCGACCGAGCAATGCTCTAACAATCTCCCCCTTTATCACTTTTAGTGGCAAAACTATTAATACATATGGAATAAAAAAAATATAAATAAACTTTGTAGCTCCTATTCCACATGTCTAATCTTCAACAATACTCGAAATCTTTGTCACTTCCAAGTAGTCCAATGATCCCAAAGGTTGTAAGTTTAGCATCATCGTTGTTGAAAATACGTAGCTATAACAATGAGAAAAGCATCGGTTCTCAATCATTGTTATACAGTGTCATAGTATTATTACACAGCGTCAAAGTCCAATTGCATCACAACTTCAACAACAATACTATGGAGATACTTCACTCCCCCTTAGTCAAGACTCCATCTCACATGGAAACCACTCCCCCTTACATAATGATCCGAAAACCATATGTATTTGTAGTGTGAAATACATATTAATTATCCCCCTTTTTGTCAATAAAATTGGCAAAGGTACAAGAACGGGATCTTAATGAAACTTCCGTAAGAGACATTTCATGACCAAAGGTAAGTGTATATCATCTTGTTTAGATGCAATCATAAATCCGAAGCTAAATGCATTCATCAAGGAGTTTATAAAGACGCAAGATAACCCCTATAATATTCCACAGCCGCACTCCCCACAAATATTTGACAATTAAGCACAAGTTTAAAAGAACTCTCCCCTATAATATGTCATTCCCTAAGGAACAACAAGAGTGACCTTAATTTCAAGAGAAAAGAATGATTTTTCTTTAGACTCAATTAATTACATACAAGTATGAATTTGGAATCCAACAAGCAATATTCAATCAAATTAACCAAAGCGAACCACGATTAATTTGACTAAATATGCTCAAAACAAGTAAACTTATGGAGACTTAATAAATCAATTAGATTAATCACAAGAAAACTTGCAAATAATCTAATTGCCATACACAACCAAACTAATTACAAGAGTAATCAATTTAATTGGCCACACTCGACATAAGAACATTCTATGGAGCAATGACTAAGTTAATAATGAATAACCAACCCAGTCAAATAAATGCTCAAACATAAGAAAACTTATGGAGTGCTAACTAAACAATCACACAAGATGATTGATTTAGTTCAAAATACTCGACGTAAAGTATCTTACGGAACACAACTAAGTTAATCACAAAAATAATCAACTTTGGTTGTCTAATGCTCAACATAAGGCACAATATGGAGTCTCACAGTAATACACAAAATATGGATCAGGGAAGATCAATTACTGCGGAATTCACAAGGATTCATTCTATGTTTCCATCATCATTTGCACAATGACACACAATAGACATAATCCTTGAATCACAAAAGATTTTAACCTATCTTACACCAATAATTGACAATATAGGCTTAACTTTTGTGTATGTCAAAAGTTTATTTATTCTTTTATCAATATTTTCATATCAATTCACGAACGACTTTACTTTTGACAGAATATGGGACAATAAAATTCACGGACGTAAATATACATATCCCATAAAAATATTGCAATATATAAAATCAAGAAATTAATACTGCAACCATCATCTTCCAAACAAGTTTAGAATTTAAACCAATAAATCTAAAAACAAGAAGATGAATATGTTGGACATAGCTATGTGAAATCACAATAATTCCTATTCCAAACTCTAGTAATCCTTCTCAAAAACAAGAAGAAATTCCCATAAGAAGTTTCCTAGGCACCAAGACAAACTCGTAATGCACATATAAGATGATTTGTCCTTAGAGGGTAGAATCAATCTTTTTCGCCCGGATTTATACCAATAATAGCTACCAAAGGCATATAAAAATATATTCCAACAACATTCTTGTAAAAGCTACAAATTAGCTTATAAGAGTAGTACTCCAAGAATCCAAGTGCCCAACTTCAAGAGATGTAGTTGCAGGAAATCCCACACTACACCCTTGTTATGATCTTGTTATATTTAACTCACAATTGAAGATTGAAATCGACACTTTTATTATTTTGTTCTTAGAAATGTTTACAGAAATGGAAGAATTCAAGATTACAACTATTCTCTTGAAGTTTATCTCTCCTTAAGACTTTCTTAACTCTCCAAAATACATCATCCTCTTCTGGACATATTGGGTCTATATTTATAGGGTAGTTACATAGTGGATGACAGCTAAGTTTTCCTCTTATTTCGGATTTGTTCTGCGATTGTACCGCGATAGTTACAATGTTCATTCTCGCAAGCTTTGTAACCATCGCGGGACAAACATGCTCTTCTCATGTTTTCTTCAATCGTCAGTTATTACGTCACTCTTTTGACGGCTTTTGTGACACTCGCGAAGTGTAGTTGAAGAGCTTGCGGTGATGCTCGCTGGGAAGTGTTGTTAATCTCGCAGAGAAGTATTGTAGAGATATTTTGGTCCTACATCTTACCTCTTCTCATGTATTTTCTGCGAAGAAGAGAAGATCATGAGAACTTTAAAATGCCGCAACTACTTATCTCTTCATATTTCTCTATTCTGACACGTTTTTGTATCCTTTGCCAGCTGTTTTCACGTATTCTCTCTTCTAATGATTTTACGACACGTCCTCTCTAATCGCTGCGATCTGACCGTTCATGTCTTTTCTTAGCATTTATTGCATTCATCTTCTTCGAGAAATTTCTTCTTCTATAAATACTTGTTTCATTCTTTTATTTTCCTCTTTTACTTTCTTCTTCTTTCTCTCCGTAATTTCTCTGCAAGTTTACTGTTCTTCCGTAAATTGCGCGTCTGTTATCGCTGTGATTCTTTTCTTATTTTCCATCCTTCTCTTTTATTCCCATACTTAAAAATGGTTGTCTCTGGTGCTAAAAATTTGGTTGCTTTTGGTGAGATGCAAGAAAAACTTAAAAGCAAAGGTTTTACTTTGTCTACAATTCCAAATCAGAGCCCTAAATCCGAACTTTCTCTCAGATTATTCACTGATTATCGATGCTCACGCGAGAAAGTTATAGTATCGCTAGGTCAACTTGAAGATGGTCTTCCCATTCCTCTCTATGATCCGGAACTTCCACTATCCTATGAAATAATTTCTGACGAGAGATTCTCGCGAGCGATATATCAATTGGGTGGAGATTGTATTCGATTACTGCTTGAATATGCTTCTCGCGGTGCTGACAAAGGATCTCGCTACCCTGAAGCTGTGAAGAATCCTCAATTTAAAGATGTTCCCATTGTCTCTGAAGATTATACTGTGGACAATTTTTTTGAAAATTATAAAATAGTCCCTATGAAGAGGGATAGCACTTTCTGGGGTGTCCGCTTGAAGAAAGAAAAGATCGCTGATGATAAAGCTCTTATGCTAGACATTGATTGGCATACATATACTAATCAAAGCCCTCGCCATTACAGCGATGACAAGTGGTTCATTTTTTCGTTATGTCTTGAGGGTCCTTATATTTATGGTTCTTGCGCATTACCCGTGAATCTTTCAGAATATCAACCTTGGGTTTTCAACTGGCCTGAAATAACTAAAGAGGTATGTTCTCTCCGATCTTTGGTATAATTATTATTCATTATCTTCCCCACGTTTTTATATTTTCGCTAATTACTTCAATCTTTTCCATATTGACAGGATGAAACTCATCTACCAGGCTTTTAGGAAACCCATCACTTTCTTAGCTCTTAAATCTTTCACAGATGAAGTAAGAAATATTATTTCATTAGCTTTAACAATATATTGTAGCCTCTATTTCTTATCTTTATCTGTGTTCACAGGAAATCGAAGAATTAGAACCAATAAAACCTGCGAGAACCAAAGTCCACAGTTGATCGCAAGGGGAAATCTACTGCTCCTCCCAAAGGGAAACCTATTGTTCCTCGCAGTGAAGGATCTGACGATCCTCCCTTAAAGAGAAGAAAAACCCAACTCTCTTCTTCTTCAACTCCTCAATCTATCCCAGAAAATTTTAAGTGTGGATTTCGACAAGGACAACGATAATGATAATTTCGGTGTTTATAATAACGTTCCTTCCATAAAGGATTCTTTCTCTTATGAGTCTGCAATGGATCAACTATCCAAAAATTTTGGCAAGAATATATTTGGTATCCCAAATGAGTATGGAGATGAATCTATTAATGAAATATCCCAGTCTCTCGCCAAAGTCTGCGATGCTCCCATATTAGCTGATAGTGATTCCCTTCGCGGGGTTTCAAGATCGCTGACTCCAAGTCTCTTAAATTCACTTGGCAGTCTGGTATGCTTCTATTTGTTCATCCTTTTTATGTATCTGTTGATATTTTTTCCAGATTTTGACTTATATAGTTCTATCGCAGGTTGGAAGATCTACTTTTGTTGTTGCTTCTGATTTAGACAATAGGCGTGAATTTTCTCAACAGAAGAATGTTGTTCTTCGCCAAAAGAATGAAGAGCTAAAATATGAATCTTCTAATCTTCGCGAGAAGAATGGACAAATGGAAGCTGAGCTCACTAGTCTTCGCGAGAAGAATAAAGAACTTGAGAACAATATTTTTCATCAATCAGCCAAAGTATCAAATCTTGATACTGTTAACAAACAACTCTTAGGTATGATAACCTTCTTCTTTTCCTTCGTAACTTTATGTTTAACTATTCTTTATTACTTGATTTATCATTCTCGCAGACATTTATGGTCTCACTGATGAGGCTTTAACCATTCGCCCTTTCCCTGAACCAATAGACAACGATACTCTTCTAGAACTTCTTAATAATTCTTTAAATAACCCTTCCAATGTTAATTCCCTTTCCATAGATGAACTCAGATCTAAGTTTCGCCTCTTAGAAATTGACTACAGATCTTCTTTAGATATAACTCATGGATTCAAACAACTTTATCATAATTCCAAAGCTGATATTAAAACTTTAAAGGCCAAAAATAAAGATCTCTCAAAAGACAAAGACCGTATATCTAGACAAGGAGCTGAAACCTTAGCAAATTTCCATAAGACCATTCTTGAAGTTCAAATTGAAAGGGATGGGCTTATCCGCGAGAAGGAAGGTTTTATTGAAAGAGAAAACCAAATTTGTTCCCGTCTTCTTATAAATAATGACGTGGAATTTGCTTGGCCTGCGAAAGTTCTTGACAACGCCAGAACTAATTTAGGTGTAGATGTTAGTCTTCATGCTGAACAAACGGCTTTAATTAAAGACATGATTTTTGAAAGAGAAGGTTATCACTCTTATGATTTCACTAAATTATTTTCTAATTGAATCATCCTTATATGTATTAACTTTGTTATCATTTGCTCGCAGCATCCGAAAAGAATTATCGTAAAAGATTTGATAAGTTAGAAGAAGAGAAAAGCCAACTCGCTAGAAATCTATCTTCTCGCAATGAAAAGTATTCTAGATTGAAGGAAAATTTGAAAATCTCATCTTCGAATTTTAGTAACGCCCTTATCCGTGTTAGTAATAATGCTGTTAAACTAGTCTGTGATGATCATGGTATTCCTCATTCTACATATCCCGATCTCGCAAAGGAAATTCCAGTAGATTCCCCAAATCTAGTTATCTCTGATAGCGAAGATGAGGAATCTAGCGAAGATGATAATGATAAAGAACTATTTGGCGAGGAAGAGAAATCTGACGTAGATAGAGATAATAATGATAATGATGAAGAAGAGAAATCTGGTAATGAGGAGAAATCTGAAAAAGAAAAGAGCTCTGATGAAGGTGGTGATGGATCTACTTAGTCATGTTTCTTCTCTTTTTCTTCCTTGTAAATTTTGTACATTTATTTTTTGCTTCTCGTAACATTGCTGCGAGTTTCTCTAACTTGATGTGTAAACTTCTTTTGCTTTTATCTGTACGAATTAGAAAATAATTCTTTTTCTGCAACATAATCAATCAATCATAATTATTATCCTTTAATTATTTGTATAAATGTATCATCTATGCAATTTTATCATATGATGGATGAATAATAATTTCATCATTCTATGCATTCCCATACTTGCCTCTATTATTCATCTGCAATATGAAAAAATTGAGTAGAGATTATATATTAGTTGTGAATCAAATTAATTTTGCCTCAATATCGGTGATGTTATCGCTAGCAATAATAGCATAACTTTATGATCTATGCGTAAAATCGCCAATCTCATAAATTTTGCGAGCATTATCGCAATAATCTTATGGTCTTATCATGCCTTCCTAATTAAAGGTCTTATTTTGCCACATTTTTTCTTTTTGCGACAAAATAGCAGGACGTATTTACATTTGCATGTATTGACCCATTGATCTTGTCTTATCAATATTTTTTCAACATCTCTGCGACAATATGATAAGTATAAACTCTCTTGCAAGAATTAAACCTTATGACATTGCCGTCTTGCGATGAAATCGCAGAACGTCTTTACACTTTTATGTAAAAACCCATTGATCTCATCTTAACTTTTCTCTTTTGGCTTGTTTCCTCTGTATAATTTTCGTCACGCGAAAATATGACAGGCCTAAATATTCTTGCGATCATAAAGCCACATGACATTGCCGTATTTAGACACTTATCAGCTCCCTAATGAAGGGTGTCGCCCATATCTTCCCCCTGGTTGCCCCTTCAAGGAGGGCACATCAGCCATACAAGACTAGCTCCTCCCATCCAGATCTGCCAACAACCAGTTGTTTTCGCAACCTCTTGTCCTTTATGCCTATATGGCTTATAGTTACAAGTAGAGCTGGAAAACAAGCCGAAACCCGCGGATTAACCTGTGCCCGACCCGTGAAAACCCGTACCCGGCTCGGCTTGGTTATAAACAAGCCGGGTTCGGGTTAGAGAAATGATGGCCCGTGAGAAAACGGGTTAACCCGTCCCGTCCCGTAAACCCGTGGGTTAAACCCGTCAACCCGTATGCTCCTAATAATTCCACCGTATGATTACTACATTTAATCCTGATCGTTCATTTATGGTATAAAACTCAAACAAACCCTAGAGTAGAAGACAAATCCATTTTTCTTCTCTTTTTATTCTGCTATTTCATTTCTATTTCCGTTTTTCTTCTCCACTACAACTGTGAGTCATTCATGATTCTTCTTAATATACTTAATGAAATAAGTGAATCAAGGAAAGAGTTAATGAGTCTGTGGAGTTGATTTTGGTTAGGAGTTCATGATGATTGAAGAAAGAGGAATTTGTAAGATTAGGGTTAGGCACTAGGCTTCTTGAATGGATTGAAAATTTTGTGTGAAATTGGGAATGAAATCAAGCAAGTAATGATGGGTATTGGATGTTAAGTTTAAGGGAGAAGTTTTAGTTACTGATTCTCAATTCAATTCACGTTGAAGTATCAGTGAGTTAGGGCTTCCAACATGGATTGGAAATTTGATTGGTGGTGAATATGAAGAAATTGAAAGATGGTTTTGTTTAAATGAGGCTTAGATTCGTATGATTATTGGATAGAAACTCCATGGATTCATCTCTTGTGTGTGATTTTGATGACATCAATTTTGTGATATCCTTTTTTGGTACATTTGATTTTGTAGATTCATCTTTTGACCACCGTCCAACAGCAGTTCAGTGTCCATAATTGTTGGTGCTAAAATACATCATGTAGTTTTTAATTGTTAATGGTTAATTTAATTATTACTTGATATTGAGGTGTTGAGTAAATGTTCTTAATTAATTAGATCTGATATTCATATGAGATATATATCATCATTAAGTAATTCTTATCAATTTTTGTCTTTTTGAGCATTATTTTTGTTGTTGGCTACTTGTACATACCTCTATGTTATCTCTGTGATTACTTAATATCATGATTTTTTCACGCTTTGGAGTTTAAATACAATGAGGTTTTAATCCTCTGTTTTGAACAATATTATCCCCAGTTATGTTTCTGTCTCTGTTTTGTCTCAAATTAACTTAATTAAATTTTAATTAAACAAGCCGGGTAACCCGTGAACCCGCAAGCTTAACCCGTTACGGGCGCGGGTTGAAGAAATTATCACCCGTGAAGAATTTTGACCCGCGGGTTTTGGCCCGTGTTAACTCGAACCCGTGTAACCCGTAACGGGCAAGCCCCGGCCCGGCCATTTTCCAGCTCTAGTTACAAGACTGCACCCTAAGTGGTGTTTTCTTCAGGCCAAGTGCATCATATCCAAGACTTACCAAGAATGGCCAGGGTAGGTTCGTCCGTCCCGGGCACCCTTGACTCAACTGTGTACCTCGGCGCCTTAGTCATATTCTGCACTTCTTAGAAGAGATTCTCAGTCATCCAACCAGGGTATAACCTTATATAGTTGGAAGTCCAAGATCTCTCTCCTGGATAGGTTTTCTTTAACCCCAACATATGCACGACTCAGGTTCCAGCAGCAGTATAACCTTATCCCTGAGTCATGTAAATAGATACCTCTTGATATGACTCATTATTAGGTCTTATATTTGCCTCTTTCGAAATTGTATCCGCGAACTAAGGTGCACGCCATAAAGGTTTGTCCCATTCTATTAATCTCTGCGAAATTTTATTCGCGCTCTCGCGAGTATTGTAACTCTGATAAAATTTCATTTCTTTGATCTTCTTGTAAAATTTTGTAATTCTTTCAAACATAGTACTCTTCTTCAATTGCATTTTCTTCAAACAAATTCTGCGTAAGCTTCTTTAAATTTCATCATTTTACCTTTCTACTTACTATTATCTGGTTCTACTTTTTTGTTACGTTTTGCTATTTTTTCTTTATCTGCGAGCCGCTCTTTTTTTTTTTTTGATAAACTCAAGCTTTATTAAAAGTGGAAGAAAAAACAAGGAGGGGGACTAGGCCTAACCTCCAAAGACAAAGAGAGAAAGAAAAACAGAAACCAAAAAGTTCCCAAATAAACCGGAACCAAGGCTACATATTACGAAAGCGATAAAGAGGTAGGTCGGAGTTGTCCATTCCGAGCTTATGCTTTATGAAGTCAGGAGGATAACTCCACCAACGCGACTCAGCAGTCGCTCCATGTTTGGCCAACAAATCAGCCACCGAGTTGCCTTCCCGGAACGCATGGGAGCAAAAAAGCTGGATTAAGTTGGCGAACTTCATGCAGATATTCCAATTTGTCGACAAGAATCAAGGTACCATTTCAGGATTTTTAATTTCCTAAAGCACAAACAGAGAGTCTGACTCCAGCCAAAGCTTACGTATTCCTAAGGTGTTTGCCAGCCGTAATGCAAAAATGGCACCCCAAAGCTCCGCGAAGGTCGAATTCGCTGAACCCAAGTTTTGCGCCAGACAGCCCTTCACTCGCCCTAACGAATCGCGAAACACCACTCCACAACCCGCCGGTCCCGGGTTGCCAATGGAGCAACCATCAATATTAGCCTTGGTCCAACCAAGCGTAGGCTTAATCCATTTGACCATAGTAGCTGAAGGAGGTTTAGGAGGAACACTTATAATGCCCAGAAAGTCGAGGATGGTCTTATCCGCTGAGGTGTAGTAAGAGTAACCACCACTGTTTCTTCTGGATTCAACAATGAACATAACCATCATTTTAGTTGCCTGAATTCCAGATGTTACCTTGTGTTCGAATCTCAAGTTGTTACGGCAAAACCAAATGATCCAGATGCAAGTAATAGCTGCAATCCACAGCAGATTTTTTGTTTGCGAGCAGCCTTTGAAGCTTCTAATAGAGGCAAAAGCCCTTTGCATACTCCCACAATCTATAGTGTGACCAAACACCTGCATTATCCAGTTCCATAGAGAACTCGCAAAAACACATTCAAAGAATAAGTGTTGTTGGGTTTCTCCGCAGCAAGGAACTTTACACAGTTGGAAGCAGTTAACCGTGTCAGAACCATAGAATCTGACGTTGTCGTCTGTAGCTATGCGATGCTGCAGCACTTTCCACACCGTACAAGCTCTTCTCGGGGGGATTTTGGCTTTCCAAAGATCTCTGTAGTCTATCTTCTCCTCTACGCTTGGACGATGAAAGTCGTAGGACGTTTTCATGATGATAACGCCCGAGCTGCTACCTATCCATACCTGCCGGTCCTCCATATGAGAAGCAAAATGAGTTTGATGAATCCGTTGTATGATGCTACTGTCCATCTCAGGCATGTAATCCGGGAAACTCCATATTCCATTCACAATGAAGTCTTGGACCCTGTTGTGCAAGTTAGAATTGTCCAGGTCCAGATAGTCCGCGATGGATTGCTCAGAATTTGAGAACCAAATATCGTTCCAGAAGTCGATTTTGTCCCCTTTACCCACTAACCAGATTAGCTTGTCTTTGATGATGTTCCATTGTTCTTTGTACCCATGCCAAATCGATGACTTTTTATAAGTTGCCTTTGAGAAACGCACCTTAACAAAGTCACCCAGTGTCGAATTACCTGTCATTATCTTCCAAGACATCTTCATAAGAGCTGCATCATTTAAGTTTCTGAGAGATTTTATACCCAGACCTCCCTCATTTACCGGCAGACATACTCTATCACAGGCTATAGTGTTATGATGCACCGTATTTATGTCGCCAGTCCAAACAAAGTTTCTAATCCAATTTTCCAGAGTTTTTATGAAATTTCTCGGCCATTTGTAGACATGAAAGCTGTATAATGTTTTACTCGCTATTACAGAGTTAACTAGCTCCACTCTGCCCATCATTGATAACATCTTGCCTTTCCAGGAAGCAAACTTAATCTTAATATTATCAACAATGGAATGAAAATTGATTGCTCGCGGCTTACCCTGAAAAATCGGGACACCCAGGTAACGAAATGGCAGATTACCCATTGGGATGTTGTATGAAGCAGCAATGGAGGAGATCCGAATCTGAGCATGCTTACTGGAATACATTGTACACTTAGCAGCGCTAATTTGCTGGCCTGAGTTCTCACCATATTCCTCGAAAATTCGCATTATGGCCTTCACATCCCTTTTGGTTCCTCTACAGAAGACCATGATGTCGTCCGCATACAGAACATGAGATGGGAAAGTTGTGCCCCTCGGCGAAGAAATGTGGTTAATCTCCCCCTTTCTGTAAGCATTGGTAATCGCAGAACTTAAGACATCTTCATCCAGGCAAAAGAGTAACGGAGAGAGCGGATCTCCCTGCCACACCCCTCTCTTGCAGTCGAAATAACCCATTGCTTTTCCATTGATCACCACAGAGAGTCTAGCAGACTGCAGAATCGACTTGATCCAGCCCACCACCTTGTCACAAAAGCCATACTCTTACAAACTCCGAATAAGAAAATTCCAGTCTAGGGTGTCGAAAGCTTTGTGAATATCAAACTTGAGTGCAATGTTTCCACCGAAACACTTGTAATCTATCAAGTTTATCGCCTCCGAAGTAGTACCAATGCAATCAAAAATGTCTCTGTTCTTCAGAAAAGCTCTCTGTTGAGGGGATATTATCTTCGCATCAACATGGCTCATTCTCATGGCTAAGATCTTACCAATAATCTTAAAGTGAAAATTGCTGAGGGCTATTGGGCGAAATTTCTCAATCACATCAGCTCTTTTATCTTTCAGAATTATGATGACATAACTTGGGTTTGCATTCGGCATTAGCCAACCGTTTTGGAAAAAGAAATTCACTGAGTTTATAACATCCTTACCAACTATATCCCAGAATGACTTGAAGAAAATTCCACTGAAACCATCCGGCCCCGGTATCTGCGAGCCGCTCGTCATCATCTTCCTCTCGTTGCTCTTTTGTATCAATCATCAATCTTTCACATCTTTGTCGTTGCTTGATGTTGTACTTCCAATTGTTATTCTTCTCAGTTCTTTCCTCGCAAGATTTTATATCAATCTCATAACATTTCTTGCTTTCTCCCTAATCTCCCTTAATAACTCCAACACCATTAGGATGAGGAAATTTAACACACTGGTGGAAAGTAGATGCTACACCTAATATCCCATGTAGCCAAGGTCGACCAATCAGGGCATTGTAAGGTGATTCAATGTCAACAATACATAACAAGATCTTGGAAGTTATCCCCTTTAATGGAATCCGCATTTCAATTTCCCCTTTG
This sequence comes from Papaver bracteatum, assembly GCA_023529315.1. Taxonomy (NCBI): domain Eukaryota; kingdom Viridiplantae; phylum Streptophyta; class Magnoliopsida; order Ranunculales; family Papaveraceae; genus Papaver; species Papaver bracteatum. The sequence continues at coordinate 1,156,377 of JAJJWX010003108.1, forward strand.
GGTTTATTGCCAATACCATTAAAACCATAGATTTTATATGTTGACGGTATTAGATCTTCGTCTCTTCCACCCATAATCTTGTAGGTATGATAAAATAAGATATCGAATGAACTGCCTGTGTCTATTAGAACTCTGTTAATGGCCCAAGAATCTTCATTTTCGTTATCATTTTCTTCATCTTATTCTTCTTCTTCTACTTGCTTGGGGTTTATCACTAATCTTACTACCAATGGGTTATCATGCTGCTCACCAGGCTCTGGTACTTCTTGTGCAGTGAAAGATATAGTTTGTTTTTTTCATTCTTTTAATGGCGAGACTCTCGCGATATTCATTATCTCTCTTCCATCTGTGTCTCTCGCGAAGACTCTGCTTAGAACATTATCATGGAAATTCTCGACTGTTCTGGATGAATGTACAATGGAATTGCAAAACAAATTCTTTGTTTTAGCCCCAACTTCTATTACGAATGTTTCTGCTCCTTTTATAGTATTTACCCAGCGAATTTCTGGTGCTGGAGGCAATCGCTGAGATTTTGGATGTCCTACTAAAAAGTGGTTTAGCTTTCCTTGGTCAATCATCCTTAAAATTATTCTCTTTACATTCTTGCAATCATTTACTATGTGACCATGAAAGTGATGGTAAGGACAAAATTCTTGACTACGATTATTAGGATGTGGTTCTTTTCCCATATTCCATGGTGATGGTATATTTTCCATCAAAATGATAGCTTCCCAGATTTTTTCTATACTAGTATTTAAAGGAGGCATCTTAATTTCTTCCCATATTATCTTTTGATTACCTTGGATTCTGAAATTGTTTTGCCTCTGTCCACCATAAGTTTCTTGCGGCTGATCAAGCCTTTGAATCTTATTATTATCACCGCGATTGTAATAATTCTTTTCCCTTTCACATTCTTCTTGATCTCGACTTCCCATATCTACCAACTTCTGCTGGTTATCAATCTCCACTTTCTCTTGTTGTGCTTGCGAGCTGCTCGCCACATTGTTAATCATTTTAGGAAGTAAACTCCCATTTGCTACTACTGAATTGGTATTCGCGATTGGATATGATTCCATCTCATTTTTTTTCTCCTCCAAAGCAATGTATTCTTCTTGTAGTTCTCGTAGTTCAGTCATAGTGATTGTATTCTTGACTCTGAAAATTTGTATGTACAACGGATTGGTCGCGAACATTGCATTGATAAAGACAAGATAAGATATCTCTCGTCTAGTTTTCCTGCTATCTCGCTGCATATTGTCTTCCATCTTATGGTTAAATGTTTCAGACTCTCGCCAACCCTATGTTTTAACCCAAACACATCTTCGATTCCTGGCCGCGATGAATTATTGCTTATATATGCTCCCATAAATGTAGCTTGCAAATGATCAAATGAAGTTATAGTGTTTTTTGGCAATCCCTCAAATCATTTCAGCGCCTCGCCAGTTAAGCTAGATGCAAAATACTTGCACAATACAGCATCATGATTCTCCCATTGCAGCATACACCTAACATAAGCCTTAACATGTTGTACAACACAGGTAGTTCCATCAAAAATGCTGGTTAATGCTGGTAAGTTGCACTTTGGAGGTATTCCTCTTAACTGTACTTCTTGAGTGAATGGAGTTCTCGCAGGTTCTTCAATAGCTTCATCAAGTTTCCTTCTACCTCCTTCTCTTCTGTTATTTATTATCCCCCTCATCTATGCTAACTCTCTTAAAATTTGCTCATTCGCAGCTGAATTTGGTTCCATTGGTCTTTTCAGTGCTGCTTCCCTTCTTTTGCGTTCATGTACTTCTTGTCTTGCGAGATTTTGTGTATCTTCATCTACATCCATATTCCTTCTTCTGTGATCTTCTGCTTCACCTTCTTCTTGCCATCGCAGCTGATTATACTGTCTATTTTCTTCTCTGCGAATTTCTTCATTTCTCTTCGTTGTCTTTCTATTCTCCTTTGTATTCTATCATATTCTTCCTGAATATTATTATTATGGCGATTTTGCGTCCGTCCATTTTTCGATTTTCATGGTTATTTTGTCGTACTGCCTCTTGAAACTCTTACTCTTCTACTTCTGCCCTTAATATTTCTCTCTCGCAAGACAGGCGTGCTAGTTCAGCATAATGCCTTTCAATTTCTTCCTCAATTATTCTTCGATTTCTATGAATCTCTCGCCCATGTAATATCCTCCTACCTTCTTCTAGATTATCTTCATCATTTTTGTTATTTTCATCCTCTTGATTTCTATTATTGCGCCTATCTTCCATAGTTTCACCTTGCGGATCTTGGCGATCTTCAATTACCTCTTATTCTCTATGACGTTGCTCTTCATTTGGATTTTGTATTTCTTCTCGAGTATTTTCTCTAGCATTTATTATTGGGGAATTTCGCCTTAATTCTTATCTTAATGATCTTGAATTTGATCTAACAGTACTTCTTGATCTTCTACTTTGTAATCTCAAATTCTCCATTCTCAACTCGTGATTTTGTCTTGTTAAATTTGCACGCTCTTCCGCCTCTAATCTTCTTTCCTCTTGTATTCTTTGTCTTGGATCATCTGATGTTTTATTTTCACCATCTCTGTGAATTAATCCTTCAACCACCCCTTGATTTCTTTCTTCTCTTCTTCCGTCTCTTAATTGTTGATCTTCTACATCTTCCAACGAATCCGATCTCCAAGTATGCACACTCACTCTATCATAATCCACATTTCTATTTTGTATCGGTGTTTGTTGATTCGGTTATGGAATTTGATCTTCTCCTTCAATCCTTGTTCTATTTCTTCTTGTTATTATCCTTGAAGATTCTCCTAATTCATTTGTTTCTCCTCCTGCAAGTCTTTTACTCCTCCTTACAGTTGTTGGTGGTTCTGATGTATTTCTTCTTCTTCTAGCCATTTCTTCAACTCTAACAATTTCTTCAAATCTTCAAATTGTAATTAGAGGTTTCTTAACTTGATTCTCCCTGTTTCGGGTGCCAAAATGTAGTTGCAGGAAATCCCACACTACACCCTTGTTATGATCTTGCTATATTTAACTCACAATTGAAGATTAAAAATGACACTTTTATTATTTTGTTCTTAGAAATGTTTACAGAAATGGAAGAATTCAAGATTACAACTATTCTCTTGAAGTTTCTCTCTCCTTAAGACTTTCTTAACTCTCCAAAATATATCATCCTCTTCTGGACATATTGGGTCTATATTTATAGGGTAGTTACATAGTGGATGACAACTAAGTTTTTCTCTTATTTAGGATTTGTTCTGCGATTGTACCGCGATAATTACAATGTTCATTCTCGCAAGCTTTGTAACCATCGCGGGACAAACATGCTCTTCTCATGTTTTCTTTAATCGTCAGTTATTATGTCACTTTTTTGACGGCTTTTGTGACACTCGCGAAGTGTAGTTGAAGAGCTTGCAATGATGCTCGCTGGGAAGTGTTGTTAATCTCGCAGAGAAGTATTGTAGCGATATTCTGGTCCTACAAGATAAGTGGAACAAGTACAACGAAACGGAGCAAGATACTCAAAAACAAGAGACATGACAAATACCAATCTTAACTCATCCAAATTCAAGGTTTGTCAACTCCATTTTGAAGATAATTCAAAGAGGAAGAGAAATCAAAAAGAATGAGTTCATTCTGAGATAGGACGAAGAAGTTATGGCCAAAACAAGTCGACTGAATATCGACGTCTACAGGCAAGTCCGCGATCTTACGGGTTTGCACACGAATTTTCATATCCTGGAGCAGTATGCATACGGGGTTTGCGAACTTAAGTTCCTGGATTTTGGTTTTAAATGATGTTATGCATACTTGGTATGTGTACCATGAAGTCCAAACATCCCGAACTAATGTTTCCAAACCTAAACATTTAAGAACCTTAAACACAGATCAAGTTAGGTAGAAATGAACGATAATCAAGGTACATGGATCATTATAAGTATTCAAACAAGTAATAAAAACACAAAACTTGCTCAAGTTTATAGACATACCTTTTTATAAAAGTTCAATTGAATTCTACAGCTTTACCGAATATAATCTGTGCCCCCCAATTCTCGTGCTTTCCTCACCGTATTCATAGCAGGGCATTCCTTGGTGAGGATGCACTTACAACACAACTAAGTTGTGTTGGGGTGAATAATGTCTTGCTCACCACAAGTGACCTTTGGATTATCATGAAAGAGATCGCTTTTAGAACCTTTCACATCCAGTTCCATTTTTCCAAAAAACTTGTTAAGTTCCAACATCATGGATACTGCCTTCTCCATAGTCATGGAATTTTCTGGAAGATCATTCCTTTTCACACTCAAAGCATCATTGGATTTCTTTGGTATCTACTTCTGAGTGCGTTTAGGAACAACCGGAACTTTCTTCTCATTACTCTCTTCTAGATTTCTCGAAAGAGAATTGGATTGACTATTCTTTTTCAAGTTAGTCTTTCTCCAATTGGGAGCATCAGATCTTGTCTTCGTCTTTACGAAGTTATCCTTTTGATAACCATTACGATTGTGAAAAGGCTTCGTATGACGTTTATAGGCAAATCTAGGTTGATCACAGTACTGATTTCTTTGCCTAAAGGTTGGACAGTTACAACCTGTAACATTAAAGGGATTAGTCTTAACATATGATCTTGGTTTCATAACATCTTGTGATTCCCAAACAAGAACATCATGAAGTTTCTCATTCCTTATACGAAAACAAAATCTCCTTTCCAAATGACCTTTATTTCCGCAATAGTGGCAAACATGAGGAATGTTCTTACCTCAATCTGTATGTGTTGGCTTTGGAGGTTGATATATATTGCTCTTTCGAACTTTTACTGCCGGTGGAGGTATTTCACTTTTTCCATCAGTGGAAACCTTTTGTTAAGAAGAATCACTAGCCTTGACAAATTTTACCTCTTTGCTAATACTTGGAGCATTTATTCCCTTATAGCCAAATCCTCGTGTATCACGATGATTTTTACTTGCTCCTAGCATAGTGGTTAATTTGCTTGAACTAGTGTTGAACTTTTTCAAGTCATCTTCCAACATCTTGATTTTATCAAGAGCATCAGCTAAATCAGCCTCAAGGCATTTTTCTCGAGCGAGATAAACGCTTTTTCTGTCATCAAAACTTGTTTACTGGGAGTTGATCCTTGCTTTGGATTCTGCAAGTTTTTCTTCCAACAAAAAATACTTTTGATAAAGATTATCACATTCAAGTGATTTTATATGCAGGTTTTCCTCAGAATCCTTGAGAATCGATTCGAACATAAACACCTTCGTAACATCTTCTCAATTTCTTGTTTTCTCGACAGAGAGGAGTCAGAAGAGGTGTGACATGAGAAGTTGTCATCTTCTTCTTTTCCAATGAATTAAAAACCTTAACATACTCTGAGACTTCCTTATCAACATCTCTATCAATATCTGAATCACCTTCATCAGAAAGTTCATCCAACTGTTCTTCTAGGCGTATTTATCAGACTTCAACAGGTTCTACTTTAAGAGAATGTTTATATACTGATCTAGATGTGACAGTTCTCTCAGGTGAATCCAAGCTTTGGAAATCATCTGGTGATTTATGAACTGGTACATTATTAGAGATAGACTTGTCCATAAAGTCATATCGCTACAAACACAAACTTGTAAGGTCTTTAAACGTGTTTGCCTACTCTGATACCAATTGAAAAAGCGGGGGTCTAACAACCACACCCAATATTTCTATTAGCAATCTGTATGGACAACTCTGAGTTGTTCTCTAGAGAATCAACTAGACAGTTAGACTCAATCAATAGAAAATACTCAAGGGGTTATTATCTCAATCTCTCAATTTGATTTACTCAAGCAAATACAATATGCGAGTCTTAATCAAAGAGAGATAACTTGTATGGTACCAAAGACCAATATCCAAGTTTCAATCAATTTAAATCAACAACCAATAAGGAACAATGCATAACCTGTATTATTTCAATTATATAGAAATATAATGCGGAAAAGAAATAACACAGACACCAGAATTTTGTTAACGAGGAAACAGCAAATGCAGAAAAACCCCGGGACCTAGTCCAGATTAAAAAGACACTGTATTAAGCCGCTACAGACACTAGCCTACTCCAAATTAACTTCGGTCTGGACTGTAGTTAAACCCAAATCAATCTCACACTGATCCAAGGTACAGTTATGCTCCTACGCCTCTAATCCCAGCAGGATACTACACACTTGATTCCCTTAGATGATCTCACCCACAACCAAGAGTTGCTACGACCCAGAGTCAAAGACTTTAGTGAACAAATCTGTCTCACACAGAAAAGTCGACAAGATAGATAAATTCATATCCCACGAATAAACCTATGAGTTTTGTTTCATCTTTTGATAAATCAAGGTTAACAGGAACCAATCAATAAAACCAGACTTATATTCCCGAAGAACAACTCAGTTTTATCAATCACCTCACAATAGTCTTAATCGACGTAGCGAAAAAAGATATTGTGGAATCACAAACGATGAGACGAAGATGTTTTTGGATTACTTTTATATCTTGCCTAGCGGAGATAGAAATCTCAAGCCAATTATTAAAATTGTACTCGTATGATAAAAACAGCAAGATCGGATCAAACAACTACAAGAAAAGTAGTATCGGTCTGGCTTCACAATCCCAATGAAGTCTTTAAGTCGTTAACCTGGTTTTAGAAGAAGAAAACCAAAGGTTATAGGAGAATCGACTCTAGCTTAGCAAAATAGTATCACATAGAATGTGTGGGGATTAGGTTTCCCTATTGCTAGAGTTCTCCCTTATATAGTCTTTCAAATCAAGGTTTGCAATCAATGTTAGCTTAGTAACAAAGCATTCAATATTCACCGTTAGATGAAAACCTAATTAGATACAAGCTAATATCTCTCAACCGTTAGATCGAAAACTTAGCTTGCCATACACACATGTACTTGACGATTTTGGGTTTGTGTAACCGTACCCAAACGTGTACAATAGTTGGTTCAATATTAGTCAACCAAATGGTTAGCCAAATGATAACTTTCATATCAACCATATTCTTCTTCACCATAACTAGTCCAAATGAACTAGTTAGAGAGTTGTTCAATTGCTATGAGATATTATGTACTACATAAGACACAATTGAAGCAAAAAATATGTGATTCACTCGAATCGATTCATGAACTATAAAGCCACGGTTTGCAATAGCATTCCTTATAAGGAATGCTATAAGGAATGTTATTGCAAACCGTGGCTTTATAGTTCATGAATCGATTCGAGTGAATCACATCGTTTTTGCTTCAATTGTGTCTTATGTAGTACATAATATCTCATAGCAATTGAAAAACTCTCTAACTAGTTCATTTGGACTAGTTATAGTGAAGAAGAATATGGTTGATATGAAAGTTATCATTTGGCTAACCATTTGGTTGACTAATATTGAACCAACTATTGTACATGTTTGGGTATGGTTACAAAAACCCAAATCGTCATGTACATTTGTGTATGGAAAGCTAAGTTTTCGATCCAACGATTGAGAGATATTAGCTTGTATCTAATCAGGTTTTCATCTAACAATGAATATTGAATGCTTTGTTACCAAGCTAACATTGATTGCAAACCCTGATTTGAAAGACTATATAAGGGAGAACTCTAGCAACAGGGAAACCTAATCCCCACACATTCTATGTGATACTATTTTGCTAAGCTAGAGTCGATTCTCCTTTAACCTTTGGTTTTCTTCTTCTAAAACCAGGTTAACGACTTAAAGACTTCATTGGGATTGTGAATCCAGACCGATACTACTTTTCTTGTAGTGGTGTGATTTGATCTTGCTATTTATATCGTACGAGTACAATTGTAATAATTGGCTTCAAATTTCTATCTCCGATAGGCAAGATATAAAAGTAATCACAAACATCTTCGTCTCATCGTTTGTGATTCCACAATATATTTTCTCGTTGCGTCGATTAAGACTATTGTGAGGTGATTGATAAAACTGAGATGTTCTTCAGGAATATAAGTCTGGTTTTATTGATTGGTTCATGTTCACCTTGATTTATCAAAAGACAGAACAAAACTCATAGGTTTATTCGTGGGAGACGAATTTATCCATCTTGTAGTCTTTTCTGTGTGAGGAAGATTTGTTTATTAAAGTCTTCGAATTTGGGTCGTAGCAGCTCTTGGTTGTGGGTGAGATCATCTAAGGGAATCAAGTGCGCAGTCTCCTGCTGGGATCAGAGGCGTAGGAGCATAAATGTACCTTGGATCAGTGTGAGATTGATTGGGGTTCAACTACACCTGCATCAAGTTAATTTAGAGTAGGCTAGTGTCTATAGCGGCTTAATACAGTGTATGTTTAATCTGGACTAGGTCCCGGGGTTTTTCTGCATTTGCGGTTTCCTCGTTAACAAAATTCCGGTGTCTATGTTATTTCTTTTCCGCATTATATTTTTATATAGTTGAAATAATACAGGTTGTGCGTTGTTCAATCAATTAGAATATCCGACCTTATTAGTTGTTGATTTAAATTGATTGACACTTGGATATTGGTCTTTGGTACCATCCAAGTTATATCTCTTTGATTAGACTCGCGAATCATATTTGCTTGAGTAAATAAAATTGAGAGATTGAGATAATAACTCCTTTAGTATTTTCTATTGATTGAGTCTAGTTGATTCTCTAGAAAACAACTCGGAGTTTTCCATACTGATTTCTAATCGAAATATTGGGTGTGGTTGTTAGACCCCCACTTTTTCAATTGGTATTAGAGCAGGCAAACACTTTAAACCTGATAAGTTTGTGTTTGTTCATTCCTTAAAAATTGTCCCATGAGAAATTTCTTTGGAAAATTTGCTCTTGCCATCTGTAACGCACGCTAGAAATTCTTAAAGATTGATCAAGATCCATTATGGTCAAAACTTCTGGTAACTCATGATAATCCTATTTCATCTGGGAAGGAAGTTTTAAATGATATGAGTCAATCTAAAGAAAAAATTAAAAAGGAGGAGAAATTGAGGAAACGTTCATGGCGCTCAAGGATATGGAACATCACTAGATTAACTACTAATCTCTATGAGGAATACTATCATAATGGATTAACTGATAAAGATCTATTCAGAGCATTTGAAGACGTTTTTAGATCCTTAGAGAAACTTAATTTTGTTAAGTCTAAGAATCACTCTGAAAAGGGTTATGTACATATTAAATCTTTAAATAATATTGTACAACCTGTAAAACGGAAGAATCCTCCTTCTAGGCATATCAAACGAAGGATATGAAACCCAGACTCCCCTGACTATCATCACTATGGTGATTACTTTACAAGGACTGTTTACACTGATCAACCTAAAATGTTGCATGAGAATCTCTCTGCACATTGTGCCTCTTGGTAACAAGATTAGCACTACCTCATATGTATATATCTTGAAATGGGGCAGGAAATGGTTTGAATCGTGTATAGGTTTGTCTTGAAATCTCAAATAAAGATTTCTAGTGCATCCATCTTGTTACAGAATGCATAATCCTTGATGTGTGAACGTCTAAACAAAACCCCCTTTAGTTCTTTGTAGTTGAAGTTCGCAAACGGGTCCAAGCCCATTTTTGGTCTTATTAAGAGGAAGTTCGCATACTATTTTCTTCCTCTTACCCGTCCGCGTACGTGAACTTCTAGGGTTTTGTGTGTAGCCTCCATTGAAAACCTTTTGGAGAAACTAAGAGAAAGGGTGTTCAAGGTTCAATCCAAGTAAGTAAATTTATCTTGTTCCCTTAATTTTCTTAGACCTCATGATGAATTCTAAAGGCTCAAAAAGGAATTTCAAAAATCCAAATACCTCTAGTATGGATCTTCCTTGTGACCAAAATTCTCTTAGGATTAGGTTTGTGGATGATTTGTGTGCTAGAATTTTTGAGAAGATTTCATCTAAAGGTTTTATTTTAGAAAATAAATTGGACATCTCTAGTGGACATGATGAAGATTTAGCTTGCTTCAAAAAGTTCAATCTTGGAAACATCTTTGATGGTCTTGGTCAAGGTTTTGATTATCTCACAAGAATTTTCTATGCCAACATTCATGATGTTGATCTTAATAAGATGGAATTCAAATCCATGGTAAATAGAAAAAGGTTTCTTGTTGATAGAGAGTTAATTTCAAAGATTACCAACATACCATTGGGAACGTGCATCTCCCTAAACCAAGTGATGAACGTCCTTCATGTGATGATATCTCTATGGGGCTTTGTGGAAAGAGGGTAGCTTGGAATCAAGGAAAATTTCCTACTAATGATCTTAGTATCCCGTTGATGGCTTTTGGGAAACTTGGTATCCCAAATCTTTGTCCTTCCACAATTGAGAATTCTTGGTGGAATTATGAGTTTGTTGAATTAGTCTATTTTCTTGATATGGGTGTTCAAAGTCTCGATATATGTGGTTTTATCATTTATCAAATGATTTCGATGACTTCACATGTCAAGGTGATAGGTTATCCATGCTTAATTGGACAAATTTGTCGTGATTGTGGTATTGATTCAATTGGCAACTCCCTCGGGGTTCCCAAACCGGTTCGACCGTGTACCTTCAGACGCATAAGGGAGAATGCTTGCAAAAGACAAAGGGATGCCTTGCTAAATGATTGCGACCCTACCACCTTGAGTCTACTTCAAAAAATTCACAAAGGTGTGTGTAAGGTCAATTCAAGGGTTAAGTGCATTCAAGAACAATTGTCAGTGATTGCAACTAAGTTTCCCGAGCTCAAGGAAGAGTTGAACACTATTTAAGCATCTTGGAGTGTTTCCGATGAAGATGATGAGTAGCCTTGAGTTTGTCTAGTAAATCTTCTATTTTTCTCTTTTGTTTAGAAGAATAACTAGTATTTTGGAATAGCCATTATTGTGATTACACATATCTATATCCAATGTTTTTTCATCTTCTTGTTTTTAGATTTTTTGGTTTAAATTCTAAACTTGTTTGGAAGATAATGGTTGCAGTATTAATCTCTTGATTTTATATATTGCAATATATTGATGGGATATGTGTGTTTACGTCCGTGAACTTGATTGTCCCATATTTTTTCAAAAGTAAAGTCATTCGTGAATTGATATGCAAATATTGATAAAAGGATGAATAGACTTTTGACATACACAAAAGTTAAGCCTATATTGTCAATTATTGATGTAAGATAGGTTAAAATATTTTGTGATTCAAGGATTATGTCTATTGTGTGTCAATGTGAAAATAATGATGGAAACATATAATGAATCCTTGTGTATTCCGCAGTAATTGATCTTCCCTGATCCATATTTTGTGTATTATTGTGAGACTTCGTATTGTGCCTTATGTTGAGCATTAGACAACCAAAGTTGATTATTTTTGTGATGAGCTTAGTTGTGTTCCGTAAGATACTTTACGTCGAGTATTTTGAACTAAATCAATCATCTTGTGTGATTGTTTAGTTAGCACTCCATAAGTTTTCTTATGTTTGAGCATTTCTTTGACTGGGTTGGTTATTCATGATTAACTTAGTCATTGCTCCATAAAATGTTCTTATGTCGAGTGTGGCCAGTTAAATTGACTACTCTTGTAATTAGTTTGGTTGAGTATGGCAATTAGATTATTTGCGAGTTTTCTTGTGATTAATCTAATTGATTTATTAAGTCTCCATAAGTTTACTTGTGTTGAGCATATCTAATCAAATTAATCTTGGTTCGCTTGGGTTAATATGATTGAATATTTCTTGTTGGATTCCAAATTCATACTTGTATGTAATTTGTTGAGTCTAAAGAAATCCTTTTTTTCTTTTTGAAATTAAGGTCGCTCTTGTTGTTCCTTGGGGAATGACATATTATGGGGGAGAGTTCTTTTGAACTTGTGCATAATTGCCAAATCTTTGTAGGGAGTGCGGCTGTGGAATATTGGATGGGTTATCTTGCGTCTTTATAAACTCCTTGATGAATGCATTTAGCTTCGGCTTTATGATTGCATCTAAATAAGATGATATACATTTACCTTTGGTCATGAAATGTCTCTTACGATAATATCTTACATGAGTCAAAAGATGACGAAAGTCAAAAGATGAAATGTCTCTTACGGTAATAACTTTAACCAAGTTCATCTTATATTCTTGACGAAAGTCAAAAGATGATCATGTGAAAATCAACTGGTAATATCTTACATGAGTTGTGTGAGACAGTCATTTGATGTAGACTCGGAATGTTTTGTATTAGTCATTCAATCACTTCAAAATTTCTTTGAATCTAATAGTTTGTGTGAGACAGCTATTCCCATCTTCCAAGAATGTTTCAATGGTTGAAATAAAAGTTTAGAACAATTGGATTTAAGCATAGTATGCGTACTTGCATATATGTAATCTATGCCCGGGAACCATGGTATGCATACCCGTATGCGTACTGGTTGGTTTGTGAAGTCCGGGAACCTGGTATGCGTGTGACGAGTGCTATGCGAACTGCTTTAGTTTAAAATCCACGCGGTTTGTAAAAGAAGGTGTAATGTCCCTATGATATACCATAGGCCCCAGGGAGATAACCCTTCGGGTTCAGTTGAGACTCTGCCCCGTTTCAAGATCACTGATGCAAGTGATGATCTTAATTGCTATTCAAGATGCCTTATAGTCTATCAGCCCTCATTCAGTATAAGATTGTGTGAAGTCAACCCTCACATTCTTTATTGGCCATCGGGAGATTACCTTCCCTTGGGTATGTAAAATTGAATTCATCATTAATGAAAGAAAAATTATGGTAGCTTTACTTATTTTTCAGGAATACAAGAGATTCCATTTTAATCCAATTTGATTTTGGTCACTAGAGGAATCTGAAGAACAGACATACGTAGAAGATCAAGCATGTTTTGCAGATCAATCATATCAAAACAATGAGTATTGCAAGTTGGGGTATGGATCATGATAACATAATCATTACTACTCACAAAAAGTCTGGCAAAATGATCGAACGTGCACTTTTTTTTTAACTTAAATAATAGACTACATCATCTTAATGCATGGTGGTAGTGGTTTTTGAAACTAGACAAGGAGGTGGAACGATGTAACAATGCGTGCTTGGAGTTCTGCAATAATAATAATTCCAATATTACAATTGTTGTAACGGCTTAAAGAGGGACGTGAATAATGTGGGTGCATGGAGATATCACATCCAAGACAACTGAAGCTAGCCTAATATATCCAAATTGTTGCCTTTATATTATAAATGATAAATGATTGTTGTGACTCATGTGCGAGAAAATGTTGTACATTTATTTTTTATTTTGAATAATTGTCTTGTGTGACAGTTCTTTATTATTTGATTTTTATTGCGTCCTCTATTCGACTTTGGTATTGTATAAATAAAGTCGGTGTTCCCATACAAGTACGACGATTAAAATATTATAGTGTGCAAGTAGAATTACTACTAACTACTACTCCTATTAATAATACATATGATGTTTCATGCTCTCAAAAGTTGATTTATGATATGGGTATGTTGAATTGCACTCACATACACCACCAATCATAGGCCACCACTCCTGCTCTAGCAATATCGATTTCAAAACAGTGTTTAGTAGTGCAATGACCTTTGGGAACATGCTTTTATTTATTTGCAGCACAGAGCTTAAAACAGTGTTTAGTATAAAATACACACACGTGTGCGCCATCTATCTCCCCATTCGCACCGTGACCGTGAGCTTGGGTTTAACAAGATCTTTTTTCTTTCTTTTTTGACAACCTTTATTTGAATTTTTCAATAATAAAAATAAAAACTGAATTTTATATCTTACCTCAATTTTTTCGGAGAGTATATGCCTTGTGTGTAAATAAAAAAAAATCCAAATATTTTCTCAAACAAACACTATGTACGATAATGTATAAGTTAATTTGTGGTAGTGTTTCTGATGGTTTTCCTCATATTAATGGGTGTTTTCAATAGCATGCATGGATTATTCATCAATTGTATTGACTTGCACATTAACTATATATGTCACTTCACCTATATAAACTAGAGGTCATTTCACTTTCTCTTTACTCAAATATGAGTAATTATCCTCTACATTCTTCTCGATTGCCTTGCTTCATTCTTATACTACACATTTGAGTGTTTATGTTTTATTCTTGCTGCTGAGTTCTGGAGTGGGTGGCTCGTGTTTGTGCTATTCATAGGTTAATCAGGCAGTTCTATCTTTGATAGAATGCTTTGTAGGAACATTAACATTGTTGTTTTGAGATGTGGCTAAACAATATTAAATGTGTAAAGGAGAACTCGTTGAACCTACAAGGACTATGTTTATTTCAATTGTTTATTACCTGTTATTTTAGTTCATATATTTGTTATGGTTCTAATAATCTTAATACGAAGACACAGGCATCTAGTAGAGAATTTATAAGTGATTTCTTTGTGGAAAAGGTTGAGGGGAACTTCTTGACACAACTATCACTAAAAAGGAGAGATTAACCTTTTACTATATGTGTTGTCTCTATACCATAAGAAGCCATGGCTATGTTCAAACTCATCTTCAAGATCTAACATAAACCACCAAGAAAAATTAATTGGAATCATTTTTATTTCTTTTTCTTAAACATATTATTATTTGATCAAAAATTCACTTTGAAAGTTGTTCTAGCATATATTAATCAATATTATTGTCTTTTAATAATTGTGAAAGATCCTAGTTTTATCAATCAATAAATTATTATAAAGGAGCATTAATTATTTTTATAAATTCTTGATTTTGGTAATAGTGATTGATAGTGTGATTGAAATACTTGTTTCCTTGTGGAATATCATTTTATATTGCTTTCCGATTTTGAGATAAACTTTCAATAAATTGATTGTTTAGAAAGTTGTGATTCATAGTTTCTTGGGATTAGTGACTATTGATGATAGTTGATTTCTAGTCATATCCTTGTGATTTCTATATCATAATTAATAAAGTTATGATACTTTATCTCATATGAGAGTCACATATACTAATATTATTTTATGTTCTACAATTTACAAATTAGTTTGCGTATGAGATAGTTTTGGTTTGAGCATGTATCCTTAATCGGTGATGACTAAAATCATGTTCTTAACCTTTCTGTCATAAAGGTTGCTTGTTGTCGTTCTCAATCTGTAGAGACTAACAAACATAAGGGGAAAGTTGAAAAAGCGGGGGTCTAACAACCTCACCCAATATTCGATTAGCAATCTGTATGGACAACTCCGAGTTGTTTTCTAGAGAATCAACAAGAATCGATCAATAGAAAATATCTCAAGGAGTTATTATCTCAATCTCTCGATTTGATTTACTCAAGAAAATATGATTCACGAGTCTAATCAAAGAGAGATAACTTGGATGGTACCAAAGACCAATATCCAAGTGTCAATCGATTTAAATCAACAACCAATAAGGTCGGATATTCTAATCGATTGAACAACGCACAACCTGTATTATTTCAATTATATAACAAAATATAATGCGGAATAGAAAATAACACAGACACCAGAATTTTTTTAACGAGGAAACCGCAAATGCAGAAAAACCTCGGACCCTAGTCCAGGTTAAACATACATTGTATTAAGCCGCTACAGACACTAGCCTACTCCAAATTAACCCGATGGACTGTAGTTGAACCCCAATCAATCTCACATTGATCCAAGGTACAATTATGCTCCTACGCCTCTGATCCCAGCAGGATACTACGCACTTGATTCCCTTATCTAATCTCACCCATAGCCAAAAGTTGTTACGACCCAAAGTCGAAGACTTTAATAAACAAATCTGTCTCACACAGAAAAGTCTACAGGTAATAGATAAATTCGTCTCCCACGAATAAACCTACAAGTTTTGTTCCGTCTATTGATAAATCAAGGTGAACATGAACCAATTGATAAAACCAGATTTATATTCCCGAAGAACAGCTCAGTTTCATCAATCACCTCACAATAAACTTAATCGACGCATCGAAGAAGATTATTGAGGAATCACAAACAATGAGATGAAGATGTTTGTGACTACTTTTATCTTGCCTATCGGAGATGGAAATCTCAAGTCAATTATTACAATTGTACTCGTACGATAGAAACAACAAGATCAGATCACACAACTACAAGAAAAGTAGTATCAGTCTGGCTTCACAATCCCAATGAAGTCTTTAAGTCGTTAACCTGGTTTTAGAAGAAAAAAACCAGAAGGTTAAAGGAGAATCGACTCTAGCTTTAGAAAACTAGTATTATACAGAATATGTGGGGATTAGGTTTCCCAGTTGCTAGAGTTCTCCCTTATATAGTCTTTCAAATCAAGGTTTGCAATCAATGTCAGCTTATTAACAAAGCATTCAATATTCACAGTTAGATGAAAACCTGATTAGATACAAGCTAATATCTCTCAACCATTAGATCGAAAACTTAGCTTTCCATACACACATGTACTTGACGTTTTGAGTTCTTGTAACCGTACCCAAACGTGTACAATGGTTGGTTCAATATTAGTCAACCAAATGGTTATCCAAATGATAACTTTCATATCAACCATATTCTTCTACACCATAACTAGTACAAATGACTCAAATGACCTACTCAGAGAGTTGTTCAATTGCTATGAGATCTCATGTACTACACAAGATACAATTGAATCAAAAACGATGTGATTCACTCGAATCATTTCATGAACTATAAATCCACGGTTTGAAAAAGCATTCCTTAGTAATTTAAGATAAGTTCACGAACAATATTTTCAGACATAACCTCTTGAGTTCGCGGACTGAGTTCGTGGACCCAAGCTAACCGGTTGAAGTTAATAAACTCCTGCAGAATTTCTCGGGATGAGAACTTCCGTCAGTTCGCAGACTTCACCTGAGCTTCAACTTCAGAAGATATTCTCGGGTTCGAGAACTTACACCAGTTCACAGACTGGGTTCGCGGACTGAGTTGTTGCTCACGTTCCGGTTCCACTTGTTCAGCAAAGTTCGCAAACTTCGGTTCAAGTGTTAAGGACTTATACATATATGTGTTTCCACAATAATGTTGATATCCCACAATGGTTATATAGTCTAAACTCTCATTTCAATCATTGAAACATTCTCAGAGGACGTTATATAGTTGTTATTCACAAACTATTTTTCGTCAGAGCGATCTCCAAAGTGATTGAAACATAACATGACTTTCGTTACTAGGCAAAGATGAACTTGGCTAAATCGAAAGCTTTACCAACACTCATTTCGAGAAATAGATAAGCGAGATATACTCAGCTCGAAATGTCACATGTGCATATTCTTAGTCTATATAGTAAAACGACTTTTGTATCAAGATAGGAGATAGAGTAGATAGACTTTTGAGTGATAGATAAGTTTAAGTCTCCACATACCTTTTAGTCGATGAAGATCCACTGGTTCCTTGAGTAGTCCTTCGTCTTGTATGATGATCGCCATGGAGTTCTTGAGCTCAACTATACTTTCTATCATAGTCCGAGACCTTAGCTATAGTAGACTAGAAATCAAGATTTTATAGTTTTGATCACTAAGATTGACAAACATGCTTGAGATAACAACGCATGCGAGTTTGACCGAGCAGTGCTCTAACAATCTCCCCCTTTGTCAATTTTAGTGGCAAAACTATTAATACATATGGAATACAAAAATTATATAAATAAACTTTGTAGTTACTATTACATATGCCTAATCTTCAATAATACTCGAAATCTTCGTCACTTACAAGTAGTCCAATGATCCCAAAGGTTGTAAGTTTAGCATCATCGTTGTTAAAAATTCGTAGTTATAACAATGACAAAATCATTGGTTCTCAATCATTGTTATACAGTGTCATAGTATTATTACACAACGTCAAAGTCCAATTGTATCATAACTTCAACAACAATACTATGGTGATACTTCACTCCCCTTTAGTCAATACTCCATCTCACATGGAAACCACTCCCCCTTACATAATGATCCGAAAACCATATGTATTTGTAGTATGAACTACAATTAAGTCTCCCCCTTTTTGTTAATAAAATTGGCAAATGTACAAGAACGGGATCCTAATGAAATTTCTGTAAGAGACATTTCATGACCAAAGGTAAATGTTCTATCATCTTGTTTATATGCAATCATAAAGCCGAGGCTAAATGCATTCATCAAGGAGTTTATAAAGATACAAGATAACCCCTAAAAATTCCACATGCATACTCCCCACAAAGATTTGGAAATTAAGCGCAAGTTCAAAAGAACTCTCCCCCATAAGATGTCATTACCAAAGGAACAACAAAAGCGACCTTAATTTCAAGAGAAAGGAAGGATTTCTTTAGACTCAACAAATTGCATACCAGTATGAATTTGGAATCCAAAATATTCAATCATATTAACCAAAGCGAACCAAGATTAATTTGAATAAATATGCTCAACACAAGTAAACTTATGGATACTTAATTCATCGATTATATTATTCACAAGAGAACCCATAAATACTCTAACCAGAATATACAATTAAACTAATCACAAAGTGATCAATTCAATTGACCACACTCGACATGAGAAAAATCTATGGAGTGTTAACTAAATAATCACACAAGATGATTGATTTAGTTCATTTGGGATCAACATAGGAGATTACGGAACCCCGACTAAGATTATCATAGGAAATGACAACCGTAACCGTAATCGTACATGTACTCAGCATGAGAGGACTCATGGAATACAAACTAAATAACCACACAAGTTGATTAATTTAGTTCTTAATGCTCAACATTTTGCATCTTTATGGAACAACCAACCATGCCAATAAGAAATCGAATTAGTCGTATCGTGCTCAACATAAGATACAAGATGGAACCTTCACGGTAATATATAATAATATGGAACAATTAATCTCTGTACCGTGGATTACAAAACAAGGACCTATTCTATTTTTTTCCATCACAAAGTGACATAATATATTTTATCCTTGAATCACAAAAGATTTTAACCTATCTTACATCAACAATTGACAATATAGGCTTAACTTTTGTGTTTTGCCAAAATTCCATTCATTCCTTGATCAATATTTGCATAACAATATGTGAACGACTTTACTTTTGACAAAATATGGGACAATCAAGTTCACGGATGTAAACATACAAATCCCATCAAAATATTGCAATATATAAAACCATAAAGATTAATACTGCAACCATCATCTTCCAAACAACTTTTAGAATTTAAACCAATAAATCTAAAAACAAGAAGATGAAATCATTGGATATAGCTATGTGTAATCACAATCATGGCTATTCCAAAACACTAGTTATTCTTCTAAATAAAACATAAAACATAGAAGATTTACTAGACATGCTAAATCCGATTTCCAACTAAAGTTTGAACAATAGTGAGTTCATCAGAAGCTTCCTTTAGTTCGTTCTTCAGAAATTCAAGATTTATTATTGCTATATCGAGATGTTCACGAACAACTTCAAAATCATGAACAAGATTTCCTACCAATTATGAGGACATTTGAACTGGTAGATTGTTTTCATGGTCAATATCCTGATGACAGATTATGAAAACAGGGTCTTCATGAAACTCAATAACTTTTTCCTCCATGATCACTTCTTTGTTGCTTTTCTCCATTGTGCCAAGAATCCAGTAGAATCTTTTTATCCTTATAGAATAAAGTGTCAATTGACAACATATATAAGGGGGTTCATATAAAACTCTAGGCACAATACCGTCCAAGCGGCTTTAGTTGCCATGCACAGGTGGTCAAGGATGACCAAAACGTGGAGAACCAAACAAGAAGAGGAGGAAAAAAATCAACAAGGAAATCATTGTCAACCACAATTGAACATACTTCGAAGGAGACTCGAAATAAATCCTTAAGATAAGGAATAGTACATACACCTTTGACAGCTTTCTCAAGACACTTTTCTTGAGAGCACAGAGCATCCTTCTTATCTCAAAACAAGGATGCTTTAAAAAGCAGTCATGGTGTGGTAAGATGAGCACTTTGCTCATCATGGTTGACTTCTCCTCTAGAGCAACATAGAGATGAGTTATTCAACAAAAGTGAAGAACTTATACTAGAAGAAGAACTAGGAGTACCTGAGTTAGCCACTTTCCATGTTTTGGAGATGCCCCGTTTGAGTCTGTTTATACTTGTCTTAAGTTCTGAGACTCGATTATTTATGTGAAGAAAATCTGGAACAATATTCTTGGATTCACAACCTTTCACAGAAGGGGACATGGAACTTGATCTCTTTTTCCTTTTCCTGTGCCTTTTCATTTTTTCAGGGTTGTTAAACACCCATTTGTCGTTCTTCTTTCTACCTTGATTCACATTTAGTATTTGAAGGTCACGAATAAGAGGTGACTTGTCAAGGTAGTTTTCTTGCTTGTTGAATGTACCTTTTAATCCATCAATATGAGGAACAGGTTTAATCACTTCCTTAGACACCCATATAAGAATGTCGTGATAGTTTTTTATTCCTCAAACGAAAACGACAATTCCGTTCAGGATGCCCTTTATTCCCACAATAATAACAGTTAAAGGAATTGTTTTTAACTATTCTTTTGTGAGTAAATTTGGGAGAAGACCCTTTGTCATTAGGAACATTTCAAGCTGCAAACGTTGTTTCACATGAAGAGTTATCAACAGCTCTGAAAAAATTGATCTTACTTGTTTTTGGAGTGTCTATTCCTTTATAGCCCAGTCTGCGTGTATCACGATGTCCTTTACATGCTCCAATCATATAAGTCAATTTTGTAGAGATGCTATTGAATCTTTTCAGACTCTCTTCTAGAGATCTTAATTTATCAAGGGCAGCTGCAAGATCAGTCTCCAATGACTTTTCTTTAGTAAGAAGTCTGAGTTCTTTATCATGAAAACATTTCTGTTGAGAGTTATACTTTCCTTCAGTATCTGCAAGTCTTTCTTTCAACACATAGATATTTCGGAGAAGATTGTCATATTCAGACCTTTTCGTACGAACATCTTCTTCACGATCTTTAACGATAGATTTTAGGAGATTGTACCCACCATCATATCCTTTAAATAGTTTTCTCAATTTTCTATTTTCTTGACAAAGAGGAGCCATATACTTACTCAGGCAGGCTGTTGACCTTTTTATCTTTAGCTCATGATCAAACAGCTTGATATATTGTGATACTTCCTCATAAATACTCGGTCCTTCTTCTGAATCACTGTCATCTGAAAGGTCATCCAATTTCTCATCAAGAGATTTTCCCAGTCAAATGTAGATTCAGTCACAGGACAGTTGACAGAGTTTTTCTCAGAAGCTTCAAGTCTTTGAGCTTTACCTGAGTGACTTTGTACTGGTGTTGCATTATCAGAGATACTAGATGAAGTCGGATCACTACAAACACAGACTTGTGAGTTTTTTAACGTGTTTTGTAGTTGCAGGATTTCCCACACTACACCCTTGTTAAGATTTTGCTATAATCAACTCATAGTTGAAGATGAAAAATGACACTTTATTATTTTGGTTTCAGAAATTTTTACAGAAATGGAAGAATTCAAGATTACAACTATTCTCTTGAAGTTTCTCTCTCCTCAAGACTTTCTTAACTCTCAAAAATACATCATCCTTTTCTGGACACATTGGGTCTATATTTATAGGGTAGCTACATAATGGATGACAGCTAAGTTTCCCTCTTATTACGGGTTGATTCTGCGATTGTACCGCGATTAGTTACAATGTTCGCTCTCGCCAGTTTTGCAACCATCGCAGGATAAACATGCTTTTCTCAAGTTTTCTTCACTCGTCATTTATTGCGTCGCTCTTTTGACTGATTTTGTGACACTCGCAAAGTGTAGTTGATGATCTTGCGGTGATGCTCGCTGGGAAGTGTTGTTAATCTCGCAGAGAAGTATTGTAGCGATATTCTGGTCCTACATCTTGCCTCTTCTCATGTCTTCTTCGCAAAGTGGAGAGGATATGAGAATCTTCAATTCTTCAAAATGCTCGCAGCTTTTCTTCTTCCCATATTTTGTTCTCGACATTGCTCCGTTAATTTAGCTTTAACCGCCTACACGTGTTGTAAATTCATTTTTTTTACGGACACGTCTTTACTCAACAGGTTATTCTCTTTTGCCTATAAAAGGCAGAGTTAAACTTCAAAACTAATTTTCTTCTTCTACTTCTCTATCTTCTTCATCTGTTTATTTTATTTTCCGTCTGCAACTTTTCTTCTTCTTCATATTCTCCTACTACTGTTCTAATGGAATCATCAAGGTATGTTTTTTAATTACAATCTTTATTTGATTCAATTTTTACTCATATTCTTCGATCTCCTCTATTTGATCCTTCATTAACTCCCGTATTATGTGTTCACTTCAGTGGAATTATCCCTAACACCCAATCTTCAGGTCAAAACCCTAATGCTCGCAAAAGACCAACTGAGAAGAAGAAGAGAAGTTCTGCGAATGATAAGGTGGTAAGAAACACATCCTATTTCTTAATAACAATATTGTTGCATCTGTTTCTTATCTAAGTTATTATTCGCAGAATGTCGAGAACATCGCTAATCCTCCCAAAAGATCTCGTCATTTCAAAGCTCTTGAGGATGATTTCTCCATCCCAACATTAGCTTCTGCAAGAGTTACTCCCATACCCTCGCAACTGGGTCCTCTTCTTTTTGCTTGCGAGAATATCGCTGCCAACACCTCTACTTCTTTTGATTCATTGACAAATCAAGCTCCTGAAATTGCTGCGACTGAAATTCCTTCTAGCCCTTTACTGCCTTCAACTGTTGTTTTTCCCAACACTCCTCCTTCTGATAATATAACCATTGCAAATGACTCAAATCATCAACTTGCCCTTGTTACCACTTCACCCTCTGCATCTCTTCCTCCATTGAATGGAACCTTTGCTGGAGTTGATATTGCTTTTAAAATTTTATCTAATATTTTAGACGATGCTAGAAAATCTTCTACCGACTCTCTCCAATATGAAGCTTGCTAGACCTTACTTAAGTATTTTGGCTCTGATAACGCTGCTTCACGAGCATCTTTAGAAAATGAAGTTGAAACTCTGAGAAAAAGCCTTCAAGTCAAAACTTCTGAATGCGATACTCTGAACCATATGCTTCTCAATTCTTCCCTTAACTGCGAGAACCTTCGCAGAAAAAATGACGAACTGAAAGGTACAATTTTCCTGCCTATGCCCTCTTGTTTTACTGTTTTGCTTTTATATCTTCTGTACTCAAGTCTTCTTCTTAAATTCTTGATTCATATATTAGTTTCAAATCGGACTCGTTTCATGGAGAGACTTAAATTTGAATCTATTACTGACGAAGCTCGTGTTGAAAGAGATTCTTGGATGGACCAGTATAATAGACTAGATAATCTCTACACATATTCGATCGATCGAATAGATAATCTTACTAATGAAAATAACCAACTATCGCAAAGTCAAAATTTATTAAGTAACGAGATTACTCGTCTCTCATATTCGTTAACCAAGTCTAACTTGGCGGTAGAATCTTTATCAGATGAGAATAGAACTTTATCCCAAGAGAAACATAGATTTTCAAGCTTGATGGCGATTTCTTCACAGCAATTGAGTAATCTACAAAGAATATGCGATAATCAAGAGCAATCTCTTCGTTCCTTTAAAGATGAACTCAAGGAGGTAACTGAATCATCTGCTGCTGAGAAGGATAAACTTATCAAGGGTAGGTTAACTCTCAGTTTGAAGGCCAGCAAGCTTCAAGACCAATACTCTCAATTGAAGGAATCTCATTTTTTATTAGCAAAGGAAAACTTGTCTCTACGCACCAGATAAGAAAACATGAAATCTCGTCTGAAGGGTGTGGTTGGAAATAAATTCGATGACGCTATGAATCAATGGGAAAACTGTTTCTTTACATTAATTCAAAACTTAACCTCGCAGAAAGAAGGTAGTCAATTGACTGCCTCTCTTATTGACCTTTCTGTTAAATTTTGTGTTATATTTCTTGCAAAATCTTTGACTAAATGATCTTTTATCACTTTTGTCACTCGCAAAATCTGAAAGAAGTCTTCATTCTACCATCGCTGATCTTACCAACAAATTGGATAAAGTTCACAAAGAGAACAAGACTCTTCTTTCCAATTATCTTGAAGCCCGCGACAAAGCAGAAAGAAGACTTGATTATCTTGAGTACTTCAAAAATATAGAGATTAGGAATCGTGACAGAGGTTTCCTTCGCAAGGTTCATCTCAGTGATGAAGTTCTCATGAATGATATTCTACTCTCCCATTCTCTCCCTCCTGTGTCTGTTCCTCCTTTGAAAGTTGATGATGATGAAATTCCTCTTCCCATGGATAAGGAATTAGAATTTACTGAAGAAGAAAATACCACTCAAGAAGATGATGAAGAAGAGAGAAGTCCTCCTAGAGAAGTATCTACAAGTGGTGAGAAGAATACTGATGAAGCTGACGATTCTGTCAAGAATAACGAATCTGGTGAGCAAGAATAGTGAATCTGACGAGACAATCGCCAAATCTTGAATTTCTTTTTTTGCTTTCTTTTTCTTCTTCTTTCTTGCGAATAATGTAATTTTTGAAATTTTGAGGATTCAACTTTTGATTTTGTTTACTTTGAACATCCTCAAGGAAGATAATGAAATCTTATTTCTCCATTCCCCTACTTGCCCTTTATTATCTTGCTTGAAATGGTGAATTATTTCATGTGTCTCCTTTATGTGAACTATGTGAAAGTATGAATATTTCTGCGATGTAATTAGTACAGCTGCGATGTTTCGAAAATGTACGATGTTACGAATCTGCTTTCTTTTATATTCTCCTGCAATAAACAAATCTTTCCTGCATCTTAAAATAGAATAGTTAATTAATTCTTTTTAAGATTATTCTGTTGGTCTTATTTTGCCTTCCTAGTTAAAGGTCTTATTTTGCCACCTTTTCTTTCTGCGAAAAAATCGCAGGACGTCTTTACATTTGCATATATCGACCCATTGATCTTGTCTTATCAATTTTTTCAACATCTCTGCGACAATATGATAAGTATAAATTCTCTTGCAATAATTAAACCTTATGACATTGCCGTCTTGCGATGAAATCGCAGGACGTCTTTACACTTGTTAAATGTAAAAACCCATTGATCTCATCTTAACTTTTCTCTTTTGGCTATTTGACTTTGTATAACTTTCGTCACGCGACAATATGACAGGACTAAATGTTCTTGCGATCATAAATCCCCATGACATTGCCGTCTTTAGACACTTATAAGCTCCCTAATGGAGGGTGCCACCCTTATCTTCCCCCTGGTTGCCCCTTCAATGAGGGCACATCGGCCATACAAGACTAGCTCCTCCCATCCAGATTTGCCAACAACCAGTTGTTTTTCATAGCCTCTTGTCCTTTATGCCTATATGGATTATAGTTACAAGACTGCACCCTAAGTGGGGTTTTCTTCGGGCCGAGTGCATCATAGACAAGACTTTCCAAGGATGTCCAGGGTAGTTTTGTATGCCCCGGGCACCCTTGACTCAACCGTGTACCTCGGCGCCTTAGTCATAATCTGCACTCCTTAGAAGAGGTTCTTAGTCGTCCAATCAGGGTATAACCTTATATAATTGGAAATCCAAGATCCATCTCCTGGATAGGTTTTCTTTAACCCCAACATCTGCATAACTCAGGTTCCAGCAGCGGTATAACCTTATCACTGAGTCATGTCAAGAGATGCCCCCTTATATGACGCACTATTAGGTCTTACATTTTCCTCTTGCGAAATTTTATTCGCGAACTAGGGTGCACGCCATATAGGTTTGTCCCATTCTATTAATCTCTGCGAAATTTTATCCGCCAATCTTGCGATTATGCTCGCAGTTCTTGATTTGCTTTTAGGAGAACCTCGCAATCGTAATTTTTTTTTTATACAACGTACCTGTATCTCTTATCTTGCAGAAGTTGTTATTGATAATACTTTTTCAGATATAGTATATTCCATGGTCTGTCAAGTCTTTGACCAACATCTCTCCCTTCAGGGTCCATTAGTTTGTATGCCCCGGCTCCAACTATCTCTTTAATTATGTATGTCCATCCCATTTTCTCGCCAACTTTCCACCATTCTCTCACTGATAACTTGGTGTTTCTCGTAGCACTAAATCTCCAGGTTGAAATTCACGTTTCTTAACACGTTTGTTGTACTCACGAGCTAATCTTCGCTGGTAAATTTCTATATGTTGCAAAGTTTTTTTCTCTTTTTTCTTCTAATTCATCCAATTTATTTAAAATCATTCCAGCACTTAGATTTCTTTCCCAAGCCTCCCTTTTTGTTGTAAGAATAGCTACTTTTGTTGGTAACACAGCTTCAACTCCATATGTCAAACAAAAAGGTGACATTCCAGTAGCTTCTCGTCTAGTTGTATTGTAGGCCCATATTGCATTATGCACCTGTTCATACCATGCTCTGTGGTATCCCTCTAGTTTCTTTTTTAAGATATCTGCGATTGTCTTATTAGTTGCTTCAGCTTGACCGTTTGCTTGTGGATATAGAGGAGTAGATTTTCCACACTTTATCTTAAATGCATTGAGTAGCAATTCTATATTCTGCCCTTCAAATTGCTTTCCATTATCAGATACCAACTGTGCTGGAATCCCAAATCTGCAAATTATATTCTCAAATATGAATGTAAAAATATCTTTATCGTGAATATGTTGTACTGCCTTTACTTCTCCCCATTTTGTGAAATAATCTGTTGCGACAATCAAATATCTTTTTTTTCCAGAACCAGGTACAAATGGTCCCACAATATCTAACCCCCATTTCCCAAAAGGCCATACACTTGTTGAAGATGATAATGGTGCTCCTGGTGCATGTATCTTCTTTCCATATCGCTGGAAATCTTCTCAACGCCTTGAGAGTTGTTTTGCATCTTCATGCATATATGGCCAGTAATAGCCTTGCATTTTTGTTCTATATGCCAAATATCTTCCTCCACTATGATTACCAGCGTCACCACTATGTAACATATTCAATATTTTTTGTCCTTCTTCCCTCGTCAAACATCTTATTAGCGATGGACCACTAAAAGATCTGCGATATAATACTCCATCTCTTAATTCATAATTGGTTGCCCTACTTTTCAATTTATGTGCCTCCAGTCGATTTCTTGGGATTTCTCCTTTTGCAAAGTATGCATGAAGATCTGCTCGCCAATCTGTAATGTTGTTCTTTAATTCTTCTTCGCCAATTTCTACCATCATCACATCTTCCTCTTCTTCTTCCTAGTTTATTGCTGGTAATAAAAGTGTTTGAATTTTTATGCACCTCGCAGCTGGATTGGTCATCATACTGGATATGAAAGAAAAAGCATCTGCGAGCCTATTATCTTTCCTTGATATGTGTCTCCATTTTATTTTTGGAATTCTCGCAGATAATTCTTCGACTAACCTTTTATACTTTCTTAAAGATGGTTCATTTGTTGTGTATTCTCCTTTTATTTGGCGAATAACCAATTGTGAATCGCCGTTAATTCTAGCATTTTACAACTTCATTTATACCGCAAATTTTAAAGCATGAATCACGGCCTCATATTATGATTCATTATTAGTGGATGCAAACTCCAATCTAAATGAAAAAGCTGTTTTTTCTCCTTCTGGTGAAATAAAAACAACATCCCATTTCCTTCCCCATTTGATGATCCATCCACCAGTATCTCCCATATATCGGGTTCTGTTAATAACTCTTTTGGATATCCATGTTCCTCTTCTACATCCACCACTTCTTCCACAGTTTCATCATCTTCTAAGGGAAATTCAGCTAAGAAGTCTGTGATAACTTGTGACTTTGGCGAGGATAAAACTTCATATTGGATATCAAAGTGTCCTACTTGTGCATTCCAAGCTTAAAAGTTGCATGCACCAACGCTAGGATTAGTTTCTCAATCTTTGAATAATTTCTCTCTGCAGAATTGAACGTTTTCCTGATGTAATAAATTGGTTTTTCTGCCCCAGCATCTACTCGCAGCAACACATCACTTAGCGCATATGTGGTTGTTGTGAGATAAATCAATATTTATCCTCCCGGTTCAACTTTTTGTAAGATAGTTATGTTCATCAAATGTTCTTTTATTCCTTGAAAAGCTTTTTCACATTCATCTATCTACTTGAATTTTGTTCTCTTCTTGAGTATATCGAAAAAATATTTGCACTTGTCTGAAGATCGCGAAATGAATCTTCCTAGCGAGGATAAAAGTCCATTTAATTTTTGCACATCTTTTACCGTCGCATGTGTTGGCATATCGCGAATCGGTTGTGTAGGACCAGAATATTGCCACAACGATATTCTCGTGATAGAAATGACACTTCTGCGAGAAACCAAAACATTTCTACAAGTATTAGCAACACTTTGACGAGAACGTCGCAAGATTCTTCAACAACATTTGGCGAGTGTCACAAAAGAGTGATATAACGGTTAACGACTAAAGATATATGAAGAATAAGTCTGCTTCACGATGATTATAAAGTTGGCGATGGTGAAGACTAAAGTTATGGCGATGAGATTATAAAGAGTAGATCCGAATTAAGGGGAAATCTTTAGCTGTCTTCCACTATGTATTTTCCTATATAAAGGGTTTAACTAAATCCAGAAAAGGATGATGTACTTTTGAGAGCTGAGAGAATTTTGAGGAGAGAGAAACTCCAGAAAGAAAGTTGTAATTCTGAGTTTTGATATTTCTTGTAAATCTTCCTGAAAGTTAATTAATAAAAGTGTTGTTGTTCATCCATAAACATGACTTAGTTTTCATAGATTCTTGACAAGGGTGTAGTGTAGGAAATCCTGCAACTACATTTTGGCGCCCGAAACAGGGATTGAATTAACGAAAATAGAAGAAAAAGCGAAGAAGAAGATAAAAATTGTTCAAGATTAAGGAAATCATTAAGTAAATCGGTGAGAAAATTGAAGGAAGAATGATCAGAATCTAAAAGGATTGTAGAAAATTGAAAGGTGATATAATAACAAAAGAAATTATTGATAGATTTCATGAAAATATCAAGGGAAGGATACATAAATGGGATTTTAAAGGAAGGAAGATTATGACGGTGGAGAATGTATCATCATTGAAAGATTGGGAAAAACAAGAAATCACGTGTACATCAGCAGAAATACCAGAAGAAGATTTAAGTCATACATCTCCATTGGTGGTCACAGTAACCACCATACCAATGAGAAAGGAGAAATCGATAAAATATGAAGAAAAATGGGCTATGAATAGAACTTTAGTAGACACAGGAAGTTCTGTAGACATGATATTTTATCATACCTTCAAGAAGATGGGATATAAGGATGAAGAAATGTCTCATTCAACATATTATGTTCATGGCTTTGGAAAGTCTATAACAAAACCTAAAGGCGAAATAATGGTACGAATTCCACTAGGAGAAATTAAAACACAAATATCATTATGTGTGGTAGATGTGGAATCGCCGTACAATATGAAACTAGGAAGACCGTGGATACATGCAATCAAGGCTGTGGCGTCAACATTACATCAATGTATTAAATTTCCTATGCCTAGTGGAATTGGAGAAATTAGAGGCGATGATAATTTCGCGAGATTGTGCTACCAAATTGAAGTAAGAAATTGTGAAGAACGTCTAAAGCTGCGAAAAGCTCGCAGAAAATTGAACAGAGAAGCAAAGAAAGAAGCGGAATTTAAAATTTACATGATAAGGGCAAAAGAAGGAAAAGGGATACCAATTGAAGTTTCGCGAGAAGGAGATGAGTTCGCGAGAGAAATGAAAACTCCAACACCAATGGGAGAACTTGAAGCTAGTTACACCGCAGCAGAGCCAACAAAGAAAATAAATATCGGGAGCGAGGAAGAGCCTAAAATACTGAAAATTGGGACTAAAATGGAGGAAGAAGAAGAAGAGAGAACAATAAATCTCTTGCGAGAATACAAAGACATCTTCGCATGGAGCATGGATGAAATTCCAGGGATAGACCCTTCAGTAGCATGTCATAAATTAGAGATCAACAAAGATGTGAGACCATTTAAACAAAGAATCAGAAAAATTGCAACAACATACCATTCTCAAATAGAAGAAGAACTACAAAAAATGCTTGATGTAGGAATTATAAGGCAAGCAAAATATCCAGATTGGATTGCAAATATGGTGGTGGTCCCAAAGAAAAATAAAGGGATAAGAATTTGCATAGAATTTACTGATTTAAACAAAGCTTGTCCTAAAGATAGTTTTCCATTACCAGATATTCCACAAATGGTTGAATCAGCAGCGGGAAATGATAGAATATCTTCATTAGACGGATATAAAGGATATAATCAAATTCCCCTCGCAGAAGAAGATCAAGAGCATACATCATTTTTTGCTCCAAGAGGATTATATTGTTATACAAAGATGCCTTTTAGCTTACGAAATGCTGGTGCAACATACCAAAGAATGGTGGAGAAGGTGTTCGCAAAGTGGATACATAAAACATTAGAAGTGTACGTGGATGATATGTTGATTAAAAGCAAAGAAGCTAAAAATCATGTACAGGATTTGAAAGAGATTTTCGATCAAATGCGACAATTTAACATCAAAGTGAACCCAAAAAAGTGTACTTTTGGAGTAGCATCAGGGAAATTTTTGGGTTATATTGTATCAAAAGAAGGAATACAAGTTGATCCAGAAAAAGTACAAGCAGTTCACGATATTCCAACACCATCGACATTTAAAGATGTGCAAAAACTGAATGGACTCTTAGCCTCGCTGGGAAGATTTATTTCGCGATCTTCAGACATGTGCAAGCATTTTTTCGATATACTCAAGAAGGGAACAAAATTTAAATGGACAGATGAATGTGAAAAAGCTTTTCAAGGAATTAAAGAATAATTGATGAACATATCTATTTTACAAAAGGCTGAACCAGGAGAAGAACTATTGATCTATCTTGCGACAACCACATACGCGCTAAGTGCCGTATTGCTGCGAGTAGATGCGGGGGTGGAGAAGCCAATTTATTATATCAGCAAAAAATTTAATTTAGCAGAGAGAAATTATTCAAAAATTGAGAAACTAATTCTAGCATTGGTACATGCAACTTTTATGCTTCGAATTTACTTCCAAGCGCATAAGGTCAAAGTGTTAACAAGAGTGCCAATTGAATCGGTGATGAAAAATTCAAAAAGATTAGGCAGAGTTGAGAGATGGAATGCGCAAGTAGGGCACTTTGATATTCAATATGAAATTCTATCTTCGCCAAAATCTCAAGTTATCGCAGATTTCTTAGCTGAATTTCCTTTAGAAGATTTAAGTTGTAGAAGAGATGATGGATATAGAAGAAGAACATGGAGACCCAAAAGAGCTATTAACAGAACCTGACAGATGGGAAATATTAGTGGATGGATCGTCAAATGGAGAAGGAAATGGGATTGGAGTTGTTTTCATTTCACAAGAAGGAGAAAAAACAGCTTTTTCATTTAGATTGGAATTTGCATCCACTAATAATGAGACAGAATATGAAGCTGTAATCCATGCATTGAAGTTCGCAATAGAAATGAAGTTGGAAAATGCTAGAATCACCAGCGATTCACAATTGGTTATTCGCCAGATAAAGGGAGAGTATACCACAAATGAACCATCTTTGAAGAAGTACAAAAAACTAGTTGAAGAATTGTCTGCGAGGATTCCAAAAATAAAATGGAGACACATATCAAGGAAAGATAATAGGCTTGCAGATGCTTTTGCTTTCATATAAAGTATGATGACGAACCCACTTGCGAGATGCATAAAAATTCAAACACTTTTACAACCGGCGATAAACAAAGAAAAAGAAGAGGTAGATGTAATGATGGTAGAATCTGGCGAGGAAGAAATAGGGAATAATGCTAAAGATTGGCGAGCAGATCTTCATGCTTATTTGGCGAGAGGAGAAATCCCCAGAAATCGATTAGAAGCACATAAATTGAAAAGTAGAGCAACCAATTATGAACTAAGAGATGGGGTATTATATCGCAGATCATTTAATGGACCATCGCTAAGATGTTTGACGAGAGAAGAAGGACAAAAGGTGTTAAAAATGTTGCATAGTGGTGATGCTGGTAATCACAGCGGGGGTAGATCTTTAGCATATAAAACAAAGATGCAGGGTTATTATTGGCCATATATGCATGAGGATGCAAAGCAACTTTCAAGGCGTTGTGAAGATTTTCAGCGATTTGGGAAGAAGATACATGCACCAGGAGCACCATTATCATCTTCGTCAAGCATATGGCCATTTGGAAAATGGGGATTGGATATTTTGGGACCATTTGTGCCTGGTTCTGGACAAAGAAGATATTTAATCGTTGCTAAAGATTATTTCACAAAATGGGGAGAAGTAAAGGCGAAGACAAAGACATCCGCGATAAGGACATTTTTACGTTCATATTTGAAAATATAATTTGCAGATTTGGGATCCCAGCACAGTTGATATCTGATAATGGAAAGCAATTTGAAGGGCAGAATATCGAATTACTTCTTAATGCATTTAAGATAAAATGTGGAAAGTCAACTCCTTTATATCCACAAGCAAATGGTCAGGCTGAGGCAACTAATAAGACAATCGCAGACATCTTGAAAAAGAAGTTAGAAGGTTATCACAAGTCATGGTGTGAACAAGTGCATAATGCAATATGGGCATATAATACAACTAGACGATAGGCTACTGGGATGTCACCTTTATGTTTAACATATGGAGTTGAAGTTGTCCTACCAACATAGGTTGCTATCCCAACAACAAAAAGAGAGGCATGGGAGAAAAATATAAGTGCTAGCATGATTTTACATGAGTTAGATGAACTAGAAGAAAAGAGAGAAAAAACCCTACAACATATGGAAAATTACCAGCGAAGATTAGCTCGCGAGTACAACAAACGAGTCAAGAAACGTAAATTCCAGCCTGGCGATCTAGTTTTGCGAGAAACACCAAAATATCAGCAAGAAAGTGGTGGAAAATTAGCGAGAAAATGGGATGGACCATACATCATTAAAGAGATAATTGGAAATGGAGCATACAAATTAATGGATCCAGAGGGAAGAGATGTTGGGCAAAGACTTGATAGACCATGGAATAGATTGTTTCTGAAAAGGTATTATCAGTAGAAATTTTTGCGAGGTAAGAAATACAAATGTAAGATGAAACAATTAAAAATTCTTCTTTCTCTATCACAATTTATGCGAGCATCATCGCAAGAATAACGAATAAAATTTCGCAGAGATTAAAAGAATGGGACGAACCTTTATGGCGTGCACCCTAATTCGCGAATAAAATTTCGTAAGAGGCAAATGTAAGACCTAATAGCGCGTCATATGAGGGGGTATCTCTTGACATGACTCAGCGATAAGGTTATACTGCTGCTGGAACCTGAGTCATGCAGATGTTGGGGTTAAAGAAAACCTATCCGGGAGAGAGATCTTGGATTTCCAACTATATAAGGTTATACCCTGGTTGGACGACCGAGAATCTCTTCCAAGAAGTGCAGAGTATGACCAAGGCGCCGAGGTACACGGTTGAGCCAAGGGTGCCCGGAGCGTACGAAACTCTCTTGCCATCCTTGGTAAGTCTTGGCTATAATGCACTTGGCCTGAAGAAAACCCCACTTAGGGTGCAGTCTTGTAAATATAAGCCATATAGGCATAAAGGACAATAGGCTGCGAACACAACTGGTTGTTGGCAAATCTGGATGGGTGGAGCTAGTCTTGTATGGCCGATGTTCCCTCCTTGAAGGGGCAACCAGGGGGAGATAAGGGCGGCACCCTCCATTAGGGAGATGATAAGTGTCTTAAGACGGCAATGTCATGGGGATTTATGATCGCAAGATCATTTAGACCTGTCATATTGTCGCGTGACGAAAATTATACAAAGGAAAAAAGCCTAAAGAGAAAATGTTAAGATGAGATCAATGGGTTTTTGCATGAAAGTGTAAAGACGTCCTGCGATTCCATCGCAAGACGGCAATGTCACGAGGCTTTGTATTCGCGAGAATCTAGACTTGTCATATTGTCGCAGAGATATTGAAAAATAATGATAAGACAAGATCAATGGGTCAGTACATATAAATGTAAAGACGTCTTGCGATCTTGTCGCAGAAAAATATTAAAGGTTGTCAAAATAAGACCTTTAACTAGGAAGGCATAATAAGACCAACAGATTAATATTGAACATTAATTATTTTATTTGAGAATGCAGGAAAAATCTATTCATCGCAGGAGGCAGAATTACTTCATTAAAATATCTATTCAACATCATATAACTCACCATCTCAAGAAAGATATTAGAGGGCAAGAAGAGGAATGAGCAAATAAAATCTTAATATCTTCCTTGAGAAGATTCAACACAGACAACGGGAAAAATTAAAAAAGTCATCCAAGTTACATTCCTCATGAAAAAAGAGGCAGGAAGAGAAAGCAAAAATGAAACTCAAACTTCAAATGACATGCTCAAGTATTCTTCTACTTGATGAGATTTATCAGTATCACCATCATTCTTTTCAGTATCGCCAGCATCCTTTCCTTTGTGAACTTCTTCTTCTCTAGAAGAGCCTTCGTCTTCTTCTGGGTTATCTTCTTCAGCTCCTTCTTCTCCTTCAGTGGGTGTATCTTCTAAATTTTTATCCATAGGAATGGGAATTTCATCATCCTCAACTTCTAGAGGGAGAACAGATTCAGGAGGGAGAGAATGGGAGATCAGAATCTTATTCAACAGAACTTCAACAGAGAGATGAACTTTGCGAAGAAAACCTCTATCACGGTTTCTAATCTCCATATTCTTGAAGTACTCAAGATAATCAAGCCTTCTTTCTGCTTTATCGCGAACGTCCAAGCAATCGGAAATGAGAGTCTTGTTTTCTTTGTGAACCTTATCTAATTTCTCATTAAGGGAAGTAATAGTAGCAAGATGGCTTCTTTCAGATTCTGCGAATAACAAAAATGACAAGGAAATATTCAAATGAAGAGCTCACGAGAAGTACAACATGGGAATTTATCAGAAAAATTAACAATTGAGGCAGTCAATCGACTACCTTCTTTTTGAGAGGTTAAGTTTTGGATTAATGAAAAGAAACAACTCTCCCACCGATTCATAGCATCGTCAAATTTATCGCCAACCATACCCTTCAGACGAGATTTCATGTTTTCTTCTTTGGTGCGAAGATAAAGATTTTCTTTTACTAATAAAGAGTGAGATTTCTCTAACTGAGAATACTGATCTTTAAGTTCACTAGCCTTTAAACTAAGAGTATATCTACCCTTGATAAGTTTATCCTTCTCACAGAACAAGAGATGATTGATTAATTCCTTGAGTTCATCTTTAACGGAACGAAGAGATCTCTCTTGATTATTACAAATTCTTTGAAGATTATCTAATTGTCGCGAGGAAGCCGCCATCAAACTTGAAAAATTATGTTTCTCTTGGGATAAAGTTTTATTCTCATCTGATAAAGATTCCATCGCCAAATCAGTCTTAAATAACAAATATGTAAGACGAGCAACTTCGCTAAACAATTTTTTTTGGTTTTGAGACAGTTGATTATTCTCATGAGTAAGATTATTTATGTGATCAATTGAGTAAGTATAAAGATTATCTAATTTACTATGTTGGTCCATCCAAGACTCTTTTTCAGCGCGAGCTTCTTCAGCGATTGATTCTAAATCAAATATCTTCACTAATCGATTCCGATTTGAAGCTAAATAAATAAACCAAACATTTAAAAGGAATGGAGTGTAAAAAATAAGGGATACGGGAAATTATTAGAATGTAGAGACAAAAAGATAAAGGCAGGAAAACTATACCTTTCAACTCATCATTATGTCTGCGAAGATTCTCGCACTCAAGTGAAGAATTGCGAAGCATATGATTCAGAGTGTTACACTCAGAAGTTTTAACTTGAAGGTCTTTTCTTAGAGCTTCAACTTCATATTCCAAAGATACTCGCGAGGCAGAATTATCAGAACCAAAATACTTGAGTAAAGTCTCGCAAGCTTCATATTGAAGAGAATCAGTGGAAGATTTTCTAGAGTTATCTAAAATATTAGATAAAATTTTAAAAGCAATATCAACTCCAGCAAAGGTTTCATTTGATGGAGGAAGAGATGTAGAGGATGAAGTGGTAATGATATCAAGTTGACGATTTGAATCATCTGCGATTAATGCATTATGAGAAGGAGGAGTTTTTGGGAAAATGACGGTTGAGGGTAATATTGGACTATAAGGAGCTTCAGACACAACATTTGTAGGGATTTGATTTGTAAAATTCTCTGAAGGATTGGGGGTATTGATAGCAAGGTTCTCGCAGACAGAAGAAGGGGGATTAGATTGTAAAGGTGTGATGATAGCTCTCTTAGATGATAACTCAGGAATAATAATATCATCTTCAATAGTTTTATTGCGACGGGATTTTTTATGAGGTCTAGCGATGTTCTCGTCATTCTGTAAATAATAATTTAGATAAGAAACAGAGGCAACAATATTGTTATTAAGATAAAATGTGTTTCTTACTATCATTCGCATAATCCTTCTTCCTCCTCTTCTCAATAAGCTTCTTGAGGGAATTAGGGTTTGGAGTTTCAGAATGGGTGGTAGGGATTGATCCACTAAAGGAAAATATGACGAAGATTATAATCAAGAAGATCAAAGAGCAAAAGTAGTAAAAAAAAAAATTCAAATAAGATGGTATAATCAAAATACATACCTTGGCATTTCCATTAAAACATTAACAGGTGAATATGAAGATAAAGAAAAGTTGCAGACGGAAAGAGAAGTAAACAGATGAAGAAGATGAAGAAGTAAAAAGAGAAAATTATTTTCGTAACTCGGCTCCACCTTTTATAGAAAGAGCAGTAGGACCCATTAAGAGGACACGTGTTAAAGAAGAGCTACAACACGTGTAGGCGATTAAGCTAAATAAACGGAGGTTTTTCGAGAAGAAAACTTGTAAAGAAAGAAGCTGCGAGCATCATTAAGAGTTGAAAGTTCTCATATCTTATCTTCTTCGCAGAAAAGACATGAGAAGAGGCAAGATGTAGGACCAGAATATCGCCACAACGATATTCTCAAGATAGAAACGACACTTCTGCGAGAAACCAAAACATTTCTACAAGTATTAGCAACACTTTGACGAGAACGTCGCAAGATTCTTCAACAACATTTGGCGAGTGTCACAAAAGAGTGATATAACGGTTAACGACTAAAGATATATGAAGAATAAGTCTTCTTCACGATGATTATAAAGTTGGCGATGGTGAAGACTAAAGTTATGGCGATGAGATCGCAGAGTAGATCCGAATTAAGGGGAAATCTTAGCTGTCTTCCACTATGTATTTTCCTATATAAAGGGTTTAACTAAATCCATAAAAGGATGATGTATTTTTGAGAGCTGAGAGAATTTTGAGGAGAGAGAAACTCCAGAGAAAGAAAGTTGTACTTCTGAGTTTTGATATTTCTTGTAAATCTTCCTGAAAGTGAATTAATAAAAGTGTTGTTGTTCATCCATAAACATGACTTAGTTTTCATAGATTCTTGACAAGGGTGTAGTGTGGGAAATCCTGCAACTACAGGTTGTACTTTTTCCGGATCAACTTGTATTCCTTCTTTTGATACAATATACCCCAAAAATTTCCCTGAAGTTACTCCAAAAGTACACTTATCGGGATTCACTTTAATATTAAATTACCGCATTTGATCGAAAATCTCTTTCAGATCTTGCACATGATTCTCAGCTTCTTTTCTTTTGATCATCATATCATCTACATATACTTCTAATTTTTTGTGGATCCACTTTGCAAACACCTTATCCACCATTCTTTGATACGTTGCACCATCATTTCGTAAGCCAAATGGCATCTTTGTATAACAATATAATCCTCTTGGAGCAAAAAATACGGTATGTTCTTGATCTTCTTCAGCGAGAGGGATTTGATTATATCCTTTATATCCATCCAACGATGATATTCAAGCATTTCCTGCTGCTGATTCAACCATCTGTGGGATATATGGTAATGGAAAACTATCTTTAGGACAAGCCTTGTTTAAATCTGTGAAATCTATACAAATTCTTATCCCCTTGTTCTTTTTTGGGACCACTACCATATTTGCAATCCACTCTGGATATTTTGCTTGCCTTATAATTCCTGCGTCGAGCATCTTCTGTAATTCTTCTTCTATTTGAGAATGATATGTTGTTGCGATTTTCCTTATTCTTTGCTTAAATGGTCTTATGTTTTTGTTGATTTCTAATTTATGACATGCTATTGACGGATCTATCCCTGGCATCTCATCCATGCTCCACGCGAAGATATCTTTATACTCTCGCAAGTGATTTATAGTTCTTTCTTCCTCATCTGCCTCCATTCTAGTCCCGATTTTCAGCATTTTAGGCTCTTCTTTACTCCCAATATTTACTTCCTTGGTTGGTTCTGCTGCAATATAACTGACTTCAGGTTCTCCCATTAGTGTCGGTGTTTTCATAATTCGCAAAGTGTAGTTGATGATCTTGCGGTGATGCTCACTGGGAAGTGTTGTTAATCTCGCAGAGAAGTATTGTAGCGACATTCTGGTCCTACATGTTTGCCTGCTCTAATACCAACTGAAAAAGCGGGGTTTAACAACCTCACCCAATATTTCGATTATCAATCTGTATGGACAACTGAGTTGTTTTCTAGAGAATCAACAAGACTCAATCAGTAGAAAATATCACAAGGAGTTATTATCTCAATCTCTCGATTTGATTTACTCAAGAAAATATGATTCGCGAGTCTAATCAAAGAGAGATAACTTGGATGGTACCAAAGACAAATATCCAAGTGTTAATCGATTTAAATCAATAACCAATAAGGTCGGATATTCTAATCGATTGAACAACGCACAACCTGTATTATTTCAATTATATAACAAAATATAATGCGGAATAGAAATAACATAGACACCCGAATTTTGTTAACGAGGAAACCGCAAATGCAGAAAAACCCCGGGACCTAGTCCAGAATTGAATACTCTAAGGATTAACCCGCTATACAAAATAAACCAACTTTGTATAGTTGAGACGAAGTAACTAAACCTATAGTTCACCTGATTTTGTATGTATTCCCACGCCTCCAACCTGTAAACAAGTCACGTACTTGGACCAATTCCTTTGGTTCGTATTCCAAATAGTAAAGGAACAACAAATATGTTTGGTATCAACTCTCTTCAACCAAGTGATATGAGTTGCACAAAAGGCTATTATTTTTATCTTAACATAAACTCCTTTGCCAGGTTCCAAGATCTATCTTATGTTCAATCACCAAAAGGTAATCATTAAGATTAAGCCAATCAACACTCTTAATCCAAAGAACTATGTTGATGCCGATCTTCTTAATTAATCAATCCAATCTACCATAAGGATAAACCGATTATTAATTGGATCCTCTTTTACCAAAACAAGTATTGTGCACACCAAAGATTATAAAACCAAGTCTGAAATATTCTATCTCTTCTTTGTCTTCAAATCTTCTTAAATATTCAATAAACACCTGCACACAACTAATTGAATCTCTTGTGATCAATCACACACAGAACGGAGTCTGTTAACAATGGATTATCAAAAGATCGTCTTTAGATCTAACAACAGTCTAAAGATCCATGTCGAAACCTTTAACTAGTTTGAGTGAATCTTATATCAGAAGAGAAGATTCTGAAGCATAAACAAACTAGGTGCAATCAAAGTTCAACCACCATTAGTCAATCAAATCAATATGAAAACTAAAGATAAACCGCAATATCTAGTTTCCCACCAACGGTATACACTAGAGCTTCTCAATCCCAAAGAAAACTTTAAACTGAGCGGCTATAAGAGATTTCACCTAATTAGATTACTCCCCTCTCCGATAGGCGGCTTCACAAGTAATAAAGACAAAAGAGGAAGTCTATTGTTACGCATGATTAGTTTTCTAGAAATGCAAACTCTAAGTATTTATAGACAAGGAAGTTTGGACACCAAGGAATTTCCAAAACCGAAAATATTCTCAAGAAATTTTTCCATAATAACCCAAATTCGGTTTTCATAATTCTTGTGAATGCACTTTCCAAATATAATGATCGAAATCTCCTTGGAAAATCTTTAACTAGCAAATGCACATTACTAATTCTTATTTCCCATATATAATTAAAAACCTTAATTAAAAGATTCTTAACTTATTTAAATTCGATCTTGGGATTTACTTCCTTCTTAGTTGTTAAGGAATATCTTTGAACAATAAAGAATAAGCATTAATGCACCGTGTTCAAAGTGTGTCAACATCTTACTCTTGTAAGTCATTTTTCATACTTACTCACTTGAAACCGATTTACCACACTTCCAAACAAGTTTAGAATTGGTTCATCTGACTTTCAAGAACTATGTGATTGATCAAGTAACACTCAATCACAAATCATGGGTTTACGGTTCTACCAAAACAAGTTTTGGTTCTATCTCAATATGAGTACTATACATAGTCACACTAGCTTACCATAATTCGGCTGACTAGGTACTAGGATCGGTTCCCCACATATATTTGGTATCTAACTTGTATGCACTTCACATGTCCATAGGATCGGTTCCCCCTTCCCAAAAACGTGTTGCACATGTTCA
This sequence comes from Papaver bracteatum, assembly GCA_023529315.1. Classification (NCBI taxonomy): domain Eukaryota; kingdom Viridiplantae; phylum Streptophyta; class Magnoliopsida; order Ranunculales; family Papaveraceae; genus Papaver; species Papaver bracteatum. The sequence continues at coordinate 1,196,913 of JAJJWX010003108.1, forward strand.
TAGGATCGGTTCCCCTTTCTTCTATAAACCTTGATGCACCTCATACAAGGATCGGTTCCCCCTTTCCCAATATTTGTCAGACACTCACAAACCCGATCATACCGCAAGTGATTACTTAAGATCGGTTTTACTAATAAAAGTCATACCAATACATAAGTCAGGACTCATGTGAATAGTTTTACCAAGAACACAAATAAGTCATGAGCGGTTATACTAATCACACATATTGGTCGTTCATAAGATTTGCAATGAAGAACAACCCCAATAACGCCTGGCGATTTCCTTTTCGGTTCACAACACATATCATGAACTTACTTCCTGAAAACACATGTAAAAACATTGTTTCCTAGGATGAAATCCTCACCTCATACCCATACATAATCACAATAGCATTCTTACGATTATGTCGATGTCTTATATACAAATTTTAATGGTTAAGCAAGAAACTTCATATTGTATTCCTGATCGCTGTCGTATGCGTCAAAAATAAATTACACTTTCTTACTACTCAAAATATAAATATAGCAAGGGCAAGAAAGGATCGATCCCACAGAGAGGTCTAGTTTGTCAAGTTGTTTCGGTTTCCTATAAATAACACCGGGGGTTTTCTGATTTTTATAAACTAAAATAAAATAAAAGAAAGACAAAGAAAAGTAAACACGTAAATCAAGGATGTGAAAATATTGGGTAAAGGTTTCATCTTCAATTGTAAACAAGTTTTTGAATATATGAATAGAATTCGTATTTAATCTCGCTATCATCAAAAGCCCTAGAATACCTTATTGCAAGAATACTCCGTAAATTTCCAAGTTCATCAACACACACATTAGAGCTGCGTATGTGAATTCTACCTAAAGAATAACCTAACGCCTTGCGCTAATTAAGTTCAATTCCTAGGAGCATTAATTTTCATAAATAGGCTAATCAATGCAATTGAAATACAGTGCGCAAACAATTCGAAAAAAGGTCAATTTCTACATATGATTACAAGAGTGTATCACTACAAACCGTAATCATATCATGCTACTCGTATTCAAGGTTATCTCTTGATGAAAACCCTAAAATAGCTATAGGTATGGATGTATGTTCAATCAATTCTAGACTCAACTAAACAAACATTCAATCATATTGCAATACATCAATCATGCAATTATTATACGCAGTAGAAAGTGAACGATGGTTTTGAGAGAAAACTAATTCATAAAGATCAAAACTTGTTTTCCAAAATCCAACTACATCTTTAACCAATAATAAAAACTTAGTTACTCATGGCATAGGAGTTCATAACAAGAAGGAAGATAAAACCTATCATGTTTCTAAACCCTAGAACAAAAGTAGAAGTTCTCCCTAATGGAGATATCTCTAGGTTTAGAGAAAAAGTTCTATTTATATGCCTCTCCCAAAAGGATACCCAAAAGTAGGTCAAGTTCTGAAAATTCGTCCACCAAGCCCATGTGTGAATACCCATCTCAAAATTCTGTGTGAAAAACGGGTCAACGAAAAACTGGGTCACATGCCGGAAGTTGACCGGAATCCGGCCGCCGGAAAATTGTCTCTGCCCGCCTTTGTCATCAGAAACTGTCACCAGAAAGTATGTACTTCCATCAACTCATCTTCCCTTCTCTGCATTTCAAACATTCACAAAAATCATCCAAACCAATTCTTTATCTCTTGCGAAAACGCGCCTAAAAGCGTGACTTGTAGCTCATATGTGTCGCGGCCGACTCCTGTATCCAACACATACCCCCTTCGCGATTCATTGAATCTTTACGATCGACACTTTAACCTCTGAAATCCGGCATCCCGAGCTAGTACCACCGGTGCACCAATTCTGCTCCATTTTCGCACAGTTTCTGCACTTTCGTTGCAACTTCAAGCCTTTGGAAATGGCACTAACAGCAGCATCATCATCATTCTATTCAACTTGTTGGTCTTGCCTCCATTTCAGGTTGCAAAGCAGCAGCACCATCACTGATTCTCAAATATCCATCTGCAGCTCCAAACACCTGCAATTCTGTCACAGGCATGCTCCATATCGACTCTAGACCACTTCCAGCTCTAACCTGCGGTACCAATTCTTGACAACAACATCTCCCATGGCCTCACTGTAACACGGACTTTAAGTTAAGACCATTGCAGCTACACTTCAGCACCACATTCCGTGGCTTGCGAAACTCCATTTCAGCCAACTGACACCACCTGCAGTTCTTGCGTAATTCTCAGGGACTCAGCTGCATTAACTGCTTGTGATGTGACCACCTGAGCATCACTTCCAATCCATCTCCTCAACCAGCTAAACATTGCACCACCAGACTGTATCTTAGCAGCAACAGCTTCCGTTCCTGCGGCACCAACTTGCCATCTCCAGCTGCACCAACTGTTAGCCTTGTTTTCTCTCTGCCAGAACTTGGATCAAGCATTCACTAGCCGGAATCCAACTTTGAAACATCTACCAGGACCTAACAAAATCCTTGGCAAAGATGCCAGCACCTCTGTATTCTTCACAGCCCATATACTCACAGCAAACCAGCTCATGTACACACCCTGCTTCCATTCTTAGTCTTATTTGAACTGCAAGCAACACCAACATTCACAAGCCATTGTTACCACCAGCTCCAGCGCTATTCTAATCCTTTATTTTTCATCACTGACTTCTACCAGCTCCATGCAACCTCTTTAATACATCTCTACCACAACTGAAGCAACAAACCTTGCTCAAGTGCAAGACTGCATCATTAGTTCCTCTTACAATTCCATATGAACCATTACCAGCTTCCCATATCTCGCCTCAAGCATCGTCACTGCAATAACCAAAACATCATCCATGCATATCATTCTCGTCACCACTGTCAATACAAACCCATGCCAAAATCATCACTCAACCCCTTCAACTTTTCTTCGAAACATAATCAGCTGAGCAGCAGCACCAATTCAGTTCACAACCTACAGTTTACCCTTGCATTGCCGTCACCTGCAATGTACTTCTCATGGCTACACTGCACCTGTGATTTATCTTACACTCACCAATCAAACCCATGGCACTCCACCGGATCTTGTCTTGTAACTCACAACACAGCATCACTAATCT